>CM038677.1:688733440-689333440 GCA_021605205.1 Aegilops longissima | reverse complement strand
ATGGTTGACTTGCAACTGGGGCAACTACAAAAAATTACGACGCGTACAAGTTGCTAGTTGATGGTTGACTTGCAATTGGGCCCCTACAAACATATGTCCCCCTTAGTTGCGAGTCGATAGTTGAAATGCAACTGGGACCCCAAAAAAACACACATGCCACCCCATAGTTGCGACTCGATAGTTGACTTGCAACTGGGCCCCCTACAAAAAACAGACGCCACTCCTAGTTGCGACTCGATGGTTGACTTGCAACAAGGCCCGTACAAACACACACACCCCTCCCTATTTTGGAGTCTATAGCGGGACCCTCGACAAACACACTCCCCACCCATAGTTGCGAGTCGATGGTAGACTTGCAACTGAGGCCCCTAGAAAAACACATAGCCCCCTAGTAGCGGGTCGATGGTTGACATGCAACCGCCCCCCCTGCAAAAAAGTAGACACCGCCTCCCCATTTGCGATCGATGGTTGACTTGCAGCTAGCCCCCTTCAAACACACTCCCCACTTAGTTGTGAGTCGACGGTAGACTTTTAACTAAGACAAAAATAGGTCGGGCCCAGTTATGCGTCAAGGGCAAGTCAGAGCCTGCCTCTTGACTTCAAACTTAAAAGAAAATAGAAATAGGCAGCGACAAGCGACGTAGCATGTCTCTTCCACTTCAAGAACGCAGGCCAGATAAAATGAGCCAGAAGAGCGAAATGAAAAAATTTGACAAAAAAACACAGACGTGCGACATGAACAACCAACAAGTGGGCAAAAAAAAAAAAAAGACATCACGAGAATACATCAGCACGAAATTACGAGTTTATGCAAAAATTACAACAACACGATCCAAATGACAATGACTTAGATAAAACATTGCAATATCTCGCCCTAGACGTGCAATGTGGCATTTTTGGTGTATTCAGGAACAAGTTTCAAAACCACATAGTGTATGTGGTAAACAACCTCAAAACAACAAGATTTGTCTGGCTCCGGTGAGGGAGGAGCGATGACGACGGCGTGACTTCAGCTCGCTCTAGCGTTTGTAAGCGTCGCTAGGCGGTCCATAAATCTGGTTGTAATTTTTATTATCTTTAGTGTTTTCTGTACTGCCATTATTGACGAATAGAGTGAAAAAAATTCTGAGAAGAAAAACAACCTCAAAACAAACAATGTCAAGAAACAAGTTTCAAAGAAAAAACAAATTTGAGAGCGTACACTTGAAAAGAGATCTGAACACAGTGTGCAGATGATAAAAAAGGCAAAAACACACTAACGCTGTCCACAGACTAACAAATAGTGGCCCGCAAATGTACAAGCACTAGGAAGCCTTGACACGGACGTGGAAGCGCACTTGCATACACGCGCAGAAAAAATCAGGCCGACACGTTCCACTCAGAAAAAAAAAACAAGCCAGTACGAACAGGCAGCGCATTGACGCGCGCTCAGGATGGACAAGGATTACCTTATTTGCACAAATCTCAGCAAATTGATCCAATGGCTGTGAACTTAGATGTGACATAGCTAAATTTCATCAAGCTGTGATTTAGCCAATCCGAAGGTGTATTATATAGGCACTACCACTTATTAGATACATCATACATGTACCACGAAATCATTAGATGGCCCTGAATTAATCTCTTGTTACCTTAATTACGTCCCGGATGAGATTTGAGAAATATACAACAGTTAATTAAATATAAAATTCATCTCATAGAGCACCGGTGGATTATGTTCACATGCCTTCCCCGCGTGTCCACCCCAAGCGTAACTACTACTAGTACAATATCCTAATTTAAACACCCTTGCGCCCCTGACATGCTCTATTTCCTCTTCGTTGAGGTTAATCAACGATTTTTTCTTACTCTTGAGGTCAATTGTGAAGAAGGCATTGCCTTGCTTGATGAGCAAAGCACCTTTGCTCTCTGCAAAGAAAACAAGATCTATCCTTTCGCTCCCAAGATCCATGAGCTGAGAGTGTAGCCATTCGTCGTCACACTCATGGTCAAGATCACCGCCATCTTGTTGTTTCTTGGTCCAGAGCTCTAGCACGCCATGGTGTTGGATATTAACAAACGAAAGCTTTCCTTCTCCGGCAATGCATGGGATTGGTGGTCGTGGCCAAGACCACGACACGCTATTGTTAACTTTGATCGAAATCCTAATAAATAACTCATGTGATATGGCGGCACTTATACCAAGGGTGTAGAAGTTACCGTTGTCTCTGTACAACCAGTATGCGGTGCCGCAAACAACGACACCGGCTAGCGATCCACAACAAAGAAACCTGGAAGCCTTGCAACACTTGATGGGGGCACTCCAACTGTTTGTGGCGGAGGAATACGTGCACGCACGCACGAATCTATCATCACCCATGTAAGTCAAGATCACTTGAAACGTTAGCTTCTGCTGCTGCTGGTCCATGTTACCTCCAACGTCATGATCAGCATCGGTAAGAATTGCATAGCCAGTTATATTGCGCGCACGACTCATCAGTCCAATCATGTTGAAGGGGGGTGACGAGAGAAGACGTGTGTCCCATCTATCAATCATAGGGCGGCATATGGCGAGATGAAGCTCACGGTAGTCACCGACGAGTTGAGGTAGGAAGACTTCGAGGAGGAGGAGGCCGCGGCGTGACGCCATAGGTCTTGTGTGGTTGAAAAGCCCATTGTCGTTTGCAACAACGAAGTCGAAAACGAAATGCGCGGTGCCACTCTCGAGGCCCGAGAACTGCGAAGGACGTTGTGGTTCCCTGCTCAAAGGCTCGAGGTCGTTGGGGATGTCATGGAACGGTGGCGCGTTGGAGGAGAAGATTCCAACTAGGATAGACGGACGATTGGCGTTCTCCGGCCAAAGGCCTATACGCCGGAGGAAGGTCCGGCCGGTGACGAGGCGGCGCCACTGTTTGCATGTCTCGGCGCAGCAGATGATGTCACGGAAACCACGCACACGCTGGAAGATGTCGAGGGGGACGTCGTCCTGGAGCTCTCCACTGTCGTCTTCGCGTGCAACCTTGGCCATCTCGACCGGTGCACTTGTGGGTTTGGCAAACCGTAAAGCTGCCATGATACGTTCCAGGCTCCACACGCCCTAGGTAGTTTTTAAGCGCAAAATGCTAGATCTACGTACTACATACGTAATGTTACGTAACCTGCCTTATCTAATCTCTTCGGCCCCCCTGATTTCAACCGGGGGTGGGGCCCCTCCCATTATTTCCTCTAACCGAAACATGCCACCTAATCAGTTACGTTAATTACGTAGAAATCCTTACGTAGGTGTAGCATTGCTGTTTTTAAGCCGTGCAGTCCTGGTCAGTCTTCACCAATAACCACAATCAACTCGGACACGGATCGCTAATTAAGGGCAGCCGAGCAAATAGGTTGGCGTTCGAGCGGTGTGTGGATCGGCACGTACGTACGGCCCTACGCGTTATTATATTCTATATATACATGCAGTCAGAGCCGGCTCCATTCCATACCCTGATTTTGTTAGCTCTACGTAAAATTCAAAATAAATAAATAAATCAAAATTAGCTCTACGCGTTCGCTCGGCCTCGAGCGTGGTCTTGTTTGGTCATAGGAACTGGGGAGCTCTTTCGCTTGAGCTGAACTTGAATGTGTATTTCATTCCAAAGCTCAGAAGCAACATAGTAAGTCTGGGCCGCAAAAAATATATATATATATATATAGTAAGTCTGGGCCTACTTGATGGAGGAAGGGTGCAAGTGAGCAAGTCAGTGCTACACCTTGGGTTCCTGAGCGTGTTTGATACCTCCGGAGAGCTGTTAGCTAGAGCAGTGAGATCCGGGAATCGGCTCTATCCTCTGGACCTAAAGAAATCTATGAGCCAGCTGCTGAGCATGGAGAAGCTGCATGAGGGAGCTCGCATGGTGACAGAAGAAACAAAGACCAGCCGCGGAGGCTCGTCCTGCATGAGAGCCATGAAGATCAGTGAGTAAGAAAGTAACCGAGCCATGTAGATCAGCGAGTAAGAAAGTAAGGTAAGCAACAAGACTAGGGATGCTAGTTCTAATCTTGTTGCAGGTTTAGTCCATGGTTTGGCTAGTCGTGTTATGAACATGGTTTTGTGTTTATCATGGTAGATAAGTTAGGAAAAAGTACTAGTGGGCTAGCTGCGCATGGAGATGGACGTGTGCATGTTGGACCTTAGTGCTCCACTAGAGTTATGCATGCATGTTTATCTTCGACGTCTGTTTGCATGTAGCCTGACTAACTGAGACGTCCGAAGTTCACGCTGAGTCATCTTTTGTTTCTCGTTCTTTTTTTGCGAATATTGTTTCTCGTTGATTTGGTCACCCGCCAGACTCAGATCGAGCTCGCGCTAGGTGAGTTTTTTTTGGGGGTTAGTTATGCGTGTAACGATGAGCTTGGCTCCCAGGGATAAATAAGAGGAGAAAAAGAAAAACCGATAGCAGTTGCGCGGCACAAAAATCTCGTGTTAGTTTCCGTGTGCTGTTATAGGTGCTCGTCGCTGTGAGAGAGAGAGAGATCCGGCCGGGCGGCCGGCGATCCAACAACCGGCCCTGACGGATCGGCACTCAGAGCATCGATCATCGAGCAACGGCACAAAAAAAACAACGAAATTGTACGAGTTGGAAGAACTTGTTATCTCGAGCAAGAAAGAAATCTTCCCGTGTGTAGTGGGCGTTTCGATTGCGAGCGCTCAGAGCGGGTTTTCCTGAAGTGCTTGAACTCGCTTTTTTCCTTTCCCTTTGGTCGTGGACTTGGCTTTGGCTGTATTTTCATTATATCTTTAATAATGGAAAGGGGATTAGCCCGGTTCAAAAAAATGCATCCAACTAAATTCAAACGAAAAATCAGAACGAAATGCGTTTATCGCCTCAGATGAAGAAATTAATGAATTGCTATCACTTGTGCGCAGCACATCTGCAAATATATGCGTCGTCATCGGCGGATGTATGGTCGGAAGAAACACACCGATCGAGACCATTCCGAACCAAAAGAAACGTAGCAGAAGAGCCTGGGTACTGAAAAACCCCAAGAGCAACACTGACTAAGCGGTGGAACGTACGACGTGCAGATGAACCGGTACGTTCTTGGACCTCACCTCCAAGCCCGCCGTGTTGCTATCACTTGATCCAAAAGAAAGAAACGAACAGGTTGATAAACGACGGCGCCTCAGATTGTGAAATGTTTATTGCTGTCACTTGTGCGTAGCACATCTGCAAATAAAATGCATCCTCATCGGCGGACAGTCGCGAGAAACAGGCTACATCAGGGAAAGCATTCCCGCGGATGAGCGCAGCATTCCGGACGGAAAAACGCAAGAAAAATACAGAGCAAACGATAGAGTGTGCAGATCTGGAACATGAGCCGCACAGAAGTGTTAGACTTGGACCTCATCTCCACGCCCGTAAGTCGTCTTGCCGGCCGGTAAAAGAAAGTTGAAATCGCAAGAGCACCACAAGAACAGGGAAAGAAGAAGGATAGGGGTGACTCGAACCTGCAGATCTTGCACCAAGTGCTCATCGATCAGCCACACGTACAAGGCCCCTGATCTGATCTGAAGAGAGGTTCCAAG
This sequence comes from Aegilops longissima, assembly GCA_021605205.1. Classification (NCBI taxonomy): domain Eukaryota; kingdom Viridiplantae; phylum Streptophyta; class Magnoliopsida; order Poales; family Poaceae; genus Aegilops; species Aegilops longissima. The sequence goes on along the minus strand of CM038677.1, from coordinate 689,327,892 downwards.
AGAACAAAACGTAGTCCAAGAGCAAAGAAAACCTGCCTCGATCACAAACCGTCGACCGCAATAGAAACATCAAAACAGCAGGTGCAGAACCAAAGAATCAAAACGAAACGAAATAGCAGATGGAGAAGCCGGTTGGTTTGGAGTGGGAAGAAGGAAGCTGCTTGTACGTGGTGGTGTGGTAGGGCGAAGGGGTGGGGGTGTATAAATAGCATGGCGGCCACGGAACGGACGGCGCCGATCAGTCCAGTGCCGCAGCTTTTCTCCTTTGTTTTTGTGAACGAACTCTTTTGATCGTCCCTAGAGCTGCGGGGTCTATGGTCTTCTTTTTCTTTTGCGGAGGAAGTGCTCAATGTACGGGCGCTGACAAGTGGGTCATCGACACGTGTACGCTCAGCAGATCCTAAGGGGTTGTTTGGATATGGAAGTTATATGTAAAACTAATTCTCCTTAAATCTGATTTCTGGTGTAACAATCTAAATTCTTGTTCGGATTGTCTAACAGAAACATGGATATGTTGGGGCTAAGTCCCTCCACACGGAGGTGTGTTGGCAGCCCAACGTCAGCCCATAAGTCCAACACATGTTAGGCGTTGATCTTCGCTGCATCCAACAGTTGAGAGTGTTTCCTGGTGAAGGGAGCAAGGAGAAAACCCTAGCCACTCCACCCCTGCTGCTGGTGGCTACCATTCATGAGAGTGAGAGAGAGAGAGAGAGAGCACACAAGAGAAAACACAACTGAGAGAGAGGAAGAAGAAGAAGCAGAGGTTCTGTCCAGATTTGCTGCATCTGACTAGACAGTGTTCAAGCTGTTGGTTGGAGGCTAAAATGTGCTTGGATCGACCCCAAACTTGGTGAGCTCGTTCCTTACTTTGAGTACTTCGATCTGGTTAGCTGGTTTGAGGATTGGGTCAGTGGAGCATCAGATTTGAGAGTGGTTTTGTCAGCTCTGACTGCTGCAGTTTCAGAACAGAGTAGTTTTGGGAGACGAACAGTTTGCGTAGGCAAACGATGTCCGATTGAGCTGAAATTTGGATGGGATGTTAAGAACTCGTGTGTCTACTTGTCTGCCAAATTTGGTGCTGTTTGATTCAGCGGTTTAAGAGCAGTTCCAAAATACTGAAGGGTACAGAAACTGTGTAAACTCTGCTTTGCTGAAATCTTGCCTCTTGTGGTTGTTGTTGCTGTTGCCGGTTGGCAACGTGGAAAGTGTGTTGTAAATCTCTCTAGAGGTTCTAGAGAAGACTTTGTACTCATTATTCTCATAGTGAAGTTGTGTGGACTGGTCGGTCTACAGCCGTGGTTTTTACTCCTCAAGTTCAGGAGGTTTTTCCACGTTAAATCCTGTGTCACTTGTGCATGTTGTTTGTGTTATTCCGCTGCTTACTTGTTGGTTGAACCTGTCCACAAAGTTTATCACAAGTGGAGGGGGCTGTGTAGTGTGCATATTTACCGTGTCGATGAATTTGTGCAGCACATTGTTGTTGTCCAGCCCAACAAAGTGTTGCTGTCCAGCCCCAACAAAGTGGCATCAGAGCCTTAGTTTGCTTGTGCAAATTGCTGAGTTTTTTGTGATGAAAGATGGAAGTGAATACCAGCAGGATGATATCTTTGAATGGTACAAATTATCAAGCATGGAAGGGCAAGATGGAGGACTTGTTGTATGTAAAAGAATACTGGAAGCCAGTGTTCTCCACTGAGATGCCAGAGGGCATTGAGGAAGGTCAGTGGAAGATACTTCATCGCAAAGCTTGTGGGTTTATTCGGCAATGGGTCGATGACAATGTTTTGAACCATATCATTGATGAGACACATGCACGCACCTTATGGCAGAAATTGGAAGAGTTATTTGCCCGAAAAGAAGGTACAAACAAGATGTTCTTGATCAAACAATTGATGTGCTTGAGGTACAAAGAGGGCACTCTAATTGCAGATCATGTGAATACATTCCAAGGCATTATAAATCAGCTTTTTTCAATGGGAATAACATTTGAAGATGAAGTGAGAGCTTTGCTGCTATTAGGCTCATTACCGGACAGCCAGGAGACCTTTAAGGTCACGGTTTGCAATTCAGCACCTAATGGAGTTGTCACTTGGAATCTTGTGAAACCAGGATACTAAATGAAGAGTCCAGAAAGGTGGCTGAAGCTAGTTCTTCCTCACATTCAGAGGTGTTGGTCACTCATTCCAGGGGGAGAAGTAAGAGTAGAGGTCCAGGTAAAGGGGCAGAAAGAGGTAGGAGCAAATCAAAAAGTAAGTATGCTGGTTATGAGTGCCATCACTGCCATCAGAAGGGCCACATTAAGTGGCAATGTGACAAGTGTGGAAGAAAGACAAAAAGAAAAAGAAGAAGCAAGATCAGAAGTAAGTTGACAATGATTGTGACACACAGGGCAACCGAGTTACTGCAGTAGAAGAGGACATCATGCTTGTTATACATGAAGAAAATGAGGGCAGATTTGGTTCCACTGTTGAGGAGAAGATCACTGTTGTTTCTGATGAAACCTTCAACCTTGTGGATGGTGACGAGATGATTTGGATACCGGATAGCAGTGCTACCATTCATGCTACATCTCGCAGAGAGATCTTCACTAACTATATATCAGGTGATTTTGGTGTTGTGAAGATGGGGAACAATGATAGAGCAGCCATCATTGGAAAATGAGATGTGCATTTGGAGACCGCAAATGGTACAAGGTTAGTCCTCAAATCTGTGAGGCATGTTGAGGCACTTCGTCTCAATACTATTTCAGTTGATTTGCTTGATGGAGATGATTACTTGAGCAGTTTTGGAAAAGGGTAATACAAGCTCACCAAAGGCAACATGATTGTTGCAAGAGGAAAAATGGTCTCAGTGTTGTATCATGTTCATGCTAAGCTGTTTAGTGCTTCTGTCAATGCACTAGAGAAGGATGATCATTGTGCTCTATGGCACAAGAGACTTGGGCACATGAGTGAGAAGGGGATGACAGTGCTAGTGAAGAAAAAATTGTTGAAGGGTGTGAAAGGAGTTCACATCAAGAAATGTTCAGATTGTCTAGCAGGGAAGCAACACCGAGTTTCCTTCAAGACTCTACCTCCTCACAAGAAGCCTGAGAAGCTGGACTTGATACATTCCGATGTTTGCAAAATGTCGGTAAGATATCTTGGTGGTGCTAATACTTTGTGACTTTTATTGATGACTTTTCCAGGAAAGTTTGGGCCTTCACTTTGAGGACCAAAGATCAAGTACTAGGTGTATTCAAGCAACTCCAAGCCTCGGTTGAGAGAGAAACTGAGAAGAAGATCAAGTGCATTCGCACTGACAATGGAGGAGAGTATATTGGGCCATTTGATGCATATTGCAAGCAGCAAGGTATTAGGCATCAATTTACTCCCTCGAAGACACCACACCTGAATGGTCTTGCTGAGAGGATGAACAGGACAATTGTGGAGAGAGTTAGATGCTTGTTGTCAAGTGCAAAGCTACGTAAACACTTTTGGGGTGAGGCTTTGATGACTACAGTTTATCTTATTAATCTCTCACCAAGTTATCCTTTGCAGGGAGATGTTCCTGACAGGGTATGGTGTGACAAGGACGCCTCATATGACCACCTGAAGGTTTTTGGGTGGAAGGCCTTTATTCATATTCCTCAAGATGAAAGGTCAAAGCTTGATTCAAAGACACGACAGTGTATCTTTCTTGGTTATGGTGGTGATGAGTTTGGCTACAAGTTGTTTGACCCTATAGCAAGGAAAGTTGTGAGAAGCCGTGATGTTGTGTTTGTTGAAGACCAACCAATTGAGGATATTGTGAAGACAAAGGGGCAGGTTCCTCCTCAGCGGCAGCAAGACATGATTGATTTTGACCCAGTTCCTGCAGCTCCAGCTCCTGTGCAAGTTGAAGCAAATGCAGAAGATGTACAAGATGATGTACATGGTGCTGCATGTGAAGAAGATGCTCCCCAACAGCAGCAGCAAAAGTATGATGCTGAAGTTGATGATCCGGATCAGCAGGAAGCACCAGCACCAGAAAGTCCACCAGCTGCTCCACTCAGAAGATCCAACAGTGGTCGAATTCCTTCCAGCAGGTATCCCTCAGATCAATACGTGGTGTTATTATCTGACGGTTCAGAACCTGAATGCTTTGCAGACACTATGGAAGATGAGCACAAGAAGGAGTGGAAAAAGGCTATGCAAGAAGAGATGGATTCCTTGCATAAGAATCATACTTATGAGTTTGTGAAGTTGCCCAAGGGCAAGAAAATTTTGAAGAACAAGTGGGTCTACAGAATCAAGCAAGAGGAGGATACATCACATCCAAGGTACAAGGCCAGGCTAGTTGTAAAAGGATTCGTCCAGAGAAAAGGCATTGACTATGATGAGATCTTTTCTCCGGTTGTGAAGATGACATCCATAAGAGTAATCCTTGGCATGGCAGCAAGTCTCAACTTGGAGGTTGAGCAAACGGATGTGAAGACTGCATTCCTTCATGGTGAGTTGGAGGAAGAAATATACATGGAGCAACCTAAGGGGTTTCTTGTGAAAGGCAAACAAGACTATGTGTGCAAGCTAAAGAAAAGTCTCTATGGCCTGAAACAAGCACCAAGACAATGGTACATGAAGTTTGAAACTGTCATGGGGGAGCAAGGCTACAAGAAGTGTAGCTCAGACCATTGTGTGTTTATTCAAAGGTTCTCAGGTGATGATTTCATCATACTATTGCTCTATGTTGATGATATCCTGATTGTTGGCAAGAATGTCTCTAGGATTGCTAAGTTGAGAAGGAGTTGAGAAAATGTTTTGCCATGAAAGACTTAGGTCCAACAAAGAACATTCTCGGGATAAGAATTGAGCAAGACAGAAATTGCAACAAGTTGTACTTGTCTCAAGAGAAGTATATTGAGAAGGTACTTCAGAAGTTCAGGATGGAAAATGCTAAAGTTGTGAGTTGTCCACTAGCTGCCCATTTCAAGTTGAGCAGAAAGCAATGTCCTACCACCGATGGGCAGAAAAAGGAAATGCATCATGTTCCTTATGCTTCAACGGCTGGGAGTTTGATGTATGCTATGGTGTGTACACGGCCTGACATTGCTCATGCGGCTAGTACTGTGAGTAGATTTATGTCCAATGCAGGAAGACCTCATTGGGAAGCCATGAAGTGGATTTTGAGATATCTTCGGGGTAGCACAAGTCTGAAACTTTGCTTCGGTTATGGTGAGGCCAAGCCGATTGCTTTTTTAGATTCTGACATGGCTGGAGATGTTGACAGAAGGAAGTCTACTTCAGGTTACTTGGTTACCTATGCAGGGGGAGCGGTGTCATGGCAAAGCAGGCTGCATAAGTGTGTGGCACTGAATACAATTGAAGCTGAATTCATTGTAGTAACAGAGGCGAGCAAAGAGCTATTGTGGCTGAAATGGTTGGCTTGTGAGCTTGGTTTTAAGAAAGACAAGTATGTGTTGTTTTGTGACAACCAAAGTGCTATCCACTAGAGTAAGAATGCAAGTTTTCATTCAAGGTCTAAGCATATAGAAGTCCGTTATCATTGGATTCGAGATGTGTTGTATTCCAAGCAAATGCAACTTGAGAAGGTTCACACTGATGACAATGGGGCTGATATGTTGACTAAAATGGTGACAAGGAAGAAGCTTGAAGTATGCCGCCGGCTCGCTGGCATGGCTGCCGGAAGGCAGTGAGACCCTCCATGATGTCGAGAAGGGGAGTTTGTTGGGCTAGGTCCCTCCACATGGAGGTGTGTTGGCAGCCCATAAGTCCAACACATGTTAGCCATTGATCTTCGCTGCATCCAACGGCTGAGAGTGTTTCCTGGTGAAGGGAGCAAGGAGAAAACCATAGCCACTCCACACCTGCTGGTGGTGGCTGCCATTCGTGAGAGTGAGAGAGAAAGCACACAAGAGAAAACACAACCTAAGATAGAGGAAGAAGAAGAAGCAGAGGTCCTGTCCAGATTTGCTGCATCTGACTAGACAGTGTTCAAGCTGGTGGTTGGAGACTCAAATGTGCTTGGATCGACCCCAAACTTGGTGAGCTCATTCCCTACTTTGAGTACTTCGATCTGGTTAGCTGGTTTGAGGATTGGGTTAGTGGAGCATCAGATTTGAGAGTGGTTTTGTCAGCTCTGACTGCTGCAGTTTCAGAACAGAGTAGTTTTGGGAGACGAACAGTTTGGGTAGGCAACCGATGTCCGATTGAGCTGACATTTAGAGGAGATGTTAAGAACTCGTGTGTTTACTTGTCTGCCAAATTTGGTGCTGTTTGGTTCAGTGTTTTAAGAGCAGTTTGCAAAACACTGAAGGGTACAGAAGCTGTGTAAACTCTACTTTGCTGAAATCTTGCCTCTTGTGGTTGTTGTTTCTGTTGCCGGTTGGCAACGTGGAGAGTGTGTTGTAAATCTCTCTAGAGGTTCTAGAGAAGACTTTGTACTCATCATTCTCATAGTGAAGTTGTGTGGACCGGTCGGCCCACAGCCGTGGTTTTTACTCCTCAAGTTGAGGAGGTTTTTCCACGTTAAATCCTGTGTCACTTGTGCATGTTGTTTGTGTTATTCCGCTGCTTACTTTTTGGTTGAACCTGTCCTCAAAGTTCATCCCAAGTGGAGGGGGCTGTGTAGTGTGCATATTTGCCGTGTCGGTGAATTTGTGCAGCACATTGTTGCTGTCCAGCCCCAACAGGATATATATAGAAAATTGTGTTCTGCAAAAACCAAAAATGCGACAGGATGCTCCTGCTCGGGTCGAGCGCCCGTCTCAACTCAACTGCCACCATCTCCTTCATCGCGGTAGAAGAAGCTAACCCTAGCGGCACGGACGTCTGGTGTACGTGAACTTCACGAACGCATGGGATGTTTGGTTGCAAGGGACTAGACTTTTTTTAGTCTCAGGGATAAAAAAAGACCCTTTAGTAGAGTCTTTTTCTAGTCCCTTAAAAAAGTCCCTCCTGTTTGGTTACAAAGAGACTAAAAGTGACTTTTTCTAGTCTAGTCCCTGTAAACAAATAGGGCCTAATTGCCTCTAAATTTTCTCAAACTCATTGATAAGTGGTACCGGTAACCAAAGTTGTACATTGAATAGTTCAATGCACTGAAGGATCCGGAGCAGCATCACTTCATGCTTTTGCTTCCATGGAGTAGCAGCCGTGTCTGCCTCCGGTGGCCTAGTCTTCCATGACATCGTGCTTGGCCGCTCCTGCCGGTGCTTACTGCCCTCCATGGCATCCGTGTCCCCTGGCCGGATATTTTCGCCACAACCACCGACGTCTCCGTGTCGATCGACGTCATCGAGATGCTCTAGCTGGTGGACCTCTGCCTCTAAAGGCACACGCTGGCTTTGTTCAACAGGATAATCCAAGCCGTTCTCAGTTTGATTTTTGTCAGGAAACTGCCGTGCTTATCAATTAAACTCATGATTCTCGTGTCAACTAAAGTTGCCATAAAAACCGTTCGATTTGCCGTGCGAAAATTCTAAACCTTTGGGTTTAATCATATCTGTAAACATATCTTAACAGAAAACTAACCAAAACGGCTTTTCCTAATAATCCTCCTAAAATTGCTTTTCTAAAATCTCATGCCTAATTCTCCGTATCCAAACAACCAGGCAACTTCACAACGCGGATCACTAGATGGACAACACCAAATACCAGCGCACCATTAGGGCATGTCCACGGACAGTAGGTGGGGTGCGAGCCATCCAAACCTAAGCATCAGATGTTCGAACCATTTTAAACGGATCAAGCACAAACATGGATGAATTTAATGTTAAATGGACAATATTTGTTAAATTTGATATATTTACAACCAAACGGATGAAATTTAATAAGTCCGAACTAGTTTAAGCTAAACTAAACTTAACTAGGCAAGGTACCGACAGTGACCTCATACGCAAGGCCTCCTTGACCACATGGAGTTTTATCGTCATCCACGTTGTCCCCAAGCTACCCGGGGCCACCTTGTCAGCTGCCCACTGCCTTCGCCCTACGTGTGTCGCCTCGTGCCTTGGTGATGGGGCCTGATGTTTGTTCCACCCGGTAGAGACGTCCGGTACATCCATGCGGCCGGGCATCCCATATGTGGTTAACCTATGCTTTACCGAATTGCTAGCCAGCTCAAAACTTTTCGTAGTCGCAGGCCTGGATGAAATGGAATGACTGAACTTGTCGTTTTTTAGAGGCGCCAATGCGTCAAGTTGGCTGACACCACACAATGTCACGTTGAACCTGAATAGAGGCAGGCTCGCGCAGCCACACTACAAGAAATATGTCAACTTGCGACCATCACTATTGGTCGCTGAATGGTCATTGTTTTTCATTTGCGACCTTTTTGCGACCAAAACAGATGGTCAAAAGTTGGCGGTCGTAAACTAAAATTAGCGACCTTCTTTGTGATATGTAAAAGGTCGTTGGTTCCAAGACCAAATTTTTGGTCACTAGCAACCTCCCCAGGCCACGTAGGGATCCAGCCTGGCAAGCTGACGTGGATGAGAATCAACCTGGTCCAATTCGGTGTTTTACATGGGCCGAGCCCAACAATTCAGCCTATTTTTGTTTTTTCTATCAATTTTTGGTTGGGTTCATGGAACAAGCCCAATATTGCAGCCTTTTTTATTGTTGGGCCGTGGCCTTCTTTCCATCAATTGATTTTCTATTTTTCAATCATTTTATTTTAAAGCTGGTCCCACTAGTCAGTGTTGGAAATATGCCCTAGAGGCAATAATAAATTAGTTATTATTATATTTCCTTGTTCATGATAATCGTTTATTATCCATGCTATAATTGTATTGATAGGAAACTCAGATACACGTGTGGATACATAGACAACACCATGTCCCTAGTAAGCCTCTAGTTGACTAGCTCGTTGATCAGCAGATGGTTACGGTTTCTGACCATGGACATTGGATGTCGTTGATAACGGGATCACATCATTAGAAGAATGATGTGATGGACAAGACAATCCTAAGCCTAGCACAAAGATCGTAGTTCGTATGCTAAAGCTTTTCTAATGTCAAGTATCATTTCCTTAGACCATGAGATTGTGCAACTCCGGATACCGTAGGAATGCTTTGGGTGTACCAAAGCGTCCACAACGTGGCTGGGTGGCTATAAAGGTGCACTACAGGTATCTCCGAAAGTGTCATTGGGTTGGCACGAAGCGAGATAGGATTTGTCACTCCGTGTAAGCGGAGAGGTATCTCTGGGCCCACTCGGTAGGACATCATCATAATGTGCACAATGTGACCAAGGGGTTGATCACGAGATGATGTGTTACGGAGCGAGTAAAGAGACTTGCCGTGTAACGAGATTGAACAAGGTATCGGTATACCGACGACCGAATCTCGGGCAAGTACAATACCACAAGACAAAGGGAATTGTATACGGGATCAATTGAGTCCTTGACATCGTGGTTCATCCGATGAGATCATCATGGAACATGTGGGAGCCAACATGGGTATCCAGATCCCACTGTTGGTTATTGACCGGAGAACGTCTCGGTCATGTCGCATGGTTCCCGAACCCGTAGGGTCTACACATAAGGTTCGATGACGCTAGGGTTATAAAGGAAGTTTGTATGTGGTTAACGAATGTTGTTCAGAGTCCCGGATGAGATCCCGGACGTCATGAGGAGTTCCGGGATGGTCCGGAGGTAAAGATTTGTATATAGGAAGTCTTATTTTGGTCGCCAGAAAAGTTTCGCGCATTATCGGTATTGTACCGGAGTGCCGAAGGGGTCCGGGTCAACGGGGTCCACCTGCCCGGGGGCACATGGGCTGTAGGGGTGCGCCTTGGCCCATATGGGCCAAGGGCACCAGCCCCAAGACCCATGCGCCAAGGAGATTTGGGGAGGGAAGAGTCCAAGGGGAAGGCACCTCAGAGGTGCCTTGGGAGGATGGACTCCTCCCCTCTGGCCGCACCCTTCCTTGGAGGAAGGGGCAAGGCTGCGCCCTCCCCCCCTCTCTTGCACCTATATATAGTGGAGGGGAGGGAGGGGAAGACACACCTGAGTCCCTGGCACCTCCCTCCCTCCCGTGACTCCTCCTCCTCTCCCGCAGGTGCTTGGCGAAGCCCTGCAGGATTGCCACACTCCTGCACCACCACCACGCGTGTTGAACGCGGAGGTGCCGTCCGTTCGGCACTAGGATCATCAGTGATTTGAATCACGACGAGTACGACTCCATCAACCCCGTTCACTTGAACGCTTCCGCTTAGCGATCTACAAGGGTATGTAGATGCACTCTCCTTCCCCTCTTTGCTGGTTTCTCCATAGATAGATCTTGGTGACACGTAGGAAAATTTTGAATTTCTGCTACGTTCCCCAACAGTGGCATCATGAGCCAGGTTTATTGCGTAGATTCTTTGCACGAGTAGAACACAAAGTAGTTGTGGGCGTTGATTTTGTTCAATATGCTTACCGTTACTAGTCCAATCTTGTTTGACGGTATTGTGGGATGAAGCGGCCGGACCGACCTTACACGTACACTTACGTGAGGCAGTTCCACCGGTGACATGCTCTTGGTGCATAAGGTGGCTAGCGGTGCCGTCTCCCACTTTAGTCGGAACGGATTCGATGAAAAGGGTCCTTATGAAGGGTAAATAGCAATTGGCATATCACGTTGTGGTTTTGCGAGGTAAGAAACGTTCTTGCTAGAAACCCATAGCAGCCACGTAAAACATGCAAACAACAATTAGAGGACGTCTAACTTGTTTTTGCAGGGTATGCTATGTGATGTGATATGGCCAAGAAGAATGTGATGAATGATATGTGATGTATGAGATTGATCATGTTCTTATAATAGGAATCACGACTTGCATGTCGATGAGTATGACAACCGGCAGGAGCCATAGGAGTTGTCTTTATTTATTGTATGACCTGCGTGTCATTGAACAACGCCATGTAATTACTTTACTTTATTGCTAACCGGTAGCCATAGTAGTAGAAGTAATAAGTTGGCGAGACAACTTCATGGAGACACGATGATGGAGATCATGATGATGGAGATCATGGTGTCATGCCGGTGACGATGATGATCATGGAGCCCCGAAGATGGAGATCAAAAGGAGCAATATGATATTGGCCATATCATGTCACTATTTGATTGCATGTGATGTTTATCATGTTTATGCATCTTATTTGCTTAGAACGACGGTAGTAAATAAGATGATCCCTCATTAAAATTTCAAGAAAGTGTTCCCCTTAACTATGCACCGTTGCGAAAGTTCGTCGTTTCTAAGCACCACGTGATGATCGGGTGTGATGGATCCTTACGTTCACATACAACGGGTGTAAGCCAGATTTACACACGCGAAACACTTAGGTTGACTTGACGAGCCTAGCATGTACAGACATGGCCTCGGAACACAAGAGACCGAAAGGTCGAGCATGAGTCGTATGGTAGATACGATCAACATGAAGATGTTCACCGATGATGACTAGTCCGTCTCACGTGATGATCGGACACGGCCTAGTTGACTCGGATCATGTAATCACTTAGATGACTAGAGGGATGTCTATCTGAGTGGGAGTTCATAAGATGAACTTAATTATCCTGAACATAGTCAAAGATCTTTGCAAATTATGTCGAAGCTCGCGCTTTAGTTCCACCGCTTTAGATATGTTCCTAGAGAAAATATAGTTGAAAGTTTGATGAGCGATTATGCGGACAATAGAAAGCTTATGTCCTTAATGCACCGCTCGGTGTGCTGAACCCCAAGCGTCGTTTGTGGATGTTGCGAACATCGGACATACACGTTTTGATAACTACGTGATAGTTCAGTTAAGCGGTTTAGAGTTGAGGCACCAAGGACGTTTTGAAACGTCATGAACATATGAGATGTTTGAGGGCTGAAATTGGGATTTCAGGCTCGTGCCACGTCAAGAGGTATAAGACCTCCGACGATCGTCTTAGCCTGCAAACTAAGGGAGAAAAGCTCAATCGTTGAGCTTGTGCTCAGATTGTCTGAAGTGCAACAATCACTTGAACCGAGTGGGAGTTGATCTTCCAGATGAGATAGTGATGTTTCTCCAAAGTCATTGCCACCAAGCTGCTAGAGCTTCGTGATGAACTATAACATATCAGGGATAGATATGATGATCCTTGAAGTATTCGCGATGTTTGACACCGCGAAAGTAGAAATCAAGAAGGAGCATCAATTGTTGATGGTTGGTGAAACCACTAGTTTCAAGAAGGGCAAGGGCAAGAAGGGATACTTCATGAAACGGCAAATCAGCTGCTGCTCTAGTGAAGAAACCCAAGGTTGAACCCAAACCCGAGACTAAGTGCTTCTGGAATAAGGGGAACTGCCACTGGAGCAGCATTACCCTAGATACTTGGTAGATGAGAAGGCTGGCAAGGTCGATAGAAGTATATTGGATATACATTATGTTAATGTGTACTTTACTAGTACTCCTAGTAGCACCAGGGTATTAAGATACCGGTTCGGTTGCTAAGTGTTAGTAACTCGAAATAAAAGAGCTACGGAATAAACGGAGACTAGCTAAAGGTGAGCTGACGATATGTGTTGGAAGTGTTTCCAAGTTTGATGTGATCAAACATCGCACGCTCCCTCTACCATCAAGATTAGTATTAAACCTGAATAATTGTCATTTGGTGTTTGTGTTGAGCATAGACATGATTGGATTATGTCTATCACAATACGGTTATTCATTTAAGGAGAATAATGGTTACTCTATTTATTTGAATAACACCTTCAATGGTCTTGCACCTAAAGGAATGGTTTATTGTATCTCGATCGTAGTGATACACATTTTCATGCCAAAAGATATAAGATAGTAATGATAGTACCACTTACTTGTGGCACTGCCATGTAAGTCATATTGGTATAAAACGCATGAAGAAGCTCCATGTTGATGGATCTTTGGACTCACTCGTTTTTGAAAAGTTTGAGACATGCGAACCATGTCTATTGGTGTATACGCATGATGAAACTCCATGCAGATGGATCGTTTGGACTCACTTGATCTTGAATCACTTGAGATATGCAAATCATACCACATGGGCAAGATGACCTGAAAAGCCTCGTTTCAAGAAGATGGAACAAGATAGCAACTTGTTGGAAGTAACACATTTTGATGTGTGCAGCCCAATGAGTCTTTGAGGCATGCAGATGAATATCGTTATGTTCTTACTTCACAGATGATTTAAGTAGATACTGAGAATATTTACTTGATGAAACACAAGTCTGAATTATTGAATGGTTCAAGTAATTTCAGAGTGAAGTTGAAGATCATTGTGACAAGAGGATAAAATGTCTATGATATGATCATAGAGATGAGTATATGAGTTACGAGCTTTGGCACGCAATTAAGACATTGTGGAAATGTTTCACAATTAATACTTCCTGGAACACCATAGTGTGATGGTGTGTCCGAACATAATAGTTGCACCCTATTGGATATGGTGCGTACCATGATGTCTCTTATCGAATTACCACTATCATTCAAGGGTTAGGCATTAGAGACAACCGCACTCACTTTAATAGGGCACCACGTAATTCCGTTGAGATGACACCGTGAGAACTATGGTTTGGAGAAACCTAAGTAGTCGTTTCTTAAAAGTTTGGGGCTGCGACGCTTATGTGGAAAAGTTTCAGGTTGATAAGCTCGAACCCAAAGCGGATAAAATGCATCTTCATAGGACACCCAAAACAGTTGGGTATACCTCCTAATTCAGATCCGGAAGCAAAAGTGATTGTTTCTAGAAATGGGTCCTTTCTCGAGGAAAAGTTTCTCTCGAAAGAATTGAGTGGGAGGATGGTGGAGACTTGATGCGGTTGTTGAACCATCGCTCCAACTAGTGTGTAGCAGGGCACAGGAAGTTGTTCCTATGGCACCTACACCAATTGAAGTGGAAGCTGATGATAGTGATCATAATTCTTCGGATCAAGTCACTACAAAACCACGTAGGACGACAAGGACAAGTACTGCTTCAGAGTAGTACGGTGATCTTGTCTTGAAGGTCATGTTGCTAGAAAACAATGAACCTACGAGCTATGGAGAAGCGATGGTGGGCCCGGATTCCGACAAATGGCTCGAGGCCATAAAATTCGAGAGAGGATCCATGTATGAAAACAAAGTGTAGACTTTGGAAGAACTACTTGATGGTCATAGAGGCTGTTGGGTCCAAACGGATTTTGGAAGAAGACGGACAATGGTGGTAAAGTGTCACCATTAAGAAAGCTCGACTTGTCATTAAGATGTTTTCCGACAAGTTCAAGGAGTTGACTGCGATGAGACTTTCTCATTCGTAGCGATGCTAAGAGTCTGTTGGAATTGGATTAGCAGTTACTGCATTATTTATGAAATCTTGCAGATAGGATGTCAAAAAAAAACATTGTTTCCTCGACGATTTTCTTGAGGAAAGGTTGTATGTAATACAACTAGAAGGTTTTGACAAATCCTGAAAGACGCTAACAAGTATGCAAAGCTCCAGCAATCCTTCTAAGGACTGGAGTAAGCATCTCGGAGTTGGAATGTACGCTTTGATGAGATGATCAAAGATTTTGGGTTTATACAAGGTTTATGAGAAACTTGTATTTCCAAAGAAGTGAGTGGGAGCACTATAGAATTTCTGATGAGTATATGTTGTTGACATATTGATGATCAGAAATGATGTAGAATTTCTAGAAAGCATATAGGGTTGTTTGAAAAGTGTTTTTCAATGGAAAACCTGGATTAGGCTACTTGAACAATAAGCATCAAGATCTATAAGATAGATCAAAATGTTTAATAATACTTTCAAATGAGCACATACCTTGACATTATCTTGAAAGTGTTCAAGATGGATCAGTCAAAGAAGGAGTTCTTGCCTGAGTTGTAAGGTATGAAGTTAAGAGTTAAAGCTCGACCACGGCAGAAGAGAGAGAAAGGACGAAGGTCGTCCCCTATGCTTCAGACGTAGGCTCTATAGTATGCTATGCTATGTACCGCACCGGAAGTGTGCCTTGGGATGAGTCAGTCAAGGGGTACAAGAATGATCGAGGAATGGATCATTGGACAGCGGTCAAAATTGTCCTTGGAGTAAATAAGGACATGTTTCTCGATTATGGAGGTGACAAAGAGTTCGGCGTAAAGGGTTACGTCGATGCAAGCTTTAACACCTATCCGAATGACTCTAAGTAGCTCCAAGTGGAGCGTGGAAGCAGCATTTACAATATGACCTAGAGATTTGCGAAGTATACACGGATCTGAATGTTGCAGACCCGTTGACTAAAACTTCTCTCTCAAGCAAAACATGATCAAACCCCAGAACTCATTGAGTCTTAATCACATGATGATGTGAACTAGTTTAATGACACTAGTAAACTCTTTGGATGTAGGTCACATGGTGATGTGACCTGTGAGTGTTAATCACATGGCGATGTGAACTAGATTATTGACTCTAGTGCAAGTGGGTGACTGTTGGAAATATGCCCTAGAGGCAATAATAAATTAGTTATTATTATATTTCCTTGTTCATGATAATCGTTTATTATCCATGCTATAATTGTATTGATAGGAAACTCAGATACATGTGTGGATACATAGACAACACCATGTCCCTAGTAAGCCTCTAGTTGACTAGCTCGTTGATCAACAGATGGTTACGGTTTCTCGACCATGGACATTGGATGTCGTTGATAACGGGATCACATCATTAGAAGAATGATGTGATGGACAAGACCCAATCCTAAGCCTAGCACAAAGATCGTAGTTAGTATGCTAAAGCTTTTCTAATGTCAAGTATCATTTCCTTAGACCATGAGATTGTGCAACTCCGGATACCGTAGGAATGCTTTGGGTGTACCAAACGTCACTGGCGTAATCTGGGTGGCTATAAAGGTGCACTACTGGTATCTCGAAAGTGTCATTGGGTTGGTACGAATCGAGACTGGATTTGTCACTCCCGTAAACGGAGAGGTATCTCTGGGCCCACTAGGTAGGACATCATCATAATGTGCACAATGTGACCAAGGGGTTGATCACGAGATGATGTGTTACGGAACGAGTAAAGAGACTTGCCGGTAACGAGATTGAACAAGGTATCGGTATACCGACGATCGAATCTCGGGCAAGTACAATACTGCTAGACAAAGGGAATTGTATGCGGGATCGATTGAGTCCTTGACATCGTGGTTCATCCGATGAGATCATCATGGAACATGTGGGAGCCAACATGGGTATCCAGATCCCGCTGTTGGTTATTGACCGGAGAACGTCTCGGTCATGTCTGCATGGTTCCCGAACCCGTAAGGTCTACACACTTAAGGTTCGATGATGCTAGGGTTATAAAGGAAGTTTGTATGTGGTTACCGAATGTTGTTCAGAGTCCGGATGAGATCTCGGACGTCACGAGGAGTTCCGGATGGTCCGGAGGTAAAGATTTATATATAGGAAGTCTTATTTTGGTGCGGAAAAGTTTCGCGCATTATCGGTATTGTACTGGGAGTGCCGAAGGGGTCCGGGGTCCACCGGGGTCCACCTGCCGGGGGCCACATGGGCTGTGGGGTGCGCCTTGGCCCATATGGGCCAAGGGCACCAGCCCCAAGAGGCCCATGCGCCAAGGAGACTTGGGGAGGAAGAGTCCAAGGGGGAAGGCACCTCAGAGGTGCCTTGGGAGGATGGACTCCTCCCCTCTTGGCCGCACCCTTCCTTGGAGGAAGGGGCAGGCGCCCTCCCCTCTCTTGCACCTATATATAGTGGAGGGAGGGAGGAAGACACACCTGAGTCCTGGCACCTCTCTCCTCCCGTGACACCTCCTCCTCTCCCGCAGTGCTTGGCGAAGCCTGCGCAGATTGCCACGCTCCTCCACCACCACCACGCCCGTTGTCTGTTGCTGGATGGAGTCTTCCTCAACCTCTCCTCTCTCCTTGCTGGATCAAGGCATGGGAGACGTCACCGGGCTGAACGTGTGTTGAACGCGGAGGTGCCGTCCGTTCGGCACTAGGATCATCGGTGATTTGAATCACGACGAGTACGACTCCATCAACCCCGTTCACTTGAACGCTTCCGCTTAGTGATCTACAAGGGTATGTAGATGCACTCTCCTTCCCCTCGTTGCTGGTTTCTCCATAGATAGATCTTGGTGACACGTAGGAAAATTTTGAATTTCTGCTACGTTACCCAACAGTCAGATGGGTCCCACATGTAAAAATTTAAATTTCTCATATTATATTCATAAGTGGGACATAAATTGGTCCCGCTGGTCAAGTTTCCATTTCACATCTTTTTAACATACATAATCACTATGTCAGATAGGACGGGACAAATATAATTCATCAAATAACACTACATTAGTCTTTTACAATATGTTACAATATTACAATTTATAGTCTACTACAGAACCGATAAACTCTTTGCTAAGTAGGGCTTCACTGATTTGCACTTGGCTTCACGGCTTCACACTCCAAAAAAAAGGCCTGGAGCTCCCGTAAAAGAGTGAACAACTTCAGTATTAGTGTACTACTGCTCAGGCCAGAACCAAACAACTTTGATATTACAATAGAAAGAAGTCTCAAGTTTATCAAGCACAGCAAAACAACAGTGTGACTGAAAACAAAAGAGGTCTCAGGTTTGGACTAAAAAGGAAGAGCTAGTTATGCATGATGTCCCAGGTTTAAAGAAAAGATCAAGACCACAATTTTAACAAGAGATATATAGTCAGTCCAATTGAACAAAGGCTAGATAGTAGCATTATGAGTATTTAAGTGGAGATGTAGCAGACAATCAAATGAATATATTGTGGAGACGAGGAATAAAATTAGGCAATCATCGATGGAGAGCGTCTAATGCTCCAAATCAAACAAACGGATATGTTTATCCAACCAAGAAGGAAACACTAACAAAACAGTGGCAATTTGAGGTGGTGAGCTAGATGAGGTACAAACTGAGATGACATTCAATCATCCGGTAGGAAAACAAGCTTACTAGCTAGCTAGTACACTAGAATGTAACCATCCAACATGCACACACGCATCATGCAGGAACATATATGAACATTTTCTGTAAGGGGGACATCAAGACCTTGTTTTGGAAGTACTAAAGAGCACTTGAACGAGTTCTGGTCATCAGGTGCTTCTTCACCATCAGGCTCATTTGTTGCTGCTGCTCATCTTCCTACTCCATCTACATGGACAAGAGCAAGTTAGTTATTTGCATGGCATTCACTTAATAAAACTGCATGTATATTCATCTACATTACTTCTTCAGTATAGTTCAGTACAAAGGATGGATGGGTTTGACTTCAAATGTTTGCTTGCACATGTACTACTCATATACTTAAGCACATGGAAAATGAACTACAAGCAGGAACATGATGAACTACTCATATACTTAGGCACATGGAAAATCAACTACAAGCAGGAACATGATGAGCCAGAACAGCTAGTAAGACACTAGCAGTAGAACAACCATAATATGAAGCAACAGAGGAATGACAAGGTAATTCTACTAATTTCATTGAAACAATAGTGATAATTTTAGGCAATGTGCTAGATGAGGTACAAACTGAGATGCCATTCATTCATTCTGTAGCAAAGCAAGCTTATTAGCTAGCTAGTACATGACCAGTCATCACTGGACGAGTCATGGCTTCAGTTGGTAAAGCCCCCCAAAAGGGAGAGAGAAAAAAGCAGATCACTCCACTCACCTTCATCATCACAGGAACGACAAGCAGTTTTAGACTCCGCCCACCTTCATCATCACAGGAATGACAGACAGTTTTAGATCATAAAACTAATGTTTCGACTTAGCGCTCCATCAGAGAATCAACTAAATTTGCTGGAGCGGGAGCGGCGAACGAACCTCCACACTCGAGGCCATTCTGAAGCCTCACTTTGAACTACAGGACAACTGTCCCATCCTTCAAAGTAACAGGGCTATCAAGCTCTTTGACTATGGCATATTTCCTGGCTCCACGGGAGGCTTGAGCCTATCAGCCTCCGGACCCTGTCCTTCTCCGTGTTCTCCAGCAGCCCCTGCATGCATCATCCACAACCGCAGACCACCACATCAACCGCAGCTCATGGAAAGGATTTTGCAACAATATTAGGTTGCAAAAACAACTCTAAGAGACTGATATTGTAAGTTCATTGACATTCACAAGCCATTTGCATTTTTATTCAGAACTGTGCAACACAATTGACATTACTTTCACAACAGAAACAAGAAACCATGGTGCATTGTAAAAAAATATGCACTTGTTTGTCACTTGAAAGGATCTTCAAGAATGAGTGTGTAGTGTATATATTCTAGTGAGCCATTACCATCTAGCCGACAACATGGACATGATACTGATTACCTACCAAGACATGAGGAGGCCTTAACTAAAGACAATAAATAGAAAATACAGCGGAGAGAGTGCCTCTCACTTACCAGCTGTGGTGGTCGTCGTTGCAGTTATAGAGATCGATACAAACGGGGCAGATGCATGGTTCACCGCAGCATCATCGCATACATGCCCTGCTAAACCTTCATTATAAGTATATAAACAAGCATGATGTGTGTTAGGTGCACAAATCACAACGAACCCACTACCACAGAATCCTTCATTAAAGATCATGTGCTTGGATCACTTTGACCCTACGTGAATATAAAATGACTACATTGAACTTTCGAATCACTGGCTTTAGAGACTAGAGAACATCCCGCTGGCATGTGTACGAAAGCGAGTAACTAATCCAGTATTAATTATGTACAATGGGATATGTGCAAAGCAATCTTTCCAGCGCAAAATTAGCAACTCCACTAAGAAAAAGCTGTTGACGAATTGACGTTATAGTTTCTGAATTCATAACGGATGCACGGCAGCTACGACTTGCAAATAAGTAAAAGTTATGCACCAAGTAACATACAGAGCTGACATTCAGCTAGCATTCATGTATAGTATGATGAAACTCACATACTGAAGTAGCAACTTAATTGTTCAGTTTACTCCTTCACCATGGCAAAAAAACATGTTATAGTTTCTGAATTCATAACATACGCATGACAGTCGCGACTTGCAATATGTAAAAGTATTTTCTTTTACAACTACGTGTAAAAACAGAGGATGATGTGTTGTAAAACAGTCCCTAATCACCATCTCCCAGAACTACTCATGTCTTGAGCATTCAGCTACCCATGGTTGGGCGTCTCCTCTCCCTGCATCCAAGTTGAGTTGGTGATATTGCAGCATGCAGGCGTGCAGCTGCTCCTGCACATCGGGGAAGGGAATGGAAGGTAAGGGGCAAGAAGAAAATGAGAAGGATAGGATATGATTGGGGGTCTGACCTTGATGGCGTCAGGGTAGCGGTGAAGCTGCATCGTTCATGCCTTCGGGATAGGGGAGGAGGAAGCCTTCCCGTCGAGGGCGTCCCGGTGCTCGAGCAACGACAGCGTGTTGGATCCGCAAGGGAGACAAGATGAGGTGAGGAAGAGAAGGAGGGATGTGATGAGGACAAATGGAGGGACTCACCTCAGTCACCGGAGCAACGTCAGAGCCACGCCGGCGAGGTGCCAGAACGCAAGAGGAAGATCTGGCTGGGGGAAAGGGAGCAACGGAGGCAGTGGAGCTCAGATCTGTCCTGCATGGATCTGCTGCTGGAGGTGGAGGGGGGAGGAAGAGAACGGGTCGCCGGCGGTAGAGGAGGTCGGGGTTGGGGGAGGTCTGCGGCGGCGGCTGGGTTGGAGGGGATCGATCCAGAGAGGAGGAAGAGGTGGGTTGGAGGGGATCGATCCAGAGAGGAGGAGGAATCATGGGGATTTTCCTTCTAGTGTGAGAGAGAGATGGATCTTGCCGCGCGCGCCGGATCTCGCCAGACAGGGGTCATCGATTCCCGCCTGAGGGCGCCGGAGGTGGCGGCAGCTAGGGAGGGGTGAAGCACTAGGGTTCGTTTCGAGAGAGAGAGAGGAGGGCATGATGGGTTGGGTGGGGTTCACGAGAGAGGGGGGTTGCTGCGGTTGGTTGGATGGATGATGTATGGATGGACAGATGTTTCCCATGTCATCAATCCATGCCATGACTGATTGCACCAATCGGAATTCAGCATACGTAGTATTGTTTTTTCCTTTTGTTTCTCTTATTTCTTTAACCTCTTATTCCGGATAAACATTCAACATGTCACCCTTTTATAGTTTGTTAAAATGAGTCAGTATTGTGCACATGTGTGTATCTTGGGATGACAAACAATGTTGATTTGGGAGGCTTTCATGTTCTTTGCACAAAATAATAATTTTCCATTTTTGAGTGCCCAAAATGAGTTTTTTTGTGAAGGACCTACCATATTGTTGCAAAATTGGACTGAATCAAATTTCTAAATTATTAGGCCATATTTAATGTATAATTGACCAAATGGTTGGGTGTCAAAAGATTTGATCCACCTCTCATGAAAAAGACAATTTTTCATCGATTTAGTTGGAAATGGGTCAAATTTGAACTGCGGCTGCCTCATAGTTTGCTCTGTACTTTTTCCAAAAATCATTTCTAGGTACATAAGTATCTATTTAATTAGAGAAACGCAAAAAAAATCAAAGATTCAACCACTAGCTACGAACGGTCATGCCCGTCGTTTTGACCGCATTTTAAAACAGGCATAAAAAATTCAAAAAAAATCAAAAAATCGGAAAACCTTCGCATTGTTTCATTACATGTGACCAAGTTACCAGGAAAAATAATAAACTTGTAATACGGCAATTCGTTTAAAGAAGTGTTCTCAGAAATGAGCCATCATGTGTGAAGATTCATGACTTTCAAGCCAAATAATCAATTTTTTGGCCACATTCATGGCATAGTTTGTTCAAATAATCTCATATTGTTCACAAGGGTGCATCTTGGAATGGCAAACAATTTTGTCTAAGGGAGTTTTCATTTTCTTTGGACGAAAAATCAATTTTCCATTTTTCGAGTACCCAAAATGAGTTTTTTTGTGAAGGACCTATCATATATTTGTTGCAAAATTGGACCAAATCAATTTTCTAAAATAGCAGGACATATTTAACGCACAATTGACCAAATTATTGGGTGTCAAAAGCCTTGATCCACCTCTGGTGAAAAAGAAAAATTTGCGTCGATTCAGGAGGAAGCGGGTCAAATTTGAACTGCAGCTACCTCATAGTTTGCTCTTTATTTTTTCCAAGAATCATTTATATGTACATAAGTATCTATTTAATCAGAGATACATCAACAGTTTTCCAAGATTCAACCACTAGCTAGGAACGGTCAAGCCCGTCTTTTTGACCGCATTTTGAAACGGGCATAAAAAACAAAAAAAAAATAAAAAAATCGGAAAACCTTCGCATTGTGTCATTATATGTGACCAAGTTGCCAGAAAAAATAATAAACTTGTAATATGACAATTATTTTTAGAAAGTGTTCTCACAAAAGAGCTATCATGCGTGAAGATTCATGGCTTTCAAGCCAAATTATCAATCTTATGGCCACATTCATGGCATAGTTTATTCAAATGATCTCATATTGTGCACAAGGGTGCATCTTGGAATTTCAAACAATGTTGCCTAAGGGAGTTTTCATTTTCTTTGCACGGAAATTTAATTTTCCATTTTTTAGTGCCTGAAATGAGTTTTTTTGTGAAGGACCTACCATATATTTGTTGCAAAATTGGACCAAATCAATTTTCTAAAATAGTAGGCCATATTTAATTCACAATTAACCAAATGTTTGGGTGTCAAAAGCCTTGATCCACCTCTGGTGAAAAAGACAAATTTGCGTCGATTTAGTAGGAAGCGGGTCAAATTTGAACTGCAACTGCCTCATAGTTTGCTCTTTATATTTTCCAAAAATCATTTATAGGTACATAAGTATCTATTTAATCAGATAAACATCAAAAGTTTTCCAAGATTCAACCACTAGCTAGGAACGGTCAAGCCCGCCGTTTTGACCACATTTTGAAACGGGCATAAAAATTAAAAAAAATCAAAAAATTGGAAAACTTTCGCATTGTGTCATTATATGTGACCAAGTTGCCAGAAAAAATAATAAAGTTGTAATACGCCAATTATTTTAAAAAAGTGTTCTCAGAAATGAGTTATCATGTGTGAAGATTAATGGCTTTGAAGCCAAATGATCAATCTTATGGCCACATTCATGGCATAGTTTGTTCAAATGATCTCATATTGTGCACAAGGGTGCATCTTGGAATTCCAAACAATGTTGCCTAAGGGAGTTTTCATTTTCTTTGCACGGAAATTTCATTTTCCATTTTTTGAGTGCCCGAAATAAGTTTTTTTTGTGAAGGACCTACCATATATTTGTTGCGAAATTGGACCGAATCAAATTTCTAAAATACTAGGCCATATTTAATGCACAATTGACTAAATGGTTGGGTGTTAAAAGCCTTGATCCACCTCTGGTGAAAAAGACAAATTTCTGCCGATTTAGTAGGAAGCGGGTCAAATTTGAGCTGCAGCTGCCTCATAGTTTGCTCTTTATTTTTTTCCAAAAATCATTTATAGGTACATAAGTATTTATTTAATTAGGGATACATCAAAAGTTTCGAAGATTCAACCACTAGCTTGGAACGGTCAAGCCCGCTGTTTTGACCGCATTTTGAAACGGGCATAAAACAATTCATGGCATAGTTTGTTCAAATGATCTCATATAGCGCACAAGGGTGTATCTTGCAATGATGAACAATGTTTCCTAAGGGAGTTTTTATTTTCTTTGGAAAAAAAATCAATTTTCCATTTCTTTAGTGCCCAAAATGAGGTTTTTTTGTGAAGAACCTATCATATATTTGTTGCAAAATTGGACCAAATGAAATTTCTAAAATACTAGGCCATATTTAATGTACAATTGACCAAATGTTTGGATGTAAAAAGTTTTTGATCCACCTCTCGTGAAAAAGACAAATTTCCACATATATATTTTCCATTTTTCGAGTTCCCAAAATGAGCCTTTCTGTGAAGATCCTAACAAATATGTTTTGTAAAAAAACTTGTCCATTTTTCAAGAATATTAGACCGCATTTTATGAACAAATTTGTGTACACTAGAAACATTTTTATATATATTTAATGGTCTTTAGTTATATCATTAACACTTTTAATAAATATTTTGATGTCTAATATTTTGAACACATGTCTACATTTTTAAGACACATTGTACATATTGTTTATATATGTTTAACTTTTTTCAAATACATGATTAACATATTTTCATATATTCCAATAAAAAACCATCTTTCCATACATACGTTTTGATGTCTATATTTGTTTTTACACATTGTACATTTTTGTATACAAATAAAACATTATTGATATTGGTTAGAAAATTTTGAATACATGAAAAACTTGTTATTTTCCCATTTTCGTTAGGCCGAATATATGTTTTTTAGTAATATGAGGGCATCCCACATTTCTTCCTGGATGGGACGAGGCCTACATGGCACACATATTTTTGTTAAAAAGAAGGTGGCCTCTTGTTCCACCGAGTCCCAAGCCCACCTTGAGTGACACCTTAAGTACCAATGCATCCACGTTCACAACCTCATGACCATTTATATTGGTCGTAATCAGGTAGAAATAAGGTCGTTGACCACTCTTGTCTGCTTTATGACCATTTGGTGTAAGGCAATTTTAGGGTTTGAGCCCTTCCAAGCGAAATGGCCGTGGATTTACGACTAATTCAGCCGGGGTCACTGAGAGAAGGTCACAAGTTGACATATTTCTTGTAGTGCCAGAGACGGTTGCCAGGCCCTTCCCACCCCACCCCCTGCGGTGCACAAGATATTCCCTAAGAATGAGTGCGTGACGTCGAAGCAGAATCATTTGCAAAACATGTTGTCAATGCCTATGATCATGTTGTGTTTGTTACATCAATAAATGCCGACTAGGTAACATCAAACCGATCGAACCGAGCAATAGCACTCCAACCCAAAAATACTGGCAGGTAGACGCTTATCATCCTTTTGATGCTCTGAAATGTGATTGGATTCAAATGTAAGAAACACATAATAAAATGGTACAAAGAAATGCTGGTGCTTTGTTTTGCCATTTTGCTGATCATTAAATTGTTATTGTTAGAAGAAAGAATATTAAGTGCTTGATAGGGGCCTGTAGGTGCGGGTGCACGCACCTGCTAAGCCCTGCCGAAAGCTCGATTGCCTCACGATCCGCAACGTAGTTGGATCCGCACGAAGGCAAGTTTTAAGTTCTAGTCGTTGAAACTTACGTTTTTTTCATCTAAAACTTCCGACTTTGTCGCTCGTCTTTACCAAGTTTTATAGAGAAAAAGTTTAAGACACCTTTTTTGTCTATCGTAATCAAAAGAAAAATTCATAATTTTATCAGTCGTTCATACTAAGCTTCAAGAGTTGAAACTTAACATTTATTTTCAAAATTTATCAAAATGTATTCAAAATTAATATTATTTGAAAGCCCACATCATGAGAAAGACAAATATGAAGACGTAACTTAATTTAAAATTTTTATTCAAAATATATGAAAGTTTAAAAATTAGATGCTAAAAGAAAAGGGACGTGCGTGAGACTCGGTGCCCGCACTTGCGTGCCCCGAATCCTCTTCTCACGTCGACGAGGAAGCTTGATTGATTTGGTGAGGAATATAGCTAGCCATGTATGCCAAGCACCAAGACCAACCGCGACCGCCAAGCTGTGCGTCGCCGGAACCATACTACGATCTACGGGACCAATAACACATCCCTTTTCGATCATGGACATCTTTGGCCGCATGGTGTGGCAACGACGGGTAGCCCGTCGAGCATGTCCAGCCTTCGTCACTACGTCGGGTTAAAGGGCATCTCTGGCCTGACCCTCAAACTGGACACCGTGTCCGTCTTCGAACCGGAGGATCAGCTCGTGGACATTCATGCGGGAGCTGGACATTTAACCGTATCCGCATACATTTTAAACCAGATTTCAACTAACTGGACGAACTGCATGCAAACTGGGTAATTTTCATATAAACGGGATGGAAACATTTACATTCCGGACATATTTGAACTAAATTATAGCGGACTACACTAGGCTATTCTAATCTAGTCTATGGTCGGCCGCGGTGGAACCCTATTCCCACAACATGTCTTCTCTATATCTGACAGTCCGCTCGTCGGAGTATCGTGAGCCTCGGAGGGATATGCTTCAGCGGAAGCGGAAAAGTAGCCTCCACTTCCGTGAAGGACGAATCAAGTTTGGTTTTCGGGGTGGGGAAAGACACCATGGCCTACAGCCCTACGCCCCCACAAAGCGGGCAAGTCACTCGATGTGTAACCCCCGCTAGCGGTGGCGGTGGCCTTCATGGGAGCCGAGCGACGGTAGCCTTCCATGGTCTACTTTTCCTTGCTATCAACGCCAGTGGCGACGGGCATGGCCGACGCGGAGTTGGCGACGTCATCGTTAGTGCCCCTCTCAAATTCCTTCGCCGCTGCGTCAACCTCCGCGAACATAGCTTCTTTCTCCGCCTACCGGATGCGTTGTCATCATCGCTCACAGCGGATTTGCCGGGAGACGAGTTGGCCAGCTTGGGTGGCCTGGCGGTGGCGCCGGCTCTAGAGAGCTTGCCGACAGGCCAACCTAAATCCAGCTTGCTCACCGGGCAACCCAGGCCGCTATGCGTGAGAACTCCTTTTTCTGCTTGTCGGAGAGGCCGTCCCATAGGACTTTCGTGCCGAAGGACATGATGGGTGTGGTACAAAGAAGAGATGGAGAGCGGAGGTGTCGTGTGATTCTTGCCCTTCACCTGAAAACGTTTAAATAGCGGGCGGATGTGAGGCGCCAACCCGAGCGGTCTTTAATTCCAGCCGACACAGGGACATACATGTGGCGCTCGGGGCGCCGGATTAGGTTCCTCGGCACAGACGGTTGTTTAATGGAGGTAGTCGGGCAGACGAATGTCGTTTGAATGTGGAGAGAAGGCGTGCGTAGTTAGTGTGCACACATGCGACAGTTGGGGAACGCAGTAATTTCAAAAAAAAAAAATTCTACGATCACGCAAGATCTATCTAGGTGATGCATAGCAACGAGTGGGGAGAGTGTGTCCACGTACCCTCATAGACCAAAAGCGGAAGCGTTATATCAACGCGGTTGATGTAGTCGTACGTCTTCACGATCTGACCGATCCTAGCACCGAACGTACGACACCTCCGTGTTCAGCACACGTTCAACTCGATGACGTCCCTCGTACTCTTGATCTAGTTGAGACCAAGGGAGAGTTCCATCAGCACAACGACGTGGCTACGGTGATGATGAAGCTACCGGCGAGGGCTTCGCCTAAGCACTACGAAGATATGACCGAGGTGTGTAACTGTGGAGGGGGCACCACACTTGGCTAAGAGATTGTCTTTTGTGCTTTGGGGTGCCCCCTTGGTCACGTATATAAACGAGGGAGGAGGAGGAGGCCGACCTAGGATGGGCGCGCCTATAGGGGGAGTCCAACTAGGATTCCCAATCCTAGTTGGAGTCCCCTTCCTTTTCCAAGAGGGGAGAGAGGGAAGGAGTAGGAGAGGGAGAAGGAAAGAGAGGGGGGCACCGCCCCCTCCCTAGTCCAATTCGGACTTGCCATGGGGGGGGGGGGTGCATGCGGCCACCCTTTGAGGCCCTTCTCTCGTTTCCCATGTGGCCCATTAAGGCCCACTACTTCCCCCGGCGAATTCCCCTAATTCCCCGGTACTCCGAAAAATACCCGAATCACTCGGAACCTTTCCGATGTCCAAATATAGCCTTCCGATATATCAATCTTTACGTCTCGACCATTTCAAGACTCCTCGTCATGTCCGTGATCTCACCTGGGACTCCGAAACAACCTTCAGTACATCTAATCACATAACTCATAATACAAATCGTCATCGAACGTTAAGCATGCGGACCCTACGGGTTCGAGAACTATGTAGACATGACCGAGACACATCTCTGGTCAATAACCAATAGCGGAACCTGGATGCTCATATTGGCTCGTACATATTCTACGAAGATCTTTATCGGTCAAACCGCATAACAACATACGTTGTTCCCTTTGTCATCGGTATGTTACTTGCCCGAGATTCGATCGTCGTTATCATCATACCTAGTTCAATCTCATTACCGACAAGTCTCTTTACTTGTTCCGTAATGCATCATCCCGCAACTAACTCATTAGTCACATTGCTTGCAAGGCTTATAGTGATGTGCATTACCGAGAGGGCCCAGAGATACCACTCTGATACACGGAGTGACAAATCCTAATATCGATCTATGCCAAACCAACAATCACCTTCAGAGACACCTGTAGAGCATCTTTATAATCACCCAGATACATTGTGGCGTTTGATAGCACATAAGGTGTTCCTCCGGTATTCGGGAGTTGCATAATCTCATAGTCAGAGGAACATGTATAAGTCATGAAGAAAGCAATAGCAATAAAACTCAACAATCATAATGCTAAGTTAACAGATGGGTCTTGTCCATCACATCATTCTCTAATGATGTGATCCCGTTCATCAAATGAAAACACATGCCTATGGTCAGGAAACTTAACCATCTTTGATTAACGAGCTAGTCTAGTAGAGGCATACTAGGGACACTTTGTTTTGTCTATGTATTCACACATGTATCAAGTTTCCGGTTACTACAATTCTAGCATGAATAATAAACATTTATCATGATATAAGGAAATAAAATAATAAATTTATTATTGCCTCTAGGGCATATTTCCTTCAGTGACGCTCTCAGCCAGCGTGCCGCTTCAATGCCAGCTTCAGTAAGTGGCCGCATCCCCTCTGGGCCGTCATGAATGCGGCGCTTACGCTCTGGCTGGAAAGCGCGCAAGCGAGTGTGAGAATTTTTGGGTGGCCAGGGTTGCCGGACGGTTGCATTGGGCAACAGTCCCGCAAAGCCCGCCCTCCCGCCCTCCCACTCCCGGATCACTATTGTACCCTCTTGCCAAACTCATGGTGAGGTTCACAATAGGTCTGGTACACAGCATAGCATACTTCATAGAACCTATGACTGAGGCATAGGGAATGAATTTTCATTCTCTTTCTATTTTCTGCCATGGTCGGGTTTTGAGTCTTTACTCAAGTTCACTCCTTGCAACACAGGCAAGAACTCTTTCTTTGACTATTCCATTTTGAACTACTTCAAAATGTTGTCAAGGTATGTACTCATTGAAAAAAAACTTATCAAGCATCTTGTTCTATCTCTATAGATCTTGATGCTCAATATGTAAGCAGCTTCACCAAGGTCTTTCTTTGAAAAAAATCCTTACAAACACTCCTTTATGCTTTCCAAAAAAAATTCTACATTATTTCCGATCAACAATATGTCATTCACATATACTTATCAGAAATGTTGTAGTGCTCCCACTCACTTCCTTGTAAATACAGGCTTCATCGCAAGTCTGTATAAAACCATATGCTTTGATCACCTTATCAAAGCGTATATTCCAACTCCGAGATGCTTGCACCAGTCCATAGATGGATCGCTGGAGCTTGCACACTTTGTTAGCACCTTTAGGATTGACAAATCCTTCTTGTTGCATCATATACAACTCTTCTTTAAGAAATCCATTAAGGAATGTAGTTTTGACATCCATTTGCCAAATTTCATGAAATGTGGCAATTGCTAACATGATTCGGCCAGATTTTAAGCATCGATGCGAGTAAGAAAATCTCAGCGTAGTCAACATCTTGAACTTGTCAAAAACCCTTTTCGACAAGTCGAGCTTTGTAGATAGTAACACTACTATCAACGTCCTTCTTCCTCTTGAAGATCCATTTTATTCTCTATGGCGTGCCGATCATTGGGCAAGTCAACCAAAGTCCACACTTTGTTCTCATACATGGATCACATCTCAGATTTCATGGCCTCAAGCTATTTCGCGGAATCTGGGCTCATCATCGCTTCCTCATAGTTCGAGGTTCGTCATGGTCAAGTAACATGACCTCCGAACAGGATTTACATACCACCACTCAGTGCGGATCTTACTCTAGTTGACCACGAGGTTCGGTAGTAACTTGATCAGACACTACTAGGGAAAAGCCTATATACGAATCTTACCAGCAGCGCCTCAAAATACAACGCTATCGCTATTTAGCAGCAGCGTGATAGCAAACGCAGCTGCTGAAAGGAAAATAGCAGAGCGCGTCCACGCCAAACAACGCCATCTGCTCTAATTGCCATGACCTCGCAACCCAGCTAGTTATAGCAGTTGCGCTTAATATCGAACCGCGCTACTGCTATAGAAGTTAGCAGCAGCGCTTCTAAGAAAATCGCTACTGCTATGATCAGCCCACAAGTTTAGTCCCACCTCGCCCGCTGAACAAGGTGTTTACCACCTTAAATATGTTACTTCAAACTATCACAACCAGTTGGTCTTCTTGAACTCTATGTGTAGAATTTAGGCGCAATATGAGTCCTCTCCGGTTCCTACCGGAGTGGACTCATATTGACAATTCAGATTGTACACAAAAGATCATTGATGGACAATGTAATTTTTGATGCGTGCTTAGACTTAGCAAGAGCGTTTTTGCGTAAAATGCGCTTATAGCTACTTTAGCTATAGCGCGGTTCCTAAAGTGCGCCACTGCTAGTTCGACTTAACCCGCTCAAAATTTCACTAAGTCCTCCTCCCCTGTTCCCTACTCCTCTATCGCGCCTTTGAGCCCAAGCCTGCCTCACCGCGCCGCCCGAGGCCGCCTCAACCTTACCACTGCCGCCCGTCGCCGCTCTCGACCTCACCGTCGCCGCCGCCTCCCCCACCCTCCGCTCTCGACCTCACCGCGCTCTCAACCTCACCATCGTCCAAGCCGCCGCCGCCTTCCTCCATCCGCCACCGAGGTACTCCTCCTTCCGTGCCTCCTCCTCCCCGCGCGCCTCCTCCTCCTCCTCCCACCGTGCCCTCCTCCTCCGCCGTCCCGCCTCCTCCCTCCTTCGCCGGCAGCCCTCCTCCCACCGCCTCCCTCCTCCTCCTCAGGCCGCCCGCTCCCCCTCCTCTCTCCTCCCTCCCTCCCTTGTCTCTGTTCTTGCAAATCGTAGGTGTTCTAAATAAAATAGAAGTAAGAAAATTTAGGTTAGAACTAGGGTAGTAGAATTTTTAGCAAGTGTTTAATAGAAAATAGTTTATTTAGTAAGTGATTAATAGAACTAGTTTATTTATATTTGGTACTTAATAGAACTAGTTTATTTGTAAGTGCTTAATAGAACTAGTTTATTTAGTAAGATAATTAATAGAACTAGTTTATTTTGAAATGCAATGACCATCGCTAAATGGCCTATGTTTTGCCGGAGTGTTGATTAATTTCGCTCCTGCAAATTACTAGTAGTGATTTTAGTAGTAGTAGATGTTAATTACTAGTAGTGATGGTACTAGTTAACTAGGGCAGTATGATTAATAGTAGTTGTAGTTGAACTACTTTAGTTGTAGTTGAACTAGTTTAGTAAGTAAATTAATAAACTAGTTGAACTAGTTGAATTAATAGAACTAATGTATTTTTAGTAAGATAATTAATATAACTAGTTGGACTACTTTATTTTTAGAAAGAACTAGTTTTTAGTAAGATAATTAATATAACTAGTTGAACCATATATTCTATTTATAGTAAGTTTATATTTAGTAAGAACTAGTTGAATTAATAAAACTAGTTGAACATGTCATATTTGTTGTTATTTTTTAGTTTAAGCAATTATTCGAGATGTATTAGTGATAACTTATACGGTTTTTGCTTTTGCAGAAATCAAGGAGCCCCTCCATCATCCCCGCCGTCGTCCCCGTCGCCGACCCCCTCCGACATCGAGGTGAGACCAGCCAAATATCCATGTATATCTTTTGTTGCTCAAATAGGATATGTGGTTGTCCAAGTGGCCGTTCATGTTCTGTTTACACCTCCGAGTGGCCTATGTTTGCCGGAGTGTTGATTAATTACCGTTCCGGCAAATTTCAGGCGCTCGATATGTCCTTTTTTAGCAAAGGTCAAGCCGGATTTTTCCGTGAATTCTGGCATGACTTGTGCTAGAATATGTAGGAAATATCGAGTGGCCTGGATTTTCTCGAAAATAATGATCTAATTTAGGTTTTTAGTACATATATTTAATTGTACAAGTTTAATCTTTGAATTATGAACGAGGAAATGTCGTACTCGGACAACGCAGCCTCCTGTGGAGTGCAGCTGGTGCCACGGCGATCGAGGTATGTGCGACGGAGTTCGTTGAGTGGACGAAGATCGGCGCTTCAGCATTAAGCTCGAGGAGACCTTCGATGTTGAAACGGTACGCAACAAAGACAAGAGTTTTTTTTCGTAATTAAGCATGACTTCAACTATTTCAATGTCTAATTTTCATCTTTTACAATTCGACTAGCTTATCCCATGCCATGCAAGACGCTATGTCTTGGAGAGGATGGGTTTTGAAGACCATGAAAATTTTGAAACAAAGAAAATACACCTAAGGACCCATCATGATATGGATTTTGAAGTAAATCTGTACAATGCTCAGAGCGTAACCCATTTTGGTTGCCAAAATTGGGAAGCACTTTACAAAATGTATGGTTTTTATGAGGGTATGATTGTCACCATGGATCTTGGTGATCCTGACATCGAGCAAGACAATATGGACATTTGGATCCTTGTTGACACGCTTCCGATTCTACCGCAATGTGAGTTTATCAAACATAGTT
Source organism: Aegilops longissima (assembly GCA_021605205.1). Taxonomy (NCBI): domain Eukaryota; kingdom Viridiplantae; phylum Streptophyta; class Magnoliopsida; order Poales; family Poaceae; genus Aegilops; species Aegilops longissima. The sequence continues at coordinate 689,295,310 of CM038677.1, read as the reverse complement.
ATTAACTAATTTATATTGTTTATTTCAAAATAGTTGATAGCTTATTTCCATTGACAGCTTATTTTGAATCTTCAAAGAATGTGCGAAGATGGTAGACAAAACCCACTACAAGTGGTGGCTCGAATTAACTTATAAGGAGAAAATCATCGATCGCATTTTGTACTTTCTTTGAGAATTACAATACCTATTATCAAACTCCTCCAAATTATGGTGAATACGTGCCACTAGTGCACGTGTTAAACCACGATAACTTCTATGGAGATACCCTGGTAAGATTTTTTACTATTACGACATCCGTGCATCTTTTGCATACTTCCAAAACTAGTACATCATTGCTAACTACGGTTATTACTATGTTTTTCAACAGAAAATCCCGATGGATTGTGTGCCTCATCCGATGTATAACAATGGTCGCCTTGAAGTTCTGAACATACAGCCAGGTCATCCTACGGATCTCACCTGTGCATATCGGATTTCTAAAACCGGTGAACACATGCTAATAAAAGAACAGAAAAAAATGTTTGGACATTCGCAAGGAGGTTCTTGGAAGTAACATTAAGTGAAAGGCAAGAATTGGAGACAGGATAATATCCATTCTCCATAATGGAGAGTCAGGGGCTATCTTGTTTTTTGCTATTTTACCTTAGAGAATATAATAGGTCCTAAGAGAATGTAGTAGGTCCTATGAGGTACAATATGTTTATTATGTGATACAATGTGTTAGAGTTGATGATGAGGAGTACTTGTGATTACGACTAGTGACCAATTTGCTATGTGATGTCTCATTGATGAAAACGATGATCTTGAGGAGGTGTTATATGACAATGATGTATTATGATGGTAAGTTGTTAATGATATGATAATGATGATGATATTTATTATATCATTGGGTGAAAGAACCGCGGATTAGTTTCAAGTGGATGTCCATCCACTTGAAGCTAGTCCACGGTTGTTTCACCTACTCATTATGATGTAAAAACAGTCTCTAAATTCCTGTTGTATCAAAATTTGTTTAAAGGTGTATGAAATACAACATGAAATAAAAAAGAAATAAAATACTAAATAATAGTAGTAGCGGGCAGGAGGAGCGCTACAACTAATTACCAAGCAGCGCTGCTCAGAGAAGCGCTACTACTAGATCATTTTAGCAGATGGCTGGGTCCAGCGCTCATCGCTAAGCTTTAGTCAGAAGCGCCTTATCGATGGCGCCCCGGCGCGCATCGATAGGCCTAAAACCCGTGCTGCTGCTAGGCTTTTCCCTAGTAGTGAGAAGCTTCATGATCATCTTCATTAGCTTCCTCACTAATTGGTGTAGCAATCACTGGAACTGATTTCTGTGATGAACTACTTTCCAATAAGGGAGCAGGTACAATTACCTCATCAAGTTCTACTTTCCTCCCACTCACTTCTTTCGAGAGAAACTCCTTCTCTAGAAATGATCCATTCTAGGCAACGAATATCTTGCTTTCGGATCTGTGATAGAAGGTGTACCCAACAGTCTCCTTTGGGAATCCTATGAAGACGCATTTCTCCGATTTGGGTTCGAGCTTATCAGGTTGAAGCTTTTTCACATAAGTATCGCATCCCCAAACTTTAAGAAACGACAACTTAGGTTTCTTGCCAAACCACAATTCATATGGTGTTGTCTCAACGGATTTAGATGGTGCCCCATTTAACGTGAATGCAGTTGTATCTAATGCATAACCCAAAAATGATAGTGATAAATCGGTAAGAGACATCATAGATCGCACCATATCTAATAAAGTATGGTTATGACGTGCGGACACACCAGTACGCTGTGGTGTTCCAGGTGGCGTGAGTTGCGAAACTATTGCACATCGTTTCAAATGAAGACCAAACTCGTAATTCAATTATTCGTCTCCGCGATCAGATCGTAGAAACTTTATTTTATTGTTACGATGATTTTCCACTTCACTCTGAAATTCTTTGAACTTTTCAAATGTTTCAGACTTATGTTTCATCAAGTAGATATACCTATATCTGCTCAAATCATCTGTGAAGGTCAGAAAATAATGATACCCGCCGCAAGCCACAACATTTATCGGATTGCATACATCAGTATGTATTATTTCCAATAAGTGAGTTGCTCGCTCCATTGTTCCGGAGAACGGAGTCTTAGTCATCTTGCCCATGAGGCATGGTTCGCAAGCATCAAGTGATTCATAATCAAGTGATTCTAAAAGTCCATCAGCATGGAGTTTCTTCATGCCTTTACACCAATATGACCTAAATGGCAGTGCCACATATAAGTTGCACTATCATTATTAACTTTGCATCTTTTGGCTTCAATATTATGAATATGTGTATCACTACGATCGAGATTCAATAAACCATTTATATTGAGTGTATGGCCATAGAAGGTTTTATTCATGTAAATAGAACAACAATTATTCTTTGACTTAAATGAATAACTGTACTGCAATAAACATGATCCAATCATATTTATGCTCAACACAAACACCAAATAACATTTATTTTAGGTTCAAGACTAATCCCGAAGGTAAAGGGAGTGTGCGATGGTGATCTTATCAACCTTGGAATCACTTTTGACTCACATCATCACCTCGCCCTTAACTAGTCTATGTTTATTTTGCAACTCCCGTTTCGAGTTACTACTCTTAGCAACTGAACCAGTATCAAATACCGAGGGGTTGCTATAAACACTAGTAAAGTACACATCAATAACATGTATATCAAATATACCTTTGTTCACTTTGCCATCCTTATCCGCCAAGTATCTAGGGCAGTCCTACTTCCAGTGACCATTTCCTTTGCAGTAGAAGCACTCAGTTTCAGGCTTGGGTCTATCTTTGGGCTTCTTCATGGGAGTGGCAACTTGCTTGCCATTCTTCCTGAAGTTCCCATTCTTTCCCTTGCCCTTTTACTTGAAACCAGTGGTTTTGTCAACCATCAACATTTGATGCTTTTCTTGATTTCTACCTTCGTCCATTTCAGCATCACGAAGAGCTCGGGAATCGTTTTCGTCATCCCTTGCATATTATAGTTCATCACGAAGTTCCAGTAACTTGGTGACAGTGACTAGAGAGTTCTATCAATCACTATTTTATCTGGAAGATTAACTCCCACTTGATTCAAGCGATTGTAGTACTCAGACAATCTGAGCACATGCTCACTGGTTGAGCTATTCTCCTCCATCTTGTAGGCAAAATACTTGTCAGAGGTCTCATACCTCTTGACTCGGGCATGAGTCTGAAATACCAATTTCAGCTCTTGGAACATCTTATATGCTCTGTGGCATTCAAAACCTTTTTGAAGTCCCAGTTCCAAGCCGTAAAGCATGGTGCACTAAACTATCAAGTAGTCATCAAGGACATAATTCTTCTGTGCAACAATGAGAATAATCCTCACATCACGGACCCAGTCCACATCATTGCTACTATCATCTTTCAACATAGTTTTTCTCTAGGAACATATAAAAAATAAACGGAGAGCTACATCGCGAGCTATTGATCTACAACATAGTTATGCAAATACTATCAGGACTAAGTTTCATGATAAATTAAAGTTCAATTAATCATATTACTTAAGAATTCCCACTTAGATAGACATCCCTCTAGTCATCTAAATGATCACGTGATCCATATCAACTAAACCATGTCCGATCATCACGTGAGATGGAGAAGTTTTCAATGGTGAACATCACTATGTTGATCATATCTACTATATGATTCATGCTCAACCTTTCGTTCTCAGTGTTCTGAGGCCATATCTGCATATGCTAGGATCGTCAAGTTTAACCCGAGTATTCTACGTGTGGAAAACTGGTTTGCACCCGTTGTATGTCAACGTAGAGCTTATCACACCCGATCATCACGTGGTGTCTCGGCACGACGAGCTTTCGCAACGGCGCATACTCAGGGAGAACACTTATACCTTGAAATTTTGTGAGAGATCATCTTATAATGTTACCGCCGTACTAAGAAAAATAAAATGCATAAGAAGATAAACATCACATGCAATCAAATAAGTGATATGATGTGGCCATCATCATCTCGCGCCTTTGATCTCCATCTCCAAAGCACTGTCATGATCACCATCGTCACCGGCTTGACACCTTGATCTCCATCGAAGCATTGTTGTCGTCTCGCCAACTATTGCTTCTACGACTATCGCTACCGCTTAGTGATAAAGTAAAGCAATTACATGGCGATATACAATAATGTGACAACCATATGGCTGCTGCCAGTTGCCGATAACTGTTACAAAACATGATCATCTCATACAAGAATTTATATATCATCACGTCATGACCATATCACATGACAGCAAGCCCTGCAAAAACAAGTTAGACGTCCTCTACTTTGTTGTTGCAAGTTTTACGTGGCTGCTACGTTCTTCTAGCAAGAACCGTTCTTACCTATGTTGGGAAACGTAGTAATTTCAAAATTTTCCTACGCACACGCAAGATCATGGTGATGCATAGCAACGAGAGGGGAGAGTGTTGTCCACGTACCCTTGTAGACCAAAAGCGGAAGCGTTAGCACAACGCGGTTGATGTAGTCGTACGTCTTCACGATCCGACCGATCCAAGTACCGAACGTACGGCACCTCCGAGTTCAGCACACGTTCAGCTCAATGATGTCCCGCGAACTCCGATCCAGCAGAGCTTCACGGGAGAGTTCCGTCAGCACGACGACGTGATGACGGTGATGATGTTGCTACCGACCCAGGGCTTTGCCTAAGCACCGCTACGATATGATCGAGGTGGAATATGGTGGAGGGGGGCACCGCACACGGCTGGGAGAGATTAACAGATCAACTTGTGTGCCTTGGGGTGCCCCCTGCCCCCGTATATAAAGGAGCAAGGAAGGAGGAGGCCGGCCCTAGGAGGGGCGCGCGAACCTAGTAGGAGTAGGTTTCCTCCTTTCCTAGTCCAACTAGGAGAAGGGGGAAAAGGAGGGGAGGGGAGAAGGAATTCGGACTGGGCTTGGGAGGGGCGCGCGCCACCTCCTGGCTGCTGCCTCTCCTTCCGACTAAGGCCCGTTAAGGCTGAATACTTCTTCCCCGTATTCCGGTAACTCCCCGATACTCTAAAAAATACCCGAATCACTCGGAACCTTTTCGATGTCCTAATATAGTCGTCCAATATATTGATCTTTACGTCTCGACTATTCCGAGACTCCTCGTCATGTCCCCGATCTCATCCGGGACTCCGAACTACCTTCGGTAGATCAATACACATAAACTCATAATACAAACCGTCACCGAACATTAAGCGTGCGGACCCTACGGGTTCGAGTACTATGTAGACATGACCGAGACACGTCTCCGGTCAATAAGCAATAGCATAACCTGGATGCTCATATTGGCTCCTACATATTCTACGAAGATCTTTATCGGTCAAACCGCATAACAACATATGTTGTTCCCTTTGTCATCAGTATGTTACCTGCCCGAGATTCAATCGTCGGTATCACAATACCTAGTTCAATCTCGTTACCGGCAAGTCTCTTTACTCGTTCCGTAATGCATCATCCCGCAACTAACTTAGTAGTCACATTGCTTGCAAGGCTTATAGTGATGTGCAGTACCGAGAGGGCCCAGAGATACCTCTCCGACAATCAGAGTGACAAATCCTAATCTCGAAACGCCTAACTCAACAAGTACCTTCGAGACACCTGAGAGCACCTTTATAATCACCCGATTCATGCCAGACGTTTGGTAGCACACAAAGTGTTCCTTGTCGGTGTCAAACCGCGGATCTCGGTAGGGGTCCCGATCTGTGCGCCTTAGGCTGATGGTAACAGAAACAAGGGACACAATGTTTACCCAGGTTCGGGCCCTCTCGATGGAGGTAAAACCCTACTTCCTGCTTGATTAATATTGAAGATATGAGTAGTACAAGAGTAGATCTACCACGAGATCATAGAGGCTAAACCCTAGGAGCTAGCCTCTGATGATTATGATTGTAATTGTGATCGGCCTTCTAAGGACCAACCTCTCCGGTTTATATAGACACCGGAGAGGGCTAGGGTTTACATGGAGTCGGTTACAAGGAAGGAAACACAATATCCAGATCGCCAAGCTTGCCTTCCACGCAAAGGAGAGTCCCATCCGGACACGGAACGGAGTCTTGAGTCTTGTATCGTCACGCTTCAATAGTCCGGATGATGTATATAGTCCGGCTGTCTGGATACCCCCTATTCCAGGACTTCCTCAGTAGCCCCTGAACCAGGCTTCAATGACGATGAGTCCGTCGCGCAGTCTTGTCTCCGGCATTGCAAGGTGGGTTCCTTCTCCGAATACTCCAAAGTACCTATTACGACGAATAGTGTCCGGCTTCCCATCAATGTTGTGCTCCTCGGCTTCAGTGCCTCAATAATGACTATCTCCACGCGTCGAGCGAATGCGAGGAGCTGAGGCATTTTTGCATTTTCCACCCTCAATCCTTCGGGCTGACCGTCTATTTGAAGAGATGGGGATTGTCAGATCCAAACCTCACTCTCCCCCCTCGAGCAAGCATCCAACAGAGCGCTCCGGAAAAAACCATTCCAAAGATGGCCGCCATCGCAGCTCTTACGCCGCTCTCCTCGCCCGTGCCGGGATTGGGAAGAGTGTTCAGTTCCCCATAGTCGTTTGATAGAGTTACAAACCCAAGGGTTTCTTCCACCGGCGTTCATGGTCCCCGTGCGAGCCGGAATAGCCACTTATAATGGAGGGGAACAAGCGGAGGGATCTCCTAATCCATCTCCAGAGGAGTGAATATGCCTCATCCCGCATATGCTAAGGGGCGTCGGGTTTCCCATCCACCCGTTCCTTCACGGGCTCCTGGAGTTCTACGGTCTCCAGTTGCACAACCTTACCCCTGCCTCCGTACTACACATAGCAGGGTACATTGCCCTTTGCGAGCTATTTTTAGGTTGCGAGCCTCACTTCGGGTTATGGAAGAAGCTGTTCTTCCTTGTCCCCCGAACCAGGGAGAATCCCTATGTCAAGTGGGCGGGGCCGAAGTATGGCGCATTGCCGAGACCGGATACTTATCCGGCACTCCCAAGAAGGCACCCGAGAACTAGCCTTCGGAGTGGCTTTACATTGATGACGTTCCCCTTCTGGATCCAGTCCGGACAGGTCTTCCCAAGTTCATTGACGCCCCACCGAGGGCACGTCTAAGCTAGCGCCCCCGAGGCCCCCAAGAGGAGGATACCAGGGAAATACACTTCCTGATGAGCAGGATAAAGTTGCTGGCCAAGTCCGGACTGACGATAGTCGAGGTTATGGCAATATGCATAATACGGGGGGGTGCAACCGCTTCCATATCGGGGGAAGCCCATGTAGCACTTCAACGGGGAAGATGATGCCACCCGTTGTGGCCGTAAGGGTCCGGACTCCGCCACCGCTCTGGCAAGGATATTGTCCGATTTATACAAAGGAGAAGAGGAAGAATTCCTTCACATTAAACCGCGGGATGGATTCTCCATGTACAACCCCCCAAACTGGGTAAGTTGTTATTCCTTTACCTGCTTCACTTATTGCGGCGTTCTTCGCTAAGATTATCTGCTTCGATATTTCCGAGCAGGAACTGAGGAGGGCCGTAGAAGGAATCTCCAGCCCCTCCCCGTAGCCAGAGGACCCCTGAAGGGCTCTAGATCAAGGAATCGAAGAAGATCCGGATATTACCGTGGAGCTTGTCAACGGGATATTTTATCAAGCGAGCTGTGATGGCGCCTCAGTGGCCATTATTGCCGACTATCCCGGACTGCTACCTGCGTTGCGTGTAAGCCAAACGGAAAAACCCTATCCTCTGAAGAGGACTCCCTTCAGACGTCATGCCTTACCCTTAAAGTGTCGTGTTTTTTTGCAGAGACGACGGTCAGAGCGCGGGGCCGAGCCCCTAGGGACTCGTCGACCACGGGCGTCCGGATCGGGCAGGCTCAAGAGGAAGGCGGTAAGGGTCGACACGCTGCTGCAGAGGTAAGGCAAAAACCTGTCCTGCGATTATGGTATTTGAAGTATAACAGCGCCCATTGTGTCCTTGCAGGAAAAGGAGTAGCCGAACTATATACGGGGATCCCGCCAATCACGCCTCCACCAGCCGGATTCCAGAACCGGCTTCGAGAGCAAAGGCGGACACGGGGCCGATGCCACATAGTTCTCCGACAAAGGATGTGAATATGCTCTCGGCCATGAACTCTGAAGTAGAGAGCGCCATGAATCACCGGCGCCGACGGGCCGTGCTTCGGAACAACATCTTTTCTGAAGAGGCATTTAATGCCTTCAATTCAGGGGAGGCATACATCCGAGCTGCTCAAGGCGGGCTTGCCCGAGCGACGGACCAGTATACCAAAGATATACGGGTAAGAAATTTTGATAAGCATGTATAGCAGTAGCCCCTGAGACTTGAAATGGTTGGAACAACTATTTTAAGGATCAATTTATGCACAGGTCCTTGTAGATAAGAATGAACAATTGGCTCGGGAGCTGGAGAAATGCAAGGCCCAGCTGAGGGACATGGTTGCCAAGTTAGAGGAATCCCAGAAGGCCTCATCTGGTAACATTTGTCTCAGTTGTACTAAGATGCACCAGTTAATAAATGGCTAGTATGACGAGTCTAACAGAGGATTCTGCAAACAAACCCGGGGTGAATCCGGAGGGCGTAACAGATGACGACTCGCATCTCAAAAGGCAGCTAAAGGCTTGCGAGCGCATTCTTACGCAAGTTAGGCAGGAGAAGAACAATCTTCAAGATGCCAATGTCCGGCTGGACATGGAATTAAAAGACGTCCGCGCTCAGCTGGCGGACTCCGTGAAGGAGAACAAAAGGCTTCGACACGGAATTTACGGTAAGTGCCTAGACGAACTATATTACAGTTCGGCGAGGAAGTATATTGAAAGAATTTTGCTTGTAGGAATGTTAACGGGTCGCCCTGAGGAGGAGGTGCCCTCATCTGCAAGCGATTTACTACAAGACCTATCACAACTGCACGAGCGAGCTCGACAGGTGATGCATGGCGTTGCTCAGGCGTTGTGGCCATCAAGCTTCCTGCCAAATGGCATGGGGGAGCTTGTTGATATGCTTCAAGGAGCCCGGCGGCACTTTCGATTATGGAAGATGTCCGCCTGCCGGCAAGGTGCAAGAGAAGCCTGGGCTATGGTGAAGACACGCTACACCAAGCTGGACCCGAACCATATGGCCGAAGTCGGACCGGCGGGGCGAGATGGGCAAGAAATTCTCGTGAGTCTTGTATATGACCAGGTGGCGTTACCGCCAAGTATTCTCAACAGGATTGTAAGCTAGATAGCCTGTTGGATGGTATAGAGGAGGAATATAGTCAGTCTAAGTGACTGTGTAATTCAATGGACATAAATAGTCCCTAGCCGGATTAAAATCATTTGTCATGGCGGACCTTTTCGCTTCAGCCCCCGGATCCTACAGTCCGGGGTGTGTCCGAATACCCACTCGATTATACGTAACCGGGTATGCGTGGAGACCAAAGCGTAGGGGTCATAAGTGCTTGAATGCATAAGTACCCAACTAGTTATGTTATATTACATGGATAGTAAGAAACATCTTCCAGGGACAATAGTTCCGTTAGGGGTTCCTTTCCCTGGGTACACATGCGACGATGCACATGTCCGGACTGCGAGCAAGGGCGCAGGATACAAGACTTCTGGGGATTTACGTTGTAATGAATGAATATATTTTTTGTTCACCGACCGAATATTATCTTAAGGAAGCTAGCTTTCGGCTTCACCCAGTCTGAGGTACACATCCGGCTGAACCGGCAGTAACAATAGCAGAGGTGCTCCCCTTATGCCCTAGCCGAATTAACGGGAACGTAGGGCATAAACACAAGAGCTAGGCAACCCAGCTTGGCCACATATTAATGTTGGGGAACGTAGTAATTTCAAAAAATTTCCTACGCACACGCAAGACCATGGTGATGGCATAGCAACGAGAGGGGAGAGTGTCGTCCACGCACTGTGAGACCGAAGCGGAAGCGTTATAACAACGCTGTTGATGTAGTCGACGCCTTCACGATCCGACCGATCCAAGTACCGAACGACGGCACCTCCGTGTTCAGCACACGCTCAGCTCGATGACGATCCCGGGCCCGATCCAGCAAAGCGCCGGGACGAGTTCCATCAGCGCGACGGCGTGGTGACGATGATGATGCTCCACCGACGCAGGGCTTCGCCTAAGCTCCGCGACGATATGACTTCACCGGCGCAGGGCTTCGCCTAAGCTCCGCGACAATATGACCGAAGTGGAATATGGTGGATGGGGGCACCGCACACGGCTAAGGAATGATCCGTAGATCAACTTGTGTGTCATGGGGTGCCCCCCTGCCCCCGTATATAAAGGAGCAAGGGGGGGTGCAGCCGGCCCTAGGGGAGGCGCGCCTGGAGGAGTCCTACTCCCACCGGGAGTAGGACTCCCCCCCCTTTCCTAGTTGGATTAGGACTTGGGGGAGGGGGAAGAGGGAAGGGGGCGCCGCCCCCCCTCTCCTTGTCCTATTCGGACTAGAGGGGGAGGGGGCGCGCGGCCTGCCCTGGCCGGTCCTTCCTCTTCTCCCTTATGGCCCATCAAGGCCCATTGACCCCCCGGGGGGTTCCGGTAACCCCCCGGTGTTCCGGTAAAATCCTGTTTTCATCCGAACCTTCCAAGTCCAAACATAGGCTTCCAATATATCAATCTTTATGTCTCGACCATTTCAAGACTCCTCATCATGTCCGTGATCACATCCGGGACTCCGAACAACCTTCGGTACATCAAAACTTATAAACTCATAATAAACTGTCATCGAAACGTTAAGCGTGCGGACCCTACGGGTTCGAGAACTATGTAGACATGACCTAGAACCATTCTCGGTCAATAACCAATAGCGGAACCTGGATGCCCATATTGGTTCCTACATATTCTACGAAGATCTTTATCGGTCAAACCGCATAACGACATACGTTGTTCCTTTGTCATCGGTATGTTACTTACCCGAGATTTGATCGTCGGTATCCAATACCTAGTTCAATCTCACATCTTGGCAAGTCTCTTTACTCGCTCCGTAATACATCATCTCACAACTAACTTATTAGTTGCAATGCTTGCAAGGCTTATGTGATGTGTATTACCGAGAGGGCCCAGAGATACCTCTCCGACAATCGGAGTGACAAAACCTAATCTCGAAATACGCCAACCCAACATGTACCTTTGGAGACACCTGTAGTACTCCTTTATAATCACCCAGATACGTTGTGACGTTTGGTAGTACCAAAGTGTTCCTCCGTAAACGGAGTTGCATAATCTCATAGTTACAGGAACATGTATAGGTCATGAAGAAAGCAATAGCAATATACTAAACGATCAAGTGCTAAGCTAACGGAATGGGTCATGTCAATCACATCATTCTCCTAATGATGTGATCCCATTAATCAAATGACAACACATGTCTATGGTTAGGAAACATAACCATCTTTGATTAATGAGCTAGTCTAGTAGAGGCATACTAGTGACTATATGTTTGTCTATATATTCACACATGTATTATGTTTCCGGTTAATACAATTCTAGCATGAATAATAAACATTTATCATGATATAAGGAAATAAATAATAACTTTATTATTGCCTCTAGGGCATATTTCCTTCAGTCTCCCACTTGCACTAGATTCAATAATCTAGATTACACAAGAATGATTCTAACACCCATGGAGTCTTGGTGCTGATCATGTTTTGCTCATGGAAGAGGCTTAGTCAACGGTGCGCAACATTCAGATCCGTATGTATCTTGCAAATCTCTATGTCTCCCACTTGGACTTGGTCCCGAATGGAATTGAAGCGTCTCTTAATATGCTTGGTCCTCTTGTGAAATCTGGATTCCTTTGCCAAGGCAATTGCACCAAGATTGTCACGAAGATCTTCATTGGTCCCGATGCACTAGGTATGACACCTAGATCGGAAATGAACTCTTTCATCCAGACTCCTTCATTTGCTGCTTCCAAGCAGCTATGTACTCCGCTTCACATGTAGATCCCGCCACGACGCTTTGTTTAGAACTGCACCAACCGACAGCTCCACCGCTTAATAAAAACACGATCCGGTTTGCGATTTAGAATCGTCTCGGATCAGTGTCAAAGCTTGCATCGACGTAACCATTTACGACTAGCTCTTTGTCACCTCCATATACGAGAAACATATCCTTAGTCCTTTTCGGTATTTCAGATGTTCTTGACCGCTGTCCGATGATCCACTCTGGATTACTTTGGTACCTTCCTGCCAAGCTTATTGCTAAGCATACGTCAGTCGGTACACAGCATTGCATACATGATAGAGCCTATGGCTGAAACATAGGAACATCTTTCATTTCTCTCTATCTTCATTGTGGTCGGGCATTGAGTCCGACTCAATCTTACACCTTGTAATACAGGTAAAAACCTTTCTTTGCCTGATCCATTTTGAACTTTTTCAAAACTTTATCAAGGTATGTGCTTTGTGAAAGTCCAATTAAGCGCCTTGATCTATCTCTATAGATCTTGATGCCCAATATGTAAGCAGCTTCACCAAGGTCTTTCATTGAAAAACTTTTATTCAAGTATCCTTTTATGCTATCCAGAAATTCTATATCATTTCCAATCAATAATATGTCGTCCACATATAATATCGAAATGCTACTGAGCTCCCACTCACTTTCTTGTAAATATAGGCTTCTCCAAAAGTCAGATAAAACCATATGCTTTGATCACACTATCAAAGCGTTTATTCCAACTCCGAGAGGCTTGCACTAGACCATAAATTGATCGTTGGAGCTTGCATACTTTGTTAGCACCCTTTGGATCAACAAAACCTTCTGGTTGCATCATATACAACTCTTCTTCTAGAAATCCATTCAAGAATGCAGTTTTCACATCCATTTGCCAAATTTCATAATCATAAAATGCGGCAATTGCTAACATGATTCGGACAGACTTAAGCATCGCTACGGGTGAGAAAGTCTCATCATAGTCAACCCTTGAACTTGTCGAAAACCTTTCGCAACAAGTCGAGCTTTATAGACAGTTACATTACCATCAGCGTCGGTCTTCTTCTTAAAGATCCATTTATTCTCAATGGCTTGCCGATCATCGGCAAGTCAACCAAAGTCCATACTTTGTTTTCATACATGGATCCCATCTCAGATTTCATGGCTTCCAGCCATTTTATGGAATCTTGGCTCACCATCGCTTCTTCATAGTTTGTAGGTTCGCCATGGTCAAGTAACATGACTTCCGAATAGGATTACCGTACCACTCGGTGCGATTTTACTCTGTTAACCTACGAGTTCAAGAGTAACTTGATCCGAGTTTCATGATCAACATCATTAGTTTCCTCACTAATTGGTGTAGTTGTCACAAGAACCGTTTCTTGTGATGAACTACCTTCCAATAAGGGAGCAGATACAGTTATCTCATCAAGTTCTACTTTCCTCCCACTCACTTCTTTCGAGAGAAACTCTTTTTCTAGAAAGGATCCGAATTTAGCAACGAAAATCTTGCCTTCAGATCTGTGATAGAAGGTGTACCCAACAGTCTCCTTTGGGTATCCTATGAAGACACATTTCTCCGATTTGGGTTCGAGCTTATCTGGTTGAAGTTTATTCACATAAGCATCGCAGCCCCAAACTTTAAGAAACAACAACTTTGGTTTCTTGCCAAACCACAGTTCATAAGGTGTCGTCTCAACGGACTTTGATGGTGCCCTATTCAACGTGAATGCGGCCGCCTCTAAAGCATATCCCCAAAACGATAGCGGTAAATTAGTAAGAGACATCATAGATCGCACCATATCAAGTAAAGTACGATTCTGACGCTCGGACACACCATTTCTCTGTGGTGTTCCGGTGGCGTGAGTTGCTAAACTATTCCGCATTGTTTCAAATGTAAACCAAACTCATAACTCAAATATTCTCCTCCACGATCAGATCGTAGAAACTTTATTTTCTTGTTACGATGATTTTCCACTTCACTCTGAAATTCTTTGAACTTTTCAAATGTTTCAGATTTATGTTTCATTAAGTAGATATACCCATATCTGCTCAAATCATCTGTGAAGGTGAGAAAATAACGATACCGCCACAAGTGCCTCAACATTCATTGGACCACAAACATCGGTATGTATGATTTCCAACAAATCAGTTGCTCGCCCATAGTTCCGAGAACGGCGTTTTAGTCATCTTGCCCATGAGGCACGGTTCGCAAGTACCAAGTGATTCATAATCAAGTGATTCCAAAAGTCCATCAAGATGGAGTTTCTTCATGCGTTTTACACCGATATGACCCAAACGGCATTGCCACAAATAAGTTGCATTATCATTATCAACTCTGCATCTTTTGGTTTCAACACTATGAATATGTGTATTACTACTATCGAGATTCAATAAAATAGACCACTCTTCAAGGGTGCATGACCATAAAAGATATTATTCATATAAATAGAACAACCATTATTCTCTGTCTTAAATGAATAACCGCCTCGCATCAAACAAGATCCAGATATAATGTTCATGCTTAACGCTGGCACCAAATAACAATTATTTAGGTCTAAAACTAATCCCGATGGTAGATGTAGAGGTAGCGTCGATCGCGATCACATCGACTTTGGAACCATTTCCCACGCAAGATCGTCACCTCGCCCTTAGCCAATCTTCGCTAATCCGTAGTTCCTGCTTCGAGTTGCAAATATTAGCAACAAAACCAGTATCAAATACCGTGTACTCTGCGAGTATTAGTAAGGTACACATCAATAACATGTATATCACATATACCTTTGATCACCTTGCCATCCTTCTTATCCGCCAAATACTTGGGGCAGTTCCGCTTCAAAGTGTCCGGTCTGCTTGCGGTAAAACACTCGCCAGGCTTAGGTCCAGACTTGGGTTTCTTCTCTTGAGCAGCAACTTTCTTGCTGTTCTTTTGAAGTTCCTTCTTCTTTCCTTTGCCCTTTTCTTGAAACTAGTGGTCTTGTTGACCATCAACACTTGATGCTCTTTCTTGATTTCTACCTCCATGCTTTTAGCATTGCGAAGAGCTCGGAATTGTTTTGGTCATCCCTTGCATATTATAGTTCATCACGAAGCTCTTGTAGCTTGGTGGCGTGATTGGAGAATTCTGTCAATGACACTATCATCCGGAAGAGTAACTCCCAGTTGAATCAAGTGATTATTATACCCAGACATTTTGAGTATATGTTCACTGACATAACTATTCTCCTCCATCTTGCAGCTATAGAACTTATTGGAGACTTCATATCTCTCAATCCGGGCATTTGCTTGAAATATTAACTTCAACTCCTGGAACATCTCATATGCTCCATAACGCTCAAAACGTCGTTGAAGACCCGGTTCTAAGCCGTAGCATGGCACATCGAACTATAGAGTAGTCATCAGCTTTGCTCGCCAGACGCTCACAACTTCGGCGTTGTTCTGCAGCAGGCACTGGCACCCAGCGGTGCTTCGGGGCGTAATTCTTCCGTGCAGCAATGAGGATAATCCTCGTTACGGACCCAGTCCGTGTAATTGCTACCATCATCTTTCAACTTTGCTTTCTCAAGGAACGCATTAAAATTCAACGGAACAACAAAGACGGGCCATCTATCTACAAGAAACATAGACAAGCAAAATACTATCAGTACTAAGTTCATGATAAATTTAAGTTTAATTAATCATATTAAAAACTCCCACTTAGCAGACATCTCTCTAGTCATCTAAGTGATCACGTGATCCAAATCAACTAAACCATGTCCGATCATCACGTGAGATGGAGTAGTTTCAATGGTGAACATCACTATGTTGATCATATCTACTATATGATTCACGTTCGACCTTTCGGTCTCCGTGTTCCGAGGCCATATCTGTTATATGCTAGGCTCGTCAAGTTTAACCTGAATATTCCGCGTGTGCAACTGTTTTGCACCCGTTGTATTTGAACGTAGAGCCTATCACACCCGATCATCACGTGGTGTCTCAAAGACGAAGAACTTTCGCAACGGTGCATACTCGGGAGAACACTTCTCTATAATTTTAGTGAGAGATCATCTTATAATGCTACCGTCAATCAAAGCAAGATAAGATGCATAAAGGATAAACATCACATGCAATCAATATAAGTGATATGATATGGTCATCATCATCTTGTGCTTGTGATTCCATCGCCAAGCACCGCCATGATAACCATCGCCACGGCGCGACACCTTGATCTCCATCGTAGCATCGTTGTCGCCTCGCCAACTATTGCTTCTATGACTATCGCTACTCGCTTAGTGATAAAGTAAAGCAATTACATGGCGCTTGCATTTCATACAATAAAGCGACAACCATATGGCTCCTGCCATTGTCGATAACTCGTTACAAAACATGATCATCTCATACAATAAAATATAGCATCACGCCTTGACCACATCACATCACAACATGCCCTACAAAAACAAGTTAGACGTCCTCTACTTTGTTGTTGCAAGTTTTACGTGGCTGCTACGGGCTGAGCAAGAACCGTTCTTACCTACGCATCAAAACCACAACGATAGTTTGTCAAGTTGGTGCTGTTTTAACCTTCGCAAGGACCGGGCGTAGCCACACTCGGTTCAACTAAAGTGAGAGAGAGAGACACCGCCGGTCACCTTTAAGCAACTAGTGCTCAAGCGGTGAAACCAGTCTCGCGTAAGCGCACGCGTAATGTCGGTCCGGCCGCTTCATCTCACAATACCGCTGAACCAAAGTATGACATGCTGGTAAGCAGTATGACTTATATCGCCCACAACTCACTTGTGTTCTACTCGTGCATATGACATCAACGCATAAAACCAGGCTCGGATGCCTTTGTTGGGGAACGAGTAATTTCAAAAATTTCTTACGCACACGCAAGACCATGGTGATGGCATAGCAACGAGAGGGAGAGTGTCTGTCCACGCCCTCGTGAGACCGAAGCGGAAGCGTTATAACAACGCTGTTGATGTAGTCGACGCCTTCACGATCCGACCGATCCAAGTACCGAACGACGGCACCTCCGTGTTCAGCACACGCTCAGCTCGATGACGATCCCCGGCTCCGATCCAGCAAAGCGTCGGGATGAGTTCCGTCAGCCCGACGGCGTGGGACGATGATGATGCTCCACCGACGCAGGGCTTCGCCTAAGCTCCGCGACGATATGACTTCACGGCGCGAGGGCTTCGCCTAAGCTCCGCGACGATATGACCAAGTGGAATATGGTGGAGGGGGCACCGACACGGCTAAGGAACGATCCGTAGATCAACTTGTGTGTCTGGGGTGCCCCTGCCCCCGTATATAAAGGAGCAAGGGGGGGGGGGCGGCCGGCCCTAGGGGAGGCGCGCCTGGAGGAGTCCTACTCCCACCGGGAGTAGGACTCCCCCCCTTTCCTAGTTGGATTAGGACTTGGGGGAGGGGGAAGAGGGAAGGGCCCCCCCCCTCTCCTTGTCCTATTCGGACTAGAGGGGGAGGGGGGCGCGCAGCCTGCCCTGGCTGGCCCTTCCTCTTCTCCCTTATGGCCCATCAAGGCCCATTGACCCCCCGGGGGGTTCCGGTAACCCCCCGGTGTTCCGGTAAAATCCTGTTTTCATCCGGAACCTTTCCGAAGTCCAAACATAGGCTTCCAATATATCAATCTTTATGTCTCGACCATTTCGAGACTCCTCGTCATGTCCGTGATCACATCCGGGACTCCGAACAACCTTCGGTACATCAAAACTTATAAACTCATAATAAACTGTCATCGAAACGTTAAGCGTGCGGACCCTACGGGTTCGACAACTATGTAGACATGACCTAGAACCATTCTCGGTCAATAACCAATAGCGGAACCTGGATGCCCATATTGGTTCCTACATATTCTACGAAGATCTTTATCGGTCAAACCTCATAACGACATACGTTGTTCCCTTTGTCATCGGTATGTTACTTACCCGAGATTTGATTGTCGGTATCCAATACCTAGTTCAATATCGTTACTGGCAAGTCTCTTTACTCGTTCCGTAATACATCATCTCACAACTAACTTATTAGTTGCAATGCTTGCAAGGTTTATGTGATGTGTATTACCAAGAGGGCCCAGAGATACCTCTCCGACAATCGGAGTGACAAAACCTAATCTCGAAATACGCCAACCCAACATGTACCTTTGGAGACACCTGTAGTACTCCTTTATAATCACCCGATTCGTTGTGAAGTTTGGTAGTACCCAAAGTGTTCCTCCGGTAAACGGAGTTGCATAATCTCATAGTTACAGGAACATGTATAGGTCATGAAGAAAGCAATAGCAATATACTAAACGATCAAGTGCTAAGCTAACGGAATGGGTCATGTCAATCACATCATTCTCCTAATGATGTGATCCCATTAATCAAATGACAACACATGTCTATGGTTAGGAAACATAACCATCTTTGATTAATGAGCTAGTCTAGTAGAGGCATACTAGTGACTATCTGTTTGTCTATATATTCACACATGTATTATGTTTCCGGTTAATACAATTCTAGCATGAATAATAAACATTTATCATGATATAAGGAAATAAATAATAACTTTATTATTGCCTCTAGGGCATATTTCCTTCAATTAAGTCATATCGATGCATATAATGGTGAAGAAAAGGCACATATGAAAAAAGAAACGCATATGTGATGGGCGAAAAAGCCATTTGAGTAATTATTTTTAGCTTCCGTATAGTAAGCCCCCAGGTATTGCTTACACATAGAGTGCGGCCGGAGTGATCCAGAAGTCCGTACTATATTAAATACTTTGTGTGAAGAGGAAGAAAGGTCGAGAAAGGAAAAGGGATGGAGCATAAATAAAAGGGAGGGAGTAAGGAGATGAACATTGAGTTCGGCATTAGGCGTAGAATCTCCAAAGTCTGGCCGCGTTCCATGGGTTCGGCTCGAGTCTGTTATCGAATGCGTTACGTAAGCGGTATGCTCCTTCGGTGAGAACTTTGTCAATGACGAAGGGACCTTCCCACTTGGGTTTGAGCTTGTCCTTCTTCTTCTCCGGTAGGCGTAGAACGAGCTCGCCAATATTGTAAGCTTTGGCCCGCACTTCTGTGCTTTGATATCGTCGAGGCTGCTGTTGATAGAATGCGGAGCGGGCTTTTGCGACATCGCGCTCCTCCTCCAGGGCATCCAAGTTATCCTGCCGATCTAACTCGGCTTCCTTCTCTTCATACATGCGTACGCGTGGCGAGTCATGTATTATGTCACAGGGTAGTACTGCTTCCGCGCCGTACACCATAAAAATGGTGTATATCCGGTGGTGCAATTCGGCGTGGTCCGCAGCCCCCAGAGTACGGAGTTGAGCTCCTCGACCCAGTGCGTATCCGACTCTGTCAAGGATTGCACTAGTCTGGGTTTGATGCCGCTCATGATGAGACTTTGCCCGTTCGACCTGGCCGTTTGTTTGGGGATGGTAGACAGAAGCGTAGTCGAGATTAATGCCCATTTCGCCAAGACCAAGTTTTCACTTCATCGGCTGTGTAATTGGAGCCATTATCGTGATGATCTTTGGGGACGCCGTGTCGTGTATGCGACCCGGATATGAAGTGTATTCTGGTCCGGATTCAGCCGTTTTGACTGGTTTGGCTTCTATCCATTTGGTGAACTTGTCCACCATGACCAATAAGTATTTTTTCTTATGGCTTCCCCCTTTGAGAGGTTCGACCATATCCAGCCCCCAGACCGCGAAGGGCCAAGTTATGGGGATTGTTTGGAGAGCGGTAGGGGGCATATGACTCTGATTGGCAAAGAGCTGGCTACCAACACAATGTTGGACAAGGTCTTGTGCGTCTGCTCGAGCCGTCGGCCAATAGAAGCCTGTACGGAAGGCCTTGCTGACTAGTGCTCAAGCCACGGTGTGGTGCCCGCCCAGTCCGGCATGGATTTCAGCCAAGAGCTGCCACCCTTCCTCTTCGGAGATGCATCTTTGGAGCACTCCGGTAGCACTTTTCTTGTAGAGCTCCCCTTCGTGGACTTTGTAAGCTTTAGAACGCCGAACGATGCAGCGTGCTTCATTTTGGTCTTCGGGGAGCTCCTGCCTATTTAGGTAGGCCAAGAAAGGCTCAGTCCACGGGGCGATTACAGCCATGATTTCGTGGGCCGAAGATGTTATTTCGGTGGCAGAGCCTCCGATTATGTCTGATGGTTCGGAATCTAGGGGTGTGTTCGGATCCGTGCTAGTATTGCCGGACTCCCCTTCCCATACTACAGATGGCTTGAACAACCTTTCCAGTAATATGTTAGGTGGGACGGGGTCGCTTTTAGTGCCGATGCGGGCGAGGATGTTCGCCACTTGATTGTTTTCTCGAGCCACATGGTGCAATTCGAGCCCCTCGAACCGAGCTGACATTTTGAGGACGACATTACGGTAGGCCGCCATTTTCGGATCCTTGGCATCAAAGTCTCCGTTTATTTATGATACTGCAAGGTTCAAATCCCCGCGCACTTCTAGGCGTTGGATGCCCATAGAGACTGCCATCCGAAGACCGTGCAACAAAGCCTCATATTCGGCTGCATTGTTGGAGTCTGTGTATAATATTTGAAGGACGTACTGGACCGTGTCTCCGGTGGGAGACGTCAGGACTACACCTGCTCCCAATCCTGCCAGCATTTTAGAGCCGTCGAAGTGCATGATCCGGTTAGATGCGCGCGTACTCTTTAGGGAGTTAAACGTCATTCCATTCGGCGACAAAGTCAGCCAGTGCTTGCGACTTGATGGCCCGCCGCGGTTTGTATGTTATGTCGAATGGAAGGAGCTCGATGGCCCATTTAGCAATCCGGCCCATAGCGTCGCGGTTATTTATTATGTCATTGAGTGGTACTTCGGAGGCCACCGTAATCGAACACTCTTGGAAGTAGTGTCGCAGCTTCCGGGATGCCATGAAGACCACATATGCTATTTTTTTGATAATGTGGGTATCGGGATTTGCACGGGGTGAGGATTGTGGATACGTAATAAACCGGCTTCTGGAGCGGGAATTTGTATCCGTCAACCTCTCGTTCGACGACGAGCACTGCGGTTACAACTTGATGTGTTGCAGCTATGAAGAGCAACATAGGTTCACCGATATTTGGCACTGTTAGGACTAGATTACTGGCCAATAAGGTCTTTATTTCGTCCAGTCCGGACACGGCCGCATCCGTCCACACGAAGTGTTCGGTGCGCCGGAGAAGGCGGTAACGAGGTGATGCCTTTTCTCCTAACCTGGAGATAAAGCGGCTCAAAGCAGCCACGCATCCGGCTAGTTTCTGGATGTGCTTGAGGTCTGTTGGTATAGCCAACTGCGAAGAGCTCGGATTTTTGCTGGATTTGCTTCAATTCCTCTATTGGAAACAATGAAGCCCAGCAGTTTTCCCAAGGGGACGCCGAAAAAGCATTTTTCCGGGTTCAGCTTGATGTCGTATGTCCAGAGGTTATCGAATGTAAGCCTCAAGTCATCTATTAGGGTTTCGACGTGTCTTGTTTTTATGACCACGTCGTCCACATATGCCTCCACTGTTTTGCCAATTTGCTTTCCCAGGCATGTTTGAGTCATGCGTTGATAGGTTGCGCCGGCATTCTTAAGCCCGAAAGGCATAGAGTTGAAGCAAAAAGGGCCATATGGCGTTATGAAAGCTGTTGCAGCTTGGTCGGACTCTGTCATCTTTATTTGATGGTATCCAGAGTATGCGTCGAGAAAACACAGCGAGTCGTGTCCTGCTGTGGCATCGATGATTTGATCGATGCGAGGGAGGGGAAAGGGATCCCTGGGGCAATCCTTGTTGAGGTCTTTAAAGTCGACACATAGGTGCCAGGATTTGTCCTTCTTTGGTACCATTACCAGATTTGCCAGCCAATCCGGATGCTTGATACCTCTGATGAATCTGGCCTCGAGTAGTTTGGCTAGATCTTCCCCCATGGCTTGCCGTTTGGGCTCTGAAAATGCCTTAGAGTCTGCTTGACCGGTTTGTATCCTTTTAGTATATTGAGGCTGTGTTCGGCCAATCTGCGTGGGATGCCCGGCATGTCCGATGGGTGCCGGGCGAAAATGTCCCAATTTTCGCGTAAGAAGTCTCGCAATGTGGCATCCATTGCGGGGCTCAACTGTGTCCCGATGGAAGTTGTCTTCGTGGGGTCCGTTGGATGGACTTGGAATTTGACTATCTCGTCAGCGGGTTTAAATGAGGTGGACTTGGGTCGCTTGTCGAGTATCACGTCGTCCCTGTCCACGGTGGCCCGCAGCGTTGTTAATTCTTCGGCTGCTAGGGCTTCGGATAATGCTTCCAGGGCTAGTGCTCCGGTTTTGTTTTCGGCACGAAGTGCGACGTCCAGATCACTGGCTAGAGTGATGATTCCATTGGGCCTGGGCATTTTAAGCTTCATGTACCCATAATGGGGTATAGCTTGAAAGCTTGTAAGCGCATCCCGCCCTAGAAGGGCATGGTATCCGCTGCTAAAAGGAGCCACTTGGAATGTGATTTCTTCGGACCTGTAATTCTCCAGGGTGCCGAATACCACATCGACTGTGTTTTTTCCCGCACACCGCGCTTCCCGACTAGGGATAATTCCTCTGAAGGTTGTGCCGCTTTGTTCAATGCGGCTTTTCTCAATTTCCGTCTTGTTGAGTGTTTCTTCATAGATCAAGTTTAATCCGCTTCCGCCGTCCATGAGTACTTTAGTGAGCCGAAAGCCGCCCGTGATTGGGCTAAGGACCAGAGCGGCTGGTGCCCGGACAGTCTGGAATCAAGGTTCATCACTGGCATTGAAAGTTATAGCAGTGTCGTTCCAGGGGTTTATTTTTGCCACATGGTAAATTTCAGTGGAGCTTCGATTAGCTCGCTTGCGCCTATTGTTTGAGGCAAAAGTCTCGATGACTGTTAGTACCGTATTGTGTTCGTTGGCGGGATGTTGTTCTGCTTTATGGCTTGCAAGAAGATCCTCGCCACTTTTGCAACCCGCAGGAGTATCCAACATGTCCGAAGGCTATGAGTTGGTGTTGTGTCCGGAGTACTGTGGAGTTTACATGGCCCATTGAGCCATTCTTCCAATACGGTTCCCTGCCCCTGGGGTGGGCTTTGTTTTCTTGCGAATTGGATCGGCCGACTTACGAGAGTTCGCCCGTTTAGTTCGGACAAAGGTTTTGGTGAGAGCCGTACTATCCCAAAATTCTGTTTGGGTTTTCCAGGCGCTTTCCATCGCACAGTACTTCTGTATTATGGTTTCCAAGTCTACAAAGTGTTCTATGTCACGGCGACTTATAGTATTAAGGATTCCTTTGTTCGTGCAGTTTTTGCAGAAAAGTGAGACTACGTCCTCCTCGCGGCAGTCCTTGACCTTGTTTAGCACAAGGAGGAATCTGGCCCAGTAGCGATGTACTGTCTCCTGGGGCTCTTGCCTGATATGGGAGAGACTGTTTAAGTCCGGGTGGGTGTTGTTAGGTGAATCCGGATTCTGATCCGATCTAGCACCCAGGGGCATGGGAGGTTTCGAGTCTGATAGTTCGGGATCCGGAGTGTTGCCCAATTTTTTTGGCCCAATGCCCGATTCTAAGTCCGGGGCCCGGGTCATGTCTTCCCATGAGCAGGTGTTCGGCTCAAGGAGATCGGTGATCCGGATATAATTCGTCCTCAAAATTGAGGGGCAATCTGTGGGTGGTTCTTCCACTACCGCTATCCCATGGGTGGCCGACGGGGAACTAATGTCCCTTTGGTCGGGTTTAAGCCCGATCCAGTCATAATCCGTAGCGACTCCCAGAGCGGCGATGCGATCCAAGAGCTCATTAAGGGAGGAGAGCTCTATCGGATCCATCTGTTCGGCGAGTTCCGAATTGACGCGACGGTTATGCGTGATGACCCGAGAGGCCATCGTCGGCGCAACCGCCGATGGGGCAGCCATGATGAAGCCGCCAAGTCGGAGAGTATGGTCTACAGCCAGAGCTCCCCTCGAGGTAATGTTGTCCTTGACAACGAGACGAGCCATCGAGCCTTGCACCGACGACACAGAGGAACTCTCAATGAAAGCACCAATGTCGGTGTCAAAACCGGTGGATCTCGGGTAGGGGGTCCCGATCTGTGTGTCTTAGGCTGATGGTAACAGGAAACAAGGGACACAATGTTTACCCAGGTTCGGGCCCTCTCAATGGAGGTAAAACCCTACTTCCTGCTTGATTAATATTGATGATATGAGTAGTACAAGAGTAGATCTACCACGAGATCGTAGAGGCTAAACCCTAGGAGCTAGCCTATGATGATTATGATTGTAATTGTGATCGGCCTTCTAAGGACCAACCTCTCTGGTTTATATAGACACCGGAGAGGGCTAGGGTTACCTGGAGTCGGTTACAAGGAAGGAAACACAATATCCGGATCGCCAAGCTTGCCTTCCACGCAAAGGAGAGTCCCATCCGGACACAGAACGGAGTCTTGAGTCTTGTATCTTCACGCTTCAATAGTCTGGACGTTGTATATAGTCCGGCTGTCTGGATACCCCCTAATCCAGGACTCCCTCATTCCTCCGGTAAACGGGAGTTGCATAATCTCATAGTCATAGGAACATGTATAAGTCATGAAGAAAGCAATAGCAACATACTAAACGATCAAGTGCTAAGCTAACGGAATGGGTCAAGTCAATCACATCATTCTCCTAATGATGTGATCCCGTTAATCAAATGACAACTCATGTCTATGGCTAGGAAACTCAACCATCTTTGATCAACGAGCTAGTCAAGTAGAGGCATACTAGTGACACTATGTTTGTCTATGTATTCACACATGTATTATGTTTTCGGTTAATACAATTATAGCATGAATAATAAACATTTATCATGATATAAGGAAATAAATAATAACTTTATTATTGCCTCTAGGGCATATTTCCTTCAGTCTCCCACTTGCACTAGAGTCAATAATCTAGTTCACATCGCCATGTGATTTAACACCAATAGTGCACATCACCATGTGATTAACACCCATAGTTCACATCGTCATGTGACCAACACTTAAAGGATTTACTAGAGTCAGTAATCTAGTTCACATTGCCATGTGATTAACACCCAAAGAGTACTAAGGTGTGATCCTGTTTTGCTTGTGAGAGAAATTTAGTCAACAGGTCTGCAAAATTCAGATCCGTATGTATTATGCAAATTTCTATGTCAACAATGCTCTGCACGGAGCTACTCTAGCTAATTGCTCCCACTTTCAATATGTATCTAGATCGATACTTAGAGTCTTCCAGATCTATGTTAAAGCTTGCATTGACGTAACTCTTTACGACAAACCTTTTGTCACCTCATAATCGAGAAACATATCCTTATTCCACTGAGGATAATTTTGACCGCTGTGCAGTGATCTACTCCTAGATCACTATTGTATTCCCTTGCCAAACTCAGTGTAGGGTATACAATAGATCTGGTACACAACATGGCATACTTTATAGAACCTATTGCTCAGGCATAGGGAATGACTTTCATTCTCTTTCTATCTTCTGCCGTGGTCGGGCTTTGAGTCTTTACTCAACTTCACACCTTGCAACACAGGCAAAAACTCTTTCTTTGAAATTTTGAACTACTTCAAAAAAATTGTCAAGGTATGTACTCATTGAAAAAACTTATCAAGCGTCTTGATCTATCTATAGATCTTTATGCTCAATATGTAAGCAGCTTCACCGAGGTCTTTCTTTGAAAATCTCCTTTCAAATACTCCTTTATGCTTTCCAGAAAATTCTACATTATTTCCAATCAATAGTATGTCATTCACATATACTTATTAGAAATGCTGTAGTGCTCCCGCTCACTTTCTTGTAAATACAGGCTTCACCGCAAGTCTGTATAAAACTATATGCTTTGATCAACTCATCAAAGCGTATATTCCAACTCCAAGATGCTTGCACTAGTCCATAGATGGATCGCTGGAGCTTGCACACTTTGTTAGCATCCTTTGGATCGATAACACATTCAGGTTGCATCATATACAATTTTTCTTTTAGAAATCCATTCAGGAATGCATTCTTTACATCCATTTGCCAGATTTCATAAAATGTGGAGATTTGCTAACATGATTCAGACAGACTTAAGCATCACTACGAGTGAGAAGGTCTCATCGTAGTCAACTCCTTTGAACTTTGTCAAAACCATTTTCGACAAGTCTAGCTTTGTAGATAGTAACACTACTATCCGCATCCGTCTTCCTCTGGAAGATCCATTTATTTTCTATGGCTTGCCGATCATTGGGCAAGTCAACCAAAGTCCACACTTTGTTCTCATACATGGATCCCATCTCAGATTTCATGGCCTCAAGCTATTTCACGGAATATGGGCTCATCATCGCTTCCTCATAGTTCGTAGGTTCGTCATGGTCAAGTAAAATGACCTCCAGAACAGGATTACCGTACCACTTTGGTGCGGATCTCATTCTGGTTTACCTACGAGGTTCGGTAGTAACTTGATCTGAAGTTACATGATCATCATCATTAGCTTCCTCACTAATTGGTGTAGGAGTCAGTGAATAGATTTCGTGATGAACTACTTTCCAATAAGGGAGCAGGTACAGATTACCTCATCAAGTTCTACTTTCCTCCAACTCACTTCTTTCAAGAGAAACTCCTTCTCTAGAAAGGATCCATTCTTAGCAACGAATGTCTTACCTTCAGAACTGTGATAGAAGGTGTACCCAACTTTCTCCTTTGGGTATCCTATGAATACACATTTCTCCAATTTGGGTTTGAGCTTATCAGTATGAAACTTTTTCACATAAGCATCGCAACCCCAAACTTTAAGAAACGACAGCTTTGCTTTTCTTGCCAAACCATAGTTCATATGGTGTCGTCTCAACGGATTTAGATGGTGCCATATTTAAGGTGAATGCAGTTGTCTCTAATGCATAATCCCAAAATGATAGTGGTAAATCGGTAAGAGACATCATAGATTGCACCATATCTAATAAAGTACGGTTACGATGTTCGGACACACCATTACGCTGTGGTGTTCCAGGTGGCATGAGTTGCAAAACTATTTCGCAATGTTTCAAATGAAGACCAAACTCGTTACTCAAATATTGTCCTCTACGATCAGATCTTAGAAACTTTATTTTCTTGTTACGATGATTTTCCACTTCACTCTGAAATTCTTTGAACTTTTCAAATGTTTCAGACTTATGTTTCATCAAGTAGATATACCCATATCTGCTCAAATCATCTATGAAGGTCAGAAAAAATGATACCCGCCGTGAGCCTCAACACTCATTGAACCGCATACATCGGTATGTATTATTTCCAACAAGTCAGTGGCTCTCTCCATTGTTCCGGAGAACGGAGTCTTAGTCATCTTCCCCATGAGGCATGGTTCGCAAGCATCAAGTGATTCCAAAAGTTGATCAGCATGGAGTTTCTTCATGCGCTTTACACCAATATGACCTAAACGGCAGTGCCACAAATAAGTTGCACTATCATTATTAACTTTGCATCTTTTGGCTTCAATATTATGAATATGTGTATCACTACAATCGAGATCCAACAAACCATTTTAATTGGGTGTATGACCATAGAAGGTTTTATTCATGTAAACAGAACAACAATTATTCTCTAATTTAAATGAATAACCGTATTGCAATAAACATGATTAAATCATATTCATGCTCAATGCAAATACCAAATAACATTTATTTAGGTTCAACACTAATCCCGAAAGTATAGGGAGTGTGCGATGATGATCATATCAATCTTGGAACTGCTTCCAACACACATCGTCACTTCACCCTTAACTAGTTTTTGTTCATTCTGCAACTGCCTTTTCGAGTTACTACTCTTAGCAACTAAACTAGTATCAAATACCGCGGGGTTGCTATAAACACTAGTAAAGTGTTGGGGAACGTAGCAGAAATTCAAAATTTTCTACGCATCACCAAGATCAATCTATGGAGTAATCTAGCAACGAGGGGAAGGGGAGTGCATCTACATACCCTTGTAGATCGCTAAGCGGAAGCGTTGCAAGAACGCGAATGAAGGAGTCGTACTCGTAGTGATTCAGATCGCGGTTGATTCCGATCTAAGCGCTGAACCACGGCGCCTCCGTTTTCAACACACGTGCAGCCCGGTGACGTCTCCCACGCCTTGATCCAGCAAGGGGAGAAGGAGAGGTTGGGGAAGACTCCGTCCCAAAGCAGCACGACGACGCAAGGTGGTGGTGAAGGAGGAGCATGGCAATCCCGCAGGATTCGCCAAGCACCGCTGGAGAGGAGGAGGACTTGGGAGAGGGAGGGCTGCGCCTGTAACTTTGGGCGGCTGCCTCCCACCCCCACATATATAGGGGCAGGAGAGGGGTCGGCCCCTCAGATCCAATCTGAGGAGGCAGCGGCAGGGGGTTGCCTTGCCCCCCAAGGCAAGGGGCGCCCCCCTTAGGGTTCCCCCAAACCCTAGGCGCATGGACCCTAAGGGGGGACGCTCCCAGCCCACTAAGGGGCTGGTCCCTCTCCACAAACAGCCCATAGGGCCCTCCGGGGTAGGTGGACCCTCCCAGTGGACCCCCGGAACCCCTACGGTGGTCCTGGTACAATACCGGTAACCCCCCGAATTATTCCGGTGACCGTATGACGACTTCCCATATATAAATCTTTACCTCCGGACCATTCCGGAACTCCTCGTGACGTCCGGGATCTCATTCGGGACTCCAAACAACTTTCGGTAACCACGTACATCTATTCCCTATAACCCTAGCGTCATCGAACCTTAAGTGTGTAGACCCTACGGGTTCGGGAGACACGTAGACATGACCGAGACAACTCTCCGGCCAATAACCAACAGCGGGATCTGGATACCCATGTTGGCTCCCACATGTTCCACGATGATCTCATCGGTTGAACCACGATGTCGAGGATTCAATCAATCCCGTATTCAATTCCCTTTGTCTATCGGTATAGTACTTGCCGAGATTCGATCGTCGGTATCTCGATACCTTGTTCAATCTCGTTACCGGCAAGTCTTTACTCGTTTTGTAACACATCATCCCGTGATCAACTCCTTGGTCACATTGCGCATATGATGATGTCCTACCGAGTGGGCCCAGAGATACCTCTCCGTCACACGGAGTGACAAATCCCAGTCTCGATTCGTGCCAACCCAACAGACACTTTCGGAGATACCCGTAGTGTACCTTTATAGCCACCCAGTTACGTTGTGACGTTTGGTACACCCAAAGCATTCCTACGGTATCCGGGAGTTGCACAATCTCATGGTCTAAGGAACTGATACTTGACATTAGAAAAGCTTTAGCATACGAACTACGCGATCTTTGTGCTGGGCTTAGGATTGGGTCTTGTCCATCACATCATTCTCCTAATGATGTGATCCCGTTATCAACGACATCCAATGTCCATGGTCAGGAAACCGTAACCATCTATTGATCAACGAGCTAGTCAACTAGAGGCTTACTAGGGACATGGTGTTGTCTATGTATCCACACATATATCTGAGTTTCCTATCAATACAATTATAGCATGGATAATAAACGATTATCATGAACAAGGAAATATAATAATAATAACTAATTTATTATTACCTCTAGGGCATATTTCCAACAGTCTCCCACTTGCACTAGAGTCAATAATCTAGTTCACATCGCCATGTGATTAACACTCACAGGTCACATCGCCATGTGACTAACATCCAAAGAGTTTACTAGAGTCAACAATCTAGTTCACATCACTATGTGATTAACACTCAATGAGTTCTGGGTTTGATCATGTTATGCTTGTGAGAGAGGTTGTAGTGAACGGGTCTGCAACATTTAGATCCCTATGTATTTCGCAAAACTTTATGTCATATCGTAGATGCTGCTACCACGTTCCACTTGGAGCTATTCCAAATTGTTACTCCATTATACGTATCCGGTATCTCTACTCAGAGCTATCCGGATAGGTGTTAAGCTTGCATCGACGTAACTCTTTACGTCGAACTCTTTATCAACTCCATAACCGAGAAACATTTCCTTATTTCTCTAAGGATAATTTTGACCGCTATCTAGTGATCCACTCCTGGATCACCTTTGTACCCTCTTGCCAGACATGTGGCAAGGCACACATCAGGTGCGGTACTCAGCATGGCATACCGTATAGAGCCTATGACAAAGCATAGGGACGCACCTTCGTCCTCCCTCTTTCTTCTCGCCGTGGTCAAGCTTTGAGTCTTACTCAACTTCACACCTTATAACTCAGGTAAGAACTCCTTCTTTGACTGATCTATTTTGAACTCCTTCAAAATCATGTCAAAGGTGTGTGATCTTTTGAAAGTATCATCAGGCATCTTGATCTATCTCTATAGATCTTGATGCCCAATATGTAAGCAGCTTTATCCAGGTCTTCCTTTGAAAAACTCCTTTCAAACAACCCTTTATGCTTTCCAGAAATTTTACATCATTTCGGATCAACAATATGTCATTCACATATACTTATTAGAAATGTTGTAGTGCTCCCACTCACTTTATTGTAAATACAAGTTTCTAACAAACTTTGTATAAACCCAAAAACTTTGATCACTCCATCAAAGCATATATTCTGACTCCGAGATGCTTGCTCTAGTCCATGGAAGGATCGCTGGAGCTAGCATACCTTTTAGCATCCTTAGGATCGACAAAACCTTTCTGATTGTATCACATACAACCTTTCCTTACGAAAATCGTTGAGGAAACAATGTTTTGACATCCTATCTGCAAGATTTCATAAATAATGCAGTAACTGCTAATATAATTCCAACAGACTCTTAGCATCACTACGAGTGACAAAGTCTCATCGTAGTCAACTGTTGGGGAATGTAGTAATTTCAAAAAAATTCATACGCACACGCAAGATCATGGTGATGGCATAGCAACGAGAGGGGAGAGTGCATGTCCACGCACTCGTGAGACCGAAGCGGAAGCGTTATAACGCTGTTGATGTAGTCGACGCCTTCACGATCCGACCGATCCAAGTACCGAACGCACGGCACCTCCGAGTTCAGCACACGCTCAGCTCGATGACGATCCCGGACTCCGATCCAAGAAAGTGTCGGGATGAGTTCCACAAGATGACGGCATGGTGACGATGATGATGCTTCACCGGCAGCAGGCTTCGCCTAAGCTCCATGACGATATAACCGAGGTGGAATATGGTGGAGGGGGCACCGCACACGGCTAAGGAACGATCACGAGATCAACTTGTGTGTCATGGGGTGCCCCCTGCCTCAGATATAAAGGAGGGAGGGAGGTGCGGCCGGCCCTCCTAGGGTGCGCCGAGGAGTCCTACTCCCAGGGAGTAGGACTCCCCCTCTTGCCTTGTTGGAGAAGGAAAGGGGAGGAAAGAGGAAGAGGCGCCGCCCCTCTCCTTGTCCTATTCGGACTAGGGGGGGGGGCGCGCCTGCCCCGGCCGGCCCTCCTCTTCTCCCTCATGGCCCACTAAGGCCCAATATCCCCGGAGGGTTCCGTAACCCCGGTGTTAGGAAAATCCCGATTTCATCCGGAACCATTCCGATATCCAAATATAGGCTTCCAATATATCAATCTTTATGTCTCGACCATTTCGAGACTCCTCGTTATGTCCGTGATCACATCCGGACTCCAACAAACTTCGTACATCAAAACTTATAAACTCATAATAAACCTGTCATCGTAACGTTTGTTGCGGACCCTACGGGTTCGAGAACTATGTAGACATGATCTAGAACTATTCTCGGTCAATAACCAATAGCGGAACCTGGATGCCCATATTGGTTCCTACATATTCTTCAAGATCTTTATCGGTCAAACCGCATAACGACATACGTTGTTCCTTTGTCATCGGTATGTTACTTACCCGAGATTCGATCGTCGGTATCCAATACCTAGTTCAATCTCGTTATCGGCAAGTCTCTTTACTCGCTCCGTAATACATCATCTCACAACTAACTTATTAGTTGCAATGCTTGCAAGGCTTATGTGATGTGTATTACCGAGAAGGCCTAGAGATACCTCTCCGACAATCGGAGTGACAAAACCTAATCTCAAATACGCCAACCCAACATGTACCTTTGGAGACACCTGTAGTACTCCTTTATAATCACCCGATTACGTTGTGACGCTTGGTAGCACCCAAAGTGTTCCTCCGTAAACGGAGTTGCATATTCTCATAGTTACAGGAACATGTATAAGTCATGAAGAAAGCAATAGCAATATACTAAACGATCAAGTGCTAGGCTAATGAATGGGTCATGTCAATCACATCATTCTCCTAATGATGTGATCCCATTAATCAAATGACAACACATGTCTATGGTTAGGAAACATAACCATCTTTGATTAATGAGCTAGTCAAGTAGAGGCATACTAGTGACTATATGTTTGTCTATGTATTCACACATGTATTATGTTTCCGGTTAATACAATTCTAGCATGAATAATAAACATTTATCATGATATAAGGAAATAAATAATAACTTTATTATTGCCTCTAGGGCATATTTCCTTCAGTCTCCCACTTGCACTAGAGTCAATAATCTAGATTACACAAGAATGATTCTAACACCCATGGAGTCTTGGTGCTGATCATGTTTTGCTCGTGGAAGAGGCTTAGTCAACGGTCTCGCAACATTCAGATCCGTATGTATCTTGCAAATCTCTATGTCTCCCACTTGGACTTGGTCCGAATGGAATTGAAGCGCCTCTTGATATGCTTGGTCCTCTTGTGAAATCTGGATTCCTTTGCCAAGGCAATTGCACCAGATTGTCACGAAAATCTTCATTGGTCCCGATGCACTAGGTATGACACCTAGATCGGAAATGAACTCTTTCATCCAGACTCCTTCATTTGCTGCTTCCAAGCAGCTATGTACTCCGCTTCACATGTAGATCCCGCCACGACGCTTTGTTTAGAACTGCACCAACCGACAGCTCCACCGCTTAATAAAAACACGATCCGGTTTGCGATTTAGAATCGTCCGGATCAGTGTCAAAGCTTGCATCGACGTAACCATTTACGACTAGCTCTTTGTCACCTCCATATACGAGAAACATATCCTTAGTCCTTTTCGTATTTCGGGATGTTCTTGACCGCTGTCCAAAGGATCCACTCTGGATTACTTTGGTACCTTCCTGCCAAGCTTATTGCTAAGCATACGTCGGTCTAGTACACAGCATTGCATACATGATAGAGCCTATGGCTGAAGCATAGGAACATCTTTCATTTCTCTCTATCTTCTCATTGTGGTCGGGCATTGAGTCCGACTCAATTTCACACCTTGTAATATGGTAAAAACCTTTCTTTGCCTGATCCATTTTGAACTTTTTCAAAACTTTATCAAGGTATGTGCTTTGTGAAAGTCCAATTAAGCGCCTTGATCTATCTCTATAGATCTTGATGCCCAATATGTAAGCAGCTTCACCAAGGTCTTTCATTGAAAAACTTTTATTCAAGTATCTTTTATGCTATCCAGAAATTCTATATCATTTCCAATCAATAATATGTCGTCCACATATAATATCGAAATGCTACTGAGCTCCCACTCACTTTCTTGTAAATACAGGCTTCTCCAAAAGTCTCAGATAAAACCATATGCTTTGATCACACTATCAAAGCGCTTATTCCAACTCCGAGAGGCTTGCACTGCACCATAAATTGATCGCTGGAGCTTGCACACTTTGTTAGCACCTTTTGGATCAACAAAACCTTCTCGTTGCATCATATACAACTCTTCTTCTAGAAATCCATTCAAGAATGCAGTTTTACATCCATTTGCCAAATTTCATAATCATAAAATGCAGCAATTGCTAACATGATTCGGACAGACTTAAGCATCGCTACGGGTGAGAAAGTCTCATCGTAGTCAACCCTTGAACTTGTCGAAAACCTTTCGCAACAAGTCGAGCTTTATAGACAGTTACATTACCATCAGCGTCGGTCTTCTTCTTAAAGATCCATTTATTCTCAATGGCTTGCCGATCATCGGGCAAGTCAACCAAAGTCCATACTTTGTTCTCATACATGGATCCCATCTCAGATTTCATGGCTTCCAGCCATTTTACGGAATCTGGGCTCACCATCGCTTCTTCATAGTTTGTAGGTTCGCCATGGTCAAGTAACATGACTTCCAGAATAGGATTACCGTATCACTCGGTGCGGATCTTACTCTAGTTGACCTCACGAGTTCAAGAGAAACTTGATCTCAAGTTTCATGATCAATATCATTAGCTTCCTCACTTATTGGTGTAGTTGTCACAGAACCGGTTCTTGTGATGAACTATTTTCCAATAAGGGAGCAGATACTGATTATCTCATCAAGTTCTACTTTCCTCCCACTCACTTCTTTCGAGAGAAACTCCTTTTCTAGAAAGGATCCGAATTTAGCAACGAAAATCTTGCCCTCGGATCTGTGATAGAAGGTGTACCCAATAGTCTCTTTTGGGTATCCTATGAAGACACATTCGATTTAGGTTCGAGCTTATCTGGTTGAAGTTTCTTCACATAAGCATCGCAGCCCCAAACTTTAAGATACAACAACTTTGGTTTCTTGCTAAACCATAGTTCATAAGGTGTCGCTTCAACGGATTTTGATGGTGCCCTATTTAACGTGAATGCGGCCGCCTCTAAAGCATAACCCCAAATCGATAGCGGTAAATCAATAAGAGACATCATAGATCGCACCATATCTAGTAAAGTACGACATTGACGCTCGACACACCATTTCGCTGTGGTGTTCCGGTGGCGTGAGTTGCTAAACTATTCCGCATTGTTTCAAATGCAAACCAAACTCAGAATCAAATATTCTCCTCCATGATCAGATCGTAGAAATTTTATTTTCTTGTTACGATGATTTTCCACTTCACTCTGAAATTCCTTGAACTTTTCAAATGTTTCAGACTTATGTTTCATCAAGTAGATATACCCATATCTGCTCAAATCATCTGTGAAGGTGAGAAAATAACGATACCCGCCGTGCCTCAACATTCATTGGACCACAAACATCAGATGTATGATTTCCAACAAATCCTTTGCTCGCTCCATAGTTCCGAGAACGACGTTTTAGTCATCTTGCCCATGAGGCACGGTTCGCAAGTACCAAGTGATTCATAATCAAGTGATTCCAAAAGTCCATCAAGATGGAGTTTCTTCATGCTTTTACACCGATATGACCCAAACGGCAGTGCCACAAATAAGTTGCATTATCATTATCAACTCAGATCTTTTGGTTTCAACACTATGAATATGTGTATTACTACTATCGAGATTCAATAAAATAGACCACTCTTCAAGGGTGCATGACCATAAAAGATATTATTCATATAAATAGAACAACCATTATTCTCTCGACTTAAATGAATAACCGCCTCGCATCAAACAAGATCCAGATATAATGTTCATGCTTAACGCTGGCACCAAATAACAATTATTTAGGTCTAAAACTAATCCCGATGGTAGATGTAGAGGTAGCGTGTCGATCGCGATCACATCGACTTTGGAACCATTTCCCACGCAAGATCGTCACCTCGCCCTTAGCCAATCTTCGCTAATCCGTAGTTCCTCTTTCGAGTTGCAAATATTAGCAATGTAACCAGTATCAAATACCTGTGTACTATCATGAGTATTAGTAAGGTACACATCAATAACATGTATATCACATATACCTTTGTTCACCTTGCCATCCTTCTTATCCGCCAAATACTTGGGGCAGTTCCGCTTCAAATGTCCACCGCTTAAGAGAAGCACTCGGGCCAGGCTTAGGTCCAGACTTGGGTTTCTTCTCTTGAGCAGCAACTTGTTTGCTGTTCTTCTTGAAGTTCCTTCTTCTTCCCTTTGCCCTTTTCTTGAAACTGGTGGTCTTGTTAACCATCAACACTTGATGCTCCTTTTTGATTTCTACCTCCGCTGCTTTTAGCATTGCGAAGAGCTCGAATAGACTTGTCCATCCCTTGCATATTATAGTTCATCACGAAGCTCTTGTAGCTTGGTGGCGTGATTGAAGAATTCTGTCAATGACACTATCATCGGAAGATTAACTCCTAGTTGAATCAAGTGATTATTATACCTGCACATTTTGAGTATGTGTTCACCGATGTAACTATTTTCCTCCATCTTGCAGCTATAGAACTTATTGGAGACTTCATATCTCTCAATCCGGCATTTGCTTGAAATATTAACTTCAACTCCTGGAACATCTCATATGCTCCATGACGCTCAAAACGCCGTTGAAGGCCCGGTTCTAAGCCGTAAAGCATGGCACATCGAACTATCGAGTAGTCATCGCTTTGCTCGCCAGACGTTCTTAACATCGTCGCTTGCATCAAGAGCAGGCCTGGCACCCAGCGGTGCTTCTAGGACGTAATTCTTCCGCGCAGCAATGAGGATAATCCTCAAGTTACGGACCCAGTCCGTAATTGCTACCATCATCTTTCAACTTTGCTTTCTCAAGGAACGCATTAAAATTCAACGGAACAACAAAGACGAGCCATCTATCTACAAGAAACATAGACAAGCAAAATACTATCAGTACTAAGTTCATGATAAATTTAAGTTCAATTAATCATATTACTAAAGAACTCCCACTTAGATAGACATCTCTCTAGTTATCTAAGTGATTACGTGATCCAAATCAACTAAACCATGTCCGATCATCACGTGAGATGGAGTAGTTTCAATGGTGAACATCACTATGTTGATCATATCTACTATATGATTCACGCTCGACCTTTCGGTCTCCGTGTTCGAGGCCATATCTGTATATGCTAGGCTCGTCAAGTTTGACCTGAGTATTCCGCATGTGCAACTGTTTTGCACCGTTGTATTTGAACGTAGAGCCTATCACACTCGATCATCACGTGGTGTCTCAAAGACGAAGAACTTTCGAACGGTGCATACTCAGGAGAACACTTCTTGATATTTTGTGAGAGATCATCTTATAATGCTACCGTCAATCAAAGCAAGATAAGATGCATAAAGGATAAACATCACATGCAATCAATATAAGTGATATGATATGGCCATCATCATCTTGTGCTTGTGATTCCATCTCGAAGCACCGCCGTGATCACCATTGTCACCGCGATACACCTTGATCTCCATCGTAGCATCGTTGTCGCCTCGCCAACTATTGCTTCTACGACTATCGCTACCGCTTAGTGATAAAGTAAAGCAATTACATGGCGCTTGTATTTCATACAATAAAGCGACAACCATATGGCTCTGCCGATTGCCGATAACTCGTTACAAAACATGATCATCTCATACAATAAAATATAGCATCACGCCTTGACCATATCACATCACAACATGCCCTGCAAAACAAGTTAGACGCCCTCTACTTTGTTGTTGCAAGTTTTACGTGGCTGCTACGGGCTGAGCAAGAACCGTTCTTACCTACGCATCAAAACCACAACGATAGTTTGTCAAGTTGGTGCTGTTTTAACCTTCGCAAGGACCGGCGAGCCACACTCGGTTCAACTAAAGTGAGAGAGACAGACACCGCCGGTCACCTTTAAGCAACGAGTGCTCAAGCGGTGAAACCAGTCTCGCGAAGCGCACGGCGTAATGTCGGTCCGGCCGCTTCATCTCACAATACCACTGAACCAAAGTATGACATGCTGGTAAGCAAGATGACTTATATCGCCCACAACTCACTTGTGTTCTACTCGTGCATATGACATCAACGATAAAACGAGGCTCGATACCACTATTGGGGAACGAGTAATTTCAAAAATTTCCCACGCACACGCAAGATCATGGTGATGGCATAGCAACAAGAGGGGAGAGTGTATGTCCACGCACTGTGAGACCGTAAGCGGAAGCGCTATAACAACGTGGTTGATGTAGTCGACGCCTTCACGATCCGACCGATCCAAGTACCGAACGCACGGCACCTCCGAAGTTCAGCACACGCTCAGCTC
The DNA here is from genome assembly GCA_021605205.1 of Aegilops longissima. Lineage (NCBI taxonomy): Eukaryota > Viridiplantae > Streptophyta > Magnoliopsida > Poales > Poaceae > Aegilops > Aegilops longissima. The sequence goes on along the minus strand of CM038677.1, from coordinate 689,257,448 downwards.
GATGACGATCCCGGACTCGATCCAGCAAAGTGTCGGGATGAGTTCCACAAGACGATGGCGCAGGACGATGATGATGCTTCACCGGCGCAGGGCTTCGCTTAAGCTCCATGACGATATGACCGAGGTGGAATATGGTGGAGGGGGCACCGCACACGGCTAAGGAACGATCACGTAGATCAACTTGTGTGTCATGGGGTGCCCCTGCCCCGTATATAAAGGAGGGAGGGGAGGTGCGGCCGGCCCTCCTAGGGTGCGCCGAGGAGTCCTACTCCCACGGGAGTAGGACTCCCCCTCTGCCTTGTTGGAGAAGGAAAGGGGGAGGGAAAGAGAGGAGGCGCCGCCCCCTCTCCTGTCCTATTCGGACTAGGGGAGGGAGGGCGCGCCTGCCCTGGCCGCCCTCCTCTTCTCCCTCATGGCCCACTAAGGCCCAATATCCCCGGAGGGTTCCAGAACTCGGTGTTCCGGAAAAATCCGATTTCATCCGAACCATTCCGATATCCAAATATAGGCTTCCAATATATCAATCTTTATGTCTCGACCATTTCGAGACTCCTCGTCATGTCCGTGATCACATCCGGACTCCAACAAACTTCGTACATCAAAACTTATAAACTCATAATAAACTGTCATCGTAACGTTAAGCGTGCGGACCCTACGGGTTCGAGAACTATGTAGACATGATCTAGAACTATTCTCGGTCAATAACCAATAGCGGAACCTGGATGCCCATATTGGTTCCTACATATTCTTCAAGATCTTTATCGGTCAAACCGCATAACGACATAACGTTGTTCCCTTTGTCATCGGTATGTTACTTACCCGAGATTCGATCGTCGGTATCCAATACCTAGTTCAATCTCGCTATCGCAAGTCTCTTTACTCGTTCCGTAATACATCATCTCACAACTAACTTATTAGTTGCAATGCTTGCAAGGCTTATGTGATGTGTATTACCGAGAAGGCCTAGAGATACCTCTCCGACAATCGGAGTGACAAAACCTAATCTCAAATACGCCAACCCAACATGTACCTTTGGAGACACCTGTAGTACTCCTTTATAATCACCCAGCCACGTTGTGACGCTTGGTAGCACCCAAAGTGTTCCTCCGTAAACGGAGTTGCATAATCTCATAGTTACAAGAACATGTATAAGTCATGAAGAAAGCAATAGCAATATACTAAACGATCAAGTGCTAGGCTAACGGAATGGGTCATGTCAATCACATCATTCTCCTAATGATGTGATCCCATTAATCAAATGACAACACATGTCTATGGTTAGGAAACATAACCATCTTTGATTAATGAGCTAGTCAAGTAGAGGCATACTAGTGACTATATGTTTGTCTATGTATTCACACATGTATTATGTTTCCGGTTAATTCAATTCTAGCATGAATAATAAACATTTATCATGATATAAGGAAATAAATAATAACTTTATTATTGCCTCTAGGGCATATTTCCTTCATCAACTCCTTGAACTTGTCGGAAAACATCTTAGCGACAAGTTGAGCTTTCTTAATGGTGACACCTACCATCATTGTCCGTCTTCCTATTAACATCCATCTGTACTCAACAGCCTTACGACCATCGAGTAGTTCTTCCAAAGTCCACACTTTGTTTTCATACATGGATCCTCTCTCGGATTTTATGGCCTCGAGCCATTCATCGGAATCCGGGCCCACCATCGCTTCTCCATAGCTCGTAGGTTCATTGTTGTCTAGTAACATGACCTCCAAGACAAGATTACGTACCACTCTGAAGTAGTACGCATCCTTTTCGACCTACGAGGTTTGGTAGTGACTTGATCCAAAGTTTCATGATCACTATCATAAGCTTCCACTTCAATTGGTGTAGGCGTCACAGGAACAACTTCTTGTGCCCTGCTACACACTAGTTGAAGTGACGGTTCAATAACCTCATCAAGTCTCCACCATCCTCCCACTCAATTCTTTCGAGAGAAACTTTTCCTCGAGAAAGGACCCATTTCCAGAGACAATCGCTTTTGCTTCCGGATCTGAAATAGGAGGTATACCCAATTGTTTTGGGTGTCCTATGAAGATGCATTTATCCGCTTTGGGTTCGAGCTTATCAGGCTAAAACTTTTCACATAAGTGTCGCAACCCCAAACTTTTAAGAAATGACAACTTAGGTTTCTCTAAACCATAGTTCATACGGTGTCATCTCAACGGAATTACATGGTGCCCTATTTAAAGTGAATGTGGTTATCTCTAATGCCTAACCCATAAACGATAGTGGTAATTCGATAAGAGACATCATGGTATGCACCATATCCAATAGGGTGCAGTTATGACGTTCGGACACACCATCACACTATGGTGTTCTAGGCGGTATTAGTTGTGAAACAATTTCCACAATGTCTTAATTGTGTGCCAAACTCGCAACTTAGATTTTCATCTCTATGATCATATCATAGACATTTTATCCTCTTGTCACGACGATCTTCAACTTCACTCTGAAATTACTTGAATCTTTCAATAATTCAGACTTGTGTTTCATCGAGTAAATATACTCAATATCTACTCAAATCATCTGTGAATTAAGAACATAACGATATCCATCAAGGCCTCAAAGACTCATTGGACTGCACACATCAAAATGTATTACTTTCAACAAGTTGCTTTCTTGTTCCATTTTACTGAAAACGAGGCTTTCAGTCATCTTGCCCATGTGGTATGATTTGCATGTCTCAAGTGATTCAAAATCAAGTGAGTCCAAACGATCCATCTGCATGGAGTTTCTTCATGCATATGCACCAATAGACATGGTTCGCATGTCTCAAACTTTTCAAAACGAGTGAGTCCAAAGATCCATCAACATGGAGCTTCTTCATGCGTTTTATACCAATATGACTCAAATGGCAGTGCCACAAGTATGTGGTATTATCTTATATCTTTTGGCATGAACATGTGTATCACTACGATCGAGATTCCATAAATCATTCATTTTAGGTGCAAGACCATTGAAGGTATTATTCAAATAAACAGAGTAATCATTATTCTCCTCAAATGAATAACCGTATTGCGATACACATAATCCAATCATGTCTATGCTCAACGCGAACACCAAATAACAATTATTCAGTTTTAACACCAATCTCGATGGTAGAGGGAGCGTGCGATGCTTGATCACATCAAGCTTGGAAACACTTCCAACACATATCGTCAGCTCACCTTTAGCTAGTCTCCGTTTATTCCATAGCCTTTATTTCGAGTTACTAACACTTAGCAACCGAACCGGTATCTAATACCCTGGTGCTACTAGGAGTACTAGTAAAGTACACATAAACATAATGTATATCCAATATACTTCTATCGACCTTTCCAGCCTTCTCATCAACCAAGTATCTAGGGTAATTCTGCTCCAGTGACTGTTCCCCTTATTACAGAAGCACTTAGTCTCGGGTTTGGGTTCAACCTTGCCCTTGCGCTTCTTGAAACTAGTGGTTTCATTAACCATCAACAATTGATGCTCCTTCTTGATTTCTACTTTCACGGTGTCAAACATCGCGAATATTTCAAGGATCATCATCTCTATCCCTGATATGTTATAGTTCATCACGGAGCTCTAGTAGCTTGGTGGCAATGACTTTGGAGAACATCACTATCTCATCTGGAAGATTAACTCCCACTCGATTCAAGTGATTGTGGTACTCAGACAATCTGAGCACAAGCTCAACGATTGAGCTTTTGTCCCTTAGTTTGCAAGCTAAGAGACTCGCCGGAGGTCTTATACCTCTTGACGTGGCACGAGCCTGAAATCCCATTTCAGCCCTCAAACATCTCATATGTTTCGCGATGTTTCAAATCGCCTTCGTGCCTCAACTCTAAACCGCTTAACATTCTGAACTATCACGAGTTATCAAAACGTATGTCGATGTTCGCAACATCCACAAACGACGCTCGAGGTTCAGCACACCGAGCGGTGCATTAGGACATAAGCCTTCTTCAAGCAACAAGGACAATCTCGCCATTACGGACCTAGTCCGCATAATCGCTACTATCAATTTCAACTGAATTTTCTAGGAACATATCTAAACAAGAGAACTAAAGCGCGAGCCATTTACATAATTTGCAAAGACCTTTGACTATGTTCGGGATAATTAAGTTCATCTTATGAACTCCCACTCAGATAGACATCCTCTAGTCATCTAAGTGATTACATGATTCGAGGCAACTAGACCGTGTCCGATCATCACGTGACACGGACTAGTCATCTTCGCCGAACATCTTCATGTTGATCGATTCACCATAACGACTCATGTCGGGGTTGGTGCGACATATGCCAAAGGATGGCTTATCATGGAGGGGCGAGTAGAACGTCGCCGGTGCCCGAAACGGGATGAGGCGAAGGCATGCACGCCGCTAATCTTACCCAGCTTCAGTGGCTCTCCGAGGAGATAACACCCTCATCGCTGCTGCTGGGTCTCCGCATGATCACTATGGCAAAGTGAGTACAAGATTGCTCCTTGAGCTGTTCGGGGTGAGGAAGGAGAAGGGCATGGCTAGCTCTTCTCTTCCCTCTATGTGCGTGTCAAACTACTAGGTTCCAACCCTTTGCATGGGTGTCCTGGGGGGTTTATATAGGCCTACCCGCCGGGGGTACAATGGTAATCCGGCTGGGCGCAGGTCCCAGCCGTCAGTCTCTTAAGTCGCCGTCTTCTCCGCCGACTTCTGGGGCCCGCCGACTAGTGGGCCCCGCCGACGGTCCAGCATGGGGCCGACAGCCCGTGTCCGCCACGAGCGGGTCTTGCCGGCTGCGGGCTACTGGAGCCGCGCTTCTAATGACGCGAAGTTTATCGCTGGGTCATGGCAACAGTGCCGCCGCCTGGCGGCGATCACCATTGCCATTCCCTCGCCTTGTTCGGTTAATGGCGCATGGAGCCCGTGGGAGGGGCCGGCCGACTCTTGGAGGCCGACTCCCAGCGGGTCCGTTTTGGGGCGCTCGCCGCCTTTTCGACTCTCGCCGACAGCGGGTCCCGCCGCCTTCGGGTCGCATGCATATGCCATCGTGGTACAGGAATCAGCCCACGGGTTGACGCTGTGGCCGGGCGGGCAACAACAAGCTTGCCACGGACGGAGATCTCCGTTAGCACGGCGCTCGTGGCTATGCTCTCCTTTATGAGCGGGGCAGGGTGGGGCTGCGAGGCGGCCCCATCCCGCCCCATCAAGAGGAGGCGGTTGAGTCGCCGCCAACTCCCCGTAGTCGGCTTCATCGAAGTCGCTGGCTTGAGTCGGCTTGTCTTGAGGCCGCCCCTCGACTCGGGCCGGGGGGGTCGGCGGCTCTTCGCCGACTCTCGAAGGCGGCTCTTCGCCTTGGGGTCTTGAGGGGCAGTCTGCCCCGATGTTTTGAAAGGTTCAGGCTCGGGTTTGCCTACCCGCGGCCCATTACTCCACAAGAGTCCCCAAGCGCAGGAGGCATCAAGGAAACATGTTGAGGAGCCTCAACAGTTTCATCCTCTAATGGAAGAAATTGGCTCGCTCGCTGCCTCTCTTGAGCCGATTAGCCGGAGTCGGCTTTGCAGAAGCCGCCTTGCTCCTCAAAGGTTTCAAGGTCGTGGCGGGATCCGGCAGCGTGTTCGATAAGCTTCCAGCAACTGCTCGTTATGGGCCCGCCGCGTGACGCCACGCTGCAGGCAGCCTTCCCCCCGCTGCTGCGTGACTAGACAGTTCGTCAGCGGGCTCGCCATCACCGCGCCGACGCCGGGCGGATCCATCGCGTCAGGGCGGTTGTTTCACGCCGTTATCGCGCAAGCAGAACGCCATGGGTTAAATCGTGGGCGCGAAGCGAAGCATCCCATTCCCGCCCCCTCGGCTTCTCAGCCTAGGCGCGTATAAGTAGGCAGGAGGAGGGGGGGCGACCCACGCGCACCCACTCTCCCTGCTTCCTCTCGCTTCCTCCCCTTCTTGCTTCGTCTTCCTCCTTGCTTCCGCCGCGCCGAACCACGCCGCGCAGAACCACGCTGCGGAGATGAGCTCCTCCTCCGCCGCCGCGCCTCCCGCCGCGCGCTCCGGCGTGTGGGATGGCTCCAAACGCGCCGCATCCCCGACAGCCACCTAGTGCGGACCCGCGCCACGCCGGCGGGCGAAATAACGCCGGCGCCGGAGGAGGGCGAGCGGGTCATATTCCGCTCGCACCTCATGCGCGGGCTAGGGCTGCCGGCGAGCGGCTTCTTCCGCGCGTTTCTGGAGTTCCACGGGCTCCAGCCGCACCACCTCACTCCAAACACGGTGGCGCTGCTGGCCGCCTTCGCATCCTTATGCGAGGGCTTCCTTAGCATTCTCCCCACCATCGAGCTGTGGGGGGAATTATTCCAAGCCAAGCTCGGAACCCACGTCGCTCGCATGCCGGCTCTGTGCGGCACGTTCATCGCAATGAGGAGCCGGTGCCCGAGAACCCCTTCCCTGCCATCCCACTCATCAAGTCGGTGAAGATGTGGTAGCGCACGTACTTCTACGTCAAGAACGTCGCCCCTGAGGGCGACTGGGTCAACTTGCCGTTACGTGGTCGGGCGAAGTTGGCGGGCAACTCCCCAGCCTGGTCCCATCGGGCCCGGACGCCGACTCCGCAGCGGGCGCCGCTGCCGCTGGCTGCCGCGCGGATGACGCAGTCGGAGGGCCTGACTGGGGCCGACTTGCTGTCCGCCTGCGTGGCGCGCCGAGTCCTTCCTCTCCAAGGCTGACCTCATCCGATCCGCCGATGAGCGTCGCCGATCCCAGCCGGCTGTGCTCCAAAGATATGCCCCACGCGGAGGTGGTGGACATGGTGAACTTCCTGGCAAACTGCGGCCTCACGGAGGAATGGCAGTTCGGCAAGGAGCCGTACTCGCACGCCAACCCCCCGCCTGTGGTAAGTCATTTCTTGCTTTTTCTGTTTCCTTCTTCAGCCGAATTCGACTCTAATTCTCTTTGGTCTTTTCCGCCGTAACCCCTCATGCAGCCCGCGGCCGGCTCATGAATTCGTCCCCGACCGGGCGGAGAGCGACGTTGACGACCCCGACTTGGGGGTGGCGGCAATGGAGACCGACGCCGAGAGGGGAGGAGGGGCCGACGACTTCAGGCCTTCGGCAACCTTCACCGACTGGCCTGATGACGACGGCGAGAGGGAAGTCGTCCCTCGCCGCCAACCGAAAGCCGGCCATCCAGGCACGAGCTCCTCCGCCGTCTTGGGCCGCCGAGGCGGCACGAAGAAGCGCCGGGCCGGGCCGAGCTTGCCAGGCGGCCGGGCGAAGAAGTTCGGGGACGCCACCGCGACCAACACAAGAGGCGGTCAAGGCTAATCGCCCACAAGGAGGTGAAGAAGCCGCCTGGTCTCATCGTAAGTACTTCTTGTTTTGTCTTGTTCTCTTCTGGTCCGCCTTGTCCAAGTCTTTATATGTATTTTTTCATCGTGGCTCCCTCACCTTGAGAGGGTCGCCGCCGCCCGCCATGGGGTCGGTAGAGACGCCCGCCAATACTCGGCGGATTGATCTCGCGGCCGCTTCTTCGGGAGGCGACGGAGCAGAACGCGCAGGAGAAGCGCGACGAGGAGGAGGCCGCCCGTCTGGAGAAGGCGGAGGCCGAGAAGGCGGCGGCTTCCGCTCAGAAGAAGCTGGTGGAGGTCGAAGCCGCCGTTGCAGCCAAGATGCGAGCGGAGGAGGCCGCGCTCCTCGAGTCGGCGCTGCTCGTCACCCTGCTGAGCTCTGCGCCGCCGCCGCCGGAGTTCACGGGGCAGACAGAGGGAGTTGGCAGTGAGGTCCCCGTCACGGAGAAGGAAGGCGGCGAGGCCTCCCTGTCGGGCATGTCCGAGCCACCCCCGTCGCCTCCACCGCAGTCCGAAAGCGCGCGAGGCAAACAGCCGACGGACCCGCCTGCGCCGCCGACCGACGACGAGGCCATGGCGCAGCTGCTTCTTCAATTCGCCTCGCCAGCGCGACACCATCTTGAGAAGGCGACTTCGGCGCCGCGCCCCTTGGAGGTCGGCGCCGCCAGCTTGGCCATTCCAGACGCAGAGGCGACAAGCGCCGCGCCCATTGGGTGGGTGCGAGGAGGCGGCACAAGCCCGCTGAACACGGCGCTCCTAGACGTCCAGGCGAAGCTACGAGCTGAGGGCGAGGCCATCCAGAACTGCCCAAGCGCACACAAGGCCGCGAGTCAGCTGCAAGGGTATGTTCCTTTCTTTGAATTTTTTCTTGTTTTCTTCGGGGCGCCAACGCACTCCACTGGTGTAGTCCTCGAGTTTCGGGCCGGGCTGCCGAGCAAAGTGCTCGAACTCTATTTGCTTACTTCCAAATTTTTACCTTTGTGTGAAATTTTGTCGCAGGAGTATCACAACCTCTGCACCACTGCCTTCAACCGCAACGTTGAGGAGCTGGGCAAGCGGACTGCCGACTTGGCGAGGAGCCGAGGTGAGTTTTCTTCTTCGCGGGGGCGCGCTGGCGCACCCGCGGGCTGTAGTCCCCGAGATTCAGGCCGACTGCTGCGGAGTCGGGCCGGATCTTCCTGGCGACCTTCTTTAGCTGACGACTTCGCGTCCTTCTTCTTTTTATTCTTCAGAAGCCAGCGCCACTCTTCGGCGGCAGCTGGGTACGGCTAACACCGCCTTGCGCGCCAAGGAGGAGGAGTGCAGCAAGCTCGCCGCAGAGCGCGACCTGCTGGCTACGCAGCTGGCGGAGCAGAAGGAGTTTCTTAAGGTGGCGCAGGACGAGGCGGAGAGGAAAGAGGCCGCTCTCCTGGCCGAATTTGAGAGCGAGCGCTCCTCCTGGACCGACAAGGAAGCGCCACGACCTCCGCTTCCATGAAATCGAGGACATCGCCGACGGTGAGTTTGCTTTACTTTTCTTTTGGGTCGCCGACTATGGGTCAGCCGACTTCGCTTTTTCTCGACTTGCTTCTTCTTCTTCTTCTTGGCGATTTCTTCCCGCCACACGCAGCGCCAATCGCCATCGAGGCTGATCGCGAGGCGTGAAGGGCGGTGGTGCTGAGATCGCAGCCAACGCCCCGGACTCTTGACGAGCAGCTCCTCGAGCATTGAGGCTCGCCCGCGTCGCCCATCGGATGTTGCGCCGCTTCAGCGCAGGTCGGCGCCAGCGATCGCTGCCCTGTGGCCGACATGCCGATTTCTGCAGACTCCCACCGGATCGCCGACCGGCCGAGGTCGCGGCTGGCCGCCTTGAGGCTCGAAGGGTTCCGCGCTCAGCCGGAGCTCGCCGGCCCCGGAATTCGCCAAGGCGTGGTATCTGTGGCTGGATCTGGACCCGCTGGCTGCGCTCCGCCGAGACCCAGCGGAGTTGTTGGTCGCGGAGGACGCCTCGCCGAGGCGGCGGGCGGCGATTGCCGATTACACGGACACCAGTGTCTTCGTCCCTGAGCTGGCTGAGGACGGTGGGGAGGCGCCGCCGGAGTGGTTCGGGATGAACCCGGACTACGACGAGGACTCAGCGGAGGTGATCGACTCCAGCGCCGAGGAGGAAGACGAGGCGGAGGACGGAGACGACATGGAGGCGCCAGAAGACGGAGCGGGCGACCAGCCTCAGCCGACAGGTTTCCAAAGAACGAGCCGCGCTTGTCTGGGCGGGCTGCTGCCGGAGACGATCAAGCCGAGATCGCCACCCAGCCGCCTCGGCGCCGACGCCCGCCGCCGCCTTCCCGACCCCATCTGCCGCTTAGGCCGCTGCCTCGCCTTTTATTTTATCTGCTTTTACTAGTCTTTAAAAGAACTTGTTAATTAAGACAATTCCACCCCTGGGTGTATTCTGAACTTCGTCTCAAGATCCGCCAAGGGCCTAAGCTGTGTAAATATTATTCTAATTTTATCTTTCCTTGCTTATTGCTCTTGTGGTTTTTTCTTTGCCGCTTTCCCTTAGTTGCCGCTTTGTCCATCGGGCAACCGCTCATGGATCTGCTGCCCAGGTCAAGTGCTTGGCTACCTTTGAGAAGGCAAGTACTTGGCCATTTTTAGAGTCACATGTTGGGTAGAAGGCAAGTCGACTACTTAAGAGTCGGTTTTACAAAACGGGCTGGAAGCCGATTTAAACTATGTTTATGCTTTGGGTCCTTAGCCATTTTTTCGTGGGCGCTGTTTTTCCTTACTCCTGCCCACCAAACAGTCGCTTATAGCTGCGGCTTCGACAGAGACGGCTTAGGCACCGCATGTTACTTGTATGACTGCAGGAAGCATTTCATAGCCTAGCATGGTGAGTCCCCGGCCGACTAGTCGAGCCCGTGCCAAATAGCATAACAAAGAGTAACATACTCAAAGGCATAATTTTATCATATAGACAACAAAGAGGGCAGTCCTCGAGCTCGCCTCGGGGCCCAAGTTTTGGTACTTTAAACACAAAGGGTGGTATGGTACATACTGCATCAATCAGAAAATCTTCAGAGGAGATTCAGATTCCATGGCCGCTCCGACTTTTGCCGAGTCGCCCCTCTTGCGTGCTCGTGGCTTCGAAAGGCCGATCGTAGTAGGAGTCATTGCTCAAAGACTTTGTCGATGATGAATGGGCCTTCCCAAGGCGCCGACAGCTTGTGTTGGCCGGCTGTTCGCTGGATCAGCCGGAGCACCAGGTCGCCTCTAGGAATGATCTTGGCTTGACCTTCTTGTTGTAGTAGCGCCTGTGCTCGCCGATAGATGCTGGACCGCTGAGTGCCAACAGCCGCCCTCTTTCAGCAGATCGACGCCGCCTTGACGTGCTTCTTCCGCTCTCTTCGTGTACATGGTGACTCGCGGGGAGTCGAACTCTATATCCGTTGGGATGACGGCTTCGGCACCGTAGACGAGGAAGAAGGGTGTGAAGCTAGTTGCCTTGTTTGGAGTCGTGCGCAGACTCCAGAGGACGGCTGGCAACTCCTCCAGCCAGCAGCCGGCCGAACGCTCCAATGGTTCGACCAGTCGAGGCTTGATGCCAGACAGGATGAGGCCGTTCACTTGCTCCACCTGGCCGTTTGACTGCGGATGGGCAACGGACGCTAAGTCCAGTCGGATGCCTTGTGTCGCGCAGAAACGGGCCAGGGCGCCTTTGGCAAAATTTGTGCCATTGTCGGTGATGATGTTGTGTGGTACGCCATACCGAGTCGTGATGTCAGTGATAAAAGTCACTGCCGTAGGACCATTCAACTTCTTGATGGGTTTTGCTTCTATCCACTTGGTGAACTTGTCCACCGCGACAAGTAAGTGAGTTAGGCCGCTCGCGTCGCTTTTGAATGGTCCCACCATGTCCAGCCCCAAACAGCAAAGGGCCAAAGCGATGGGGATAGTCTTGAGTGTAAGCCGGGCTGAAACGGCTTGGAGCGAACACCGACACCCCTTGCATTTTTGAACTAATTCCTTGGCCTCTTCTAGGGCAGTCGGCCAGAAGAAACCGTGTCGGAAGTCTTTGACGACGAGTGCTCTTGAGGCTGCATGATGGCCGCACTCGCCCTGATGGATGTCTTCGAGAATCGCTGGCCTTGCTCGCTCGACAGCGCCTGGTAGACACCAGTGACGCCGCTACCGACCAGCCTCTGCTGACTATAGTAGGCTGCCGCCGGCGCTGCACTTGCCGAGCCAAGGTCTCATCGGTTGGTAGCTCTCCGCTTACTAAGAACTTCAGATGGGCTGGGCCCATGAGGGTGCTGCTATTTCTTCGATCGCCAAGATCGCTACTTGGACGAGGGCGGCTGGGCTAGGTGGTGGTGGGTTTGAGTCTGCAGCAGCTTGCTGGGTTGAAGAAGTCCTCGGCCGACCGGGCGCAGTCCCCGGCCGAGTAATCGAGTCTTCGCAATGGTCGCCAGCAGGTTCGGCCGGGTTTCAAGTCCCCGGCCGCTTCGATCAGAAGCGTTTTGGGCCGCTCGCCGGAATTCTTGTGCCGCTCGGCCGAGGCTTTGGAGTCGGATCCGACTTCTTCGTGGGGAGCCGCACAAAATGGAGTCCGACTCGTGACGGCTTGATGATGGCTTGAGGAGGCGCCAAGGGCGACGCCGATGGTATTGCTCGGGCGGTGGAGCCGATTCTTGCTGTGGTATCTCGCTGGTCGTTGTCGCTTGGTACGTGGAGGAACTCGCACCTCAAAATATCCACTCAGCTGCTGTACCAGAAACGGTAGCTCGCCATGTTTGCATCTTTGGCGCCCCCGCCGGATGATCGTTGACCACCAAGTCGGAGTCGCCATAACACAGATCCAGCTAATGCCAAGCTCTTTGGCAAGCCGGAGCTCGCGGAATGAGCGCCAGATTCGGGCGACATTGTTGGAGGCGGCGAATGGATCTGCAGCGCATTTGAGCTTGTCGCTTTTGGGGAAGTGAGGACCACGCCGGATCCCAAGCCGGGCGCATCTTGAGCCATCAAGCGCATCCGCCAATGGTGGAGTCGGGCGCTAGCGGTAGGTATCGGGTCTCGCCCACGACGAGGAAGTCGGCCAAAGCTTATGACTTGATGGCGTGTGGGGCTGGTAATAGATGGTGTAGGGGCCAACTCTATGGCCCATTTGTTACTCGCCGTAAGCATCTCGGCTTCGGGTGATCTTCGCTAGTAGTGGGGCCGCAAACCACGGTGATTGGATGCTCTTGAAAGTAAGGCTTCAAATTTGGCGGCAAAGTGCACGCCAGAACACATCTTCCGGTAGTGGGGGTAGTTCTGCTTGAGGTCGACAAGATTTCGCCAGTAATATACCGTCTCGGACAGGTAGCGCCTTGCCTTCCTCCTTATGCTCAACTACAATGATCAGGTTGACTACCCCGCTGGTGGCGGCAATATACAGGAGCATGGGCTCTTTCGAGTCGGAGCCGCCAAAGACTGGGAGTAGTCAGCATTTTCTTCAAGTGGAGAAAATCTTCGTCCGCTTTGAGTTCCATTCAAGAAGGTGGTCTCTTCATGAGCTGGCATGAGGAAGAGCTTTCGCCACCGGCCGTTGAATCGGCAGATGGACGCCAAGCAGCCGTGAACTTTTGCACATCTAGCGTCGGTGGGTACTTCCATCCTTTCGATTGCCTTGATCTTCACGGGTTGCACTCTATGCCGCTGCTCAGAGACCAGGAAACCAAGGAGCTGGCCGGTTGGTACTCCAAGACACACTTCTCGGGTTGAGCTTGATCTCGAATTGGCGAGATTTTCAAAGGTCTCCTTGAGGTCTTCCAACAACGCTCGCTTCTCCGCCTTCACCACCACGCCGCCCACGTAAAACGGGCATTTCTGCCAAGCTGCTTGAGGAGGCACTTCGCATGCAACGCTGAAAGGTGGCACCGCATTCTTCGCCGAACGCCATGGTCGCAGCGTAGGCTCCAAACGGCGTGATGAAGGCGGTCTTCAATCTATCGGCCAGGTTTAGCTTGATCTCGTGATATCCTAAGTATGCATCTAAGAAGCTCAACAGCTCGCATCCGGCTGTGGAGTCTATCACCTGATCAATTCTTGGCAAAGCGAATGGGTCCTTGGGGCAGGCTTTGTTGAGGCTTGTGTAGTCAATACACATCCGCCACTGCTTGTTCTTCTTTAGTACCAAGACCGGGTTTGCTAACCACTCGAAAGAACACTTCCTCGATGAAACCGGCTGCGAGGAGCCGGGCTATCTCTTCTCCAACGGCACTTCTTTTCTCTTCTGACAGGCGGCGCAAGGGCTGCCTGACGGGCTTCACATCAGATCGGACATGTAACTTGTGCTCGGAGAATTCCGTCGGTACACCTGGCATGTCTTTCGGAGACCATGCGAAAATGTCCCGATTCTCATGGAGGAAATCGATGAGCTCGCCTTCCTATTTGCTGTCAAGGTTTGCACCTACGGCAGCGTATCTCTTCGGGTGCTCCGGGTCCAAGGGTATCTTCTTGGTCTCTTTGGCCGGCTTGAACGAGCCCTTAGCTTCTAACTCCTTGGGGTTGGGCGACATCTCTGGCCGCTTGCCGGCCATTGCCACAACCCGATCAAGAAGACGCTTCTCACCGCGATCACTGTGGACTCGCCAGCCGACCGCTTCTCACCTGCACAGCGGACGACTTTCAGAGTCGCCGGCCACGGTCAATCCCTTGGTACTGCATCTTCATCTTGAGGTAGGCGAGTGGGCGATCGCCATGAACTTGGCCAGAGCAGGTCGGCCAAGCAGAGCATGGTATGGGCTCGAGGTCCACCACTTCAACCAGCTGGCTCTCGGCGAAGTGATCTTTGTCCCCAAAGAGGACGCCTATCGATCTTGCCGATCGGTGAGCGTGAAAGGCCGTGTACAATTCCGTGGAACACAACCGCTGCTTTGAAGCTGTCTTTGCTTGATTCCTAATCTCTCCATTGTATCCTTGTACAGATGTTGATGCTGCTGCTCCGCTTCATCAGCACTCGCGAGAAGCGAGCGCCCGCCTATCCGCTGCAAGGGTGGCTCCTAAGACCAGGGCGAGGAGCCCGGATTCGCATCACCTCGGGTGATCGCCCGCCCAACCGAGCAGGTTTCTGACCAAAGGCATGAATTCTCGAGTATCCGATGCTACCGTGATTCACTTTCATCACTGCAGCCGCCGTCTGTGGGCGATCGCCGCCACACCGGTGAACACCACGAGGCTCCATGCTCTTCCGGTACTCATCTTGTACCGCGCCGACCGGCTCGACAGCCGCTGCCGGGCGGTGGTGGAGGCGGCGCCCAAAGAAAGCGGGGGAGGGATGAGGTCGCCTCCTTGGCGATCCCGGTGAGCCGCTGGCACTTCCGGTGGTATGGTTCGACGGCTTCACCGCTATGGAACTTGCAGTGGTCCATCTAGAGTCTGTCAGAAGAGAAGGCCGGCAACCCGCTGGACTTGCCGCTTTTCGCCGCTTGGCAGGAGGCTGCCCTCCGCTGTTGGTTCGATCGCCGCCACCTGCCGGCTGTTGGAAGCCGCCATGGGCCTTGCGCCAGGATCATTCTGCTGCTGCCGCCGGCTGGTGTCGCCAGCTGGAGTTCTGGGAGCCTATGGAGCCACCTTGCCAGTCGCAATGACTTCGATCTCCGACTTCATGGAGGAGTCGGCTGTATGCATTTGTCTCGCTATGATCAGCAGCTCGTCGAGGGTCTCCGCCATCGCAAAGGAGCTTGTGCTTGAGGAGGGTGCCTTCTCTGCACCCGGCGGTGAAGTACTGATAGCCTGCACCTCTTGCACTCCCTCGCAGGAGTTCCGGAGCTCGCCCAGCAAGGTGAGGTAGTCGCGAGTGGACTCTGGGGCCTTGCACGCACAAGGAAAGCTGGCGAGGCTTGGGAGGTCGCCAGTATGTGCTCGTGAAGTTGCGGACGAAGGCCTCGTGAAGTCGACCCAGCTGTTGATGCCGCGAGGCTTCGTTGTTCAACCACGCCCGGCCGCGCCTCGAGCATGAGGGGAATA
The DNA here is from genome assembly GCA_021605205.1 of Aegilops longissima. NCBI lineage: Eukaryota > Viridiplantae > Streptophyta > Magnoliopsida > Poales > Poaceae > Aegilops > Aegilops longissima. The sequence continues at coordinate 689,242,133 of CM038677.1, read as the reverse complement.
TACTTTACGGCAACACGCTTGTTGCCGTCGCTATGCCGACGGCCGTGGAGTAGTCCACTAGCTAGCCCTCCGCTTCACGGAGCCGTGTACTTGGGTGTATCTCGGGAGTGTGAATCCTTTGGGAAGGGCTCGCCTTGATGCGAGGTCCCAAACAGGGCGGGCCTAACTCAGATACTTCTTCCAGCGCCAGGATCGATGGAGTCGCTTGATCCGTGGCGGCGCGCTTCTCCGATTTCTCTCGCCACCAAGGCGGTCGCGAGAGTTGATGCTCGACGGTGGCGGGAGACGCGCTTTTCTCAAGGGGAGGAGGAGGCAGATAGTCGCCCCGCCGCTTCCACCGCCTCGGCTGCCGCTTCGCCGCGCCGATGGAGATGTGAGTCCGCTATGGCTGACAGCCGGGTCCTTGTTTTTTCTTCCACGGTGCCGCCAGCCGGCGCCCGAGACGCCGCGCTTGATCTCGGCGAGGAGGCAGAAGCTGTGTTGTCGCCGCGGTGCTCTCCGCGGCAGCCGGCTTGCCTTTGCGCTGGCAGCCGTGTCGAGGAGCTGCTGACTCGCCCGCTATCAGCGGCGCCTCGCCTCGGGTTATCCAGTTGGTTCGCTGCCGCCCGGGCGGCGCGGATGTTCTCCGAGGGCGTGGCGATATAGGGCGATTCGCCCAAACAGGTTGGCGATGGCTACGCCTGCTGCTGCCGACCGCGCTTAGGCGATTAGGCCCGGCCGGAGCCGGGCGAGCCGCCCACGGCGTGATCCATCTCGCTGGTAGGCTTCGACAAGCGCCTCATGCTTGCCAGCTTTTTTGCGCCCACGGGAGCCGGAGGCGACGCGCTTCCAGCGCCCCAGCGCCGGGCGTTTTCCGAATGGGCGCGTCGTCTTGCGTAACCGCGCCGAGAGGGTCATGAGCTCCTCACCGAAGGCTCGCCGTGACACCTCCGTGACGGTAAGCTTCCGCTGCTCTCCGCGCGAGGGAGCGGCTCATAGTAGACCACCACGCAGGGGAACGCGCCGAGCGACGCGTGTCGGAGTCGACCAGATCGGGTCGGTGGAGCCTACGAACTCCTGTGTCGGCGGCGGGCTCGCCGCGACGTGGAACTGCTCGAGGAGGCCCGCGAGGAGGCTTTTCGGGGCCGCCCGTGCTCGTGATCGGATGCAGGCTCGCCGGAGAGCCGAACTCGCCGACAAGTTTGGCGAGGCAACCGCCGCCAGAAGCGACCTCAGCGCCATGTAGCAAGGCGGGCGCAGACTCCGCCTCGCGCAGCCGGGCTGGCTGCGCCGCCTGTGGAGGAAGAGGGTTCCCGCCCGCAGCAGGTCTCCTGGACGACGGTGCACCTAGCCCCACGGTGGGCGCCAAATGTTGGGGGTTGGATGCGACATATGCCAAAGGATGGCTTATCATGGAGGGGGCGAGTAGAACGTCGCCGGTGCCTGGAAACGGGATGAGGCGAAGGCATGCACATCGGTGAATCTTACCCAGCTTTAGGGCTCTCCGAGGAGATAACACCCCTACTGCTGCTCTGCGGGGTCTCCGCATGATCACTATGGCAAAGTGAGTACAAGATTGCTCCTTGAGCTGTTCGGGGTGAGGAAGGAGAAGGGCACGGCTAGCTCTTCTCTTCCCTCTATTTGCGTGTCAAACTACTAGGTTCCAACCCTTTGCATGGGTGCCCCGGGGGGTTTATATAGGCCTACCCCCCGGGGGTACAATGGTAATCCGGCTGGGCGCAGGTCCCAGCCGCCAGTCTCTTAAGTCGCCGTCTTCTCCGCCGACTTCTGGGGCCAGCCGACTAGTGGGCCCCGCCGACGGTCCAGCATGGGGCCGACAGCCCGTGGTCCGCCGCGAAAGGGTCTTGTCACCGTGGGCCATCAGAGCCGCGCTTCTAATGACGCGAGCTTGGTGGTCTGGGTCATGGCAACAAGAAGTGCTGCCACCGGGCGGGCATCTGCTGCCATTTTCTCGCTTTGTCCGGTTAATGGCGATGGAGCCCGTGGGAGGGCCGGCCGACTTTCTGAGGCTGACTCCCTGGGTCCGCTTTGGGGCGCTCGCCGTTTTTCGTGACTCCCGCCGATAGGCGGGTCCTGTTGGAAATATACCCTAGAGGCAATAATAAATTAGTTATTATTATATTTCCTTGTTCATGATAATCGTTTATTATCCATGCTATAATTGTATTGATAGGAAACTCAGATACATGTGTGGATACATAGACAACACCATGTCCCTAGTAAGCCTCTAGTTGACTAGCTCCTTGATCAATAGATGGTTACGGTTTCCGACCATGGACATTGGATCTCGTTGATAACGGATCACATCATTAGGAGAATGATGTGATGGACAAGACCCAATCCTAAGCCTAGCACAAAGATCGAGTTCGTATGCTAAAGCTTTTCTAATGTCAAGTATCATTTCCTTAGACCATGAGATTGTGCAACCCCTGATACCGAGGAATGCTTTGGTGTACCAAACGCCACAACGAATCGGGTGGCTATAAAGGTGCACTACTGTGTATCTCCGAAAGTGTCTGCTGGGTTGGTACGAATCGAGATCGATTTGTCACTCCGTGACGGAGAGGTATCTCTGGGCCCACTCGGTAGGACATCATCATATGTGCACAATGTGACCAAGGGGTTGATCACGGATGATGTGTTACGGAACGAGTAAAGAGACTTGCCGGTAACGAGATTGAACAAGGTATCGGATACCGACGATCGAATCTCGGCAAGTACAATACCGCTAGACAAAGGGAATTGTATATGGATCGATTGAGTCCTTGACATCGTGGTTCATCCGATGAGATCATCGTGGAACATGTGGGAGCCAACATGGGTATCCAGATCCCGCTGTTGGTTATTGACCGAGAACATCTCGGTCATGTTCAAGATGGTTCCCGAACCCGTAGGGTCTACACACTTAAGGTTCGATGACGCTTAGGGTTATAAAGGAAGTTTGTATGTGGTTACCGAATGTTGTTCGGAGTCCCAGATGAGATCCCGGACATCAGGAGGAGTTCCGGAATGGTCCGGAGGTAAAGATTTATATATGGGAAGTCCTGTTTTGGTTACCGGAAAAGTTTCGGGTTTTTCCTGTAATGTACCGGGACCATCGGGAGGGTCCCGAGGGTCCACCAAGTGGGGCCACCAACCCTGGAGGGCTGCATGGGCCAAGTGTGGGAGGGGACCAGCCCCTGTGGGCTGGTGCGCCCCATAGGGCCCAAGGCACAGGAAGTGGGGAAGGGGCAACCCTAGGCAGATGGGCCCTAAGGCCCATCTAGTGGGCGCCCCTCTCCCTCCCTTGGCCGCCTCCCAAGCCCCATCTAGGGCTGGCCGCACCCCTTGGGGTGGAAACCCTAGATGGGGCGCAGCCCTCCCTCCCCTATATATACTTGGGGTTTGGGGCTGCCCAACACACATGAGTTTTCTCCCTCTTGGTGCAGCCCCCCTCCTCCTCCTCCTCTCACTTGGTGCTTGGCGAAGCCCTCGGGATTGCCACGCCCTCCACCACCACCACGCCTGCTGTGTTGCTGCTGGATGGAGTCTTCTCAACCTCTCCTCTCTCCTTGCTGGATCAAGGCATGGGAGACGCCACCGGCTGTACGTGTGTTGAACGCGGAGGTGCCGTCTGCTCGCACTAGGATCTCCGTGATTTGAATCACGACGAGTACGACTCCATCAACCCCATTCACATGAACGCTCCGCTTAGCGATCTACAAGGGTATGTAGATGCACTCTCCTTCCCCCTGCTAGTTTCTCCATAGATAGATCTTGGTGACACGAGGAAAATTTTGAATTTCTGCCACGCTCCCCAACAAAGGGCATCATGAGCTAGGTCTATTGCGTAGATTCTTTGCACGAGTAGAACACAAAGTAGTTGTGGGCGTTGATGTTGTTCAATATGCTTACCGTTACTAGTCCAATCTTGTTTCGACGGTATTGTGGGATGAAGCGCCCGACCGACCTTACACGCATTTCCACGTGAGATGTGTTCCACTGAACGACATGCACTTGGTGCATAAGGTGGCTAGCGGGTGCCGCCTCCCACTTTAGTCGAACGGATTCGATGAAAAGGGTCCTTATGAAGGGTAAATAGCAATTGGCATATCATGTTGTGGTTTTATGAGGTAAGAAACGTCTTGCTAGAAACCCATAGTAGCTATCGTAAAACATGCAAACAACAATTAGAGGACGCCTAACTTGTTTTTGCAGGGTATGCTATGTGATGTGATATGGCCAAGAAGAATGTGATGAATGATATGTGATGTATGAGATTGATCATGTTCTTGTAATAGGATTCACGACTTGCATGTCGATGAGTATGACAACCGCAGGAGCCATAGGAGTTGTCTTTATTTATTGTATGACCTGTGTGTCATTAAACAACGCCATGTAATTACTTCACTTTATTGCTAACCGTAGCCTTAGTAGTAGAAGTAATAGTTGGCTAGACAACTTCATGAAGACACGATGATGGAGATCATGGTGTCATGCCGGTGACGATGATGATCATGGAGCCCCAAGATGGAGATCAATGGAGCTATATGATATTGGCCATATCATGTCACTACTATATAATTGCATGTGATGTTTATTATGTTTATGCATCTTGTTTACTTAGAACGACGGTAGTAAATAAGATGATTCCTTACAACAATTTCAAGAAGTGTTCTCCCTAATCGTGCACCGCTGCTAAAGTTCGTCGCTTCTAAGCACCACGTGATGATCGGTGTGATGGATTCTTACGCTCACATACAACGGTGTTGACGAGCCTAGCATGTACAGACGTGGCCTCGAACACACGCAATACACTTAGGGTTAACTTGACGAGCCTAGCATGTACAGACATGGCCTCGAACACGAGACCGAAGGTCGAGCATGAGTCGATAGTAGATACGATCAACATGAAGATGTTCACCGATGATGACTAGTCCGTCTCACGTGATGATCGGACACGCCTAGTTGACTCGGATCATGTAATCACTTAGATGACCAGAGGGATGTCTATTCGAGTGGGAGTTCATAAGATGAACTTAATTATCTTGAACATAGTCAAAAGACCTTTGCAAATTATGTCGAAGCTCGCTTTAGTTCCACTGCTTGGATATGTTCCTAGAGAAAATATAGTTGAAAGTGGAAAGTAGCGATTATGCGGACAAGAGAAAGCTTATGTCCTTAATGCACCGCCAGTGTGCTGAACCCCAAACGCCGCTTGTGGATGTTGCTAACATCGGACATACACGCTTTGATAACTACGTGATAGTTCAGCTTAAACGGTTTAGAGTAGAGGCACCAAAGACTTTTTCAAACGTCATGAACATATGAGATGTTTCAAGGGCTGAAATTGGGATTTCAGGCTTGTGCCCACGTCAAAAGGTATAAGACCTCCGACGATTTTCTTAGCCTGCAAACTAAGGGAGAAAAGCTCAATCGTTGAGCTTGTGCTCAGATTATCTGAGTGCAACAATCACTTGAATCGAGTGGGAGTTGATCTTCCAGATGAGATAGTGATGTTTCTCCAAAGTCATTGCCACCAAGCTGCTAGAGCTTCGTGATGAACTATTACAAATCAGGGATAAATATGATCATCCTTGAGATATTCGCGATGTTTGACACCGCGAAAGTAGGAATCAAGAAGGAGCATCAATTGTTGATGGTTGGTAAAACCACCAGTTTCAAGAAGGGCAAGGGCAACAAGGGATACTTCATGAAACGGCAAAACAGTTGCTGCTCTAGTGAAGAAACCCAAGGTTGAACCCAGACCCGAGACTAAGTGCTTCTGTAATGAGGGAACGGACACTGAAGCAGAACTACCCTAGATACTTGGTAGATGAGAAGGCTGGCAAGGTCGATAGAAGTATATTTGATATAAGTTATGTTAATGTGTACTTCGCTAGTACTCCTAGTAGCACCAGGGTATTAAGATACCGGTTCGGTTGCTAAGTGTTAGTAACTCGAAATAAAAGAGCTACGGAATAAACGGAGTCTAGCTAAAGGTGAGCTGACGATATGTGTTGGAAGTGTTTTCCAAGTTTGATGTGATCAAACATCGCACGCTCCTTCTACCATCAAGATTAGTATTAAACCTGAATAATTATCATTTGGTGTTTGCGTTGAGCATAGACATGATTGGATTATGTCTATCGCAATATGGTTATTCATTTAAAGAGAATAATGGTTACTCTATTTATTTGAATAATACCTTCGATGGTCTTGCACCTAAATAAATGGTTTATGTTGGGGAACGTAGTAATTTCAAAAAATTTCCTATGCACACGCAAGATCATGGTGATGCATAGCAACGAGAGGGGAGAGTGTTGTCTATGTACCCTGAGACCGAAGCGAAGCGATCACAACGTAGAGGAAGTAGTCGACGCTCTCCTCGCGATCCAACCGATCCCAGCGCCAGCATTCGCGCCCGAAGTTCTTGACACACGACAGCTCGGTGACGCCCTCAGTTCGATCCAGCAAAGCTCCGAGGAGAGAGAGTTCCACAAGACGACGGCGGGTGACGATCTTGATGTTCTATCGACGCAGGGCTTCGCCTAAGCACCGCCACGATATGACCGAGGTGGAATATGGTGGAGGGGGCACCGACACGGCTAAGGAACGATCTCAAGGATCTACTTGTGTGTTCTAGGGTGCCCCTGCCCCCGTGATATAAAGGAGCAAGGGGAGGGCCGGCCGGCCCTAGGTGGCGCGCCAGGAGGGGGAGTCCTCCTCCTAGTGGGAGTAGGACTCCCTTCCTAGTCCAACTAGGAAGGAGGAAGGGGAAGGAAAGAGAGGGAGAGGAGAGGGAAGGGGCCGCGCCCCTTCCTTGTCCTATTCGACTCCCCATGGGGGGCGCGCCACCTCCTGGTGCGGCCCTCTCTCCCTCTTGGCCCAATAAGGCCCATTACTTCCCGGGGTTCCGTAACCCTCCGCACTCCGTTTTCTCCGAAACTTCCGAACCTTTCCGTGTCCGAATATAGCCGCCCAATATATCAATCTTTATGTCTCGACCATTTCGAGACTCTCGTCATGTCCGTGATCACATCCGGACTCAACTCCTTCAGTACATCAAAATACACAAACTCATAATATAACCGCCATCGAAACCTTAAGCGGCGGACTCTACGGTTCGAGAACAATGTAGACATGACCGAGACACGCCTCCGTCAATAACCAATAGCGGACCTGGATGCCCATATTGGTCCTACATATTCTACGAAGATCTTTATCGGTCGACCGCATAACAACATACGTTGTTCCTTTGTCATCGGTATGTTACTTGCCCGAGATTCGATCGCCGGTATCCAATACCTAGTTTCAATCTCGCATCGGCAAGTCTCTTTACTCGCTCCGTAATACATCATCTCACAGCTAACTCATTAGTTGTAATGCTTGCAAGGCTTAGTGATGTGCATTACCGAGAGGGCCCAGAGATACCTCTCCGACAATCGGAGTGACAAATCCTAATCTCAAATACGCCAACCCAACATCTGCCTTTGGAGACACCTGTAGTACTCCTTTATAATCACCCAGATTACGCCAGACGCTTGGTAGTACCCAAAGTGTTCCTCCGTAAACGGAGTTGCATAATCTCATAGTTATAGGAACATGTATAAGTCATGGATAAAAGCAATAGCAACATACTAAACGATCGGGTGCTAAGCTAATGGAATGGGTCATGTCAATCAGATCATTCAACTAATGATGTGACCTTGTTAATCAAATGACAACTCCTTTGTCTATGGTTAGGAAACTTAACCATCTTTGATTAACAAGCTAGTCTAGTAGAGGCATACTAGTGACACTGCTTGTCTATGTATTCACACATGTATTATGTTTCCGGTTAATACAATTCTAGCATGAATAATAAACATTTATCATGAAATAAGGAAATAAATAATAACTTTATTATTGCCTCTAGGGCATATTTCCTTCAGTCTCCCACTTGCACTAGAGTCAATAATCTAGTTCACATCATGATGTGATTCAACACTAATATTCACATCTGTATGTGATTAACACCCATAGTTCACGTCGTCATGTGACCAACACCCAAAGGGTTTACTAGAGTCAATAATCTAGTTCACATCGCTATGTGATTAACACCCAAAGAGTACTAAGGTATGATCATGTTTTGCTCGTGAGAGAAGCTTAGTCAACGGGTCTGTCACATTCAGAGCCGTATCTATTTTGCAAATATTCTATGTCTACAATGCTCGCACGGAGCTACTCTAGCTAATTGCTCCCACTTTCAATATGTATCCAGATTGAGACTTAGAGTCATCCGGATCAGTGTAAAATGCTTGCATCGATGTAACTCTTTACGACGGGCTTTTTATCACCTCCATAATCGAGAAATATTTCCTTAGTCCTCACTAAGGATGTTCTTGACCAATGTCCAATGATCTACTCCTAGATCACTATTGTACTCCCTTGCCAAATTCAGAGCAAGGTATACAATAGGTCTGGTACATAGCATAGCATACTTTATAGAACCTATGACTGAGGCATAGGGAATGACTTTCATTCTCTTTTCTATTTTCTGCCGTGGTCGGGATTTGAGTCTTACTCAATTTCACACCTTGCAACACAGGCAAGAACTTTTCTTTGACTGTTCCATTTTGAACTACTTCAAAATCTTGACAAGGTATATACTTATTGAAAAAACTTATCAAGCGCTTGATCTATCTCTATAGATCTTGATGCTCAATATGTAAGCAGCTTCACCGAGGTCTTTCTTTGAAAAACTCCTTTCAAACACTCCTTTATGCTTTGCGAATAATTCTACATTATTTCCGATCAACAATATGTCATTCACATATACTTATCGAAATGTTGTAGTGCTCCCACTCACTTTCTTGTAAATACAAGCTTCACCAAAAGTCTCAGATAAAACTATATGCTTTGATCAACTTATCAAAGCGTATATTCCAACTCTGAGATGCTTGCACCAGTCCATAGATGGATTGCTGGAGCTTGCATATTTTGTTAACACCTTTAGGATCGACAAAACCTTCTGGTTGCATTATATACAACTCTTCTTTAATAAATCCATTAAGGAATGCAGTTTTGACATCCATTTGCCAGATTTCATAAAGTGTGGCAATTGCTAACATGACTCGGACAGACTTTTAAGCATTGATACGAGTGAGAAAATCTCATTGTATTCAACATCTTGAACTTGTCAAAACCTTTTTCGACAAGTCTAGCTTTGTAGATAGTAACACTACTATCAGTTGTCCGTCTTCCTCTTGAAGATCCATTATTTAACATGGCTTGCCGATCATCGAGCAAGTCAATCAAAGTCCATACTTTGTTCTCATACATGGATCATATCTCATATTTTATGGCCTCAAGCCATTTCATGAATCTGGGCTCATCATCGCTTCCTCATAGTTCGAGGTTCATCATGGTCTAGTAACATGACTTCCGTAACATGATTACTACACCACCGGTGCGGATCTTACTCGAAGACCCACGAGGTTTGGTAGTAACTTGATCTGAAGTTTCATGATCAATATCATTAGCTTCCTCACTAATTGGTGTATTTGTCACAGAAACTGATTTCTGTGATGAACTACTTTCCAATAAGGGAGCAGGTACAGTTACCTCATCAAGTTCTACTTTCCTCCCACTCACTTCTTTCGAGAGAAACTCCTTCTCTAGAAAGGATCCATTTTTAGCAACGAATATCTTGCCTTCGGATCTGTGATAGAAGGTGTACCCAACTATTTCCTTTGGGTATTCTATGAAGACGCACTTCTCCGATTTGGGTTTGAGCTTATCAGGTGAAAACTTTTTCACATAAGCATCACAGCCCCAAACTTTAAGAAACGCCAACTTGGGTTTCTTGCTAAACCATAGTTCATTTGTTGTCGCCTCAACGGATTTAGATGGTGCCCTATTAAACGTGAATGCAGCTGTCTCTAATGCATAACCCCAAAACGATAGTGGTAAACCGATAAGAGACATCATAGATCGCACCATATCCAATAAAGTGCGGTTACGACTTTCGACACACCATTATGCTGTGGTGTTCCATATGGCATGAGTTGTAAACTATTTCACATTGTTTCAAATGAAGACCAAACTCAGAACTCAAATATTTATCTCCACGATCAGATCGCAGAAACTTTATTTTCTTGTTACGATGATTTTCCACTTCACTCTGAAATTCTTTGAACTTTTCAATTATTTCAGACTTATGTTTCATCAAGTAGATATACCCATATCTGCTCAAATCATCTTGTGAAGGTCAGAAAATAACGATACTTGCCACGAGCATCAACACTCATTGGATCGCATACATCGGTATGTATTATTTCCAATAAGTCAGAGCTTGTTCCATTGTTCCGAGAACGGAGTTTTAGTCATCTTGCCCAAAAGGCACGGTTCGCAAGCATCAAATGATTCATAATCAAGTGATTCCAAAAGTCCATCAACATGGAGTTTCTTCATGCGCTTTACACCAATATGACCTAAACGACAGTGCCACGAATAAGTTGCACTATCATTATTAACTTTGCATCTTTTGGTTTCAATATTATGAATATGTGTATCACTATGATCGAGATCCAATGAACCATTTCCATTGGGTGTGTAACCATATAAGGTTTTATTCATGTAAACAGAACAACAATTTATTCTCTTACTTAAATGAATAATCAGATTGCAATAAACATGATCAAATCATATTTATGCTCAACACCAAATAACACTTATTTAGGTTCCACACTAATCCCGAAAGTATAGGAGTGTGCGATGATGATCATATCAATCTTGGAACTACTTCCAACACTCATCGTCACTTCCCTTTAACTAGTCTCTGCTTATTCAGAACTCCTGTTTTGAGTTACTAATCTTAGCAACCTAACAAGTATCAAATACTGGGGCTACTATAAACACTAGTAAGGCACACATCAATAACCTGTATATCAAATATAACCTTGTTCACTTTGCCATCCTTCTTATCCACCAAATATTTGGGGTAGTTCCGCCCAAAGGACTAGTTCTATTGCAGCAAAAGTACTTAGTCTCGTGCTTAGGTCTAGACTTGGGCTTCTTCACCGAGCAGCAACTTGCTTGCCGCTCCTTTTGAAGTTCCCTTCTTCCCTTTGCCATTTTCCTTGAGACTAGTGGTCTTGTCAACCATCAACACTTGATGTTTTTCTTGATTTCTACCTTCACGATTTTAGCATCGCGTAAGAGCTCGAGAATCTTTTCGTCATCCTTGCATACTATAGTTCATCACGAAGTTCTACTAACTTAGTGATGGTGACTAGAGAATTCTGTCAATCACTATCTTATCCGAAGATTAACTCCCACTTGATTCAAGCGATTGAAGTACCTGCATAATCTGAGCACATGCTCACTAGTTGAGCGATTCTCTCCATCTTTTAGCTATAGAACTTGTTGAAGACTTCATATCTCTCAACTCGGTATTTGCTTGAAATATTAACTTCAATTCCTGGAACATCTCATATGGTCCATGACGCTCAAAACGCCTTTGAAGTCCCGATTCTAAGCCTTTAAGCATGGTGCACTAAACTATCAAGTAGTCATCATATTGAGCTAGCCAAACGCTCATAACGCCTCAGATTCGCTCATATTGAGCTAGCCAAACGCTCATAACGCCCGATCTCGCTCCTGCAATAGGTCTGTCACCTAGCGTGCATTAAGGACATAATTCTTCAGGCAGCAATGAGGATAAACCTCAGATCACGGATCCAATCCGCATCATTGCTACTAACATCTTTCAATACAATTTTTCTAGGAACACATATAAAAACATAGGGAAGCAACAACGCGAGCTATTGATCTACAACATAATTTGCAAAATACTACTAGGACTAAGTTCATGATAAATTTAAGTTCAATTAATCATATTACTTAAGAACTCCCACTTAGATAGACATCCCTCTAGTCATCTAAGTGATCACGTGATCCAAATCAACTAAACCATAACCGATCATCACGTGAGATGGAGTAGTTTTCAATGGTGAACATCTTATGTTGATCATATCTACTATATGATTCACGCCGACCTTTCGGTCTCCGTGTTCCGAGGGCATATCTGCATATGATAGGCTCGCCAAGTATAACCTGAGTATTCTCATGTGCAAAACTGGCTTGCACCCGCTGTAGATGGACGAGAGCTTATCACACCCGATCATCACGTGGTGTCTCGCACGATTTAACTTTGGCAACGGTGCATACTGTGGAGAACACTACTTGATAATTTTAGTGAGAGATCATCTTAAAATGCTACCGCCAATCAAAGCAAAATAAGATGCATAAAGGATAAACATCACATGCAATCAATATAAGTGATATGATATGGCCATCATCATCTTGTGCTTGTGATTCCATCTCCAAGCACCGCCGTGATCACCATCGCCACCGGCGCCGACACCTTGATCTCCATCGTAGCATCGTTGTCGTTTACGCCATCTATTGCTTCTACGACTATCGCTACCGCTTAGTGATAAAGTAAAGCAATTACACGGCGCTTGCATTTCATACAATAAAGCGACAACCATATGGCTCCAGCCAGTTGTCGATAACTTCGTTACAAAACATGATCATCTCATAAAATAAAATATAGCATCACGCCTTGACCATATCACATCACAACATGCCCTGCAAAAACAAGTTAGACGCCCTCTACTTTGTTGTTGCAAATTTTACGTGGCTGCTACGGGCTTAAGCAAAAACCAATCTCACCTACGCATCAAGACCACAACGATATTTCGTCAAATAGACTCCGCTTTAACCTTCTCAAGGACCGGCGAGCCACACTCGGTTCAACTAAAGTGAGAGAGACAGACACCGCCAGCCACCTTTAAGCACGAGTGCTCGAACGGTGAAACCAGTCTCGCAGAAGCGCACGCTGTAATGTCGGTCCGGCCGCTTCATCTCACAATACCGCTGAACCAAAGTATGACATGCTGGTAGGCAGATGACTTGTATCGCCCACAACTCACTTGTGTTCTACTCGTGCAAAACATCAAACCATAAAAACCTAGGCTCGGATGCCACTGCTGGGGAACGAGTAATTTCAAAAAATCCTACGCACACGCAAGATCATGGTGATGCATAGCAACGAGAGGGGAGAGTGTTGTCTCACGCACTCGTGAGACCGAGCGGAAGCGATCACAACGTAGAGGAAGTAGTCGACGCTCTCCTCGCGATCCAATCGATCCCAGCGCCAGCATTCGGCGCCCGAAGTTCTTGACACACGACAGCTCGGTGACGCCTCAGCTCCGATCCAGCAAAGCTCCGAGGAGAGAGAGTTTCACAAGAGACGACGCGGCAGGACGATCTTGATGTTCTATCGACGCAGGCTTCGCCTAAGCACCGCCACGATATGACCGAGGTGGAATATGGTGGAGGGGGCACCGACACGGCTAAGGAACGATCTCAAGGATCAACTTGTGTGTTCTAGGGTGCCCCCTGCCCCCAGATATAAAGGAGCAAGGGGAGGGCCGGCCGGCCCTAGGAGGCGCGCCAGGAGGGGGAGTCCTCCTCCTAGTGGGAGTAGGACTCCCTTTCCTAGTCCAACTAGGAAGGAGGAAGGGGAAGGAAAGAGAGGGAGGAGAGGGAAGGGGGCCGCCCCTTCCTTGTCCTATTCAGACTCCCCATGGGGGCGCCACCTCCTGGTGTGGCCTCTCTCTCCCTCTTGGCCCAATAAGGCCCATTACTTCCCGGGGTTCCGTAACCCTCCAAGACTCCGTTTTCTCCGAAACTTCCGAACCTTTCCGTGTCCGAATATAGCCGCCCAATATATCAATCTTTATGTCTCGACCATTTCGAGACTCCTCGCCATGTCCGTGATCACATCCGGACTCAACTCCTTCGTACATCAAAATACACAAACTCATAATATAACCGCCATCGAAACCTTAAGCGCATGGACCCTACGGTTCGAGAACAATGTAGACATGACCGAGACACGCCTCCGTCAATAACCAATAGCGGGACCTGGATGCCCATATTGGCTCCTACATATTCTACGAAGATCTTTATCGGTCAGACCGCATAACAACATACGTTGTTCCCTTTGTCATCGGTATGTTACTTGCCCGAGATTCGATCGTCGGTATCCAATACCTAGTTTCAATCTCGCATCGGCAAGTCTCTTTACTCGCTCCGTAATACATCATCTCACAGCTAACTCATTAGTTGTAATGCTTGCAAGGCTTAGTGATGTGCATTACCGAGAGGGCCCAGAGATACCTCTCCGACAATCGGAGGACAAATCCTAATCTCAAATACGCCAACCCAACATCTGCCTTTGGAGACACCTGTAGTACTCCTTTATAATCACCCAGTTACGCCAGACGCTTGGTAGTACCCAAAGTGTTCCTCCGTAAACGGAGTTGCATAATCTCATAGTTATAGGAACATGTATAAGTCATGGATAAAAGCAATAGCAACATACTAAACGATCGGGTGCTAAGCTAATGGAACGGGTCATGTCAATCAGATCATTCAACCAATGATGTGACCTTGTTAATCAAATGACAACTCCTTTGTCTATGGTTAGGAAACTTAACCATCTTTGATTAACAAGCTAGTCTAGTAGAGGCATACTAGTGACACTCTGTTTGTCTATGTATTCACACATGTATTATGTTTCTGGTTAATACAATTCTAGCGTGAATAATAAACATTTATCATGAAATAAGGAAATAAATAATAACTTTATTATTGCCTCTAGGGCATATTTCCTTCAGTTTATTGAATCTCGATCGTAGTAATACACATTTTCATGCCAAAAATATAAGATAGTAATGATAGTACCACTTACTTGTGGCACTACCATGTAAGTCATATTGGTGTAAAACGCATGAAGAAGCTCCATGTTGATGGATCTTTGGACTCACTCGTTTTTGAAAAGTTTGAGACATGCGAACCATGTCTATTGGTACATACGCATGAAGAAACTCTATGCAGATGGATCGTTTAGACTCACTTGATTTTGAATCACTTGAGATATGCAAATCATACCACATGGACAAGATGACTGAAAAGCCTCGGTTTCAGTAAGATGGAACTAGATAGCAACTTGTTAGAAGTAACACATTTTGATGTGTGAAGTCCAATGAGTGCTGAGGCATGCAGTGAATATCGTTATGTTCTGACCTCACAGATGATTCGAGTAGATGTTGAGTATATTTACTTGATGAAACACAAGTCTGAATTATTGAATGGTTCAAGTAATTTCAGAGTGAAGTTTAAGATCTTCGTGACAAGAGGATAGAATGTCTATGATATGATCATAGAGATGAATATCTGAGTTACGAGTTTTGGCACACAATTAAGACATTGTGCAAATTGTTTCACAATTAATACCACCGAACACCATAGTGTGATGGTGTGTCCGAACATCATAGTTGCACTCTATTGGATATGGTGCGTACTATGATGTCTCTTATCGATTACCACTATCGCTCATGGGTTAGGCATTAGAGACAACCGCACTCACTTTAATAGGGCACCACGGAATTCGCTGAGATGACACCGTATGAACTATGGTTTAGAGAAACCTAAGCTGTCATTTCTTAAAAGTTTGGGGCTACAACGCTTGTGTGAAAAAGTTTCAGTTGATAAGCTCGACCCCAAAACGGATAAAATACATCTTCATAGGGCACCCAAAACAGTTGGGTATACCTCCTAATTCAGATCCGAAAGCAATAGGGATTGTTTCTTGAATCGGTCCTTTCGAGGAAAAGTTTCTCTCGAAAGAATTGAGTGGGAGGATGGTGGAGACTTGATGAGGTTATTGAACCGTCACTTCAACAAGTGTGTAGCAGGGCACAGGAAGTTGTTCCTGTGGCGCCTACACCAATTGAAGTAGAAGCTATGATAGTGATCATGAAGTTTTGGATCAAGTCACTACTGCACTCGTGAGGGTGACAAGGATGCGATTACTTCGAGTGGTACAGCAATCCTGTCTTGAAGGTCATGTTGCTAGACAACAATGAACCTACGAGCTATGGAGAAGCAATGGTGGGCCCAAATTCACAAATGGTTAGAAGCCATGAAATCCGAGATAGATCCATGTATCGTAACAAAGCATGGACTTTGGTGGACTTGCCCGCTGATCGGCAAGCCATAGAGATAAATGGATCTTTAAGAAGAAGACGGACGTGGACGGTAATGTCACCGCTCTATGAAGCTCGACTTGTGGCGTAAGAGTTTTCACAAGTTCAAGGAGTTGACTACGATGAGATTTTCTCATCCGTAGCGATGCTTAAGTCCGCCGGAATCATGTTAGCATTAGCTGCATTTATGAAATCTGGCGATGGATGTCAAGACGAGTTTCCTTACCAGTTTACGTAAGGAAAGGTTGTGTGTGATACAATCAGAAAAGTTTTGTCGATCCTAAGGATTCTAAAGGTATGCTAGCTCCAATGATCCTTCTAAGGACCGGAGTAAGCATCTCGAGTTGGAATATGCACTTTGATAGGATGATCAAAGATTTTGGGTCTATACAAAGTTTATGAGAAACTTGTATTTCCAAAGAAGTGAGTGGGAGCACTATAGAATTTCTCGATGAGTACATGTTGTTGATAAATTGTTGATCGTAAATGATGTAGAATTTCCGAAAGCATATAGGGTTATTTGAAAAGTGTTTTCAAGTGAAAACATGTATTAAGCTACTTGAACATTGAGCATCAAGATCTATAGGATAGATCAAAACCGCTTAATGGTACTTTCAAATGAGCATATACCTTGACATGATCTTGAAGGTGTTCAAGATGGATCACCAAAGAAGGAGTTCTTGCCGAGATGTAAGGTATGAAGTTAAGACTTAAAGCTCGACCACGGCAGTAACGTAGAGAAAGGATTTAAGGTCGCCCCTATGCCTTAGACATAGGCTCTACAAGATGCTATGCTGTGTACCGCACCGAAGTGTGCCTTGCCATGAGTCACTATAGGGGTACAAGAATGATCCAGAATGGATCATTGGACAACGGTCAAAATTGTCCTTGGAGTAAATAAGGACATGTTTCTCGATTATGGAGGTGATAAAGAGTTCGGCGTAAAGGGTTACGCCGATGCAAGCTTTAACACCTATCCGAAAGTGACTCGAGTAGCAAACCGGATACGATAGTGGAGCAACTATTTGGAATAGCTCCAAGTGGAGCATGGAAGCAGCATTTACAATATGACCTAGAGATTTGCGAAGTACACACGGATCTGAATGTTGCAGACCCGTTGACTAAAAAACCTCTCTCACAAGCAAAACATGATCAAACCTGAGAACTCATTGAATCTTAATCACATGGTGATGTGAACTAGTTTACAGACACTAGTAAATTCTTTGAATGTTGGTCACATGGCGATGTGACCTATCAGCGTTAATCACATGACAATGTGAACTAGATTATTGACTCTAGTGCAAGTGGGAGACTGTTGGAAATATGCCCTAGAGGCAATAACAAATTAGTTATTATTATATTTCCTTGTTCATGATAATCGTTTATTATCCATGCTATAATTGTATTGATAGGAAACTCAGATACATGTGTGGATACATAGACAACACCATGTCCCTAGTAAGCCTCTAGTTGACTAGCTCGTTGATCAATAGATGGTTACAGCTTCCGACCATGGACATTGGATGTCGTTGATAACGGATCACATCATTAGGAGAATGATGTGATGGACAAGACCCAATCCTAAGCCTAGCACAAAGATCGTAGTTCAGATGCTAAAGCTTTTCTAATGTCAAGTATCATTTCCTTAGACCATGAGATTGTGCAACTCCCGGATACCGAGGAATGCTTTGGTGTACCAAACGCCACAACGAATCGGGTGGCTATAAAGGTGCACTACAGGTATCTCCGAAAGTGTCTCTGGGTTGGTACTAATCGAGATCGATTTGTCACTCCGTGTGACGGAGAGGTATCTCTCGGCCCACTCGGTAGGACATCATCATAATGTGCACAATGTGACCAAGGGGTTGATCACGGGATGATGTGTTACGGAACGAGTAAAGAGACTTGCCGGTAACGAGATTGAACAAGGTATCGGGATACCGACGATCGAATCTCGGTGCATACTCAGGGAGAACTTTTACCTTGAAATTTAGCAAGAGATCATCTTATAATGCTACCGTCAATCAAAGAAAAATAAGATGCATAAAAGATAAACATCACATGCAATCAATATAAGTGATATGATATGGCCATCATCATCTTGTGCTTGTGATTCCATCTCAAGCACCGCCATGATCACCATCGTCACCGGCGCGACACCTTGATCTCCATCGTAGCATCGTTGTTGTCTCGCCAACTATTGCTTGTACGACTATCGCTACCGCTTAGTGATAAAGTAAAGCAATTACATGGCGATTGTATTGCATACAATAAAGCGACAACCATATGGCTCCTGCCGGTTGTCGATAACTCGGTTACAAAACATGATCATCTAATACAATAAAATATGCATCATGCCTTGACCATATCCCATCATAACATGCCCAGCAAAAACAAGTTAGACGTCCTCTACTTTGTTGTTGCAAGTTTTACGTGGCTGCTACGGGCTGAGCAAGAACCGTTCTTACCTACGCATCAAAACCACAACGATAGTTTGTCAAGTTAGTGTTGTTTTAACCTTCACAAGGACTAGGCGTAGCCACACTCGGTTCAACTAAAGTTGGAGAAACAGACACCCGCTAGCCACCTGTGTGCAAATCATGTCGGTAGAACCAGTCTCGCGTAAGCATACGCGTAATGTCGGTCCGGGCCGCTTCATCCAACAATATCGCCGAACCAAAGTATGACATGCTGGTAAGCAGTATGACTTGTATCACCCACAACTCACTTGTCTTCTATTTGTGCATATAACATCTACGCATAAACCTGGCTCTGATACCACTGTTGGGAAACGTAGTAATTTCAAAATTTTCCTACGCACACGCAAGATCATGGTGACGCATAGCAACGAGAGGGGAGAGTGTTGTCCACGTACCCTTATAGACCGAAAGCGGAAGTGATGACCCGCAAGTATAGGGGATCTATCGTAGTCCTTTCGATAAGTAGGAGTGTCGAACCCAACGAGGAGCAGAAGGAGATGATAAGCGGTTTTCAGCAAGGTATTCTCTGCAAGCACTGAAATAAATGGTAACAGATAGTTTTATGATAGGATAATTTGTAACGAGCAACAAGTAACAAAAGTAAATAAAGTGCAGCAAGGTGGCCCAATCCTTTTTGTAGCAAAGGACAAGCCTGGACAAACTCTTATATAGAGAAAAGCGCTCCCGAGGACACATGGGAATATCGTCAAGCTAGTTTTCATCACATTCATATGATTCGCGTTCGGTACTTTGATATGATATGCGGGTGGACCGGTGCTTGGGTGCTGTTCTTACTTGAACAAGCATCCCACTTATGATTAACCTCTATTGCAAGCATCCGCAACTACAACAAAAGTATTAAGGTAAACCTAACCATAGCATGAAACATATGGATCCAAATCAGCCCCTTATGAAGCAACACATAAACTAGGGTTTAAGCTTCTGTCACTCTAGCAACTCATCATCTACTTATTACTTCTCAATGCCTTCCTCTAGGCCCAAATAAGGGTGAAGTGTTATGTAGTCGACATTCACATAACACCACTAGAGGCTAGACAACATACATCTCATCAAAATATCGAACGGATACCAAATTCACATGACTACTAATAGCAAGACTTCTCCCATGTCCTCAGGAACAAACGTAACTACTCATGAAGCATATTCATGTTCATAATCAGAGGGGTATTAATATGCATAAAGGATCTGAACATATGATCTTCCACCAAATAAACCAACTAGCATCAACTACAAGGAGCAATCAACACTACTAGCAACCTACTATTACCAATCCCGGACTTGGAGACAAGAATTGGATACAAGAGATGAACTAGGGTTTTGAGAGGAGATGGTGCTGGTGAATATGTTGATGGAGATTGCCCTCTCCCGATGAGAGGAGCGTTGGCGATGACGATGGTGATGATTTCCCCCTCCCGGAGGGAAGTGTCCCCGGCAGAACAGCTCTGCCGGAGCCCTAGATTGGTTCCACCAAGGTTCCGCCTCGTGGCGGCGGAGTCTCGCCCTGAAAGGTTGCTTATGATTTTTCCCTTGACGAAAGACCTCATGTAGCAGAAGATGGACATCGGAGAGCCAACAGGGGGCCCACGAGGCAGGGGCGCTACTGGGGTAGGGCGCGCCCCACCCTCGTGGGCTGTGGGTCCCTCCGTGTACTTCTTCCGCTCAATATTTTTATTATTTCAAAAATGACTTTCATGGAGTTTCAGGACTTTTGGAGTTGTATGAATAGGTCTCTAATATTTGCTCTTTTTCCAGCCCTGTAATTCCATTGCCAAAGATTCTCCTCCTTATGTAAACCTTGTAAAATAAGAGAGAATAGGCATAAGTATTGTGACATAACGTAATACCAGCCCATAATGCAATAAATATCGATATAAAAGCATGATGCAAAATGGACGTATCAACTCCCCCAAGCTTAGACCTCGCTTGTCCTCAAGCGGAAGCCGATAACGATAAATATGTCCTCATGTTTAGAGGTAGAGGTGTCGATAAAAATAAAATACGGACATGAAGGCATCATGATTATTCTCATAACAGCAACATATATGGATATTGTCATATGATTTCTTATGCTCAAGTAATAATCCATTCACAATGCAAAAGTATGAATCGTAAACTTTATTGAGAACCAACAAACTATAATCTCACCATTGAAGCAATTGCAATTTATCATAACATCGTAAAGAGTCTATGTCCCAGCTTTCTAGCAAGTCCACATACTCAACTATCATTTAGTCCTTCATAATTGCTAACACTCACGCAATACTTGTGGTTACGGAGTTTTAATCGACACGAGAAAGATAGGGCTTATAGTTTCGCCTCCCAACCTTTTACCTCAAGGGTAATGTCAACAATAGTAACTCATGCTCCCTACATCTAATTAGATATATCTATCAGGATCTTTCCAACACCCTGTGCTTGCCAAAGGATAAAATGTAAAAAGGAAAGGTGAAGATCACCATGACTCTTGCATAAGGTAGAGGATAATAGTAAAAGATAGGCCCTTCGCAGAGGGAAGCAGAGGTTGCCATGCGCTTTTATGGTTGGATGCACAAAATCTTAATGCGAAAGAACATCACTTTATATTGCCCCTTGTGATATGAACCTTTATTATGCAGTCCGTCGCTTTTATTTCTTCCACATCACAAGATCGTATAAAGCTTATTTTCTCCCACACTAATAAGTCATACATATTTAGAGGGCAATTTTTATTGCTTGCACCGATGACAACTTACTTGAAGGATCTTACTCAATCCATAGGTAGGTATGGTGGACTCTCATGGCAAAACTGGTTTAGGGATTTTTGGAAGCACAAGTAGTATCTCTACTTGGTGCTAAGAATTTGGCTAGCATGACGGGGAAAGGCAAGCTAAACATGTTGGATGATCCGTGACAACATACTTTATCTCAGATATAAGAAAACATAACCCATTACGTTGTCTTCCTTGTCCAACATCAACTCTTTAGCATGTCATACTTTAATGAGTGCTCCCAATCATAAAAGATGTCCATGATAATATATTTATATGTGAAACCTCTCTTTCCTTATTACTTCCTATTAATTGCAACGATGACCAAAGCTATGTTTGTCAACTTCTGAACAATTTTTAATCATCATACTCTTTCTATGTGAAGTCATTGCTCTCGATAAGATCAATATGATCTCTTTGTTTCTTTTATTCTTTTATTCTTTTTCTCTTTTCTTTTATTCACTCAGGATCATGGCAAAATAATCAAGCCCTTGACTCAACACTAATCTTTAATATATAGCTCATGGACTCGATTACATAGAGAGATCATAAAGCAAAAACTCAAAACTAGATCATGCCATAAACTTTATTCTACTAGATCAAGATACTACTAATAGGATCGAACTAAGAAAAATGGTAAAGATATGAGATGTGGTTGTGATACATACCGGGGCACCTCCCCCAAGCTTGGCAGTTGCCAAGGGGAGTGCCCATACACATGTGATTATATCTCCTTTGCTGGTGAAGAAGGTGGAGGTGTTGTTGATGATGCAGGCTTGTCGTCCATCTTCCAAGGCATAGGCTCACCATCATAGAAAGATGATCGAGTCTCCGGGATCCTCAAATCTGTAGCCAAACTCATCATTTTGAATCTATATTCATACTCATAGTTTTGGTTTTGCAGGTCATAGGTTTGGGCTTGAAGGTGCTCGATCTTCTCGTGAAGCTTGAAGATGGTCTCCCCAATGTTGTCGGCGACCAGCTTGTGTTTGTTGGTGAATTCCGCGATCATCATGTGGTTGGAGTTGAGTCCACGTTCCACCATCCCCTGGCACTTGAAAACTTGTTGCTCCACTGCTTCGAGCCTCGCCGCGGATGTGCAGCAACCCATCACGCATCTCAATGGTTTGAGGGTGTCGCAGCACCTCCGCGAGGTAAGGGTTGATGACCTTCTCACAGAACTTGTCCATGGAGGCACTTGGAGACGTCATGATAATCTAGATCTTCAGAAAAACAGGTCGAAACAAGAACAGAGGATATTTGTGTGATACGGGAGTCAAAACCTACGGGAAAATATATAATGAATTTTTACCGACCAAAATACATATCGTGCAAGCAAACGGAGTCCGGAAGGCACACGAGGTGACCACGAGGTAGTGGGGCGCGCCCTCCACCCTCGTGGGGCCCTCGTGTCCTTCCCGGACTGCTACTTATTTTTCTATTTTTCTAAATATTCCAAACCGGAGAAATATTGCCTTAAAATTGTTTTGGAGTCGGTTTACTCACCGTACCACATACCTATTCCTTTTCGGAGTCTGAAACGTTCCGGAAAGTGTCCCTTATGTATTCCTTCGGGGTTACGGTTTCAATAACATTGGTATCAACATTTATAGGATTACTTGAGATATAGTGTTTGATTCTTTGACCGTTTACCACCTTCGGATTTGTGCCTTGGAAGTTGTTGATTTTTATGGCACTGGAACGATAGACCTCCTCGATAACGTAGGGGCCTTCCCATTTAGAGAGAAGTTTTCCTACAAAAAAACTTAAACGAGAGTTGTATAGCATGTTGGGGAACGTTGCAGAAAATAAAAAAAATTCCTACGGTTTCACCAAGATCCATCTAAGAGTTCATCCAAGCAACGAGTCATGGGAGAGAGATTGCATCTACATACCACTTATAGATCGCGTGCGGAAGCGTTCAAGGGAACGGTGATGATGGAGTCGACTCACCATGATTCAGATCACCGATGACCAAGTGCCGAACGGAAAGCACCTCCGCGCTCAACACACGCACGGAACGGACGACGCCTCCTCCTTCTTGATCCAGCAAGGGGAAGGAGAGGTTGAGGAAGAAGGCTCCAGAAAGACGACGGCGTGATGATGGTGGAGAGGCAAGATCTCGGCTGTGGCTTCGCCAAGCACTCAACGGAGGAGGAGAGGTGTTGGGGAGGGAGGGCTGCGCCTTGGATGTGTGTTGCAGCCTCCCTCACCCCTCTATTTATAGGGAAGGGGCAAGGGCGGCCCTCTAGATGAGATCTAGAGGGGGCGGCGGCTGTGGAGGGGGCTTGCCCCTGCAAAGGGGGCGCCCCACTAGGGTTCCCCCAACCCTAGGCGCATGGGCCCAAGGGGGCCCAGCCCTCCAGGCTGGTTCCCTGCCCCTTCCGGCCCATGAGGCCCTCCGAGAGGGGTGGCCCCACCCGGTGGACCACCAGAACCTCTCCAATGGCCCCGCTACAATACCGATATGACCCCGAAACTTTCCGGTGTCCGTTTGACAACTTCCCATATATAAATCTTTACCTCCGGACCATTCCAGAACTCCTCGTGACGTCCCGGATCTCATCCGGACTCAACAACATTCGTAATCACATACAAGTCTTCCTAATAACCCTAACGCCACCGAACCTTATGTGTAGACCCTACGGGTTCGGGAATGATGCGTATATGACCGAGACAGCTCTCCGCCAATAACCAACAGCGGATCTGGATACCCATGTTGGCTCCTACATGCTCCTCGATGATCTCATCGGATGAACCACGATGTTGAGGATTCAAGCAACCCCATATACAATTCCCTTTGTCAATCGGTATGTTACTTGCCCGAGATTCGATCGTCGGTATCCCAATACCTCGATCAATCTCGTTATCGCAAGTCACTTTACTCGCATCAGAATGCATGATCCTGTGACCAAACACTTGGTCACTTTGAGCTCATTATGATGATGCATTACCGAGTGGGCCCAGTGATACCTCTCCGTAATACGGAGTGACAAATCCCAATCTCGATCCGTGACAACCCAACAGACACTTCCGGAGATACCTGTAGTGCACCTTTATAGTCACCCAGTTACGTTGTGACGTTTGGTACACCCAAAGCACTCCTACGTTATCCGGGAGTTACACGATCTCATGGTCTAAGGAAGAGATACTTGACATTGGAAAAGCTCTAGCAAAACGAACTACACGATCTTGTGCTATGCTTAGGATTGGGTCTTGTCCATCACATCATTCTCCTAATGATGTGATCCCGTTATCAATGACATCCAATGTCCATAGTCAGGAAACCATGACTATCTATTGATCAACGAGCTAGTCAACTAGAGGCTCACTAGGGACATATTGTGGTCTATGTATTCACACGTGTATTATGATTTCCGGATAATACAATTAAAGCATGAATAAAAGACAATTATCACGAACAAGGAAATATAATAATAATCCTTTTTATTATTGCCTCTAGGGCATATTTCCAACAGTCTCCCACTTGAACTAGAGTGAATAATCTAGTTACATTGTGATGAATCGAACACCCATAGAGTTCTGGGGTTGATCATGTTTTGCCCGCGGAAGAGGTTTAGTCAACGGATCTGCGACATTCAGATCCATATGCACTTTGCAAATTTCTATGTCTCCATCTTGAACATTTTCACGGATGGATTTGAAGCGACGCTTGATGTGCCTGGTCTTCTTGTGAAACCTGGGCTCCTTGGCAAGTGCAATAGCTCCGGTGTTGTCACGAAGAGTTTGATCGGCCCCGACGCATTGGGTATGACTCCTAGGTCGGTGATGAACTCCTTCACCCAAATTGCTTCATGCGCTGCCTCCGAGGCTGCCATGTAATCCGCTTCACACATAGATCCCGCCACGACGCTCTGTTTGCAGCTGCACCAGCTTACTGCTCCACCATTCAACATATAGACGTATCCGGTTTGTGACTTAGAGTCATCCAGATCTGTGTCGAAGCTAGCGTCGACGTAACCCTTTACGACGAGCTCTTCGTCACCTCCATAAACGAGAAACATGTCCTTTGTCCTTTTCAGGTACTTCAGGATATTCTTGACCGATGTCCAGTGTTCCTTGTCGGGATTACTTTGGTACCTTCCTACCAAACTTACGGCAAGGTTTACATCAGGTCTGGTACACAGCATGGCATACATAATAGATCCTATGGCCGAGGCATAGGGGATGACGCTCATCTCTTCTTTATCTTTTGCCGTGGTCGGGCATTGAGCCGAGCTCAATCTCACACCTTGCAAGACAGCAAGAACCCTTTCTTGGACTGATCCATTTTGAACTTCTTCAAAATCTTATCAAGGTATGTGCTTTGTGAAAGACCTATGAGGCGTCTCGATCTATCTCTATAGATCTTGATGCCTAATATATAAGCAGCTTCTCCAAGGTCCTTCATTGAAAAACTTTTATTCAAGTAGGCCTTAATGCTGTCCAAGAGTTCTATATCATTTCCCATCAAAAGTATGTCATCTACATATAATATGAGAAATGCTACAGAGCTCCCACTCACTTTCTTGTAAACGCTGGCTTCTCCATAAGTCTGCATAAACCCAAACGCTTTGATCATCTCATCAAAGCGAATGTTCCAACTCCGAGATGCTTGCACCAGCCCATAAATGGATCGCTGGAGCTTGCATACCTTGTTAGCATTCTTAGGGTCGACAAAACCTTCCGGCTGCATCATATACAGCTCTTCCTTAAGATAACCGTTAAGGAATGCCGTTTTGACGTCCATCTGCCATATCTCATAATCATAGTATGCGGCAATTGCTAACATGATTCGGATGGACTTAAGCTTTGCTACGGTAGAGAAAGTCTCATCGTAGTCAATCCCTTGAACTTGCCGATAACCCTTAGCGACAAGTCGAGCTTTATAGATGGTGACATTACCATCCGCGTCCGCCTTCTTCTTAAAGATCCATTTGTTTTCTATCGTCACGATCATCGGGCAAGTCTGTCAAAGTCCATACTTTGTTTTCATACATGGATCCTATCTCGGATTGCATGACTTCAAGCCATTTGTTGGAATCTGGGCCCGCCATCGCTTCTTCATAGTTCAAGGTTCACCGTTGTCTAACAACATGATTTCCGTGACAGGGTTGCCATACCTCTGCTGTGGAACGTGTCCTTGTGGACCCACGGTTCAGAGCAACTTGATCCAAGTACCTTGATCATCATCATTAATTTCCTCTCCAAGAGGGTGTAGGCACCACAGGAACATTTTCCTGAGCTGTACTACTTTCCGGTTCAAGAGGTAGTACTTCATCGACTTCTACTTTCCTCCCACTTACTCCTTTCGAGAGAAACTCTTTTTCAAGAAAGGATCCGTTCTTGGCAACAAAGATCTTGCCTTCGGATCTAAGATAGAAGGTATACCCAATGGTTTCCTTAGGGTATCCTATGAAGACGCATTTTCCGACTTGGGTTCGAGCTTTTCAGGTTGAAGTTTCTTGACATAAGCATCGCATCCCCAAACTTTTAGAAACGACAGCTTAGGTTTCTTCCCAAACCATAATTCATACGGCGTCGTCTCAACGGATTTAGACGGTGCCCTATTTATAGTGAATGTAGCTGTCTCTAGAGCGTATCCCCGAAATGATAGCGGTAAATCTGTAAGAGACATCACAGATCGCACCATATCCAATAGAGTGCGATCACGACGTTCGGACACACCGTTACGCTGAGGTGTTCCAGGCGGCGTGAGTTGTGAAACGATTCCACATTTCCTTAAGTGTGTACCAATTTCGTGACTTAAATATTCTCCTCCATGATCTGATCGTAAGAACTTTATTTTTCGGTCACGTTGATTCTCTACCTCATTCTGAAATTCCTTGAACTTTTCAAAGGTCTCAGACTTGTGTTTCATCAAGTAGACATACCCATATCTACTCAAGTCATCAGTGAGAGTGAGAACATAACGATATCCTCCGCGAGCTTCAACGCTCATTGGACCGCACACATCGGTATGTATGATTTCCAATAAGTTGGTTGCTTGCTCCATTGTTTCGGAGAACGGAGTCTTGGTCATTTTGCCCATAAGGCATGGTTCGCATGTGTCAAATGATTCATAATCGAGAGACTCTAAAAGTCCATCAGAATGGAGCTTCTTCATGCGTTTGACACCAATGTGACCAAGGCGGCAAGCCACAAGTATGGGACTATCGTTATCAACTTTACATCTTTTGGTATTCACACTATGAATATGTGTAATATTACGTTCGAGATTCATTAAGAATAAACCATTGACCATCGGAGCATGAACATATCTCTCATATAAATAGAACAACCATTATTCTCGGATTTAAATGAGTAGCCATCTCGCATTAAACGAGATCCTGATACAATGTTCATGCTCAAACTTGGCACTAAATAACAATTATTGAGGTTTAAAACTAATCCCGTAGGTAAATGTAGAGGTAGCGTGCCGACGGCGATCACATCAACCTTGGAACCATTCCCGACGCCAAGCATCATCACCTCGCCCTTCGCCAGTCTCCATTTATTCCGCAGCTCTGCTTGTGAGTTACAAATATGAGCAACGGCACCGTATCAAATACCCAGGAGTTACTACGAGTATCTGGTAAGGTACACATCAATTACATGTATATCAAATATACCTTTAGTGTTGCCGCCTTCTTGTCCGCTAAGTATTTGGGGCAGTTCCGCTTCAAATGGCCCTTCCTTTGCAATAAAAGCACTCGCCTCGTGCTTGGGTCCATTCTTTGACTTCTTCCCGACAACTTGCTTACGGGCGCCGCAACATCTTTGCCGTCCTTCTTGAAGTTCTTCTTACCCTTGCCCTTTTGAACTTAGTGGTTTTATTGACCATCAACACTTGATGTTCTTTCTTGATTTCAACCTCTCGCTGACTTCAGCATTGAGAATACTTCAGAATGGTCTTCACCATCCCCTGCATATTGTAGTTCATCACAAAGCTCTTGTAGCTTGGTGGGAGCGATCAAGGATTCTGTCAATGACCGCCTCGTCTGGGAGGTTGATCTCCAGCTAGGACAGGAGGTTGTGCAACCTGCACATTTTAGTATGTGCTCACCGATGTAACTGTTTTCCTCCATCTTACAACTATAGAACTTGTCGGAGACTTCATATCTCTCGACCCGGGCATGAGCTTGGAAAACCATTTTCAGCTCCTCGAACATCTCATATGCTCCGTGTTGCTCAAAACGCTTTTGGAGCCCCGGTTCTAAGCTGTAAAGCATGCCGCACTGAACGAGGGAGTAATCATCAGCACGAGACTGCCAAGCATTCATAATGTCTTGGTTCTCTGGGATGGGTGCTTCACCTAGCGGTGTGTCGGTGTCAAAACCGGCGGATCTCGGGTACGGGGTCCCGAACTGTGCGTCTAGGCGGATGGTAACAGGAGACAAGGGACACGATGTTTTACCCAGGTTCGGGCCCTCTTGATGGAGGTAAAACCCTACGTCCTGCTTGATTAATATTGATGATGTATGTTACAAGAGTGGATCTACCACGAGATCAAAGAGGCTAAACCCTAGAAGCTAGCCTATGGTATGATTGTTGTTCGTCCTATGGACTACAGCCGTCCGGTTTATATAGGCACCGGAGAGGGCTAGGGTTACACAAAGTCGGTTACAAAGGTAGGAGATCTACATATCCGTATCGCCCAGCTTGCCTTCCACGCCAAGGAAAGTCCCATCCGGACACGGGACGAAGTCTTCAATCTTGTATCTTCATAGTCTTGGAGTCCGGCTGTCGGGGGTTGGGTGCGACATATGCCAAAGGATGGCTTATCATGGAGGGGGCGAGTAGAACGTCGCTGGTGCCTGGAAACGGGATGAGGCGAAGACATGCACGCCGGCGAATCTTGCCCAGCTTCAGGGCTCTCCGAGGAGATAACACCCATCGCTGCTCATGGGTCTCCGCATGATCACTATCACAAATGGGTACAAGAGGCTCCTTGAGCTGTTCGGGGTGAGGAAGGAGAAGGGCTCGGCTTGCTCTTCTCTCCCTCTATGTGTGTGTCTAAAGCTACTAGCTTCCAACCCTTTGCATGGGTGCCCCGGGGGGTTTATATAGGCCTACCCCCCGGGGGTACAATGGTAATCCGGCTTGGCGTGGGCCCAAGCCGTCAGTCTCTAAGTCGCCGTCTCCTCCGCCGACTCCTGGGGCCCGCCGACTAGCGGGCCCCGCCGACGGTCCAGCATGGGGCCGGCAACCCCTGTCCGCCGTGGGCGGGTCTTGCCGGCTGCAGATCACTGTAGCCGTTCTTCTTATGACGCGAGCTTGGTCGTGAGGTTATGGCAACAGTGCGGCGACGGACCCGATGGAGTCGGCCTCCGGAAGCCGGCCGGCTCCTCCTCCGGGATCCACGCGCCATTAACAAGACAAGACAGGGAATGGCAACAGTGATCGCCCGCCGGCTTCCCGAGGCCGACTCCATCGGGTCCGTCTTTGGGGTGCTCTCGCCGTCTTCAGTGCTCCCGCTGACAGGCGGGTCCCGCCGTCTTCGGGTCATACAGACAGGCCGACGTGGGTACAGGAATCTGCCCACGGTGGTGATGTTAGGGCCGGCATGGCAACAGTGCTGCACCGCACGGAGATCTCCGTTGGTACGGTGCCCTGTAGTCATATCTTCCTTTTATGGACTGGGCGGGGATGGGCCGAGAGGCGGCTTTACCCCGTAGTCGCCCAGGCGTAAGGCGGTGAGGGTCGCGGGCCGACTCCCTCGTAGCCGGCCTCGCTGGAGGTCGCTGGCTTGAAGTCGGCCGGCGCTGTCGCCGACTATCCAAGGCTCTTCGCCTTGGGGTCGGAGGGCGAGCCTGCCCGATGTTTTGGAAGGTTCAGGGCTCGGTTTGCCTACCCGTAGTCCACGACTCCGACACCGCCGATGATGATAGTTCGCTATCCGGACACCCCTAGTCCGAAATCCCTCAAGAGTCTCTTTAACTGGCTTCGCGACGACGAGTCCGGCGCCAGATATTGTCTTCGGCGCTGTAAGGCGGGTTCTCCTTCAAACTTCATGTTCCCGCCGAATAGTGTCCGACTTCCTTATAAATGTTGCGCCCTTGGCTTCTACGCCCAATAATGGCCTTCTTCCACGTGTCGCATTTAATGCGAAAGGGTGGGGTATTTTACATTTTACCCCTAGCCGTGCGAACGAGCCGCCTATAAGAGAGGCGAGGATCTAGAGCCAGCTCACACCATCCTCCATCCGAAGTTCTCATCAAGCGCCTCGACAAAAAATCCATTCCATCATGGATAGCCGACGCGGCTCCTCCTCTCGTGCTCCCAGCCCTAAGCCAGGAGATTGGGGAGATGCTGGCCACACAGCGAGCTAGTGGCACTCCAAACCGAGGGATATCTTCCCCAGCTTTCATGGTTCCGGTTCGAGCCGACTAGCCACCTACAAAGGTGGAAAGCAGGGAGAGCGCCCCAACCCTTCCAAAGGGGAGCGGTATGCTTTGTCCCCTATCTAATAAGGGGACTCGGATTTCCGACATCCGCTTTCTCCGGGGCTCATAGATTTCTACGGACTCCAGCTTCACCACCTCACGCCCGCCTCCATTTTGCACATCATGGGCTTCAGAGCTTTTATGAGCTGTTCTGGGCATCGAGCCCCATTTTGCGCTGTGGAAGAGATTGTTTTGTCTCGTACACTGCTCTCATGAGGGTCGATATATCAAGTGGGCGGAGCCGAAATATGGCGATCGCCGACCGGATATCTATCCGCACTTCAAGAAGGCGCTCAAGACTGGCCTTCGGAATGGTTCTACATGGAGGACGCCCCGCCGGATCCAGTTCGGATCGCCTCCGGAGTTCAACAATGCTCCCTTGAAGAAACGCCTGAGTTGGCGCTTCATGGAGCCCTCAACGGGAAGATGATAGGAGCGTCCATTATCTGATGGGCCGGGGTTACTGGCCCACTCCGGATTGACCATGATTGCTGTCATGACCACGTGCATTATGCGAGGGGTGCAGCCACTCTAATATAGGGGCCACCCGATGTGGGATTTTAACGGGGAAGATGACGCCACCCGTCATGGCCGCAAAGGACCAGGCTCGGCAGCTGATCTGGCAAAGATCCTGTCCGGCTTGTACAAGGGAGAGGAGGAGGACTTCCTCCGCACGTAATCCGCTGAATGGATTTTCTATGAATAACCTCGGAGCTGGGTAAGCGGATGTTCATCTACCCGATCCATACTTTTAAAGTCAAGTATCTTACTCGGATTTCGACGCAGAGCTGCGCCGGACGTGGAGGGCATACGGCCTAACTCCACAGCCCGAGGATCCGAACGATCCCTTGATCCGACCTCCAAGAGGATCCGGACATAAAGTTGGAGCTGATTGATCGGGTGTTCCACCAAAGCAGCATAGATAATGCCCTAGTCGCCATTACGGCTGACTATCCTGGTTTGTTTCGCCCTCCCGACGCCGACTCGCAGTAACCGCCGCCGCTGCGGCCACATGTGATGATACAATCGGAGGGCCTGACTGGGCTGACTTGCTGGTCAGCCTTCGTGGCGCGCCGAGTCCTTCCTCTTCAGGCCGCCTCATCTGACCGCCAGATGAGCGGCCGCCGGGACCCCAGCCGGATGTGTTCCAAGGACATGCCCCACGCGGAGGTGGTGGACACGGTGAATTTCCTGGCGAATCGCGACCTCAAGGAGGAGTGGCGCTCGGGCAAGGAGCCATACTGCCGCCAATCCCCACCGATGGTAAGTCGCTTGCTTCCTTGTTTCCTTTCTATGCCGGATCCGCTCTTACTTTTCTTGGTTCTTTCCGACTCAGAATCCTCTCATGCCGCCGACGGGCGCCCTGGGCCGGGCTCATGAAGTTCGTCCCCGACCGGGCGGAGAGCGACGCCGACGACCCCGACTTGGGCGTGGTGGCAGTGGAGACCGACGCCGAAGGAGGGGGAGAAGCTGACGACTCCAGGCCCTCGGCCACTTTTGCAGACTGGCCTGATGACGAAGTCGCCCCCCGCCGCCATCAGAGAGCCGGCCAACCAGGCGGGAGCTCCTCCGCCGCCCTGGGGGGCCGAGGCGGCTCGAAGAAGCGCCGGGCCGGGCCAAGTCAGCCAGGGGGCCAGGCCAAGGGGATCAGGAGCGCTGCCACGACTAGCTGCGGAAGAAGCGGCCAAGGCCAACCGCCTGCAAGGAGGTGAAGAAGCCACCGCTGGTCTCCACGTAAGTATCTTCTTATTCCGTCTTGTTTTCATCCCGTCCGTCTTGGCCAAGTCGTCTTATGTCTTTTTCTGTCATCAGGGCTCCCCTCACTCTGGAGAGGTTCGCTGCCGCCTCCGTCATGGGGTCGGCAGAGACGTCCGCCAGCAGTCGGCGGGTTGACCCTGCGGCCGCCCTTAGGGAGGCAACAGAGCGGAACGCGCAGGAGAAGCGCGACGAGGAGGCGGCCGCTCGTCGAGAGAAGGCGGCAGCCGAGAGGGCGGTCGAAGCCGCCGCCGCAGCCCAAAGGCAAGCCGAGGAGGCCACAAGGCCTGGGCCGGGCGCTGTCGTTATTCTTCTCAACTCAGCGCCACCGCCCGGACTTCACGGGCAATCGGAGGGAGATGGCGCTGAGACTGCCGTCGCAGGGAGGGGCGGCGAGGTTTCTTCACCAGGCGCGGCCGCGCCACCTCCGCCACCTCCGCCAGTCTCAAGTCGCAGCGGGCAATAGCCGCGGACTCCACCAAGGCCGCCGACCGACGATGAAGCCGTGGCGCGGCTGCTTCTTCAAGTCGCCTCGCCAGCGCGGTGCCGCCTTGAGAAAGCGGACTCGGCGCCGCGCCCCTTGGAGACCGGCGCCGCCAGCTCGACGATCCCCGATGCTGAAGCGTCGAGCGCTGCACCCGCTGGGTGGGTGCGAGGAGGCGGCACGGGCCTGCTGAGCACGGCGCTCCTGGACGTCCAAGCAAAGTTGCGGGCCGAAGGCGCCGCCCTCCAGAACCTCTCCAAGGAGCACTCGCGCCGCGCCCGCCATGCGGGTAAGTTTTATTTCCAAGTTTTCTTGATCTTTCTTCTTCAAGGCGCCAATACACTCCACCGGGTGTAGTCCCCGAGTTTCGGTCGGCCGAGCAAAGCGGCCCGAACTTTATTTGCTTACTTCCAAGTCTTTATCTCGTGGTTCGGGATCCTTGTTACAGAGTATCATAACCTCCGTATACCGCCTTCAACCACAATGTTGAGGAGCTGAACAAATGGGCTGCCGACCTGGCGAGGAGCCGAGGTGAGTTTTCTTCTTCGCGGGGACGCGCTTGCGCACCCGCAGGCTGTAGTCTCCGAGATTCGGGCCGACTGCAGCGCAGTCGGGCCGGATCTTCCTGGCGACCTTCTTAGCCGACGACTTCAAGGCCCTTCTTCTTTTTGTTCTTCGTGAGGCCAAGGCCGCTCTCGCGAGATCAGCCGGGCACGGCCGAGACCGCCTCTGCGCGCCAAGGAGGAGGAATGCGGCAAGATCGCCCCAGAGCGCGACCTGCTGGCCACGCAGCTGGCGGAGCAGAGGGAGTTGCTCAAGGCAACGCGGGCCGAGGAGGAGAAGAAAGAGACTGCCCTCCTGGCCGAGTTTGAGAGCGAAGCGGCCCGCTGGACCGACTGCGAGGCGATCCGACTCAAGCCAGAAGATCAAGATATCGTTGATGGTAAGTTTGCTTTACTTTCTCTTTTGGGTTGCCGACTATGGGTTAAGCCGGCTCTTGTCTTTCCTAACTTGCTTTTTCTTCTTCCTGGCAGACTTCTTCCCTGGTCATACGCAGGCCGCCAATCAGGCCATTGAGGCCGAACGCGAGGCGCGAAGGGCGGATGGCGCCAAGATCGCGGCCAACGCCCCCCGGACCCTTGACGAGCAGCTCCTCGAGCATTGAAGCTCGCCTCGGCCGGCTCATCGGATGTTGCGCCGCCTTTCAGCGCGGTCGGGCCCAGCGATTGCTGCCTCGTGGCCGGACATGCCGGTTCCACAGACTCCCAGCCGGACCGCCGACCGGGCCGGAGGTCGCAGCTGGCGCCTCGAGGCTTGAAGGGCTCGCGGCCCGAGCTGGAGCTCGCCGAGCCCTGGAGTTCGCTAAGGCATGGTATCTGTGGCTTGACCTGGACCGCCCGCCGCTGCTCCGGCCGAAGCTCAGCGGAGCTGCAGGCCGCGGAGGCCGCCCTCGTCGAGCGTGCGGCGGCGATCGCCGACTACACGGACACAAGCATCTTCGTCCCGGAGCGGGCTGAAGACGGTGGGGAGGTGCCGCCGGAGTGGTTCGGGATGAACCCGGACTACGACGAGGACTTGGCGGAGGTGATCGACTCCAGCACCGAGGACGAGGACGAGGCGGAGGACGGAGACGGCATGGAGGCGTCGGAAGACGAAGCGGGCGGCCAGCCTCAGCTCGACCGCGCCTCCAGCAACGAGTCGCGCCCCTCTGAGCCAGCCGCCGCCAGAGACGACTAAACTGAGGCTGCCCAGCCAGCCACCCCGGCGCCTGACGCCGCCACCGCCTCCGGCCCTCTAGCCCCATCCGCTGCTTCTTAAGCCGCTGCGTTGGCTTTATTTTATCTGCTTGTTAATCTTTCGAAAGAACTTTGTTAATTCGCACAATTCCACCCGCGGGGTGTATTCAAAACCTCTGTTCGAAGATCCGGCCAAAGATCTAAGTTTATGTAAATATTGTTCTGATTTCATGTTTTCTTGCTTAGTGCTCTTATGGCTTTCCTCTTGCCGCCTTCCCTTAGATGCCGCCTTGCCCGTCAGGCAGCCGCTCTGCAGACTGCCGTCTAGGTCAAGTGCTCGGCTACTTTTGAGAAGGCGAGTACTTGGCCATTTTTAGAGTCGTTTAAGCAAGTTGGGTAAAAAACGGCAAGCCGGCTTCTTAAGATTCGGCTTCATAAAACGGGCTGGGAGCCGGTTTCAACTATGTGTATGCTTTGGGTCCTTAGCCCTTTTTTTCGTGGGCGCGCGGCTTACCTCACTCCTGCCCGCCAAACAGTCGCTCTGCGAGCTGCGGCTTCTGACAGGAGACGGCTTTGGCGCCGCACGCTACTTGTCGGACTTCAGGGAGCATTTCATAGCTCAAAAGCGGCGAGTCCCCGGGCCGACTAGTCGAGCCCGGTGCCAAACATCATAATAAAAAAGGGGAACATACCCAAAGGCATAATTCTTATCATACAGATAACAAAAGAGGGCAGTCCCCGAGCTCGTCTCGGGGGGCCCGGAGTCTTGGTATTTCCAACACAAAAGGGTAGCGTGGTACATACTACATCAACTGTAAAATCTCCGGAGGAGATTTTCATTCCATGGTCGCTCTGTCTCTTTGCCGGAGTCGTCCCTCTTGCGTGCTCGGGGCTTCTGGGCGTCGATCAGGTAGTAGGAGTCGCTGCTCAAAGACCTTGTCGATAATGAACGGTCCTTCCCATAAGCGACAACTTGTGCTGGCCGGCCGTTCGCTGAATCAGCCGGAGCACAAGGTCGACCTCTAAGAACGATCTTGGCTTGACCTTCTTGTTGTAGTAGCGGCGCAGGCTCTGCTGGTAGATGCTGGACCGGCTGAGTGGCAGCAGCCGGCCCTCTTCCAGCAGATCGACGCCGTCTTGACGTGCTTCTTCTGCTTCTTCCTCGGTGTACATGTTGACTCGCGGGGAGTCGAACTCTATATCCGTTGGGATGACGGCTTCGGCACCGTAGACGAGGAAGAAAGGTGTGAAGTCGGTTGACTTGTTTGGAGTCGTACGCAGACTCCATAGGACGGTCGGTAAACTCCTCAAGCCAGCAGCCGTCAACGCCCAAAGAGTTCGACCAGGCGAGGCTTGATGCCAGACAAGATGAGGCCGTTTGCTCGCTCGACCTGGCTGTTTGACTGCGGATGGGCAACGGACGCTAAGTCCAGTCGGATGCCTTGTGTTGCGCAGAAACGGGCCAGGGCGCCCTTGGCGA
Source organism: Aegilops longissima (assembly GCA_021605205.1). NCBI lineage: Eukaryota > Viridiplantae > Streptophyta > Magnoliopsida > Poales > Poaceae > Aegilops > Aegilops longissima. The sequence goes on along the minus strand of CM038677.1, from coordinate 689,205,902 downwards.
AATTTGTGCCGTTGTCGGTGATTATGCTGTGCGGTACGCCGTACCGAGTCGTGATGTCGGCGATGAAAGTTACTGCCGTAGGACCATTCAACTTCTTGATGGGTTTGGCTTCTATCCACTTGGTGAACTTGTCCACCGCGACAAGTAGGTGAGTTAGGCCACCTCGTGTCGCCTTGAATGGTCCCACCATGTCGTGCCCCTGCAAGAAAGGGCAAAGCGATGGGGATTGTCTTGAGCTACTGAAGCCCGGCTGAAGCGGCATGGAGCGGAACACCGCACCCTTGCATTTTTGAACTAATTCCTTGGCCTCTTCTAGAGCGGGTTGGCGGAAGAAACCGTGGTCGGAAGGCTTTGGCGACGAAGTGCTCGAGGCTGCGTGATGGCCGTGACTACTCGATGAATGTCTTCGAGGATTTCTTGTCCTTGCTCGATTCGACGCAGCGCTGGTAGACACCGTGACGCTGCGCTGACCAGCCTCTATATTGATTATAGTAGGAGGCCGCCGGCGCTGCACTTGCCGAGCCAAGGTTTCATCGGTTGGTAGCCTCCGCTTACTAAAACTTCAAGATGGGCTGAGCCCATGAGGGTGTGCTATTTCTTCGACCGCCAAGATCGCTACTTGGACGAGGGCGGCTGGGCAGGGAGGCGGCGGGTTGAGTCTGCAACAGCTTGCTGCGTTGGAGAAGTCCCGGCCGACCGCACAGTTCCTGGGCCGAATCGAGTCTTTGTAAAGGTCGCTGCAGCCCTCACGGGTTCAAGTCCTCGGCCGGCTTCGATCGCTGCGTTCTTGGGGCGCTTCATGATTCTTGTGCCGTCCGCCAAGCTCGAGTCGGATCTGCTTTTGGGGGAGCTGGCACAAAATGGAGTCCGATTCGGTGACGGTTTGACGGATGGCTTGAGAAGGCGCTGAAGGGCGACGCCGTTGGTATTACTCGCCGGTGGAACCGATTCTTACTGTGGCATCTGCTTGGTCATTGTCGCTCCTTGGTACATGGAGGAATTCGATCCTCAAAGTATCCACTCAGTTGTTGTACCGTAAAGCGGTAGCTCGCCATGTTTGCATCTTTGGCGCCCCGCCACGGATGACTGTTGGACCACCAAGTCGGAGTCGCCAGCACAAGATCCGCGAATGCCGAAGTTCCTTGGCAAGCCGGAGTTCGTGGATGAGCGCTTTATATTCGGGCGACGTTGTTGGAGGCGCGAAATGGATCTGCAGCTGCATTTGAGCTTGTCGCCTTTAGGGAAGTGAGGACCACGCGGCTCCCAAGGGTGCGCATCTTGGAGCCATCAAAGTGCATCCGCCAATGAGTGGAGTCGGGCGCTGGCGGCAGATACTGGGTCTCGGCCCAATCAACGAGGAAGTCGGCCAGTGCTTGTGACTTGATGGCGGTGCGGGGCTGGTAAAAGATGGTGTAGGGGGCCAACTCTATGGCCCACTTGGCCACTCAGCCTCAAGCATCTCGGCTCCGATGATCTCGCTAGTGGGGTCGTGCAAACCACGGTGATTCAAAGGTTTTGAAAGTAAGGCTTCAACTTCTTGGTGGCAAAGTGCACGCCGTAACACATCTTCTGGTAGTGGCAGTAGTTCTGCTTGGAGGTTGACAAGATTTCGCCAGTAATATACTGGTCTTCGACCGTAGCGCCTTGCCCTCCTCCTTGCGCTCAACCATGACAACTCTGTTGACCGACTAACCGGCTGGTGGCGGCAATATATGTGAGCATGGGTTCCTTTGGAGTCTGAGCCGCCAAAGACTAGGGGAGTAGCCAGCATCCTTTTCAACTCGAGAAAAGCTTCGTCCGCTTTGAGTTCCATTCGAAGAAGGTGGTCTTCTTCATAAGTTGGTATAGAGGAAGGGCTTTCTCACCCAGCCGACTGATGAACCGACCGATAGAAGCTAAGCAGCCGGTGAACTTCGCACGCCCAGCAGTCGGCGGGCACTTCCATTCTCTCAATTGCCTTGATCTTCACGGGTTGCACTCTATGCCGCTGCTCAGATACCGTGAAGCCGAGGAGCTGGCGGCTGGTACTCCAAAGACGATTCGGTTGAGCTTGATCCGACTCGGCGCAGATTTTCAAAGGTCTCCTTGAGGTCTTCCAACAGCGTTCCTCGCTTCTCCGCCTTCACCACCACGCCGCCCACGTAAACGCATGCGTTCGCCTAGCTGCCCGAGGAGGCACTTCGCATGCAACGATGAAAGGTGGCGCCGGCGCTCTCAAGCCGAACGCCATGATCGTGCAGCGTAGGCTCCAAATGGCGTGATGAAGGCGGTCTTCAATCTGTCTGCCGGGCTCAACTTGATCTGGTGATATCCTGAATATGCATCTAAGAAGCTCAACAGCTCGCATCCGGCTGTGGAGTCTATCACCTGATCAATTCTGGGTAGAGCGAACGGGTCCTTGGGGCAGGCTTTGTTGAGGCTTGTGTAGTCAATACACATCCACCACTGCTTGTTCTTCTTTAGTACCAGGACCGGGTTTGCCAACCACTCTGGAAAGAAAACTTCCATGATGAAACCGGCTGCAAGGAGCCGGGCTATCTCTTCTCCAACAACTCTTCTCTTCTCTTCTGACAGGCGGCGCAAGGGCTGCCTGACGGGCTTCACATCAGGTCGGACATGTAACTTGTGCTCGGCGAATTCCGTCGGTACACCTGGCATGTCTTTGGGGGACCATGCGAAGATGTCCCGATTCTCACGGAGGAAATCGACGAGCTCGCCTTCCTATTTGCTGTCGAGGTTCGCACCTATGACAGCGTACCTCTCCGGGTGCTCCGGGTCCAAGGGTATCTTCTTGGTCTCTTTGGCCGGCTTGAACGAGCCCTCAGCTTCTGACTCCTTGGGGTCGGACGACATCTCCGGCTGCTTGCCAGCCATCACGACCGATCCAGAGCCGCTTTCACTGCGATTACAAGGGACTCGGCTAGTCGGTTGCTTTCAGCTCAAGTGAGCGGACGACTTCCTGTAGTCGCCGGCTACGGTCAGGATCCCCTTTGAACTCGGCATCTTCATCTTGAGGTAGGCGTAGTGGGGGACCGCCATGAACTTGGCCAAAGCAGGTCGGCCAAGCAAGGCATGGTAGGGGCTCTCGAGGTCCACCACTTCAACCAGGCTGGCTCTCGGCGAAAGTGATCCTTGTCCCCAAAGAGGACGTCTCATCGTAATCTTGCCTATTGGGGAGCAGGAAGGGCCAAGTACAATTCCATGGAACACAGTCCGACTATGCTGAAGCTGCCTCTGCTTGATTCCTAACTTCTCCATCGTATCCTTGTACAGGATGTTGATGCTGCTGCCTCCGTCAATCAGTACCCGCGAGAAGCGAGCGGCCCGCCTATCCGTGGCAAGGGTGGCCTCCAAGACCAGGGCGTAGGAGCCCGAATTCGGCATCACCTCTGGGTGATCAGCACGACTCCAGCTGATGGGCTTCTCGGACCAGTGCATGAACTCTGGGGCGCCTGATGCCACGGCATTCACCTCTTGCTGCTGCTGCCGCCTGCTGCGGCGATCATCTGCCATGCTGGTAAACACGACATAAGCGCCGTGCTCTTTGGGGTAATCGTCTGTATCTTGCACCGTGCCGAACAGCCGGCTCTTTGGGCGGTGGTGGAGGCGTGGCCCAGCAGAGGGGAGGTGCAAGGCCGTCTCCCTTGGCGATCCTGGTGAGCCAGTGGCACTTTCGGGTGGTGTGGTTTGACGGCCCGGCGCCACTGTGGAACTTGCGTGGTCCGCCCAAAGTCGCTTTCAGGAGAAGGCCGGCAACCAGCTGGACTTGCCACCCTTACGCCGCTAAGGTGAGGCTGCCCCTCTGGCTGCTGGTTCGATTGCCGCCACCGCCGATGTTGGAAGTCGGCTGCGGGCCTTGCGCCAGGATCATTCTCGCTGTCATTGCCGTCGGGTGGGATCGCCACTGGAGTTCGGGAGCATGAGGAGATACTTTGCCCGTCAGACTCGACTTCGATCTCCGCCTTCATGGAGGAGTCGGCAGTGGCGTATTTGTCTGCTATGACTAGCAGCTCGTCGAGGGTTTCCGGCTCGTCGCAAAGGAGCTTGTGCTTGAGGAGGGTGCCTTCTCTGCACCCGGCGGTGAAGTACTCGATTGACTACACCTCGTGCACTCCTTCACAAGAGTTCTGGAGCTCGCCCCAGCGCGTGAGGTAGTCGCGGGTGGACTCATTGGGGCCTTGCACGCACAAGGACAGCTGACGAGGCTTGGGAGGTCGCTTGTACGTGCGTGTGAAGTTGCGGACGAAGGCCTCGGTGAAGTCGACCCAGCCGTTGATGCTGCGGGGCTTCAAGACGTTCAACCATGTCCGGGCCGTGCCCTGGAGCATGAGGGGAACGTACTTTACGGCAACACACTTGTTGCTGTTCGCTATGCTCACGGCCGTGGAGTAGTCCACCAGCCAGTCTTCCGGCTTCACGGAGCCGGTGTATTTGGGCGTGTCTCGGGGGAGTTTGAATCCTCAGGGGAAGGGCTCGTCGCGGATGCGAGGTCCGAAACAAGGTGGGCCCAACTCATCTTCTTCTTCAAGCGCCAGGGATCGGTGAAGTCGCTCGATCCGGTGGCGGGCGTCGGTCTCGCCGACTCCCTCTCGGCGGCCAAGGCGGTCGCCGAGAGTCGGATGCTCGACGGGCGGCGGGGAGACTCGCCTTTCTCTGCGGGGACGCGGAGGCTGATAGTCGTCCCGCCGCTCTACCGCTGGGCGGCCGCTTCGCTGCGCTCGATGGAGATGTGGGTCCGCTATGGCTGACATACCGGATCTCTGGTTCTTTCTTCGCGGACGCCGCCTGATCGGCGCCCGAGATGTCGCGCTTGATCTCGGCGGGGAGGCAAGTCGCCGTGTCGTCGTTCGCGGCGCCCGCAGCAAGCTGCCGTCTTCTTGCGCGCAGCTGCTGCGAGGAGCTTCGACTCGCTCGCTATCAGCGGCGCCTCGCCCTCGGTTATCCAGCTCGTCGCCGCTGCTCGGGCAGCGCGAATGTTCTCATCGGCGTGGCGATACAGGGCGGCCGCCCCAAACAGGTCGGGCGAGGGCCGCACCACGCCTGTCGGATCGCGCTTAGGCGGCTAGGCCGATCGGAGCGGCGAGCCGCCCACTTGCACGATCCATCTCGCGCCGATAGGCTTCGACAAGCGCCGATGCTTGCCAGCTTCATGCGCCCGAGGAGCTGAAGGCGGCGCGCCTCGGTGTTTCAAGATCGCGTCCTCCGGAATGGAGGCGCAGTCAGTCTTGCGTAACATGTCGAGAGGGTCACGAGCCCCGCGCTGCAGGGCTCGCCATGGCTGATGACGAGTACTTCTGTGACGGTACTCCCGCCGCTCTCCGCACGAGGGAGAGGCTCGTCGTAGACCACCACATTGGTGGGGAATGCGTCGAGCGACGCGGTGTCGGAGTCGACCAGCATCGGGTCGGTGGAGCCTACGGACTCCAGGTCGGCGGCGGGCTCGCCGTCGACGTGAAGCTGCTCGAGGAGGCCCGCGAGGAGGCTTTCGGGGCCGCCCGTGCCTGCGTCGGATGCAGGCTCGTCGGAGAGGCGATCCTCGCCGACAAGTTCGGCGAGGCAACTTGCCGCGCAGGCGATCTCAGCGCCATGCAGCGCGTCGGCGCTAACTCCATCTGGCGTGTTGGGCTGGTTGCGCCGCCAGGAGGAAGAGGGTTCCGCCCGCAGGGTCTCCTGACGACGGTGCACCAGGCCCCATGGTGGGCGCCAAATGTCGGGGTTGGTGCGACATATGCCAAAGGATGGCTTATCATGGAGGGGCGGTAGAACGTCGCTGGTGCCTAGAAACAGGATGAGGCGAAGACATGCACGCCGCTAATCTTACCCAGCTTCAGTGGCTCTCCGAGAAGATAACACCCCATCGCTGCTCATGGGGTCTCCGCATGATCACTATCACAAATGGGTACAAGAGGCTCCTTGAGCTGTTCGGGTGAGGAAGGAGAAGGGCCGGCTTGCTCTTCTCTCCTCTATGTGTGTGTCTAAAGCTACTAGCTTCCAACCCTTTGCATGGGTGCCCCGGGGGGTTTATATAGGCCTACCCCCCGGGGGTACAATGGTAATCCGGCTTGGCGTGGGCCCAAGCCGTCAGTCTCTAAGTCGCCGTCTCCTCCGCCGACTCCTGGGGCCCGCCGACGGTCCAGCATGGGGCCGGCAGCCCCTGTCCGCCGTGGGCGGGTCTTGTCGGCTGCAGATCACTGTAGCCGTGCTTCTTATGACGCGAGCTTGGTCGTGAGGTTATGGCAACAGTGCCGCCGCCTGGCGGGCGATCACTGTTGCCATTCCCTGTCTTCTCTGGTTAATGGCGCGTGGAACCCGGAGGAGGAGCCGGCCGGCTTCCGGAGGCCGACTCCATCGGGTCCGTCTTTGGGGTGCTCTCGCCGTCTTCAGTGCTCCCGCCGTCTTCGGGTCGTACAGACAGGCCGACGTGGGTACAGGAATCTGCCCACGGTGATGATGTTAGGGCCGGCATAGCAACAGTGTTGCGCCGCACGGAGATCTCCATTGGTACGGCGCCCTGTAGTCATATCTGCCCTTTATGGACTGGGCGGGGATGGGCCGCAGGCTTTACCCGTAGTCGCCCAAGCGTAAGGCGGTGAGGGTCGCGGGCCGACTCCCTCGTTGCCGGCCTCACTGGAGGTCGCTGGCTTGAAGTCGGCCGGCGCTGTCGCCGACTATCTGAAGGCGGCTCTTCGTCTTGGGGTCGTGAGGGGCGCAGCCTGCCCCGATGTTTTGAAAGGTTCAGGGGCTCGGGTCTGCCTACCCGTAGTCCACGACTCCGACACCGGCCGATGATGATAGTTCGGCTATCCGGACACCCCCTAGACCGAAAATCCCTCAGTAGCCCCCGAACCGGGCTTCAGCGATGACGAGTCCGGCGCGTATATTGTCTTCGGCGTTGCAAGGCGGGTTCTCCTTCAAACTTCATGTTCCCGTCGAATAGTGTCCGGCTTCCTTACAAATGTTGCGCTTCTTGGCTTCTACGCCCAATAATGGCCTTCTTCCACGTGTCGCATTTAATGCGAAAGGCTGGGGTATTTTACATTTTACCCCTAGCCGTGCGAACGAGCCGCCTATAAGAGAGGCGAGGATCTAGATCCAGCTCACACCATCCTCCATCCGCAAGTTCTCATCAAGCGCCTCGACAAAAATCCATTCCATCATGGATAGCCGACGGCGGATCCTCCTCTTGCGCTCCCAGCCCTAAGCCGGAGATTGGGGAGATGCTCGATTTCACACAATGAGCTAGTGGCACTCCAAACCGAGGATATCTTCCCCAGCTTTCATGGTTCGGTTCGAGCGGACTAGCCACCTACAAAGGTGGAAAGCAGGCGGAGAGCGCCCCAACCCTTCCAAAGGGGAGCGGGTATGCTTTGTCCCCTATCTAATAAGGGGACTCGGTTTCCATACATCCGTTTCTCCGGGGCTCCTAGAGTTCTACGGACTCCAGCTTCACCACCTCACGCCCGCCTCCATTTTGCACATCGGGCTTCGAGCTCTTCTTGCGAGCTGTTCTTGGGCATCGAGCCCCATTTTGCGCTGTGGAAGAGATTGTTTTGTCTCGCACCCGTTCTCATGAGGGGTCGATATATCAAGTGGGCGGAGCGAAATATGGCGATCGCCGGACCGGATATCTATCCGGCACCGAAGAAGGCGCCTCAAGACTGGCCTTGAGAATGGTTCTACATGGAGGGCGCCCTCTGCCGGATCGATTCGGATCGGCCTCCCGGAGTTCAACAATGCTCCCTTGAAGAAACGCCTGAGTTGGCGCCCATGAGCCCTCAGCGGGAAGATGATAGGGCGTCCATTATCGATGGGCGGATTAGGTTCTTGGCCCCTCGGATTGACCATGATTGGAGTCATGGCCACGTGCATTATGCGAGGGGTGCAGCCACTCTAATATAGGGGCCACCCGATGTGGGATTTTAACGGGGAAGATGACGCCACCCGTCATGGCCGCAAAGGACCAGGCTCGGCAGCCGATCTGGCAAAGATCCTGTCCGGCTTGTACAAGGGAGAGGAGGAGGACTTCCTCCGCGCGAATCCGTTGAATGGATTTTCTATGAATAACCCTCGGAGCTGGGTAGCGGATGTTCATCTACCCGATCCATACTTTTAAAGTCAAGTATCTTACTCGTGATTTCGGCGCGGGAGCTGCGCCGGGGCGTGGAGGGCATCTGAAGCCTAACTCCACAGCCCGAGGATCCGAACGATCCCTTGATCCGACCTCCGAAGAGGATCCGGACATAAAGTTGGAGCTGATTGACGGGGTGTTCCACCAACGCAGCATAGACAATGCCCTAGTCGCCATTACGGCTGACTACCCCGGTTTGTTTCCGGCCTCCCAGGTGACTACGACCGAGGTCTTGACACCATCATTTGATCCGTGCTCAATTCTAACCATCCCATACTGATGGTGCATCGCAGGAGGTGCCTTTAAGGCGGGAAGCCGAACCCGCGGCGGCCGACCAACAAGGGTCAGTCCGGCCCGGCAGGCGGAAGAGGAGTGCGACGCGAACCGAAACATCGCCGCAATGGTACGGAGCACCGCTAGTTTTAAGGGAAGGATCCCCAGGAGGTATATTAATGCTCATAACTTTTCCAGAAAGAGCGCTCGCCGGACAGTGTCCGGAGATGTTGCCAATCAAGTCTCCGCCAGCCATGCTCCAACGCATGGTCCGGGAGGGGAGGCGAATACATGGCATGAGCCGGACGCTCCTCCGACTGAGGATGCCGACAGGTTGTCCGCCACCCGGTCTGAGGTGGAGAGCGCCATGAATCACAGGCGTCGCCGGATAGTTCTTCGTGACGCGTGTTTCTCCCCGGAGGCGTTAAATGCCTTTGATGCGGGAAACGTGCACCTCTGTGCCGCTCAAGATGGGTTAACCAGAGCCACGGAGCAGTATGTGAAAGACATACGGGTAAGTAATTTTAATAGTTATATATGCCAGTTGCCCCCGAGACTTAAAATAGTTGAAATAACTGATTTAAGGATCAATTATTATGCAGAGATCTTACGGAGAAGAATACCCATCTGTCCGGGGAGCTCCAAGAGTGCAAGGCCCAACTTGAGGCGCCAGATTGGCCGCCTACGGGGGAGCCACAGAGACCCCCAGCGGTAAGACGTGCTTTGAAAAGATAATTATCTAACAAAGTGCGGCGTGAATCGACAATAATATTGCAGAGGCGCGGACTAGATCCGGACAAGCAACAGCCATCTGCGTCGCTAAAGGCGGCGAGAGGTTGCTTATGAAGGTGCAGCAGGAGAGAAACAAGCTCAAGATGCCCACACCTAGCGAGGAGAAGAGCTGAAAGGTGTTCGGGCCCAGCTATGCAGCTCCGTGAAGGAGAATCAGCGACTTCGTCGCGGCATTTATAGTAAGTGCTTGAACAAATTCCTTTGAAAAGAAGAATTGGCGAGGAAGTCGATTGACGAAATATGTCTTTAGGTGTGCTCACAGGTCGCCTCTGCGGAGGAAATGCAGGTCAACGGGTGACCAACTTCCCGAGCTGGTGCAATTGCTCGAGCGTGTTCGGGCGATGAGTGGCGTCGTTCATGCTTTATGGCCATCCGTCTCCCTACCCGAGGGCCTTGGTGAGCTTCTTTGAGAAGCCAGGAGCACGGCGACGCCTCCGTTTGTGGAAGATATCAGCCTGCCGTCGAGCGCCAGGAGGCTGGGCCATGGTGAAGACACGTTACCGAAGGCTGACCCAAACCACATGGTCGAGGTCGGACCTGCGGGGCCTGATGGGAAGGAGATCCCTGTGGGCTTGATGTACGGCCAAGTAGAACTGGCCGCGAAATATTCCCAACAGGACTGTAAAATAGACAGCCTATTAGATGGGATTGAGGAGGAGTACAATCAGTCGGTTTGACGATGTAATTTGAAATGACATGTAAAATGCATTCTAGCCAGATTGTAGATCGTTTGTCTTTGCGGACCGTTTCGCTTCAACCTCGGGACCCAACAGTCTGGAGTGTGTCCGAATACCCTTACGGTTATAAAAGAACCGGGGCATGAATGGAGATAAGGCGTCGGGGTCATAATTGTTTTATCAGACAAGTGCCCAACTAGTTATGTTATATTACATGGTTAGTAAGAAACATCTTCCAGGGAGAATAGTTCCGTTAAGGGTTCCTTTCCCTGGGAGGCATGCCCTAAAGTGCAATGCCGGACTGCGAAAATAGCAGAAAAAGCATCTGGGGCAGATAAATAAGTAAGTAATAAATCATCTTTCAAGTCACCGACCGAATATTCTCTTAAGAACGCTAGCTTTCGGCTTCACCCAGTCTAAGGTACACATCCGGCTGACCCGGCAGTAGCAATCGCAGAGGTGCTCCCTTTACCTCCTAGCCGAACAATCGGGAATGTAGGGGTAAGCACAGGAGCCAGGCAACCCAGCTTGGCCAAAACTTAAGTCATATCGATGCATACAATGGTGAATAAAAGGTACATGCGGAAGTATGACACATGTATTGGGCATGAAGCCCGTATGAATAAGCTTCTGTTAAAGAAGCCCCCAGGTATAATGAGTGCCAGGAGCACAACAAGTGTGTGCGAACAAAGCGCAAATCAGCCTATAAAAGGTATTGAAAGAAGAAAGTGGGAAGAAGGAGGGAGACAAGAGACAGTAAAAAATATAAAAAGGGTGGGCGGGAGTGAGGCGAACCCGAGTCCAGCGTTAAGCGTAGAATCTTCGGAGACGGGCTGCGTTCCATGGGTTCGGCTCGAGTCGGTTGTCGATGCGTTACGTGGGCGGTATGCTCCTTTGGTGGGGACTTGGTCGATGATGAAGGGACCTTCCACTTGGGCTTAAGTTTGTCCTTTTTCTTGTCCGCAGCGAGAACAAGTTCACCAACATTGTAAGTTTTGGCCCGTGCTTCTCGCTTTGATATCTTGAGCCTCATGGCGATAAAATGCGGAACGAGCCTTTGCCATGTCCCGCTCCTACTCTAAGGCGCCCAAACTGTCTTGCCGATCCAACTCGGCTTCTCTTTCTTCGTACATGCACACACGAGGTGAGTCATCAATTATATCGCAGGGCAGAACTGCCTCTGCGCCGTATACCATGAAAAATGGTGTGAATACGTAGTTCGGTTTGGCGTGGTCCGCAGCCCCAGTACGGGTCGAGCTCCTCTACCCAGGCGTGTTAGATTCCTTGAGGACCGCACTAGTGCGGGTTTGATGCCGCTCATGATTAGACCATTTGCTCGCTCGACTTGACCGTTAGTTTGGGGTGATAGATGAAGCATAATCGAGCTTGATGCCCATGTTTTTGCACCGAGTTTAACCTCGTCGGCCGTGAAGTTCGTGCCGTTGTCGGTGATGATCTTTGTGGGGATGCCAAAGCGGTGTACTACCCGGATATGAAGTCTATCACCAGTCCGGATTCTGCCGTTTTAACCGGCTTGGCCTCGATCCATTTGGTGAATTTGTCCACCATGACCAATAAGTATTTGTGCTTGTGGGTTCCCCCTTTAAGGGGTCCAACCATGTCAAGCCCCGGACATGACGGCCGGTGATGGGTATAGTTTTGAGGCGGTGGGTGGCATGTGGCTCGATTAGCAAAGAGCGGCAACCGACGCATCGTTGGACTAAGTCCTGAGCATCTGCCCGGGCTGTTGGCCAATAAAATCCTGTACGGAAGGCCTTGCCTACAAGGGCCCGTGCTGCAGCGTGGTGCCCGCCGAGTCCGGCGTGAATTTCAGCCAGGAGATTTCGCCCTTCCTCTTCGGAGATACACCTTTGAAGGACTCCGGTTGTGCATTTCTTATAAAGTTCTCCCTCACGGACCTTGTAGGCTTTAGATCGCCGAACTATGCAGCGGGCCTCATTTTGGTCTTCGGGAAGTTCCTGCCGCATTAAGTAGGCTAGGAATGGTTCTGTCCACGGGGCAATTACTGCCATCATTTCGTGAGCTGAAGGTGTTATTTCATTGGCTGAGCCGCCGATTGTGTCGAGAATGGTCTGAGTTAGGTGATGCAGCCTGGCTCGGGTTGTTATTTCCGGACTCCTCTTCCCATATACGGATGGCTTAAAGAGCCGTTCTGGGAAGATGTTTGGAGGACGGCATCTCGTTTCAGCGCCGATGCGTGCTAACACGTCTGCTGCCTGGTTATTATCCCGGGCTACATGGTGGGATTTGAGTCCTTCGAACCGAGCTGACATTTTTAGGACGGCGTTGTGGTAAGCTGCCATTTTTGGATCTTTGGCGTCAAAGTCTCCATTTACTTGGGATATTGCGAGGTTTGAATCCTCAGCGCACCTCTAGGCGTTGAATGCCCATGGAGATTGCCATCCGGAGGCCATGTAGAAGGGCCTCGATTCGCATCGCGTTGTTGGAGTCCATGTACATTATTTGAAGTACGTATTGGATTGTGTCTCCGGTTAGGGGCCAGACGACGCCAGACCCCAAGCCAGCCAACATTTTGGATCCGTCGAAATGCATGATCCAGTTGAGTACGCGCTGTACTCTTTAGGGAGTTTAACCCGGTCCATTAAATGGCGAAGTCAGCCGAACTCGCGACTTTATAGCTCGCCGTGGTTTGTAGGTTATGTCAAATGGTAAGAGCTCGATAGCCCATTTTGCAATCATGCCCGTTGCATCGCGATTATTTATAAAATCGTTGAGAGGTACTTCGGAGGCCACCATTATTGAACACTCTTGAAAGTAGTGTCGCAGCTTCCGGGATGCCATGAACACCGTGATACGCTATCTTTTGATAATGTGGGTACCGGGATTTGCATGGAGTTAGAACAGTGGATCGTAGTACACTGGTTTTGAAGAGGGAATTTGTGCCCTTCATTTCTCATTCAACGATGAGTACCGGCTGACAACTTGATGTGTTGCTGCGATATATAATAACATAGGTTCGCCCGGGTTGGTATGGCCGAACCGGAGTTGTTGCGGTATGTCCTTTATTTCTTGAGTCGGCTGTGGCAGCATCCGTCCATTCGAAATGTTTGGTCGCGGAGGAGGCGGTAGAGGGCGAGCCTTTTCTCCAAAGCAGGAGATGAAGCGACTTAAGGCCGCCACGCAACCGGTTAGTTTTGTATCTGCTTGAGGTCTTTTGGAATATCCAATTGTGACAGAGCTCGGATTTTGGCGGTTTGCTTCAATTCCTCTACGGATCGATGAAGCCCAAGAGCTTTCCGGCTGGATGCCAAGACGATTTTTCCGGATTGAGCTTAATGTCATATGCTCGGAGGTTTTGAATGTCACCCTCAAGTCTTCTACTAGAGTTCCGGCGTGTTTGGTCTTGACGACCACATCGTCTCGTATGCCTCTACTGTTTTTCCTATCTGGGTAACCAGACATGTTTGAATCATGCGCTGATATGTTGCGCCGGCGTTTTTGAGTCCGAAGGGCATTGTGTTGAAGCAGAATGGCCCATACGGAGTAATGAATGCCATTGCGGCATGATCTTTCTCCGCCATCTTGATTTGATGGTATCCGGAGTATGCGTCGAGGAAGCACAATGAATCGTGCCCTGCGGTAGCATCGATGATTTGGTCGATGCAAGGGAGGAGGAAAGGGTCCTTTGGACAGGCCTTGTTAAGGTCTTTAAAATCGACGCAGAGGCGCCAGGATTTGTCCTTTTTTGGTACCATTACTAGATTGGCTAGCCAGTCCGGATGTTTTATATCTCTGATGAATCCGGCTTCTAAGAGTTTGGCTAGCTCCTCTCCCATTGCCTGTCTTTTGGGTTGGAAAATCGCCAAGAGCTTGTTTGGTGGCTTGAATCCTTTTAGGATATTTAGGCTGTGCTCTGCCCGACTGCGTGGGATTCTGGCATGTCTCGAAGGGTGCCGGGCAAAATGTCCCAATTTTCCGAAGGAATTCTCGTAGCGGCTTCGACATCAGGACTTAATTGTGCCCCAATGGAGGCCGTCTTTGTGGGGTCCGTTGGATGGACCTGAAATTTGACTATTTAAATGCGCTGGTTTAAAAGAGGTGGACTTGGACCTCTTATTGAGTATCACATCGTCCCTATCCACCGTGGAGCGATCGTAGTTAGTTCCTCTGCCGCTAGGGCTTTGGACAATGCCTCTAGGGCGGTCGGCTGTCTTATTTTCAGCGTGAGAGTTGATCTGGATCACTGGCGAGAGTGATTATCCCATTGGGTCCGGGCGTTTTGAGCTTCATGTACCCGTAGTGGGGTATAGCTTGGAAGATTGTGAATGCCTCTCGCCCTAACAAAGCGTGATATCCGCTGCCGAATGGGCCACTTGGAACGTGACCTCCTCGGACCTGTAATTGTCCGGTGAGCCGAACACTACATCTAGTGTGATTTTCCCTGTGCAGCGTACTTCTCGACTAGGGATTGTCCCTCGGAAGGTTGTGCTGCTTCGCTCAATGCGGCTCCAGACAATTTCCATTTTTTGAAGGGTTTCCTCATAGATGAGGTTTAATCCGCTGCCGCCATCCATGAGTACCTTAGTAAGACGGAAACCGTCCACTATCGGACTGAGGACCAATGTGGCTGGTGCTCTAGCTGTTCGGAATGTAGGTTCGTCACTGGCATTGAAGGTGATAGTCGTGTCGCTCCATGGATTTGTTGTTGCTACTTGGTAGACTTTGGCGAGGCTGCGGATTATTCGTTTCCGCATGTTATTTGATGCGAAAGTCTCGAAGACTGTTAATACCGTACAGTTCCTGCTGGGTTGGTTGCCCGGGGCTAAAAAGCCCACACCACTTTTGGCCACCTGCCGTAGGATCCAACACGCTCGAAGGCTTTGTGTTGGAGTGGCGCCCTCCGTACTGTGGATTTTGCAGGGTCCGTTGAGCCATCCCTCCAGTACGATTCCGTACCCCTTAGGGGGGTTTTGCTTTTTGGTTTTTAACCCAGGTGTTTGAGTATGAAGCACCCTTTTATTTCGGACTGGGTTTGTATTCAGGGCCGGATTGTCCCAAAACCTAGTTTCGGTTTTCCAAGCACTCTCCATCGCGCAGTATTTTTGTACGATGGTCGCTAGGTCGGCGAGGCGTGAAACTTCGCGACGATTGATGGCGTTTATGATTCCCTTGTCCGTGCAATTGTTGCAGAAGATTGAAATCGCGCTTTCTTCACGGCAGTCCTTTATCCTGTTCATAACCAGGAGGAATCTGGCCCAGTAATGATGTACTGTTTCATCGGGCTCTTTCCGTATTTGAGATAGATCGCTTATGTTTGGGTGGGTGGGTGGAATTAAGTTCGGAACCCCGCCCGGTCTGAGGCTCCAAGGCAAAGAAGCTTCCGGATTCGGAAGCTTGGTTTGTTGAGCGCTTTCCAACAAATCTGGTCTGATGCCTGACTTTAGGTTTAGTATTTGATTAGCGTCCGTCCCTCCGTGGGAATCCGGCATGGAGTGATCCGGAATCCGGACATAGTTGGATTTTAACATAGAAGAAGAGTCGCCGCATTGTTCCTCTACCACGACAACGTGGTGGGTAACCTGGGGAGAGTTAATTTCTCTCAGATCGGTTTTAAGCCCAATCTGATCATAGTCGGTAGCGACTCCCAGGGCGGCGATGCGATCCAAGAGCTCGTTTACGGAGGAGAGCTCAATCTGATCTAGCTGCTCGGCGAATTCCGAGCTGACGTGAAGATCGCTTTTAATGACTTGAGAGGTCATTGTCGGGGCGGTGGCCGAACAAGCGGTCATGAGAAAACCACCTAGCCGGATAGTCTGGCCGGCGGACAAAGCTCCCTTGACGACGGCGCCGTCTTTAAAGGCGGGAAAAGGCATCCTTCCTGATGGTGACGGCACAGAGGAACTCTCAATGAAAGCACCAATGTCGGTGTCAAAACCGGCGGATCTCGGTAGGGGGTCCCGGAACTGTGCGTCTAGGCGGATGGTAACAGGAGACAAGGGACACGATGTTTTACCTAGGTTCGGGCCCTCTTGATGGAGGTAAAACCCACGTCCTGCTTGATTAATATTGATGATGTGTGTTACAAGAGTGGATCTACCACGAGATCAAAGAGGCTAAACCTAGAAGCTAGCCTATGGTATGATTGTTGTTAGTCCTATGGACTACAGCCGTCCGGTTTATATAGGCACCGGAGAGGGCTAGGGTTACACAAAGTCGGTTACAAAGGTAGGAGATCTACATATCCGTATCGCCAAGCTTGCCTTCCACGCCAAGGAAAGTCCCATCCGGACACGGGACGAAGTCTTCAATCTTGTATCTTCATAGTCTTGGAGTCCGTCCGATGATGATAGTTCGGCTATCCGGACACCCCCTAGTCCGGAACTCCCTCACGGTGCTTCTAGGACATATTGTTTCTTGGCTGCTATGAGGATGATCCTCAGGTTCCGGACCCAGTCCGAATAGTTGCTGCCATCATCTTTCAGCTTGGTTTTCTCTAGGAACGCGTTGAAGTTCATGTTGACATGAGCGTTGGCCATTTGATCTACAAGACATATTTTGCAAAGACTTTAGACTAAGTTAATGATAATTAAGTTCATCTAATCAAATATTTAATGAACTCCCACTCAGATTGACATCCCTCAAGTCATCTAAGTGTTACATGATCCGAGTCGACTAGGCCGTGTCCGATCATCACGTGAGACGGACTAGTCATCGTCGATGAACATCTCCATGTGGATCGTATCTTCCATACGACTCATGTTCGACCTTTCGGTCTCTTGTGTTCCGAGGCCATGTCTGTACATGCTAGGCTCGTCAAGTTAACCCTAAGTGTTTATGCATGTGTAAAACTGTCTTACACCCGTTGTATGTGAACTTAAGGATCTATCACACCCGATCATCACGTGGTGCTTGAAACGATTTAACTTTAGCAGCGATTGCATAGTTAGGGGAACACTTTCTTGAAATTATTCTAAGGATCATCTTATTTACTACCGTCGTTCTAAGTAAACAAGATGCATAAACATAATAAACATCACATGCAATTATATAAAGTAGTGACATGATATGGCCAATATCATATAGCTGAAGGAAATATGCCCTAGAGGCAATAATAAATGTTATTATTTATTTCCTTATATCATGATAAATGTTTATTATTCATGCTAGAATTGTATTAACGGAAACATAATACATGTGTGAATACATAAACCTACAGAGTGTCACTAGTATGCCTCTACTTGACTAGCTCGTTAATCAAAGATGGTTATGTTTCCTAACCATGAACAAGGAGTTGTTATTTGATTAATGGGATCACATCATTGGTTGAATGATCTGATTGACATGACCCATTCCATTAGCATAGCACCTGATCGTATAGTTTGTTGCTAGTGCTTTTCTTCATGACTTATACATGTTCCTATGACTATGAGATTATGCAACTCCCGTTTGCCGAGGAACACTTTGGGTGCTACCAAGCGCCACAACGAATCGGGTGATTATAAAGGTACATTACAGGTGTCTCCGAAGGTACATGTTGGGTTGGCATATTTGAGATTAGGATTTGTCACTCCGATTGTCGGAGAGGTATCTCTGGGCCCTCTCGGTAATGCACATCACATAAGCCTTGCAAGCATTGCAACTAAATGTGTTAGTTGTGAGATGATGTATTACGGAACGAGAAAAGAGACTTGCCGATGTGAGATTGAACTAGGTATTGGATACCGACGATCGAATCTCGGGCAAGTAACATACCGATGACAAAGGAACAACGTATGTTGTTATGCGGTCGACCGATAAAGATCTTCGTAGAATATGTAGGAGCCAATATGGGCATCCAGGTCCCGCTATTGGTTATTGACCGAGAGGTGTCTCGGTCATGTCTACATAGTTCTCGAACCCGTAGGATCCGCACGCTTAACGTTCGATGGCGGTCATAATGAGTTTATAAGTATTGATGCACCGAAGGTTGTTCGGAGTCCCGGATGTGATCACGGATATGACGAGGAGTCTCGAAATGGTCGAGACATAAAGATTGATATATTGGAAGCCTACATTTGGACATCGGAAAGGTTCCGAGTGAAATCGGAATTTATCGAGTACCGGAGGTTACGGAACCCCGGGAACTACATGGGCCCATAGTGGGCCTTGGAGGAAAGGAGAAGGGCCAGCCCTAGGTGGCCGCGCGCCCCCCCCCTTCCCCTAGTCCTATTAGGACTAGGAAAGGTGGGCCGGCCCCCCTCTCTCTCTCTCCCCCTCCGGGAATCCTATTCCAACTAGGATTGGGGGGGGAGTCCTACTCCGGAGGAGTAGGACTCCTTAGCGCCTCCTCCTCTTGGCCGCCACCTCCCCTTGGCTCCTTTATATCTGGGGCAGGGGCACCCCAAGACACACAAGTTGATTTCCTTAGCCGTGTGCGGTGCCCCTTCCACCATATTCCACTTGGTCATATCGTCGCGGAGCTTAGGCGAAGCCCCGCGGAGAAGTCATATCGTCGCGGAGCTTAGGCGAAGCCCTGCGTCGGTGGAGCATCATCATCGTCCACCACGCCGTCGTCTTGTGGAACTCATCCCGACACTTTGCTGGATCGGAGTCGGGGATCGTCATCGGGCTGAGCGTGTGCAGAACTCGGAGGTGCCGACGTTCGGTGCTTGGATCGGTCGGGTCGTGAAGACGCACGACTACATCAACCGCGTTGTTATAACGCTTCGCTTTCGGTCTCACGAGTGCGTACGGACACTCTTCCCACTCGTTGCTATGCCATCACCATGGTCTTGCGTGATCGTAGGAAAATTTTTGAAATTACTCGTTCCCCAACAGTGGCATCCGAGCCTGGTTTTATGCGTTGATGTCATATGCACGAGTAGAACACAAGTGAGTTGTGGGCGATACAAGTCATCGCCTACCAGCATGTCATACTTTGGTTCAGCGGTATTGTGAGATGAAGCGGCCCGGACCGACATTACGCAGACGCTTACGCGAGACTGGTTTCACCGCTGTGAGCACTCGTTGCTTAAAGGTGATGGCGGTGTCTGTCTCTCTCACTTTAGTTGAATCGAGTGTGGCTCGCCCGGTCCTTGAGAAGGTTAAAACGGAGTCTATTTGACGAAGTATCGTTGTGGTTTTGATGCGAGGTAAGAACGGTTCTTGCTCAGCCCGTAGCAGCCACGTAAAACTTGCAACAACAAAGTAGAGGACGTCTAACTTGTTTTTGCAGGGCATGTTGTGATGTGATATGGTCAAGACGTGATGCTATATCTTATTGTATGAGATGATCATGTTTTGTAACCGAGTTATCGGCAATCGCAGGAGCCATATGGTTGTCGCTTTATTGTATGAAATGCAACGCCATGTAATTGCTTTACTTTATCACTAAGCAGTAGCGATAGTCGTAGAAGCAATAGTTGGCGAGACGACAACGATGCTACGATGGAGATCAAGGTGTCGCGCGGTGGCGATGGTGATCATGGCGGTGCCGGAGATGGAGATCACAAGCACAAGATGATGATGGCCATATCATATCACTTATATTGATTGCATGTGATGTTAATCCTTTATGCATCTTATTTTGCTTTGATTGACGGTAGCATTATAAGATGATCCTTACTAAATTATCAAGAAGTGTTCTCCCGAGTATGCACCGCTGCGAAAGTTCTTCGTCTTTGAGACACCACGTGATGATCGGTGTGATAGGTTCTACGTTCAAATACAACGGTGCAAAACAGTTGCACACGCCGAATACTCAGGTTATACTTGACGAGCTATGCATATAAGATATGACCTCGAACACGGAGACCGAAGGTCGGCGTGAATCATATAGTAGATATGATCAACATATTGATGTTCACCATTGAAACTACTCCATCACACGTGATGATCGGTCATGGTGTAGTTGATATGGATCACATAATCACTTAGAGAATTGGAGGATATTTTTCTAAGTGGGAGTTCTTAAGTAATATGATTAATTGAACTTAAATTTATCATGAACTTAGTCCTGGTAGTATTTTGCAAATTATGTTGTAGATCAATAGCTCGCGTTGTTGCTTTCCTATGTTTTCATATGTGTTCCTAGAAAATTGTATTGAAAGATGTTAGTAGCAATGATGCGGATTGGATCCGTGATCTGAGGTTTATCCTCATTGCTGCTTGAAGAATTATGTCCTTAATGCACCGCTAGGTGACAGACCTATTGCAGGAGCAGATGCGAGGCGTTATGAGCGTTTGGCTAGCTCAATATGATGACTACTTGATAGTTTAGTGCACCATGCTTAACGGCTTAGAATCGGGACTTCAAAGGCGTTTTGAGCGTCATGGACCATATGAGATGTTCCAGGAATTGAAGTTAATATTTCAAGCAAATACCGAGTTGAGAGATATGAAGTCTCCAACAAGTTCTATAGCTAAAAGATGGAGGAGAATCGCTCAACTAGTGAGCATGTGCTCAGATTGTGCGAGTACTTCAATCGCTTGAATCAAGTGGGAGTTAATCTTCCAGATAAGATAGTGATTGACAGAATTCTCTAGTCACCATCACTAAGTTAGTAGAACTTCGTGATGAACTATAGTATGCAAGGGATGACGAAAAAGATTCTCGAGCTCTTGGCGATGCTAAAATCGGCGAAGGTAGAAATCAAGAAAAACATCAAGTGTTGATGGTTGACAAGACCACTAGTCTCAAGGAAAATGGCAAAGGGAAAAAGGGAACTTCAAATGGAGCGGCAAGCAAGTTGCTGCTCGAGTGAAGAAGCCCAAAGTCTAGACCTAAGCACGAGACTGAGTACTTTTGCTGCAATGGAACTGGTCCTTTGAAGCGGAACTACCCTGAATATTTGGTGGATAAGAAGGATGGCAAAGGTGAACAAGGTTATATTTGATATACAGGTTATTGATGTGTACCTTACTAGTGTTTATAGTAGCTCCTGAGTATTTGATACTTGTTCGGTTGCTAAGATTAGTAAACTCGAAACAGGAGTTCTGAGAATAAGCAGAGACTAGTTGAAGGGAAGTGACGATGAGTGTTGGAAATAGTTCCAAGATTGATATGATCATCATCGCACACTCCCTATATTTTCGGGATTAGTGTGGAACCTAAATAAGTGTTATTTGGTGTTGAGCATAAATATGATTTGATCATGTTTATTGCAATACTGTTATTCATTTAAGTAAGAGAATAAATTGTTGTTCATTTACATGAATAAAACTTATATGGTTACACACCCAATGAAAATGGTTCATTGGATCTCGATCATAGTGATACACATATTCATAACATTGAAACCAAAAGATGCAAAGTTAATAATGATAGTGCAACTTATTTGTGGCACTTGCCGTTTAGGTCATATTGGTGTAAAGCGCATGAAGAAACTCCATCTTGATGGATTTTGGAATCACTTGATTATGAATCATTTGATGCTTGCGAACCGTGCCTTTTGGGCAAGATGACTGAAACTCCGTTGTTCGGAACAATGGAACAAGCTACTGACTTATTGGGAATAATACATACCGATGTATGCGATCCAATGAGTGTTGATGCTCGTGGCAAGTATCGTTATTTTCTGACCTTCACAAGATGATTTGAGCAGATATGGGTATATCTACTTGATGAAAACATAAGTCTGAAATAGTTGAAAGGTTCAAAGAATTTCAGAGTGAAGTGGAAAATCATCGTAACAAGAAAATAAAGTTTCTGCGATCTGATCGTGGAGATGAATATTTGAGTTCTGAGTTTGGTCTTCAATGAAAACAATGTGGAATAGTTTCACAGCTCACGCCACCGGAACACCACAACGTTATGGTGTGTCCGAGCGTCGTAACCGTACTTTATTATGATATGGTGCGATCTATGATGTATCTTACCGATTTACCACTATCGTTTTGGGGTTATGCATTAGAGACAGCTGCATTCACGTTTAATAGGGCAACCATCTAAATCCGTTGAGATGACACCGTATGAACTATGGTTTAGCAATAAACCTAAGCTGTCGTTTCTTAAAGTTTGGAGTTGTGATGCTTATGTGAAAAGGTTTTCACCGATAAGCTCGAACCCAAATCGGAGAATGCGTCTTCATAGAATACCCAAAAGAAAATGTTGGGTACACCTTCTATCACAGATCCGAAGGCAAGTTTTTGCTAAGATGGATCCTTTCTAGAGAAGAAGTTTCTCTCGAAAGAAGTGAGTGGGAGGAAAGTAGAACTTGATGAGGTAATTGTACCTTCTCCCTTATTGGAAAGTAGTTCATCACGAAATCAGTTCTAGTGATTCCTACACCAATTAGTGAGGAAGTTAATGATGATGATCATGAAACTTCAGATCAAGTTGCTACCAAACCTCGTAGGTCTTCGAGTAAGATCCGCACGAGTGGTACGGTAATCCTATTCTAAAAGTCATGTTACTAGACCATGATGAACCTACGAACTATGAGGAAGCGATGATGAGCCCAGATTCGCATGAAATGGTTTGAGACCATGAAATCTGAGATGGGATCCATGTATGAGAACAAAGTATGGACTTTGGTTGACTTGCCCGATGATCGGCAAGCCATGTAGATAAATGGATTTTCAAAAGGAAGACAGATGATGATAGTAGTGTTACTATCTACAAAGCTCGACTTGTGCAAAAGGTTTTGACAAGTTCAAGGTGTTGACTACAGTGAGATTTTCTCAACTGTAGCGATGCTTAAGTCTGTCCGAATCATGTTAGCAATTGCTGCATTTTATGAAATCTGGCAAATGGATGTCAAAA
Organism: Aegilops longissima; assembly: GCA_021605205.1. Taxonomy (NCBI): domain Eukaryota; kingdom Viridiplantae; phylum Streptophyta; class Magnoliopsida; order Poales; family Poaceae; genus Aegilops; species Aegilops longissima. Next base: position 689,183,308 of record CM038677.1, on the reverse strand, counting down.
CTACATTCTTTAATGGATTTATTAAAGAAGAGTTGTATATGATGCAACCAGAAGGTTTTGTCAATCCTAAAGGAGCTAACAAAATGTGCAAGCTCCAGCGATCCATCTATGGACTGGTGCAAGCATCTCGGAGTTGGAATAAGCGCTTTGATAGTGTGATCAAAGCATATGGTTTTATCTGAGACTTTTGGAGAAGCCTGTATTTACAAGAAAGTGAGTGGGAGCACTACAAACATTTCGATAAGTATATGTGAATGACATATTGTTGATCGAAATAATGTAGAATTATTCGCAAAGCATAAAGGAGTGTTTGAAAGGAGTTTTCAAAGAAAGACCTCGGTGAAGCTGCTTACATATTGAGCATCAAGATCTATAGAGATAGATCAAGGCGCTTGATAAAGTTTTTCAATGAATACATATCTTGACAAGATTTTGAAGTAGTTCAAAATGGAACAGTCAAAGAAAGAGTTCTTGCCTGTGTTACAAGGTGTGAGATTGAGTAAGACTCAAAACCCGACCACGGCAGAAGATAGAAAGAGAATGAAAGTCATTCCTATGCATCAGCCATAGGTTCTATAAAGTATGTCATGTCTGTGTACCAGATCTATTGCATACCCTACCACTAAGATTGGCAAGGAGTGCAATAGAGATCTAGGAGTAGATCAATGGACAGCGGTCAAAATTATCCTTAGTAGAATAAGGATATATTTCTCGATTATGGAAGTGAAAAAGGTTAAATCGTAAAAGGTTACGTCGATGCAAGTTTTAACACTAATCTAGATGACTCGAGTCTCAATCTGGATACATATAGAAAGTGGGAGCAATTAGCTAAAGTAGCTCGTGCGAGCATTGTAGACATAGAAATTTGCAAAATACTTACGGCTCTGAATGTGACAGACCCGTTGACTAAAATTATCTCACAAGCAAAACATGATCACACCTTAGTACTCTTTGGGTGTTAATCACATAGCGATGTGAACTAGATTACTGAATCTAGTAAACCCTTTGGGTCTTGGTCACATGGCGATGTGAATTATGGGTGTTAATCACATGATGATGTGAACTATCGATGTTAATCACATGGTGATGTGATCTAGATTATTGACTCTAGTGCAAGTGGGAGACTGAAGGAAATATGCCCTAGAGGCAATAATAAATGTTATTATTTATTTCCTTATATCATGATAAATGTTTATTATTCATGCTAGAATTGTATTAACCGGAAACATAATACATGTGTGAATACATAAACCTACTGAGTGTCACTAGTATGCCTCTACTTGACTAGCTCGTTAATCAAAGATGGTTATGTTTCCTAACCATGAACAAGGAGTTGTTATTTGATTAATGGGATCACATCATTGGTTGAATGATCTGATTGACATGACCCATTCCATTAGCATAGCACCTGATCGTATAGTTTGTTGCTAGTGCTTTTCTTCATGACTTATACATGTTCCTATGACTATGAGATTATGCAACTCCCGTTTGCCGAGGAACACTTTGGGTGCTACCAAGCGTCACAGCGAATCTGGGTGATTATAAAGGTACATTACAGGTGTCTCCGAAGGTACATGTTGGGTTGGCATATTTCGAGATTAGGATTTGTCCTCCGATTGTCGGAGAGGTATCTCTGGCCCTCTCGGTAATGCACATCACATAAGCCTTGCAAGCATTGCAACTAAATGTGTTAGTTGTGAGATGATGTATTACGGGGCGAGAAAAGAGACTTGCCGAGAACGAGATTGAACTAGGTATTGGATACCGACGATCGAATCTCGGGCAAGTAACATACCGATGACAAAGGGAACAACGTATGTTGTTATGCGGTCGACCGATAAAGATCTTCGTAGAATATGTAGGAGCCAATATGGGCATCCAGGTCCCGCTATTGGTTATTGACCGAGAGGTGTCTCGGTCATGTCTACATAGTTCTCGAACCCGTAGGGTCCGCACGCTTAACGTTCGATGGCGGTCATAATGAGTTTATAAGTATTGATGCACGAAGGTTGTTGAGTCCGGATGTGATCACGGATATGACGAGGAGTCTCGAAATGGTCGAGACATAAAGATTGATATATTGAAGCCTACATTTGGACATCGGAAGGTTCGAGTGAAATCGAGAATTTTACGGAGTAGGGAGGTTACCGGAACCCCCGGAACTACATGGGCCCATAGTGGGCCTTGGAGGAAAGGAGAAGGGCCAGCCCTAGGTGGCGCGCCCCCTTCCCTAGTCCTATTAGGACTAGGAAAGGTGGGCCGCCCCCTCTCTCTCTCTCCCCTCAGGAATCCTATTCCAACTAGGATTGGGGGAGTCCTACTCCCGGAGGAGTAGGACTCCTTAGTGCGCCTCCTCCTCTTGGCGGCCACCTCCCCTTGGCTCCTTTATATCTGACGGGGCAGGGAGCACCCCAAGACACACAAGTTGATTTCCTTAGCCGTGTGCGGTGCCCCTTCCACCATATTCCACTTGGTCATATCGTCGCGGAGCTTAGCGAAGCCTGCTGGGAGAAGTCATATCGTCGCGGAGCTTAAGCGAAGCCCTGCGTCGGTGGAGCATCATCATCGTCACCACGCCGTCGTCTTGTGGAACTCATCCCGACACTTTGCTGGATCGAGTCAGGGGATCGTCATCGGGCTGAGCGTGTGCGAGAACTCGGAGGTGCCGTCGTTCGGTGCTTGGATCGGTCGGGTCGTGAAGGCGTCGACTACATCAACAGCGTTGTTATAACGCTTCGCTTTCGGTCTCACGAGTGCGTGGGCGGACACTCTTCCCACTCGTTGCTATGCCATCACCATGGTCTTGCGTGATCGTAGGAAAATTTTTGAAATTACTACGTTCCCCAACAATAGCTCCTTCGATCTCCATCTTCGGGGCTCCATGATCATCTTCATCACCGGCATGACACCATGATCTCCATCATCATGATCTCCATCATCGTGTCTTCATGAAGTTGTCACGCCAACGACTACTTCTACTTCTATGGCTAACGCGTTTAGCAATAAAGTAAAGTAATTTACATGGCATTCTTCAATGACACGCAGGTCATACAAAAATAAAGACAACTCCTATGGCTCCTGCGGTTGTCATACTCATCGACATGCAAGTCGTGATTCCTATTACAAGAACCTGATCTCATACATCACAATATATCATTCATCATTCATCACAACTTCGGCCATATCACATCACATGACAATTGCTGCAAAAACAAGTTAGGCGTCCTCTAATTGTTGTTGCTTCTTTACGTGGCTGCAATTGGGTTCTAGCAAGAATGTTTTCTTACCTACGAATAACCTGGCGTGATTTTGTCAACTTCTATTTACCCTTCATAAGGACCCTTTTCATTTAATCCGCTCCAACTAAAGTAGGAGAGACAGACACCCGCTAGCCACCTTATGCAACTAGTGCATGTCAGTCGGTGGAACCTGTCTCACGTAAGCGTACGTGTAAGGTCAGTCTGAGCCGCTTCATCCCACAATACCGCTGAAGCAAGAAAAGACTAGTAGCGGCAAGCAAGTTGACAAGAACTACGCCCACAACAAAATTGTGTTCTACTCGTGCACTAGATAACTACGCATAGACCTAGCTCATGATGCCACTGTTGGGGAACGTTGCAGAAAATTAAAATTTTTCCTACGGTTTCACCAAGATCCATCTATGAGTTCATCTAAGCAACGAGTCATGGGAGAGAGATTGCATCTACATACCACTTGTAGATCGCGTGCGGAAGCGTTCAAGGGAACGATGATGATGGAGTCGTGCTCGCCGTGATTCAGATCACCGATGACCAAGTGCGAGCGGACAGCACCTCCGCGTTCAACACACGTGCGGAGCGGACGACGTCTCCTCCTTCTTGATCCAGCAAGGGGAAGGAGAGGTTGAGAAGAAGGCTCAGCAGCAGCAGGACGGCGTGATGATGGTGGAGAGGCAAGTACTCGGCAGGGCTTCGCCAAGCACTCAGCGGAGGAGGAGAGGTGTTGGGGAGGAGGGCTGCGCCTTGAATGTGTGTTGCAGCCTCCCTCACCCCTCTATTTATAGGGAAGGGGCAGGGGCGGCCCCTCTAGATGAGATCTAGAGGCGGCGGCTGAGGAGGGCTTGCCCCCCAAGCAAGGCGCCCCACTAGGGTTCCCCCAACCCTAGGCGCATGGGCCCAGGGGCGCCCAGCCCTCCAGGGCTGGTTCCCTGCCCCTTGCGGCCCATGAGGCCCTCCGAGAGGGGTGGCCCCTCCCGGTGGACCCCCGGAACCTCTCCGGTGGCCCCGGTACAATACCGATATGACCCCGAAACTTTCCGGTGTCCGTTCGACAACTTCCCATATATAAATTTTTACCTCCGGACCATTCCGGAACTCATCATGACGTCCGGGATCTCATCCAGGACTCCGAACAACATTCGGTAATCACATACAAGTCTTCCTAATAACCCTAGCGTCACCGAACCTTAAGTGTGTAGACCCTACGGGTTCGGGAATCATGCAGACATGACCGAGACAGCTCTCCGGCCAATAACCAACAGCGGGATCTGGATACCCATGTTGGCACCCACATGCTCCTCAATGATCTCATCGGATGAACCACGATGTCGAGGATTCAAGCAACCCCGTATACAATTCCCTTTGTCAATCGGTATGTTACTTGCCCGAGATTCGATCGTCGGTATCCCAATACCTCGTTCAATCTCGTTACCGGCAAGTCACTTTACTCGTACCGTAATGCATGATCCTGTGACCAAACACTTGATCACTTTGTGCTCATTATGATGATGCATTACCGAGTGGGCCCAGTGATACCTCTCCGTGTCGGAGATACAAATCCGATCTCGATCCGTGACAACCCAATGAACACTTCCGGAGATACCGTAGTGCACCTTTATAGTCACCCGATTACGTTGTGACGTTTGGTACACCAAAGCACTCCTCACGGTATCCGGGAGTTTACGATCTCATGGTCTAAGGAATAGATACTTGACATTGGAAAAGCTCTAGCAAAGCGAACTACGATCTTGTGCTATGCTTAGGATTGGGTCTTGTCCATCACATCATTCTCCTAATGATGTGATCCGTTATCAATGACATCCAATGTCCATAGTCGGAAACCATGACTATCTATTGATCAACGAGCTAGTCAACTAGAGGCTCACTAGGGACATATTGTGGTCTATGTATTCACACGTGTATTACGATTTCCGGATAATACAATTAAAGCATGAATAAAAGACAATTATCACGAACAAGGAAATATAATAATAATCCTTTTATTATTGCCTCTAGGGCATATTTCCAACATAGCAATACATAATCACCTATATTAATCTCACGCTTTTGTATCCTTTTGTCATGCCATCTTTTAACTTTTTCTTTAAACAACTTGGCATTTTCATAAGCTTGGGTTCTCCATTCATCAAGTGAGCTAATATCAAATAACCTCTTCTCACCGGTAAGTTTGAAATCATAGTTGAGCTCTTTAATAGCCCAGTATGCCTTATGTTCTAATTTGAGAGGTAAGTGACATGCTTTTCCGTAAACCATTTTATACGGAGACATACCCATAGGATTTTTATATGCAGTTCTATAGGCCCATAATGCATCATCAAGTTTCTTGGACCAATTCTTTCTAGACCTATTGACAGTCTTTTGCAAAATTAATTTGAGCTCTCTATTGCTCAATTCTACTTGATCACTAGACTGCGGGTGATAAGAAGATGCAATTCTATGATTAACATCATATTTAGCAAGCATTTTTCGGAAAGCATCATGAATAAAGTGTGAACCACCATCAGTCATTAAATATCTAGGGACTCCTAACCTCGGAAAAATAACTTATTTAAGCATTTTAATAGAAGTGTTATGATCAGCACTACTAGTTGGAATAGCTTTTACCCACTTAGTAACGTAATCAACAGCAACTAAAATATGTGTATATCCATTGGAGGCAGGAAAAGGTCCCATATAATCAAAGCCCCAAACATCAAATGGTTCAATAACAAGTGAATAATTCATAGGCAGTTCTTGACGTCTATTACCAATTCTTTGACATTCATCACAAGATAAGACAAACTTACGGGCATCCTTGAAGAGAGTAGGCCAATAAAAACCAGATTGCAATACCTTATGTGCAGTTCTATCTCCAGCGTGGTGTCCCCCATAAGCTTTGGAGTGACACTTGCGTAGGATCTGTTCCTGTTCATGCTCAGGTACACAACATCTAATAACACCATCTACTCCTTCTTTATAAAGATGTGGGCCATCCCAAAAGTAATGTCTCAAATCATAGAAAAACTTTTTCTTTTGCTGGTATGTGAAACTAGGTGGTATAAATTTAGCAACAATGTAGTTAGCATAATCAGCATACCAAGGAGTACTACGAGAAGTACTTAGGACATTAGATTGCTCATCAGGAAAGCTATCATCAATAGGTAGTGGGTCATCAAGAACATTTTCTAACCTAGACAAGTTGTCTGCAACGGGATTCTCAGCTCCTTTTCTATCAACAATATGTAAATCAAATTCTTGTAGAAAGAGAACCCATCTAATAAGTCTAGGTTTAGCATCTTTCTTCTCCATAAGATATTTAATAGCAGCATGATCAGTGTGAATAGTTACTTTAGAATCAACGATAAAAGGTCTGAACTTATCACAAGCAAATACAACTGCTAAGAATTCCTTTTCAGTAGTAGCATAATTTCTTTGAGCATTGTCTAGAGTCTTACTAGCATAATGGATAACATTTAATTTCTTATCAACTCTTTGCCCTAGAACAGCACCTACAGCATAGTCACTAGCATCACACATAATTTCAAAGGGTAAATTCCAATCAGGTGGCTAAATAATAGGTGCAGAGATCAATGATTTCTTAAGTATTTCAAATGCTTCTACACAATCATCATCAAACACAAATGGTATATCTTTTTGTAATAAAGTAGTCAGAGGCCGAGAAATTTTGGAGAAGTCCTTAATGAACCTCCTATAAAATCCGGCGTGACCAAGGAAACTTCTTATACCTTTAATGTCCTTGGGACATGGCATCTTTTCAATAGCATCAACCTTGGCCTTATCAACTTCAATACCTCTTTCAGAAACTTTATGCCCCAAGACAATACCTTCATTAACCATAAAGTGGCACTTTTCCCAATTCAAGACAATATTAGTTTCTTCACATCTCTGCAAAACTCGATCAAGATTGCTCAAGCAATCATCAAAATAGGATCCATGGACGGAAAAGTCGTCCATGAAAACCTCACAAATCTTTTCACAAAAGTCAGAGAATATAGCCATCATGCATCTTTGAAAGGTAGCCGGTGCATTACATAAACCAAAAGGCATACATCTATAAGCAAAAGTACCAAAAGGGCAGGTAAAAGTAGTCTTTGATTGATCATTAGCTGACACAGGTATTTGAGAGAAACCATAATAACCATCTAGAAAGCAATAATGAGTATTATTGCATAATCTTTCTAGCATTTGATCGATAAAAGGTAACGGGTAATGATATTTCTTAGTTGCTTTATTTAATTTGCGGAAATCAATTACCATCCTATAACCTGTAATAGTTCTTTGCGGAATCAATTCATCTTTATCATTAGGAACAATAGTAATACCTCCCTTCTTAGGGACACAATGGACAGGACTTACCCACTGACTACCAGCAACGGGATAAATTATACCTACCTCCAGAAGCTTTAGTATTTCTTTTCTTACCACTTCTTTCATCTTAGGATTCAGCCTTCGTTGATGATCACGGACTGGTTTGGCATCTTCTTCCAAATTTATTTTATGTTGACATAGAGTGGGACTAATGCCCTTAAGATCATCAAGAGTATATCCAATAGCAGCACGGTGCTTCTTCAGAGTTTTCAATAATCTCTCTTCTTCATGCTCTGAAAGGTTAGCACTAACAATAATAGGATATATCTTCTTTTCATCAAGATAAGCATATTTAAGAGTATCAAGAAACGGTTTAAGCTCAAACACGGGATCACCCTTGGGTGGAGGAGGATCCCCTAGGATTTTAACATGAAAATTTTGTTTCAGAATAGGTTCTTGTTTAAAGAATACTTCATCTATTTCCCTTCTTTAATTCATAAACATATCATTTTCATGGTCTAGCAAATATTGTTCTAAAGGATCACTAGGAGGTACGGCAATAGAAGCAAGACCAATAATTTCATCCTTACTAGGCAATTCTTCTCCGCGGTGTTGTCTACCAAATTTAGAGAAATTAAACTCATGAGACATATCACCAAACCGATAGTAACAACATTCTTTTCGCAATCTATCTTAGCATTAACGGTGTTCAAGAAGGGTCTATCAAAAATAATGGGACAAAAGCTATCTTGTGGGGAACCAAGAACAAGAAAATCAGCAGGATATTTAGTTTTCCCACACAAGACTTAAACATCTCTAACAATTCCCATTGATGATATAGTATCTCTATTGGCAAGTTTAATTGTAACATCCATATCTTCTAACTCAGCAGGTGCAATATCATGCTTAATTTCGTTGTATAAGGCAATAGGTATAACACTAGCACTAGCACCCATATCGCATAAGCCATGATAACAATGATCTCCTATTTTAACAGAAATAACAGGCACGCCCACTACAGGTCTATGTTTATCTTTATCACAAGGTTTGGCAATTCTAGCAGTTTCACCGCAGAATTGAATAACATGCCCATCAATATTATCAGCTAAGAGATCTTTAACAATAGCAATATTAGGTTCAACTTTAACTTGCTCAGGAGGTGTATAAGTTCTAATATTGCTTTTACTGAACTCTGATTGAAGCTTTAGCATGATCCTTTATCCTAACGAGGAAAGGTGGTTTCTCAACATAAGAAGTAGAAACAACAGGATCATTATAAGTGACAGTCTTTTCTTCAACTTTAGTAGGTGCAGCTACTTTTACTTCTATGGGAGGATGATACTTAAACCACTTCTCCTTGAGGAGATCAACATAAGTAGCAAAAGATTCACAGAAAGAAGCTACTATCTCGGAGTCAAGTCCATATTTAGTGCTAAACTTACGGAAAATATCGGTATCCATAAAAGATTTAACACAATCAAACTTAGGTGTCATACCTGACTCCTTACCTTCGTCGAGATCCCAATCTTCAGAGTTGCGTTTAATTCTATCCAATAAATTCCATCTAAATTCAATAGTCTTCATCATAAAAGAGCCAGCACAAGAAGTATCGAGCATGGATTGATTATTGCGAGAAAGCCGAGCATAAATTTTTTGAAGAATTATTTCCCTTGAGAGCTCATGATTGGGGCATGAATATAACATTGATTTAAGCCTCCCCCAAGATTGAGCGATGCTTTCTCCTTCGCGAGGCCAAAAATTATATATATAATTGCGATCACGATGAACAAGATGCATAGGATAATACTTCTGATGAAATTCCAATTTCATTTGTTTATAGTTCCATGATCCCGTGCCATCACATAGCCTATACCATGTCGATGCATCTCCCTTGAAAGATAAAGGGAAGACCTTCTTCTTAACAACATCATCGGGTATACCTGCAAGCTTAAATAATCCACAAACTTCATCCACAAAGATTAGGTTCTCATCAGGATGCTTTGTTCCATCTCCTACAAAAGGATTATCTAGCAGTTTTTCTAACATACCCGAAGGAACTTCAAAGGGAACATTTTCATTTGCAATAGGTTTAGTAGGTTGAGGAGCAACTCTTTGCTCTACTGGTCAGGGTGAAGATACCCTGAACAAGCCCCTCGGAGGATTACTTTCCATAGTAACAAGTGACAGTAAATTTCAGCACACTATATAAATTTTTCCTTACCAAATTCCACCTACCAAAGGCACTTCACTCCCCGGCAACGGCGCCAGAAAAGAGTCTTGATGACCCACAAGTATAGGGGATCTATCGTATTCCTTTCAATAAGTAGGAGTGTCGAACTCAACGAGGAGCAGAAGAAAATGATAAGCGGTTTTCAGCAAGGTATTCTCTGCAAGCACTAAAATAAATGGTAACAGATAGTTTTGTGATAGGATAATTTGTAACGAGCAACAAGTAACAAAAGTAAATAAAGTGCAGAAAGGTGGCCCAATCCTTTTTGTAGCAAAGGACAAGTCTGGACAAACTCTTATATAGAGAAAGGCGCTCCCGAGGACACATGGGAATATCGCCAAGCTAGTGTTCATCACGTTCATATGATTCGCGTTCGGTACTTTGATAATTTGATATGTGGGTGGACCGGTGCTTGGGTGCTGTTCTTACTTGAACAAGCATCCCACTTATGATTAACCTCTATTGCAAGCATCCGCAACTACAAAAAAAGTATTAAGGTAAACCTAACCATAGCATGAAACATATGGATCCAAATCAGCCCCTTACCAAGCAACGCATAAACTAGGGTTTAAGCTTTTGTCACTCTAGCAACCCATAATCTACTTATTACTTCCCAATGCCTTCCTCTAGGCCCAAATAGTGGTGAAGTGTTATGTAGTCGACGTTCAACTAACACCACTAGAGGCTAGACAACATACATCTCATCAAAATATCGAACGAATACCAAATTCACATGACTACTAATAGCAAGACTTCTCCCATGTCCTCAGGAACAAACATAACTACTCACGAAGCATATTCATGTTCATAATCAGAGGGGTATTAATATGCATAAAGGATCTGAACATATGATCTTCCACCAAATAAACCAACTAGCATCAACTACAAGGAGTAATCAACACTACTAGCAACCTACTAGTACCAACCCCGGACTTGGAGACAAGAATTAGATACAAGAGATGAACTAGGGTTTTGAGAGGAGATGGTGCTGGTGAAGATGTTGATGGAGATTGCCCTCTCCCGATGAGAGGAGCGTTGGTGATGACGATGGCGATGATTTCCCCCTCTCGGAGGGAAGTGTCCCCGGCAGAACAGCTCTGTCGGAGCCCTAGATTGGTTCCGCCTTGTGGCGGCGGAGTCTCGTCCCGAAAGGTTGCTTATAATTTCTCCCTTGATGAAAGACCTCATATAGCAGAAGATGGCCATCGGAGAGCCAACAGGGGGCCCACGAGGCAGAGGGCGCGCCCTGAGGGGTAGGGCGCGCCCCCCCACCCTCGTGGCTAGGTGGGTCCCCCTTGGGTGTACTTCTTCCGCTCAATATTTTTTATTATTTCCAAAAATGACTTTCGTGGAGTTTTAGGACTTTTGGAGTTGTGCAGAATAGGTCTCTAATATTTGCTCCTTTTCCAACCCAGAATTCCAGCTGCCGGCATTCTCCCTCCTTATGTAAACCTTGTAAAATAAGAGAGAATAGGCATAAGTATTGTGACATAACGTGTAATAACAACCCATAATGCAATAAATATCGATATAAAAGCATGATGCAAAATGGACGTATCAGGAAGCATTAGCACAACACGGTTGATGTAGTCGTACGTCTTCACGATCCGACCGATCCAAGTACCGAACGTACGGCACCTCCGAGTTCAACACATGTTCAGCTCGGTGATGTCCCGCGAACTCCGATCCAACAGAGCTTCACGGGAGAGTTCCGTCAGCACGACGGCGTGATGACGGTGATGATGTTGCTACCGACGCAGGGCTTCACCTAAGCACCGCTATGATATGATCGAGGTGGAATATGGTGGAGGGGGCACCACACACGGCTGGGAGAGATTAACAGATCAACTTGTGTGTCTTGGGGTGCCCCCTGCCCCCGTATATAAAGGAGCAAGGGACGAGGAGGCCGGCCCTAGGAGGGGCGCACCAAGGGAGTAGGATTCCTACTCCTAGTAGGAGTAGGTTTCCTCCTTTCCTAGTCCAACTAGGAGAAGGGGGGAAAGCAGGGGAGGGGAGAAGGAAGGGAGACGGGTCCCGCGCCCCAAACCCCTTGTCCAATTTGGACTGGGCTTGGGAGGGGCGCGCGCCACCTCCTGGAAGGGGGGAAAGGAGGGGAGGGGAGAAGGAAGGGAGAGGGGTCCCGCACCCCAAACCCCTTGTCCAATTCGGACTGGGCTTGGGAGGGGCGCGCGCCACCTCCTGGCTGCTGCCTCTCCTTCCCACTAAGGCCCATTAAGGCCCAATACTTCTTCCCCGTATTCCCGTAACTCCCCGGTACTCCGGAAAATAGCCGAATCACTCGGAACCTTTCCGATGTCTGAATATAGTCGTCCAATATATCGATCTTTATGTTTCGACCATTTCAAGACTCCTCGTCATGTCCCCGATCTCATCCGGGACTCCGAACTTCCTTCGGTAGATCAATACACATAAACTCATAATACAAATCGTCACCGAACGTTAAGCTTGTGGACCCTACGGGTTCGAGAACTATGTAGACATGACCGAGACACGTCTCCGGTCAATAACCAATAGCGGAACCTAGATGCTCATATTGGCTCCTACATATTCTACAAAGATCTTTATCGGTCAAACCGCATAACAACATATGTTGTTCCCTTTGTCATCGGTATGTTACTTGCCCGAGATTCAATCGTCGGTATCACAATACCTAATTCAATCTCGTTACGGGCAAGTCTCTTTACTCGTTCCGTAATGCATCATCCCGCAACTAACTCATTAGTCACATTGCTTGCAAGGCTTATAGTGATGTGCATTACCGAGAGGGCCCAGAGATACCTCTCCGATACACGAAGTGACAAATCCTAATATCAATCTACGCCAACCCAACAAACACCTTTAGAGACACCTGTAGAGCATCTTTATAATCACCCAGTTACGTTGTGACGTTTGATAGCACACAAGGTGTTCCTCCGGTATTCGAGAGTTGCATAATCTCATAGTAAGAGATTCATGTATAAGTCATGAAGGAAGCAATAGCAACATACTAAACGATCAAGTGCTAAGCTAACGGAATGGGTCAAGTCAATCACATCATTCTCCTAATGAGGTGATCCTGTTAATCAAATGACAACTCATGTCTATGGCTAGGAAACTCAACCATCTTTGATCAATGAGCTAGTCAAGTAGAGGCATACTAGTGACACTTTGTTTGTCTATGTATTCACACATGTATCATGTTTCTGGTTAATACAATTCTAGCATGAATAACAAACATTTATCATGATAAAAGGAAATAAATAATAACTTTATTATTGCCTCTAGGGCATATTTCGTTCAACCTACGCATCAAAACCACAACGATTTTTTGTCAAGTGTGCCATTTTAACGTTCAACAAGGACCGGGTGTAGTCAAACTCGATTCAACCAAAATTGGAGAAACAGACACCCACTAGCCACCTGTGAGCGAAGCATGGCGGTAGAACCATCTCATGAACGCGGTCATGTAATGTCGGTCTGGGCCGTTTCATCCAACAATACCGCCGAATCAAAGTATGACATGTTGGTACGCAGTATGACTATTATCGCCCATAACTCTTTGTGTTCTACTCGTGCATATAACATCTACGCATAGACCTGGCTCGGATGCCACTGTTGGGGAACACATTAATTTAAAAAAAATTCCTACGATCACGCAAGATCTATCTAGGTGATTCATAGCAACGAGCGGGGAGAGTGTGTCCACGTACCCTCGTAGACCAAAAGCGGAAGCGTTATATCAACGCGGTTGATGTAGTTGTATGTCTTCACGATCCGACCGATCCTAGCACCGAACGTACGGCACCTTCGTGTTCAGTACATGTTCTACTCGATGTCGTCCCTCGTTCTCTTGATCCAGTTGAGGCCGAAGGAGAGTTCCGCCAGCATGACGGCGTGGCGATGGTGATGATGATGCTACCGGCGCAGGGCTTCACCTAAGCACTACGATGATATGACTGAGGTATGTAACTGTGGAGGGGGGCACCGCACATGGCTAAGAGATTGTCTGTTGTGCTTTGGGGTGCCCCTTGTGCCATATATAAAGGAGGGAGGAGGAGGAGGCCGGCCTAGGATGGGCGCGCCTATAGGGGAGTCAACTAGGATTCCCAATCCTAGTTGGAGTCCCTTCCTTTCAAGAGGGAGAGAGGGAAGGAGTAGGAGAGGAGAAGGAAAGAGAGGGGCGCCACCCCTCCCTAGTCAATCGGACTTGCCATGGGGGCGGCGGCCACTCTTTGAGGCCCTTCTCTCCTTTCCCGTATGGCCCATTAAGGCCCACTACTTCCCCCCGACGAATTCCCATAACTCTCCGGTACTCCGAAAAATACCCGAATCACTCGGAACCTTTCCGATGTCTGAATATAGCCTTTCAATATATCGATATTTACGTGACCATTTCGAGACTCCTCGTCATGTCCCCGATCTCATCCGGGACTCCGAACAACCTTCGTTACATCAAATCACATAACTCATAATACTAATCATCATTGAACGTTAAGCGTGCGGACCCTACGGGTTCGAGAACTATGTAGACATGACCGGCACACATCTCCGGTCAATACCCAATAGCGGAACCTGGATGCTCATATTGGCTCCCACATATTCTACGAAGATCTTTATCGGTCAAACCGCATAACAACATACGTTATTCCCTTTGTCATCGGTATGTTACTTGTCCGAGATTCGATCGTCGGTATCATCATACCTTGTTCAATCTCGTTACCAGCAAGTCTCTTTACTCGTTCCGTAATGCATCATCCCGCAACTATCTCATTAGTCACATTGCTTGCAATGCTTATAGTGATGTGCATTACCGAGAGGGCCCAGAGATACCTCTCCGATACACGGAGTGACAAATCATAATCTCGATCTATGCCAACCCAACAAACACCTTCGGAGACACCTGTAGAGCATCTTTATAATCACCCAGTTACGTTGTGACGTTTGATAGCACACAAGGTGTTCCTCCGGTATTCGGGAGTTGCATAATCTCATAGTCAGAGGAACATGTATAAGTCATGAAGAAATAAATAGCAATAAAACTCAGAGATCATAATGCTAAGATAACGGATGGGTCTTGTCTATCACATCATTCTCTAATGATGTGATCCCGTTCATCAAATGACAACACATGTCTATGGTCAGGAAACTTAACCATCTTTGATTAACGAGCTAGTCTAGTAGAGGCATGCTAGGGACACTTTGTTTTGTCTATGTATTCACACATGTATCAAGTTTTCGGTTAATACAATTCTAGCATGAATAATAAACATTTATCATGATATAAGGAAATACTCAACCAGCGTGCCGCTTCAATGCCAGCTTCAGTAAGTGGTCGCGCCCCCTCTGGGCCGGCATGAATGCGGCGCTTATGCTCTGGCGGGAAAGCGCGCAGGCGAGTGTGAGCGTTTTTGGGTGGCCAGGGTTGTCGGACGGTTGCGTTGGGCAATAGTCCCGCAAAGCCCGCCCTCCCGCCCCGGTTTGCTTCTGGTTTACGGGAAAAAGAATGTCCTGACAAGCCCGCGGACAGATATAGACCCGCATTGGATGGCAAATATCCGAACCGCTTGGTCTAGACGGATGCGGCCGGTCTGAGGGTTCACGTTGGAGACACCCTAACATCCTATGTGGGACACCAATATCGTGCATGTAGGTCATTAGCGTTGTTGCACTGCTCAAAGCAAGCCAATTGGTCTGGAGCCCTGTGAGGACCAAGTTGCCGCTAATGAGCATTGACGACATCCATGATAACACTTATCGCTTGCTGAAGGATGTGGTGACCGGGCATTCACGTTCGTGCAGCATCCCGACTTCCAAGCGTGCGGAGTATGGGTTGTTCGAGGTTTCTGGTGAGCCGCCGGAGGTGAGTAAAGTGAAAAGATTGCGACGTTGAGTACTTTGGCATTGCCGGGAAGTCGAAGCTGGACCTCCATGATGTTTCTCTGTTAGCCCATGATACTTTCGACCAGAGGCAAAAAAGGAGGCTCGACATAGATGAGATTCATTGGGCGAGTGGTGGTTTTGGACTTCGGCGCTCTTGGGTCTGACGATGTTCTTATTTTGCGCGTGTCTTATCTCTATCCCAAAGCTCAAGGGTCTTTAGTTATGTTTTCCTTTTCTAGTTTTTTGTTTTCACTCGATTTTTTCTAATTGACCGAGAAATGTTAGTCTTTTGATCCGATTTTTTTTATAAACTGGTCCATTTATCTTCTTTTTAGTGAACTATAGGAAACCCTGCGTTGCGACGAGGTTTTTTTAAAAAACAAGCAGCTAAGAGCATCTCCAGCCAGCCCCCCAAGTCGCCCCCCAGGACCACTTTTTGGGCACCGGCGATTACATTTTCTCCCACTCATCACCTTAAAGGCTTAGTTTTCATCATATTTAGCCAAAATTAGAGCCGACGCTCCCAAGCGAAACCCAGCCCATTCGGGGTCTCTTGGAGGAGGAGAGAGAGAAGGCTTTGCATGTCTTTTGGCCAACAGTCAGCCTCTCACTCCATCTCTTCACCCTTTTTCTCCGGGCCCCACCCACGTGCACTCTCTCTCTTCCTTCTCTCCCCACCAAGTCACATGCCGCGCGTCTGTCTCCCCACTCGCTGCCTTGCTCATCTCCTCGCCGCGCGCCTGCCTCGCCGCTCCCTGCCTGCTCCCTGCCGTGCTCGCCGCATCCCCGCTTGTGCCTCGCTGCACTCGCCGTCCAAGGCCCCGCTGCATCCTTCTCCGTCCAAGATGCAGCTGGCCACAGCCGGAGTCGCCGGCGACCTCGAGATCCTCCCTAGACCGCCGCCGAGCGGAGCATGGCCTCCTCGGGTGGCGGCAGCGCGTCCTACGACCTGGTGGACCGCATGCCAAGAAGAACCAGGACGGCGGCAACAAGCAGCCGTTGTACTCTGCTTCGTCTTCTTCGACCTGCAGGAAGTGCCCAAGTGGTCGCCGCCGGACAGCGCGCTCGCGCCGCAGGAGGGGCTCGCTGTGTGGGTCGGCTGGCTTCCACGCGCGGCAGGCCTGGCTCCCTACGCGACGCACCTGACCACCCCGCACGGGCTGCAGAGCACCAACATGTCCGTCCACGACGCCCGCGTGCTCGAGGAGTGCCTCGGGAGGTAGGGGAAGATGCCGCCGCCACGCGCTCTGGACGAGTACGAGGCCGCACGGCTGCATGTCATGGTGGCGCAGGTGCTGCACGCCCGCAGGCTCGGGCGGCTCAAACAGGGCCTGCTGGTGGAGGACGGTGACACGGGGGCGTCGACGCGAGGGCGGCGATGGCGGAGGAGGCTTTGCAGCTGCGGCAGAGGGGATGTCGTATTTTGGCGGCGCGCCAACTATAGACGCCGTGCTCGTCGGAGGTCGAGCTCGGCATCCACTGGGGCGGGAGGGGTGGCCTGGGGTCGTCGCCGGCGAGCTCGAGCTCGTCTGGCCAGCAGTGCCCACAACGTGTTTGTTGTAATAACATGCACAATAAAAACAAAAAAACAAGAAAAGAGACAACCTATTGGGGGGACGGCTGGGAAAATTCTCACCCTCGTGCCAAATAATTCGCCGGGCCAACCCCACGAGGCTGAAAAAATGCCTCCTACGGCCTGGGGGCGCAACGGCTGGAGATGCTCTAAGGGCCAAGTTTCCATAATGATGCGCATCGTCGACCATCATGTGACGAGGTTCCTACAGGTGGGCGTGGACCTGCTCTGGATCCTGTTCCATCACACTATAAGTCCAGGAGGCTTTCATAGCTGGAGACCCGCCCTGTTTCAACTTGGGTCGCAATTTTGAGTTCATCCGCGTTGCAACAATGAGATGGAGGGCATGCAAACATGGACTTGGATAGTCTGTGTTAATAATAATTTGAAGTTGTATAGAAGAAGTGGTGCAGAATGACACATGTAACAGGTTTTGTCTAACATACTCACTAAATTTGAATACATATAGATTTTCTCTCCCGGTGCAACACACGGGCATCCTAGAACCGAACATCACCTTCTAATAACCAATCCGATTTGTACAGGAGTTCAGCAGCTACAAAACGAAAACAAATGAACATCTACAAGAATAAAAGTTGCCTTGCCCCCTCTCAGGCGGCCTCCTAATAGGAAATTGGTCTTCATGTTTCCTGCATTAGAATTTCAACCATTACGCTGGTGCTATAGTTGCCTTGCCTGCTCGCAGGCCATCTTGTGTCGCCGGCACATCGTCTCCAATAAGCTTCCGAATTAATCACGGACCAAACTAACACCAATCGTCCCTCTTTGATATACAAGAAGATCGACCAAGTAAATAAGTTTAAAGCTGGCAACAATCACTGAGTACTTAACAATTTTTTTGCACTTCAACAATATTCAACATAGTAAACCTTAGGAAAATATCGAGGGGAAGTCAATAATTATAAGTTTAAAATCCAATGAAACAAACAAAACTAGTTCTGATGTCACCAAAAAGACAACTATAGAAACTTTGTTCCTAAATATGCATTTTCATTTCTGTTCACAAAATATGTGTTATTGTTAAAGAAGAGATGACTACCGAGAGTTGAAACCCAATTTTTGTACAAAATATTATAAAAATCAGTTAAGACAGAGTTTGGATAATTTTGTACAGAATTTCAGCAGCAAAACGCATCCAAACAATATTTCCCATCACGGCCATGCATACTCAAGGCTATGCAACATATTTTGTGAACAGATTGATTCAAGGTTGGATAATCATTGGCCTGGCCAGAGTAAATTTTCATGCCTCAACCAAATCCAAGATGTGAAGTTTGTCCTGATCCATCACACCAATTATTACTTCTAAACAAAAGCTAAGCATTGCAATAGAAAGCAGGTTCAGGACTCAGGAGACGCATCTAGTACCAGGGAAAGAAGTAAATATTTAATACTAATAGATCGCAGTAGCTGAAAGAAGCTACTGTCATAAAAAAATCAAATATTAATCATGTTAATCAGCATTCAAACAACCCAAGAACTAACTGGCAATGAGGTTATTCTCATCAATGCACTCGGCGCAACTAAGGCTTAGGCTGAAAATGGGCCAAGAAGATGAAAGCTGCCCACACTGCAAGTGACTGAAATACAGCAGAAATGCTCAATCGTATCGCAGAACACTAAGAATCCTGGAAATACAGCAGAAATGCTCAACTGAGAAAGAAAACCGAAGGAACTAAGAGGCCTCAGAATATTCAACTAAGAGAGAAACATAGTTTGGACACAAAGAGGGGTAGCTCAAGTTTATATGTAACTCAAACCACAACCAGTGCAGCAAAAGAAAAATAATTAAGCAAAGCAAACTTCCAGTCAGTAGCAGGAAGGAAAATAATTAACCAACCAAAAGAAGCAAGTGAGAGCTGGCAGCAGAGAGAGATGAGCAAAGTTCACAGAGAAAAGAAATGGGGCAAAGAAGAGAGAAATGGGAAATGCATCAGCGCTGTAAATTTTCGCTTCATGTACCAACTCACAGGTGAGTGCTAAAAGTGAATCCCGGTATGCTTTCCATCACAGGCCTATTAATTATTCCCTAATTAAGAAGAAGCGAAAGAGGAAAATGCTACTGCTACAAGTTGAATGTCAGGTGCTTGAATGGCCTCAGTGTATTTCTATCTTCCACGTGGCACACACATTAGAACGAAAGTGAGATTCTACGACATCAACGGCCAACAAAGCCAAAACTAATTCGTGGAAGCAACAAAAGAATTCTGGATGCCTCAGAACTTCAGAAGTGTCATTGCATTTATCACATACTAGCACCAAGACAGATCAGTATAAGAGCAAGAAATTGTTGTATCCACAGCAGAAATGTCACTTCATTACAGTGTCGGTAAAACTCACAGTTGGCTCGGGCGTACAAAGCAGCAAAAGAAGAAGAGGTTGTCAAGAACAGCTTACAGCACATGCGAGTCAAGAACAGAGATCATTGAGACAAGTAGAAGGCCTCAGGCACGCATGAGCGTTCAATTTTGCACGTCATGTAACAGATATTTCACCTGTTCAGCACGATGTTTCAGCACATCATCGGCCAAAGAGAGAATTACAAGTCAGGATATTTCACCTGTTCAGTCCTACTACTATGCAGAAGAGAAGCCAGAATTAGTTGTGCAGGTCCAACATAACCAAAAATAATTCATGGAAGCAATCAAAGCAGTAATGGCATTTTCACATACTAGCAAGCATGACAGACACCAATTAACTTCGTAAAAGAAGTACAGAAAAGGAAAAGCTCAAGGGAGCAAATTAAATTACCGAATGCCTCAGCGATGTTAAAAGCTTTCTGCATGGGCAGGTCAGAGTATTTTACTTATTCATGTATGTAAAGCATCATTGGCCAAAGTTCAAAAAAGTCGTATGGGAGAGACGATAATTCTGGAGACGGCTGGGATGATAAGTCACACACAAGTAAAAGAAAGTGCTCAATGCTTGGCGAGATTATTTATTTGGCGTGTAAGGCAGCAGGCAGACATCACTCAAGGCTACCACCCTGACATGTTTAGCAAAGGAACGCAGGCAGAGAAGGTAGACGAAGAATGCTCAACAGCCAAACAGAGCATCAGGTCTATCAGTGTTAATTTACATCATCGAAGTAAAAAGAAACAGTCCAAGAAAAAGATCACCGCCCTAGAGACCAAATGCTACTAACAAAAAAGAATGGTACACTACTCCAAATCCAAATCGCAAGAACGGCAGAGCAATACAAGGGAAAAAAAGAAGGAAGAACGACAAAGGAAGACGTTCTCATGCTCGAATTGATCATGGCACCCATGCATGTAAATAAACACAAGCACGGACGGCAATGGAAAAGGAGGGTCAGAAAAAGAGAATAAAGCATGGACAGAGCGGTAGCACAGCACATGTTTGATCTTCCCTGATCCCAATGAGAACGTCCTCACAGACAAAATTCACGGACGAGCGGTCAGAGCACCATCAGGTAGAAAAAGTAATAAGCCGGACGTAAAATCGGAACGAAATCATTCGCCACAGATTGGGAAATTGATTGCTGTCACTTGTGCATGGCACATCTGCAAATATATGCATCATCAAGGAGGCCTCAGGGGAAATATGAAGTTTACATGTCGAAAATAGGCCAAGAAATCAGGCCCTTGGATCAAATTGAACTGTGTTTCGCATCATCAGCCCCTGGATTTTTTTTACAAATTGATGCTACTACTACTAGTTGAATCGTCATATGCTTAAATGGCCTCAGTGTACTCCTATCTTGCACGTGGCACATCAGTGCGTTCATAAACAAAATATACATCAACAGCCAAGAAAATACATGTCTCAGACTTGTCATTGCGTTTTCACGTGGCATCAACCCGCTAAGGACACCTCATCATAGACATCAGTAAATTTTGCCTATCCAGTCAGGATGTAAGTTGGATAGAACAGTACAGAAGAAGAAAAACTCAAGGGTTCAAATTAAATTAGTGAATGCCTCAGCGATGTTAAAAGTTTTCCGCATGAAGAGAGTCGGATATTTTACTTATTCATGTATTTATGCATCATTGGCATCAGAAAAAACAAATAATCGTCCATGAGAAGAGAATTCTGAAAACCAAAGAGAAGTATAAGACTGAAGTCAAGCCATTTCTTGCCGCGGAAGGCGGAATGCAGGCATCATAGCTGCCACCCTGACATCTTTAGCAAAGGTAGACGAAGAATCTTAAGCACTAAAAGCCTCTCAGCTGTTGTGAAATTAATCTCGCCGCGAATCAATCAGCGGTCGTCAGAGCATCAGGTCTATCACAGGTAAGAAGAGGTCGTCAAAAAGATAAAGGAAAAGGAGAACGAGGACCAAAGAAAAAGCATGCCAGGGCAGGGAAGACTGCGGGTGCAGCAGAGCACTACCAACCAAAACACGGAAGGAGAGAGTGAGAGACCAGCATGCATGCATGCATGGTGGCTCGTACAACTGCTTGCATTGATCATGCATGACACCCGTACGTGTAAAAGAAGCACCAAGAGACGAACAACTTCCAATGGCAAGCGAAAATGGCAGAAAAAAGAGCATAAAGCATGGACAGAGCACAGCACAGGTTGAACTTCTCTGATCCCGATGAGAACGTACGTCCAGACAAATTAAAAAGCCGCCTGCCTCTCTCTCTCAGCTGTTGTGCGACCGGACCGGGCGATCAGAGCATGCATCATGGAGCACGGAGGAGAAAATAAATACCAACTGTCAAGAGGTGGAAGAACTTGGCATCTCCTTCGAGCAAGAAAGAAACCAACAGGTTGCGAAACGACTGCGCCTCAGATGAAGAAATTAATTAATTGCTATCACTTGTGCGTAGCACATCTGCATATATGGATCGTCATGGGCGGATGCTAGAGAGAAACACGAATCATCGGGGAAAGGCCTCTCGCAGAGACCGTTCTTAAAGAAACGGAACAAAAGAGACTCGGGTCGGCGCAGCACTGACGAAAAACCTCAAGCAAAGCAAACGATGGAACGTGAAGGTTCTTGAACAGCACCCAGATCTCAGGCGTGAGCCGCGCGGCCATGAACCAGAAGAAAAGGAAACGACCAGGTTGAGCAACGACGGCGCCTCAGATTGGGAAATTGATTGCGACCACTTGTGCGTAGCACATCTGCAAATCTATGCATCATCATCGGCGTATGTACGGTCGCTTCATCGGGGAGACCAGTCCGAACGACAAGAAACGGAACAAAAAAAGAGCCGCGGATGTTCGCGCAGCACTCCGGACGGAGAAAAACTCAGAGCAAACCATGGAGCGCACAGGGCTTTGAACAGCACACAGATCTGGCACATGAGCGGCGCGGACGTGTGGTTCTTGGACCTCGTCTCCGCGCCCGTACGCCCTCTTGCCGGTAAAAAGAAAGTTGAAACGGAAGAGCACCACAAGAACAGGGAAAGAAGAAAAAGAATAGGTGCGACTGAAAACCACAAGATCTTGCACCAAAGAAGAACGAAAAACCTGCCATGCCCTCGGGCACTCCAGCTACGATCTGGCACGCATGCGTGCAGCGCTCCGAGGTCTTGCCTTCACCGGCGCATCAATCAAGAAACACGAAGGAGAGGATTCGGTTCAAGAAAAGCAAGAGAAACATGAAAACAGCAGAACAAGTAGCAGATGGAGTGAAAACTACTAGCTAGGAATCGAAACGAAAACGAAATGGCAGATGGAATTGCTGCTACTCGCGTTGCCTGTACCAAAAGCGAAAAAGAAAGTGGGAGAAGCCGACGGTTGGGTTGGTTTGGGGGTGGGAAGAAGGAAGCTGCTTGTGGTGGTGTGCTCTGGAAGGGAGGGGTGGGGGTGCTTATATAGCGGAGCGGCCACGAGGCGGACGGCGCCGATCAATCCAGTTCAGCTGCTTTTTTCGAACGGACGGTACTGATCGCCTCCTCCAGTCCTGCGGGTCTATGGCCTCCTTTTTGGTTTTGCGGGGATAGCTGGGTGTACGGGCGCTGACAGGTGGGTCATGGGCACGTGTATGCTCAGCAATGCCTGGTTACTTCTACCGTGAGCGGTGGACTACGTTAAGATTCGTGCTCGATCATGCCTAAGCTCCGAGACAACGAGCAAGAAATAAAAAAATTCTTTTCAAGTTATTTTAATTTGTTTGCCTGAGACAATTTCATCTTTATTTGGAGTTATTTTAATTTTTTTGCCTTTTTTTTAACGCCTATTTTCTAGAACTCAAGCCTAAGTATAGGGACTGGGTCGGCATGCCCCGCCGCGTCACCAGGATCTGATCTAACTCTAGGCGACACTAGTCGGCTGTGGAGCAATAGAGTCGAGGCGGACGATCCGATGGAGTTTCAGTTACCACCGGTGTTGGCTCCGGCCTGCGAGGAGATGACGGTACTTGAGGCTTCAGACTCTCATCAGGCATCTCGGGGCTTTCGAGAGGGAGGCCCAGTCACACCTGGTGGCCACATGGATCATGGCGAGATGCTCGCGTGTGGGAGGGGCCGAGAGCAGGTGGCTCACAGCGCCCTCGTACGCGCATCCGACTCGAGTTCTTTGGGAGGGGCGCCTGGCCAGGAGGGCCTAGGTGCCCTTTCTATCTCGGCGGCTTCGGGAGATCTAGGAGTGAGGTGCGGGCAGGAGGCCCGTGTCTTAATCTCTCCGTCGGCCCAGGGCGTCCAGGAGAGTCAGGGACCGCGTAGTCCTCTCGGTGAGGCAGGACTCTTGGCGGGTGGCTCCACGGTCCGCTTCCCCCTTGACCACTATGGCCGATGCCTGCTCGACCACGCCCTACCCTCCTTCACCGACGCTAGGGGAAGGGCGTGAGAGTCGGGAGCGCACTCCTCGAGAGAGGACGACAGAAGAACTTGTCGCTTTCGGCAGGATCGTGGATCCGGTGGCGGTGGCGGCGTGTCGACAACCGGATCGAGATCGGCCGGATCTTGAACGACCTGCGATTAAGCAGCGTGCCAAGAGGGCAGCCATGCTTCGTAATGTCGAGGCTACTACAGGTATGTCTTCTGATAAAAGAATGTTCATTATTGCATTTCACAGAGAATGAAATAGTGGATAAGGCAAATGACTTAGGGATCTCTCTGGGATCAAATGACCATGAGGTCGTTAAATCCGTCAATGATCTTTTAGACTTGGAAGCGGAGAGGGCTTCTGAAATTATTCGTAATCTAGCATCTATTAAACCCATGAATGACACTGAAGTCAACAACCTAGGTATGATTGATCTAGCAAATATATGCAATAACCTTTTGCCTAGTGTGGAGGCGGAGGATGAGGAGGGATCGGAGAATGCCGACACGGTAGAACCGCTCCTCACGGAGGGCGCTAGTTCTGTAGTCGATAATCTTATTGTTCCGCAGGGTGTTGGGGAGAAGCCCAAACGAACCTGGAAGCGGAAAATGTATCCTACGTCGGCAATACGCAGAAGTGCTAGAGTTAAACTTAAGAAAAAAATTATGATGACTTATGAAAGGAATCTCTTGGAATAGCAGAGGTCTAGCTGACTTGGCTAAACAGAGGTTCTTAGCAGAGACAACAATATAACAGCACTTAGACTTTATAGCACTGATGGAAAAACTGGTCGAGACAATTTCACATCACAATTTCTCCAAACTCTTTCCGGTGGGATTGATTTTGACTGGCACATTTTACCTCCTAGAGGAAGGTCCGGCGGTATTTTACTAGGAGTACGATGTGAGACACTCGAGGTGCTTAATGTGGTTCAGGGAGACTTTTCGGTTAAATTCAGGCTAAGATCAAAACTAGATGGATTCCGGTGATCTCTTGTAGCTGTATATGGAGCAGCACAACCTGAATTCAAATCAGATTTTTTGGCCGACCTAGTGCAGATTTGTGGAAATGAAAATCTGCCAATACTTGTCGGGGGAGATTTTAATATTATCAGGAGGAGAGAGGCAAAGAACAATGAAAATTTTGATGGTCGTTGGTCTATGATGTTTAACATGATTATCGAGAGTCTCAATTTAAGAGAAATAGAACTCACCGGTAGACAATATACATGGGCCAACTCGTTACCCATTCTGACTTATGAAAAGCTGGATAGGGTACTTGCCAGTGTTGAGTGAGAACAAAAATATCCATTGGTGTCAGTCCATGCGATGCAGAGAGCGATCTCGGACCACACACCACTTTTACTAGACTCGGGTGAGGCTACTCATGTGGCAAATAACAATACGTTCTCTTTCGAACAAAGCTGGTTCAAGAAAGAAGGTTTTCTGGAGCTTATTGCACGTGAGTGGGCAAAACCCGTTAGTGGGCGGACTCATGTTGAGAGATTGCAAAACAAAATTAGACATCTCAGACAGCTTTTGAGAGGGTGGGCCAAAATGAGAGTGGGATATACAAACAGGAAAAAGAGCGTCTTACTCAATTAATTGAGACACTAGAGTTAAAGGCCGAGGATGCTCTTCTTTCTGTTAATGAGCAAAGAACTAAGTCCGAGGCTGAGCACAGCTTACGAGCTCTCCTGAGAGAGGAGGAGCTTAAGTGGGCTTTGCGGGCTAAAACGCTTAAGGTTGTCCAAGGGGACGACAATACACAATTCTTCTATATGGTTGCAAATGGCAAACATAGGAAGAAGAAAATTATACAGCTTGAACAAGACGAGAGGACAATAGTGGGACACAAAAATCTGAAATCATATATTTCAAATTATTATAAGAAACTCTTTGGAACCCCGAATACAAGTACAATGACGCTAGATGAGTCTGTCATTGAGGATATTCCTCAATTACAGACAGCGGAGAATGACATTCTCTCTGCACCATTTACTGAAAAAGAGGTTCTTGAAGCAATATCACAAATGAAGCCGAATAAAGCACCGGGACCAGATGGGTTTCCAGCTGAATTCTATAAGAAATGTCGGTATATCATTAAATATGATCTTATGCCTATGTTTCATGATTTTTTCAACGGTCATTTGGAGTTGTTTCATCTCAACTTCGGTACGATAACGCTGCTACCCAAGAAAGATGAGGCAGTTCGGATCGAGCAATTCCGGCCCATATGTCTGCTGAATGTGAGCTTCAAAATTTTCACAAAGGTTGGAACTAATAGATTGACACAAATTGCCCATACGGTGATCCAACCAAGTCAGGCAGCGTTCATGCCAGGATGACATATACTGGAAGGGGTGGTCGTGCTGCATGAAACGCTTCATGAGATCCACTCGAAGAAACTAGATGGGGTTATCTTCAAAGTGGATTTTGAGAAGGCGTATGATAAAGTAAAGTGGTCTTTCCTTCAGCAGGCAATGCGTATGAAGGGTTTTAGTGAAGCTTGGAGAAACCAAGTGGATACCCAAGTCCAGAACGGTAGTGTCGGAATCAAGGTGAACGATGATATCGGTCACTATTTTCAGACGCATAAGGGGTTGAGACAAGGGGATTCCATGTCTCCTCTTCTGTTCAATATTGTGGCAGACATGTTGGCCGTCATTATCGGCAGGGCCAAGCAGCATGGCCATGTAGACGGTTTAGTTCCTCATCTAGTCGATGGAGGAGTCTCCATTCTACAATATGCTGACGACACTATCTTATTTATGGAACATGACTTGGCAAAGGCCCGTAATATGAAACTTATCCTATGCCTTTTCAAACAATTGTCTGACTTAAAAATAAACTTTCATAAGAGTGAATTGTTCTGCTTTGGGAAGGCCAGAGAGGAGGAACACATTTACAGACAATTGTTCGGTTGTGAATTAGGCTCTTTACCCTTCAGTTACTTGGGTATTCCGATTCAACACCATAAACTTTCCAATAAAGAATGGAAATGCATTGAAGAATGAATTGAAAAAAAAACTTAGCTGCTGGAAGGGCAAGCTTATGTCGTATGGAGGTCGGCTAGTTCTGATTAACTCAGTACTGACTAGTATGCCGATGTTCTTACTTTCGTTCTTTGAAATTTTGAAAGGGGTTCGGAAACGACTTGATTTCTATAGATCTCGCTTCTTCTGGCAGTCTGATGAGGCCAAGAGGAAATACCGTCTTGTAAGATGAGACATTCTGCCGACCGAAGGACCAAGGAGGTCTCGGTATTGAGAACCTAGAAATTAAGAATAAATGTCTTATTAGTAAGTGGTTATACAGGCTAGAGCATGAGCCGGAGGGTATGTGGTCCCAAATCCTGCGCAATAAGTATTTGCACTCGAAGACACTAGCTTAGGTTACCATGCGACCGACTGACTCGCCATTCTGCAAGGGACTTACGAGAACGAAGGATTTGTTCTTTCGTCGAGTCAAATTCTTGGTGGGCAATGGGATGTCAACAAGATTTTGGGAAGATACATGGTTAGGAGAGACGCCCCTGGCCATTCAATAACCCACCCTTTATAATATTGTGCAACGTAAGGAGGATTATGTAGGCACAGTGTTTCAAACTATTCCCTTGAACATCCCGTTCAGATGGGTGTTAGTTGGTGCGAGATGGACCGCCTGAATGCATTTGGTTCGGAGAATGATAGACGTTCAACTCTCCGATCAACCGGATGCGTCACAATGGAAGTGTAGGACCTTGAAGTATGTCTAGAGGGGGGGGGGGGTGATTAGACTACTTGACCAATAAAAACTTAACCTTTTCCCAATTTTATAGTTTGGCAGATTTTAACTATTTTAGGACAAGTCAAGTAATCATCACACAATTCAAGCAAGCATGCAAATAGTATATTGGCAGCGGAAATTAAAGCATGCAACTTGCAAGAAAGTAAAGGGAAGGGTTTAGAGAATTCAAACGCAATTGGAGACACGGATGTTTTTCTCGTGGTTCCGATAGGTGGTGCTATCGTACTTCCACGTTGGTGGAGACTTCAACCCACGAAGGGTAGCAGTTCTTGCTTGAGTCCACGGAGGCTCCACCCACGAAGGGTCCACGAAGTAGCAACCTTGTCTATCCCACCATGGTCGTCGCCCACGAAGGACTTGCCTCACTAGCGGTAGATCTTCACGAAGTAGGCGATCTCCTTGCCCTTACAAACTCTTTGGTTCAACTCCACAATCTTGTCGGAGGCTCCCAAGTGACACTTAGCCAATCTAGGAGACACCACTCTCCAAGAAGTAACAAATGTTGTGTTGATGATGAACTCCTTGCTCTTGTGCTTCAAATGATAGTCTCCCCAACTTCAAATTTCAAATCGGTTGCACCGAGATTGAAAACTCAGATCAACTTGATGATCTCGGTAGGACCGAAATGGAAGGATCGGTCATTCCGAGAATCATTAAGAGGTTTTGGAAGTTAAGGGTGTGTTTGGTAGCATGCATGGACCTAGCCTAGTTGTTCTCCTCTCATACATGCTAAGTGTAGACATCTTTGAGTCCATGCGATTCTTTGTTGTTTGGCAGCGATGTATCTTGTTGAGACATCTTGGTGAGACTTTGTTTGGCGATCTGCATGTGTTTAGACATCTTTGAACAATTTCGAATTTTAAACAATTGTTTTGAATGATGAACAAAGCTGGAAATATATGAACACAAATTTAAACATATTTTGAATTATTATTTTGAAATTCTAATTTTTTGGAAAATTAAAATAAATTTTGAAATTCTAAACTTTTGAAAATTTGAACATATTTGAAATTCAAGCTTTTTGAAAATTTAAACAAATTTTGAAGTTTTGAATATTTATAAAAATTAAATAAAATTTGAATTTCGATATTTTTTCAAAATTCAAACAATTTTTATTTTGTTTTGAAATTCGAACATTGTTGATTTTTTAAAAAATTGAAAGTCTGAACATTTATTGAAAATTCAAATAAAATTTGAAATTATGAACATTTTTGAAAATTTAAACAATTTTGAAATCCTAAATTTTTCAAAATTTAAAGAAATTTTGAAATTCTAAACTTTTTCAAAAATTTAAACAAAATTTTAAATTCTGAACATTTTTGAAAATATAAACATATCTGGGCGTGGTCTCGTGGGTGGGGGCGAGTGTCGGGGCCGCATGGCTGCCTCCATGCACCATGTCTGGGTGCATGAGATGGCATAGTGAGGCCCTTTATGCATCAGATGGGCATAGCCCATGTGAGCTCATGCACCCTACCAAACAAGCAAAAGTGGGTCGGATTGGGAACTTTTGCCCTCATGCACCCTCCATGCACCCTACCAAACACACCCTAAGTCTATGACGAATCGGGGACTCCGAGTGCTCCTCACACAGAGTGGCTCGAATCTGACTTGATCAAATTTTGTGATGTAGCATGAATAGAGTTTGAGACGAGAAAAGCATAGATAGCTAAAGAAGGTTCTTAGGCATTCTTGTCCATCCACTTGGCCAAAAGAAGAAAGAACCAATCAAACAAAACAATAAGTGGATGTCCTTGAATGAGTAAAATATGCACCAACATGCTCATACAATAAGATGGCAATTGAAATATGTGGCAAAGCATGCACAACCAATTCTAGCATCTATCAAACAATTGGCGATGACTAGGTCATCTATATATGAGTATATTGACTTAGGAGTCAAATGAGAACATTTGATCATAGGTCATACTCATCGTTTAAGCTCAAGTGGGGTTACCACTTTTACATAATGCATTAATGTGTTCACATCATTAGAGTTGCTTTGACTCAATTCTTAGAGTTAAGCTCCCCCTAGATGTGAGATCCCCCTTTAGAGGGTTGACCTAACCTTGGGTTTTGTCGATGATGACTTCATGTAGGTGTTGAAGATGTAGATGATCAATGTTGATGTAGATCATTTGGAGCAATCCTTTGGAGTGAGTTGCACTTTCAACTTGCCTACATGGGTTAGTCCCACAAGGAACAAACAAGAATATCCATAGACATAGAGTGATGCACACACAAGATGATGTCCATGAAAACATTAGGTTACCTTGTCCCTTGCCTTACCAACATGAGGGTATGTGACTCCTTGAACTAGTGCAAGATGTGAAAGTTGATTGCACTTGTTCTTGCCAAAATGATATGAGTGAAGAATGTTGGCGGAGTCACCCTCAAGAACTCTCTAGTTCTTCTTCTTGGGATCCACATCATCTTGATGGGAATCCTTGGAGTTATAGTTGTACTTGATGAAGTAGAACTTGGCGTAGTCTTGGGGACCCACTCGAGCGAGGCTTTAGGTGCTTCTTCAAATGCATCAATCTCTTCTTGAAGCTTGTCCTTGCCTTTGTTCTTGTGGTCTTGTGGTGGAAGATCATCTTGAGCTTGTGTCCCCTTGAAGGAAGTAGGATCATACTTCTCTTGTTGAGGAACAAACTTTGTCTTGGGGTATTGATCTTCTTCCACTCAACTCCATTGGCGTTGAACTTTCGTTCAAAACCAACACCTTGATTCTTCCGGTGCCTTCCTTGCTTGCGTACAATTTCCTCGAATTGCTTACTCCCGGCAAGGCTCTTGTAAACACCTTTATCTATAATTCCCTTCAATAAACTATTTTCTTGCAAAAGTGTAACTTGGCTAGGAGAATCATTAGTGGAATCAAGAGATATACTAGAAGCAACAACATTGGATTTGACATTATTATTGTTACTACTAGAGGAAGTATTTTCGTGTACTTGTTACTAGACTTGACTTCAGGCATGTAAGTAGATAAAAGTAAACGCTTGGCAATGTAAGAAGAACTTTTCTTGCGGAGATCATCATTGATTGCCTTTAAGAACTCATGCTCTTGCTCAAGATTGAGCTTTTCAAAGCGTAACTTCTCATGAGCCCATAAAAGTTCTCGATGATCTTCGAAGATAGTTTCATGAGCCAACTTAAGAGTGTTTAGTTCTTTAGTTAGAAGCTCAATTTTCTCCTTGTCATTGTCATTTGTTTGATTAGCATGATTAATTAACGTTTCATCATAGTATTCATCACTAGAGTTGTCAACAAGTAAATCATCATCACCTAGCAAGTCATCTTCATCACTATTGAAATCAACATACTCGGGATGTGTTACCTTAGGACCTTTGGCCATGAAGCATCTTCCAATTCCTTCATTTGGTGAATCAAATATGTCGTAGGAGTTGGTTGACACAAGTGCTAGACCGGCAACACCTTCATCTTGAGTATATTCGGAGTCGGAGTGATAGCTTCTCTCGGAGTGATGGTCGGAGTCGGAGCCGGAAACCCATTCACCAAAATGAGCTTGATGTCTTCATTTTGTGTAGCTCCTTGATGACTTGTCCTTCCTTTCCGAATCCTTACTTCTCCGCGAGGGTCTTTGTTCATAACGATCATCTCTACTCCTCCTCTCTCTCGGTGGTGATTCTTCTCTTTTGCTTCTTCTTTTTGGAGAATCTTCTCTTCTTTTGTAGGGTGCCGTACACTCATTGGAGTAGTGTCCGGGTCTCCCACAATTGTAGCAATTGCGCTCTCGACTAGAAGATCTTTTGTCATTGTAAGACCTTGACTTGGAGCTTCTTTCTTTGCTTCTACTTTTGTAGAACTTGTTGAAGTTCTTCACCATTAAGCTCAATTCTTCATTGAAGGTTGGTTTCTCACTTGATGATGTGGGGGCTTCACTTGAGGCTTTGTAAGCACCACTTGACTTGTTGTGAAGTTCCTCCTTATCCTTGAGTGACATCTCATGAGCAACAATCCTTCCAATGACTTCCGTTGGGTTGAGATCTTTGTAGTTTGGCATCATTTGGATCAATGTGCACACGGTATCATACTTTCCATCCAATGCTCTTAGGATCTTCTTGATGATGAATTTGTCGGTCATCTCTTCACTCCCTAAGCCGGCAATCTCATTTGTGATAAGAGCAAGCCTAGAGTACATTTCGGCGACACCTTCACCATCCTTCATTTTGAACTTGTCAAGCTGACTTTGGAGCACATCCAACTTGGATTCCTTGACGGATTCGGTACCTTCGTGCATATCAATCAAAGTATCCCAAATTTCCTTTGCATTCTCAAGACGGCTGATTTTGTTGAATTCTTCGGGGCACAATCCGTTGAAGATGATGTCACATGCTTGAGTGTTGTATTGCAACATCTTCAATTCTTCCGCATTAGCTTCACGGTTTGGTTCTCTCCCATCGAAGAATTCACCTTGCAAGCCAATACAAATAATAGCCCAAACGGCGGGGTTATGTCCAAGAATATGCATTTTCATCTTATGCTTCCAACTAGCAAAATTAGTACCATCAAAGTAAGGACCTCTATGGTGATGATTTCCCTCGCTAGATGCCATACTCTCCTCGGTTGTGAAACCAAGGCTTATGACCACCAAAAGCTATGGAAATCAAAGCAAATGGAGACCAAAGCTCTGATACCACTTGTAGGACCTTGAAGTATGTCTAGAGGGGGGTGATTAGACTACTTGACCAATAAAAACTTAACCTTTTCCCAATTTTATAGTTTGGTAGATTTTAGCTATTTTAGGACAAGTCAAGTAATCATCACACAATTCAAGCAAGCATGCAAAGAGTATATTGGCAGCGGAAATTAAAGCATGCAACTTTCAAGAAAGTAAAGGGAAGGGTTTAGAGAATTCAAACGCAGTTGGAGACACGGATGTTTTTCTCGTGGTTCCGATAGGTGGTGCTATCGTACTTCCACGTTGGTGGAGACTTCAACCCACGAAGGGTAGCAGGTTTGCGAGTCCACGGAGGCTCCACCCACGAAGGGTCCATGAAGTAGCAACCTTGTCTATCCCACCATGGCCGTCGCCCACGAAGGACTTGCCTCACTAGCGGTAGATCTTCACGAAGTAGGCGATCTCCTTGCCCTTACAAACTCCTTGGTTCAACTCCACAATCTTGTCGGAGGCTCCCAAGTGACACCTAGCCAATCTAGGAGACACCACTCTCCAAGAAGTAACAAATGGTGTGTTGACGATGAACTCCTTGCTCTTGTGCTTCAAATGATAGTCTCCCCAACACTCAACTCTCTCTCATAGGTTTTGGATCTGGTGGAAAGATGATTTGAGTGGAAAGCAACTTGGGGAAGGCTAGAGATTAAGATTCATATGGTAGGAATGGAATATCTTGGCCTCAACACATGAGTAGGTGGTTCTCTCTCGAAATGGTAAGTTGGAAGTGTAGGTTCGTCGATGGCTCTCTCCACGAATGAAGAGGAGGTGGAGGGGTATATATAGCCTCCACACAAAATCCAACCGTTACACACAATCTACCAAACTCGGTGGGACCGAATAGTTAAACTCGGTCGGACCGATTGATAAACCTAGTGACCGTTAGTGATTTTCGTGGGATGACATGCATCTCGGTGAGACCGATATGGTTAGGGTTAGGGCATAACGTAATCTCGGTGAGACCGATTACAAACTCGGTGAGACCGATTTTGGTAATTAGCTAACCGAGAGTTGGTCGTAAACTTCGGTGGGACCGATTTGCTCTTTTCGGTGAGACCGAAATGTTACAAAAAGGAAAGAGAGTTTACATTGCAATCTCGGTGGGACCGATCGCTCACTTGGTTGGACCGAAGCGTTCTGAAGGAAGCAGAGAGATTGCAACCCCATCTCGGTGAGACCGAGATCCCTATCGGTAAGACCGATTTGCTTAGGGTTTGTGGCAGTGGCTATGACTTTTGGAATCGGTGGCGCCGGATAGAAAGAATCGGTGTGACCGATTTTGGCTTTAAGTTTAGGTCATTTATGGATGTGGGAAAGTAGTTGAGGGTTTTGGAGCATATCACTAAGCACATGAAGCAAAAGGCTCATTAAGCAACACCTCATCCCTTCTTGATAGTATTGGCTTTTCCTATAGACTCAACTTGATCTTGGATCACTAAAATGTAAAATGAAGAGTCTTGAGCTTTTGAGCTTGAGCCAATCCTTTGTCCTTAGTATTTTTGAGGGATCCACTTTCATCATCCATGCCATGCCATTCATTGAGCTTTCCTGAAATAATAGTCTTGGAATAGCATTAGCTCAATGAGCTATATGTTGTTATGAATTACCAAAACCACCTAGGGATAGTTGCACTTTCAGGAAGCTAACTAAGAATGGGACTTTTACGGTAAAATATTTTTATACGGATTTGATTAATTCTGGCCCACTCTCAAGATCGTTGCACATTTGGAAGGTCAAGGTTCCTTTGCATATTAAATTTTTTATGTGGTTTGTCCACAAACAAGTGATACTCACAAAGGATAACTTAAATTAAAGGCGATGGGCAGGCAGCTCACGATGTTGTTTTTGTGATCATGATGAAACAATACAACACTTATTTCTGGATTGCCCACTTGCCAAATTACTTTGGAGAACGATTCATATAGCCTTCAACATTAGCCCTCCAGTTCATATTGCGTCTTTGTTTGGGACGTGGTTAGCTGGAGTTGAGCAGAGTACTGCGGCTCGTATTCGGATTGGAATATGTGCACTATTATGGGCTATATGGAACTGCAGGAATGACATGATTTTTAAGGGACAACACACTTTGACTTTCTTGCAGGTTATCTTCAGGGCTACAACTTGGATCCGTACGTGGTCCTTACTCACTCCTATGGACTCCAGGGAGCCTTTGGTTACTGGGTGCAACCAATGGGAGATGGTAGCTCGGGCTATATTCAACCGGTTCGGATGGCGCTCGCATAATAGGATAGGAGTCTAGGGAGCTTATCCTTCTTATTACCATATCGGTTGATCATGTCGGCATGTTATTTCCCTTTTGTTCACTTTGTTTTGCTCCGTTTGCGAGCTGTAAGACCTTTTTGATGACTTTGTCCGGATTATTAATAATATGGCTGCATGCATCTTCATGATGCAGAGGCCGGGGGCATACCTCCATTTCTAAAAAAAGGGCAAAATGATTCACCACCGACTCCTCATGTTTGACATGGGAAACGTGTCCGCCTAAAACAAATGTCATATCAAGGTGAACAAGCTTCTAGAGCGTTAGATGTGCTACGTGGTAGAACAACTCCTCGCGATGCAAGGGTGATGTTTGCTCTTCAATAGTGTAACAATTGTTGGGCCCCTAAGTGTAAAGGTTTGGAGCGAATGATCAGTTCAATAACTAATTTACAACAACTCTCCTGTCAAAATAGCACTACGACACAACTCTAGTGAGGTCGTGGATCTAACCACCTTTCCTGGTTACAACAAGTTGTGAGCCTATCGCATATATGGTTGGAGTTATTTTTGTTTCCATGGAAAAAATAACCACATAAAATAGGAGTTCATGTAAAAGTAACTTAGTGGTGATTTCTTACGAAGAAAATTGGACCAAGGTTTATAGGCTCATTAGCAGCATCTCTCTAAATAACAGTGGTGCACAAAAATAAGCATACATGTGTAATAAACACTCAAAATATAGGCAGTAAATCTATGTATCTATAAACCAATGTCCGTCTGCAAAACATCTATAAATAACAGACCGAAATCCATCATGCGTCTTAATAAAAAAAGCATTGCATTTAGTAAGATGACATACAATTGACAATAATATTCCTCTCATCTCACTTCATTACCGAGACAATGGGACGACTATATTTTAAATCTATAGTTGTGTAAATACAACTATTAGTCTTTTCACTTACTGTCACCAAAATAATCGCTTGCGTAGATTTTCTTCATCTAAAGCACACCATTCCATCTACAGTTTTTTCATCTAAACTAACCAATGATTAGGTTAATGAATTATGAGCAATATATATATATATATATCTGAAAATCATGTAAATGCAACAGGTATAATCTGATCATAAAGTAATAGTTCATCACATAACAGTAGATCACCATAAAAAATACATCATATTAACCACAATCATGTTAACCAGATCACGCGATCATTGTACTGAGGCATGGAGAGAATATATGCTTCGTTTCTTATGTTTCCTCGCCCTTGTTTTATGTGTAGGACTCCAGGTAGATTATATGCGATTATACTTTCTTAGCCTAATCATGCATTCTTTACAATTGCATCTATATGGTACAAAATTTGACACTCTCTCCACTATGGAAGTTTACACAATTGTAAGCTATTTTCTTTGGAACCGTGCAATCCTGCAATTTGCAATATCCCTATCTTCTCTACTTAACGGGGGTTTATTTAACTACTGTCTTTCTCATTATTCATACTTGTTAGTTGTAGTTCAGTTCCTTCAAATTGCAGCGTGTAGCCCAAAGACGAATTCACCGCCATTGCATAGAAATGTCTACAAAAAGCCTACAGAGTATGCTATCCATGCCCAAATATAGTCCACAAAGATGGGGGGGGGGGGGGGGATAGAAGGACTAAAAGACATAGGAAGAGAACAACACCCTAACAAGAGTCCCTCGTGCTTGACATGGTATGAGACAAGATGTAAGTCGAACCTTCCACTTTGCAAGATGCAAGTCGGATCTTTTATCGTGCAATATGTAATAATTTTTAATTATATGTTGTTTTGTTTCTTTGTTGCCAATTTTTTTTCTTAACTTGTTTTTTACCATGTCCTCAATGGCATGTCATTTTCTTTTGTTTCTTGTTGGTGGCCTAGCCATCGAAGACTGTGGCACTTGGAGAGGGGTGTCGCGGGAATGATTCTGATAGTGAGTACTAGGGTATGAACAAGGGGTTATTCTAGCTACGGCGAAGATGTGACACAAGGGTTTACGAGTTCAGGTCGCTCACGGTGGAGGTAAAGTCCCTACTTCTCGAGCTCTCGAGATGTTTGTTTCTCTTGCGTATGGATGATTACAATGGATGCGAGATAACTGACGCATTGATGGTTAGTAACGCCTGACGTCGCATGCCCTCGGACGCTCCAGATTCCCTGCTGACTGCTCATCGTCTTCTGGCCGAGTGTTGTGGTGGTAGCCGAGTGGGTGGATAGCATCCGAGTGGATGAAAAGTATCCGAGTGGATAAGTCTCGATGAACATTTGAATGTGCTTATGAACCAGGGGTCTTAATGCTTGTTGATATGGGGCCCTAGGTAAAATCCAAGATGCATGTCTTGTGACCCTACCCGTAGTAGGTGACCCCAACCCGGGGGGGGGGGGTCTCAACACGGGTTTATGGAAAATTGATCCATGCGACTGTACAAAAGGACAAAGGCAATTTTTGCATCAAGTCTATGCTCCATATTATTTGTTCCCAAGGTACCAAAACTATCTAGTTCTAATCCCTTAGATTACTTTACCAAAATCAATTTAAAACTAAAAAGATAAACAAATATCATTAATTGTATATCAAAATCAAAAAAGTCCAGGAAATAAAAAAAGATACACTAGGGAAATACCATCAAAATTAGTAAAGTGCTAATATGCATAAAAGTCACTGAAATTCTAAGAACAAACAACAAAACATATAAGTGCAAAAAGAAAACCCTCTAAATTTATAGAATATAATTCAAATATTCAGGATGCTATTTTCTTAATACAACATTAATTGTTTTAGTATTTTCACTTGAATATTACTGTTTTGCGCTATGTATTATTTATTCATATTTAGGAACAGGGGTAGTACTTATTTTTTTTAACTGTGGCTGAGCTACCACGTGCACAAAACACCTATTTGTCATAAATTCTATTTTAGTAGGACAACTGAACAAATATAGATTTTGGCACATGCGAGACCAAGTATATTCGATATGATGTTTAGGCATCAACCTTACATTCATCCATCAAACTCGGGGGATTTTTCCATCAAATAGATAGTACAACAATGACAATTCATCTTGATTGACATTGTATATTAGCCGGCTTATTCACAAACTAGCTACCATGGTACTCCCACTTTTATATATCCTTCGCTGCGCTTATTTTGTCTTTAGATAGTGTTGAATTAATCGACCCTTGCCTCACCTACAGAAGAGTTGATAAAGATACGATGACTGAACACCAAATCCATCTCGTACGTAGAGCACGGGTGGGGTTTCTTCACATGTCCCGCCATTGCGATGTCCGCCACAAAAACTACTACTGCAATAGTCTGCTGGAAACCACCTCGCACCACGGTGAGTTTCATCGCGCCTGAGGTTAACCCGTACCTTCTCCTTACTCTTGAGATCAACAGTGAAAAAGGCACCACCTTGCTCGATGAGTAAAGCTCCTCTACTCTCTGCAAAGAAGAAAAGGTTTATCCTGGTGCTCCCAAGATCCGTGAGCTTAGAGTGTAGCCAGCCCCTCTCACTCTCACTTTGATGATCATTGTTCTTTCTTTCTTGCTTGGTCCAAAGCTCTAGCACACCATGATCTCGTATATTAACAAGTGAAATCCTTCCTTCTGCAACACACGGCAAGGGAGGTCGCTTCCGCGACATGCCGGCATGGACTTTTCTCGGGATCTTGGTCCAAGAGACACGTGTTCTGGCGGCGCTTACATTGAGGATGTAGAAGCATGTCTCGTTCTTGTACAACCAATGCGCAAAGCCACTAGTGACGACGCCGGCACGCGGCCCGCACCTGGTGAGTTTGGGAGCTAGGCGGTAGTTGACGGGCGAGCTCCAACTCTGTTTGGTAGAGCAGTACATGTACACGTTCATCAATCCATGTTCGTCGGTGTACGTCAAGAGAACTTGAAACGCAGACTCATCTTGCGAATCCAGATTTCTAACTGCAGCATGGTCCGCGCTGGTGAGAATGGCGCACCCAGTTAGACCGCGGTCCAAGATTTTATGCAGCTCGATGGGAGGCGGCGGGAGGAGATGAGTATCCCGCTTGTCAATCAGCGGGCGGCACACCGCGAGATGGAGCTTCTCACGGCCGCCGGTGTCGGCGGGCAGTATGACGCGCACGAGGAGAAAACCGCGGCGCGACGCCAGTGGCCTCGCGTTGTTGAAGAGCCCATCGTCGTCGTCGACGAACGACGTGAAGTTCAGATGCGCGCCGCCGGCCTGAAGGCTTAGGAACTGCGGAGGGCTCCCAGGTTTCCTTCTCAAGGGCTGAATCCTGTCACGATCAGGGAACATGTTCTGGTAGAAGATCCCGGCGAGCATGGTGGGGCGGCGGGTGCTGTCCGGCCAGAGGCCGATGCGGCGGAGGAAGGCCCGGTCGGTGGCGAGGCGGCGCCATCGCCTGCACGTGGCTGCGCAGCGGAGGAGGTCCTGGACGCCCGGCAGGCGCGCGAAGACCTCGCGGAGGACGTCGTCGGCCATTTGGCCGTCGGCGGCGGCGGCGCGTGCACCGGCCATCGTCTCGTCTAGGGGATCGATCGATGGACGAGTCCGTGGATCTGTCGACGGATGCTTTGGTATGTCCCACAAACAATTCACAAAGTGGACCTACGAAGACACGGAGACGCGCGATACGCTATGTAAAGGGTATGGCCGATTGGATGGACTTCTCGGTTAAAATCCGATCGTATCTCCACTATTCGGGGTTTCCGTGTGCAAATCCAAACAAGCACCATGTATATACGTATATGTACGCTCCAGGCTATATTCGAGGCATATAACTGGTAGAGCTCGAGGTGGCGAGAAAAAGTAAGAGAGGGAGAGACTTGACAACCAAGCTTGCACTTTTTGAAACAAATGAGGGAATCGAAAAGGACATGGTTCCCTCGAACGAATGGTACATCTACAGCCGGGAGCCGCCTCAAACGTGGGCGCAACTAGTTAACAAAGCGCCTTCGCCGGAGCGCTCATGACGATCGGTAGCAGCTTGGCGTCTTCTCGGTAGATTCATGCGTGTTGCGCTTTGGACGCTCCCTTCGGATTTTGTTTTTTTTTTACTTTTTCGCATGCGTTTTCGGCATTTTAAATGGTTTTGGTTTTTCCCCGGTCTTTCTTAGCTTTTCGATAAAAAAAACTTTTTTTTACGCGAAAAAACACATTTTCTTTTTTTTCTTTCGCGAAAGTCACGGTTTCTCTTCCGCGAGAGGCACGGTTGTGCTTTATCGAGAGTCACGGTCGTGCCTTTCGGAAACGAAAAAAAAACACGTTTTCTGTTTTTTTTTCTTTCACGAGAGTCACGGTTTTGCTTCCGCGAGAGGCACGGTTGTGCTTTCGCGAGAGTCACGGCCGTGCCTCTCGGAAAGGGAAAAACAAAACACGTTTTCTATTTTTTTTTCTTTCGTGAGAGTCACGGTTTTGCTTCCGCACGGTTGTGCTTACGCGAAAGTTACGGCCGTGCCTCTCGGAAAGGGAAAAATCGTGTTTTCTGTTTTTTTCTTCGCAAGAGTCACGGTTTTGCTTTCGCGAGAAACGCGGTTGTGCTTTCGCGAAGTCACGGCCGTGCCTCTGAAACGAAAAAATGTGTTTTCTGTTTTTTTTTCTTCCACGAGAGTCACGGTTTTGCTTCCACGAGAGGCACGGTTGTGATTTCGCGAGAGGCACGGGCGTGCCTCTTTCGGAAAGGGAAAATACCGTGCTCCCGGTTCGGTTTTTTCGCCCGGTTTTTTTCGTCCGGTTTTTTCGTGAAAAAAAAGTTCGTCAAAACCTATCAACATGGGATCTAGTTTTGAAGATATCGACGCGAGGAATCCAATTGTGAAAACGGTTCGAGATTTGGACACACGGTTTAAGAGATAGAACGTTTTGAATAAACGGATCTACGAAAAAAGGGAAAACTACCCGGTTGTGACAAGTGGCGCGCTGCATGTGCACCACTTGTCGCAACCTGGGAAAGTGGAGTGTTCTTTGCAACGAGTACTCCTTAATTAGTGATTTCGCTCAAACGTCCGGATGGGTCACCCAGTCACTGATCGATCGCGAAATTTTAATTCAGACGGGCTTCTTAAATGGGTCTTAAATGCCCAGGCTGACCGACACCCCTCATATATCCAACCCAAATACGAGAAGGATATGGGGCGCCCGTCGTACCCAACAGTCCGACCCCACCATAAATTACACCAAAACCACCAAACTATTCCTCCTCCTCCCACCACCCTCCAACTTTTCCCGCGTCCGAGCCCTCGCCGTCCGACACCCTCTTGAACTAGGCTTTCGCCCCGCTTTATAGATAAAGCAAACATCCGTACATTCAAGTAGCATCCACGAAAATGAGAACCGACGACTGACCGTCCGCCACCCACCCTTGCTCTGCATCATCATCACCGGTCTCGATCCTCTGCCGTAGATATCATCCAGCCCGTCCCCGACCGCCGCGACGGAGATGCAGTCTGCCTCGTCCGTCGGCGTCCCTTCCTCGGCTCCATCTTGCAAGGCAGAGAACATCGTCCAGAAGATGCGGCGAGGGCGGCAGCGGCAGAGGATCATGCGGAGACGGTCCAGATGCAGGCCTAGCAGGACGAGCAGGACGCAGTCCACCTGGGCTCGGAGCAGGCGGCATCGATGGCGTCCGGCCAATGATCCAAAAAGTGAGCCATCCGTCATGCTCGGACATTGATTTCAGTTTGGCATGTCCGATTTGTTGAACTATGATTTGCTTTGCTTTATTTTGAACTGTTGAATTCAGACAATTTATATTATATAATCACGTGCATTGATTGCATGGATTTAAGGATCGGCATTTGAGGTATATGTGGATGTGCGACGCAACATATGAGGGGCCGATGGGCGCTGTCCGCAGACGTGTCCGAGGGCGTATAGGGGGCCGGATTTGCCAAGTTCGACTATAGATGCTCTAAACAACCAGTAGCTAAACAGAAATAGCGCGCATGCTTTTGCATTCCATCTTGTTTCTTGAATGTAGCAACAACAGTTCATCTTAATCAACATACGTATATTAACCGAACCATCCAAAAACACTAGCTAGCAAGCGGTACTCCTACTTATATATCCTTATTGCACTATTATTTTCTTTGTAAGATAGCTTTGAATCAATCTATATTTGCATCTTCCCTGGAGGTGAGCAACATACGACGAACAAATACCCAATCCATCTCGTAGAGCACCGGTGGAGTTTCTTCACATATCCTGCCACATTGGTGGCCGTCGCGAAAACTACTACCGCAATAGTCTACCGGAAACCACCTCGTGCCCTGGTCAGTTTCATCGCGCTTGAGGTTAACCCGCACCTTCTCCCTACTCTTGAGGTCAAAAATGAATAATGCGCCACCTTGCTCGATGAGTATAGCACCTCTGCTCTCAGCAAAAATGGCAATGTCTGGTCTCTCGGTCCCGAGATTCGCCAGGTAAGAGTGTAGCCAACGACCCTCACCCTCACCTATGTGATGATCATGGTCGTCTTGTTTTTGTTTGGTCCAAAGCTCCGGCACACCATGATCTTGTGTATTAAAAAGCGAAAGCGTTCCTTCTCCGGTGATACACAGCAGGGGAGGTCGTTGATATGGCAAACCGGCGTCGATTTTGATCGGGATCTTTGTCAAAGAGACTTGTTTCATGGTAGCACTTATGTTGAGGATGTAGAGCTCTGTGTAGTCCCTGTATAACCAGTGCACAACGCCACGGGCGACGACGCCAGCACCGGGCCCACACCTAGTGAGGTCTCGCTGGTAGTTGATGGGCACGCTCCAACTCCGTGTGGCTGGGTAGTACATATAGGCGAACACAGCACCGTAACCCCTGTACGTCACTAGCACTTGCCAACCCTGATATTTCAAGGCGGTGTGGTCTGCGCTGGTGAGAATTGCCCAGCCGGTTGGACTATCAGAGATTCCAGGTAGGTCGATTGGAGGCGATGGGAGGAGATGCGTACGGTTGTTGATCAGTGGGCGGCACACCGCCAGACGAAGCTTGTGACGATGATCTGTGTTGGCAGGCAACATGATGCCTAGGAGGAGGAAGCCACGGCGCGACGCCAATGGCCTCGCGTCGTTGAAGAGCCCATCGTCATCGGCGACAAACAACGTCAAGTTGGCATGCGCCGAACCGGCCTGAAGGCTTAGGAACTTCGGAGGGCTTCGTGGTTTTCCCTTCAACGGCTCAACTTCGTCGTGATCAAGCCATATGCTTTGGGTGAAGATCCCAGCTAGCATGGACGGGCGGCGGGCGTTCTCCGCCGGGTCGGTGATGAGGCGGCGCCATCGCCGGCAGGTGACGGCGCAGCGGAGGAGGTCGTGGACGTCGGGCAGGCGCGCAAAGACCTCGCGGAGGACGTCGTCGGCGATCTGGCCGCCGGAGCCTACCCGTGGATTGGCCATCGTCTCGTCTAGGGGTTCGGCCGATGCATGGATGGATCCGTGGATCTGGTGATGGAGGCCTCGGTAGGTTCCGCAACAATTCACATCGAACTCCGAATTTATCTCTACAGTTCTATAGAACGCAACGCTGCAGCGTTGCTTTGGGCTTTTGAGTCAATAACAGGGTGCTTATGGGCTTATATGGCACGCGTGCAAGTCCAAGAAGCCCAGAAGCCTGCCATCTGTTGCTAAAAC
This sequence comes from Aegilops longissima, assembly GCA_021605205.1. Taxonomy (NCBI): domain Eukaryota; kingdom Viridiplantae; phylum Streptophyta; class Magnoliopsida; order Poales; family Poaceae; genus Aegilops; species Aegilops longissima. Next base: position 689,139,918 of record CM038677.1, on the reverse strand, counting down.
AAAAGCCTGCCATCTTCTTCACTAGTGTACGTCACGGGCTCACGGCCGTAAGTGACGCCCGGCAGCAATGGCTCCATCACCTCTTTCTCGCCGTGGTCGATCCGAGCCTCTACACTCATGACTCATCACAACGACATCTCTGCGGTATGATGAGTGCATGGCTGAAATCTGAACGCGTCATCACCCTTAAAACTCACAAATATTCCGGTGGAAACTGGTGGTCTCGACAACCTCAAATGTCAGCTTGAGGAACTTTGTCACCGTCACCGGAAAAGATCCACCGAAGAAGTTATTGTCAGTCATGGCGACAACTACCTCTATGATAAGAGCCCGTGCGACTTAACATGTCGCGATCGAGAGAAACACACACGGCTAAGCCAAAATTTGAAGTCACCAGTATGTAGAGGGTTGTAGTTATATCTCCTACTTGGGCCGTTTTTTCACAAGATTTGCGTGTGATTGGTAAGGGATATGCCATCATCGGTGGATACAAAAAAAATAGCCCCTAAACAAAAGTATACCAAAAAGAATTTGCCCCACCGACTCTATAGTGCATATTATTGGTCACCCAATTGTCAAATTAGTCTAGCTTTGATCTCTTAGCCTACTTGATCGAAAGTTGTTTTGGTGATGATGTGATGGACAGCTTTGCCTAGTTTAGTTAGCGCACAATTTGAAACAAAAAGCCTTGAGTAAAGTAGAAGTCAAAACTTTTACAAGCAAATTCATGAAAGCTTTGAAAAATGAAGGAAAGTAAGAAAATTTAGGGAAATTTCATGAAATTTTGAAAAAATAGCAGCATTTCAGAAGTGTTATTGAAAATTTAAGAACAGTAAACAATGAAAGAAAAACATTGGAACCTACAGAAATCCATTTTCAAATATTTATGAAAGCTATTTGGTCTCAGAATATAAGCATTATTGAGTAAAAACTTCCGAAGGGTATTGCTTTACTCTATGTTATCTTCGGTTTCTTGACGATTTCTATTTGTTTAATGGATGAGCTACCACGTGTGCACAACATTGAGTAGTGTTGCGCTTCGAATAGCGAAAAATATTCAGTAATAATGCGTTAAAGAACCAAAATTACACTTTGCCAACAAGCATGGAACAAAAAGTGATGTTTTTCCTCAAACACTTACATCAACAACAATAGCCAAACTTGCGAACCAACTTGTGGTTAGATGTTTATTAGGTGGACCATGGTATTCCCAATTCATCAGAGTTCAAGTTCTAAACTTGACATTAGTGCTCGTATTTTCCTGGATTTATTCCAAGAAGGAGATGTGTGTTCAGTGGGAGGAAACATTCTCATCGATTATGAAGGCGTTTGTGGCGACTTCATCAATCTTAAGATGATGTGCCTGCTCAGTCTCTCGGAGGTGCTCATAGGGGTAGGATGTGCGCGCGTGTGTTCATGGGTGAGTGTATGCTTGTGTATGTGAATGATTTCGGATTGTACTGTGACAGAAAAAGCAATAGCCAAACTTAAATATTTATAACTGTTTCATCAAATAATGCATGCATATTTTTTTAAATATACGATGCTATTGCTCGATCTTAGAATAAGGCCTTTAAGGTACAAAAGTTTACAAGCACGACGAGAATGGTTGGAAAAGGGTGTTTGATACAAGGTCAACAATGACCCATCTCGCGGTGCAACGCGTAAGGAACAAGATTAGTCGAGCACGAAGCTGATAATGTGTCAAGACTGACGCGACGCACCCAAGGACATAGGTATATATCTCATGATGCATGCATACTTTTACATTCAAGTTTCCTTTTTTTTTCAATCGAGCGACAACAATTCATCTTATAATCAACTTATGTATATAACCGGCCCATCTAGAAAAATACCGCTAATATATATTCCTCTTTCACCATTCTTTCGTCAGATAGTATCGATTTAATACACTTACCTCTTCTCCACAGGAGATAAGAAACATACGGTGACTACATACTCAATCCATCTCATAGAGCACCGGGGGTGTTTCTTGACAGATCCTGCCATTCCGATGTCAACTGTAGAAACTGCTAGTGCAATGCTCTACTGGAAAGCAATTCATGACCTAGCATGGTGAGTTTCCTCACCCTCAAGGTCAATCCGCACATTCTCCATATTTTTGAGGTTGACAGTGAAGAAGGCACCACCTTTATTGATGAGTAAAGCACCTCTTCTCTCTGCAAAGAAGACTATGTCTAGTCTCTTGCTCCTCAGATCCTTGAGCTCAGAGTGTAGCCATCCTCCCTCACACTCATTGTCATGATCATTGTTTTTTTTTTTTGTTCTTGCTTGATCCAAAGATCTAGCACCATCATATCCTATATTAACAAGTGAAAGCTTCACATCGCTCGTGATACTTGACAAGAGAGGCCGCCGCCACGGCATGCCACCATGACTTTGATCGGAATCTTGGTCCAAGAGACTTGGTATTTTGACAGTGTTTATGTTGAGGATGTAGAAGTTTGTCCCGTCCCTGTACCCATAAGAACAATAGCCAAACAGAGGAGTACCCATAAGCGGACACATATCCATGAATATCTGTTTAAGTCAATACCACTTGAAATGCAGACTGCTCTTGCCAATCCAGATTTTCGACAACGGTGTGATCAACACTGTTATAACAGAGGTCTAGTGTCCATATTGTTGCAACCACCGTGCTCTGTAAATGTGAACTAGGTAGTTTTATCTATTGGTTATTGTTGAACAATTCGTCGTAGGATTTCAAGTGAGACTTAACATTCTGAAGTTGTTGTGTTTATGCACTGTAACTGTTCCTGTTTAATTAGTTTGCCCGGACAAATACATTGGAAACCAACCATATTGTCAACCCAAATCCTTCCAGCGTGACAAAAAATTAAAATTTGGAAGTTGCCAATGATTTTGTATCCATGAATGCACAGTCAAATGGAACAAAATTTCAAAATAACCTGGCATTTTCCCTGCATTGGATTCAGAAACTACCCCATAATGCAAGAGCAGGTCGGATAGTGCAATATCAGTCCAGCATCACAAGATCGATCGCTACAAAACCACTACAGCTAACGAAACCACACACACTGGAGGCGAGGCGCCGATGAAAAGCAGCCTTGTGGGGCTAGAGCAGAATCAGCGAGAAGCGGCCGGGGCAGATCTAACCGTTGAGTGAAAGCTCGTCAATGGACAACATTGCCGAAGTGACTAGAAATCAAATACAGTGACAAAGGTAAACACAGCAAATACCAACAGCTAGAATTGAAATCTATTTGACACTGCGTGTCTATTTCTTGAATATCACCAGCAACATAAATTCTTTTCTTGTTTGTGTGGAAGACACCAGCAACATAAATTCATCTTCAATGGCACGTATTTGCAAAAGAAATGCATATGTAAGCAAAAGCACAAAACTGTTACCACTTAAGCATGTCATAAGAAGGATGAACACCGGAGCATTATAAAAGCCCCGAAGTTAATTATAACATAATAAATACGACCGATAGGCCATTCACCGGCAATATTAAGGCTCTTACAGCAGAGACACACATCCATACTGCACGCAACGAATAGGCCGCTGTTGTGGCACAGAAGTAGCAGATCATCGGCGAGGTCTTGAGTTAATCAAGTATTGTCTCATCTCCTAGGTGAGAAGAGGTGAGGAACGCAGCGCGGCTAAAATACCAAATCTATCTCGTAGAGAACTGGGGGTGCTAATTGACACCTACCACCAATGTGTCGTCCTCTGCAGCAAGTGCTACTACAACTCTCATTACTCTTTCTCTCTCGGGCGGGATGGACACGTCTCTGCCACGCCTCCCTTGTGTGTTCGTGCCGGATTTTTGCGCGGCGGTGCCGGTGCCTCACCACGGCCACGTTCGCCGGCGAGGGCAACGGGTAGAGCTCCTCGACGACGAGGGGGTGGTGGTGGATACATGCAGAGGGGAGAGCGATGCGGCGTGGCGGGTGGGCCAGGAGGTGGTGTTCCCGTGCCACGTCGCGGAAATTGCGGCGGCTGACCGGTGGGGCGAGGCGGGGACATTCGAGGTGAGTAATGGCGAGCGGGGGGCTGAGAGGGGGGTTATTAGACCGACGCCTCGGCTCTCTCCCTCCTCACACCTCACAAATCTCGCCCGTGAGAACCACCGCTCTGCGCCGCTGCGACAGCTAGGGTTTGATGAAGACGAGGGAACAGCAGATGTGGGCGCTGTGCGATGGTGACGAGATCCTGATGGGGCGGTTGAAGGAGATCGACCGATGGTTTCCGACGGCGAAGTCGCTCAATGACGCGTCGGAGTTGGTGAGAGACAAGCTGCACGGGGAGGAGATTCTCAGGTGCTTCCCCAACTACGACCGCCAGCCGGCGATGGGGGTGATCCTGTGGGCGATGCTCGAGGCGGAGTCGCTGGTCCCGGAGCAGAGGGAGAAGTGGAAGTTGTTCCGCTCCCTCCGCTACCGCCTGATCCAGCCGAGGGCGCCACCTCCGGTGCCGCAAGAGCAACCTCAGGAGGTGATGATGGGGATTCCTGCCCCCGGATCCAGGTGGCTGCCGATCCAGATCGAGGAGGAAGCGGAGCTCGAGGAGATGGAGGAGGAAGCGGCGGTGCCGCCGCGGTGAAGAGCCAGGGTGTCTCCGACCCCAACCTCACTCCCTCGCTGTTCCCCGCGGTTCCAGAGGCGTTTGCCTCGCCTCCTCGCTCTCTCCCACCGCCCCGAGGTGCGCGGCGGGCAACCGCTTCAGTTGCTGGCAGTGAGGACTCCGAGGAGGAGGGGGAAGGGGAGGCCCTCATCTCCGATTCAGGTATGTCGACTGTTACAAAATACTTGGCATCTACTACTCCAATTGAAGTAGATGATGCTGATAGTGGTAGGTTACTTGGGAGATTCAGGCCTGATAACAGAAACAGAATTAGGAAAAAGCCGAAATCTCAAGGTAATAAGAGTTTTGGATTGATTTCTTATGCGATTGTTAGTACAGAGCATAGAGGGTTTAGGGATAAAAATAAGGTTGGTAGGTTGAGCAATATGACTCATGTGACTGGTGTAGACACTAAAATTGTTCAAAAACATATGGAAAAAGACAATGTTCATCCCATAATCCCTCTATTTGGGGAAGAGGATGTGGATTTTGGGGAAATTGAGATGCAAAGTACCCCAATTGCAAATTATTTAGGTGCAAAAAGGGGAAAGTTTGAGGAATCTGATATGGAAGGAAAAGTGAGACCCCTGATGATTTTTGGGGGCTCAGTTGGGAGGGATTTAAACACAGATGTGGAGGTGGGCCTGCGGTGGTGGAGGCCTGGTGAGTTGAAGCCCGGCCCAATCCAACAAAGGGATAGAGCTGCGGGGGATATAAAAGGGGGTGTGGAGAAGGCTGGGAAGCAACCCCACTCTTTAGGGTTTCCTCCTCTCCTCCCCTCGCCGCCACAAGAAGAAATTATGTCAGGAAATTTTGGTAGAGGATTTGGAGCTCAGAGATTCAACAGAGGGGGTGGAAATGGACATATAGGAGGGAGATTCAACAATACTGAGAAGGGAGGAGGATGGAATGGAGGGAGACATGCCTTTCCAGGGAGATATGGGGGCTTTGGAAGGGGAGACAGCCGTTTTGGTCCTGCGAATGGAATGGACAGAGATTCAGAGGATGAAGATCCTAGATCTGAGAGGAACGGAGAGAATCTGATGTGGCAAGCTAAGACTGGGAAGAAGGATGAAGGGGGAGAGATCGCAAGGATGGCTAGCGGTGATGCAGAAGATACTGTGCTGGAAAAAGAGAGGAGCAAAAATCAGATATCTCAGCCAGATCAGCAGCAGCAGCAGCAGTTGCTTTTGACTTCACTGCTCTCTCAGCTGGTGTAGGGGATGCAGAACAGTGAGAAGAACCAGATGGATGGGATAGATGGAAATCGAATTGGTAACCTGCTTGGGAAAAAGAGTCAAAGGAAAGAGGAAGGAGGTCCTGATGGACAACAAAGAGTTGACAAGGTGGCTGATCAGGGAGCTGGATTGGAAATGAAAAAGCAGGGAGGGAGAAGCAGTTGGCAGCAAGGTTATGAGGAAAACAAGAAAAAATTTGACAGGTTTAGCAAACAGGTGTGTGGTAAATGTAAAGATCCTAGACACACCACTAAGGACTGCAGGGTGGGACACTGCTTGATCTATGGCAGAGAGAACCATATTACAGGGGAGTGCAACTTGCTGAAACAGGTTAAACCAGTCCCAAAATATGTAGGATATGCAGCTAAAGGATTAGGAATTCTTCTAGTGCAGAGTTATAAGGATGTTCTGGTTGCAGAACATACCAATCCTTTGGGTGTGGTGATCATAAGAGAAGGGAGGATCAATGAGACTGAGCTAGTGAAAGCTTTGGGAGAAATGTTTGACTGGGGGTGGCAATGGAGAGTGAGGGAATTTGGAAAGAATGGATATATGATTGAGATTTCCTAATAAGGCAAAATTGGTGGAGTTGGCCAAGTTTAATGACTTTAATTTGCTGGGGACAGGGGTGGTGATCAAGGTTCAACCCTGGTCCCTTGACCATCAGGCTGTTGGCAAGATGCATACTATTTGGGTCAAGCTGGCCAAAGTACCAGATTGCTTCAGACATTTTTTAGGTATTTGTGAGGTGGCTGCTGCAGTGGGACCTGTCTTGGAGATTGATATGGACACTATTAATGAGGATAAAATTAGAGCAAAGTGTGGAATCAGGGATGTGGAGAAAATACCTACTCAAGTAGAAATCACTTCGCCTGATCTTCTTATGTTCAGAATTGGGGTGGAGGCTGAGAAGGTGGTGGAAATTGGCTGGTACAGGGAAGAGAAGAGGAAAATGACAGCAATAATATCTCAGAAGTGGGAGAGGAAGAGATTGACAAAAGGAAGAGAACCAAATTGGAGGATAATGAGCACAGAGGGGTTTCTCTGGGATGCTTATCCCTGAAACAGAGTGAGGAGGTTGATGGAAAGATTGAAAAGATGAAATCTCAGATGGAGGAAAACATGATGCAATGGCAAAATGAGATGACTTTGGAGAGAAGAAGATGGCAAAAAGAAAGTGAAATCATGCTCAGTAAAATAAAGGCTTTGGAGTAAGACAAGGTCAGAAGCAATGCACTATGGGCAAAAAATGAAAACAGAATCAAAGAGCTAGAGAAGATTCAGACAGAGCTACAGGAGACAAGTAAAAAACAATTAGAAGAAATCCAGAAACTGGCACAAGAGGCTGCCAATAGAGAGGAATATGAAATGGAATTAGCAAATATGGACCTTGAAGATTATGAGAAAGAAGCTCAACAGAAAAAAGAAGATACAGATTCTGGGAAATATAATGAGCCCACTGATTATAATGCTAGCCAAGAATCTATTGGGACTTTGGGGGAGCAGATGGCTGAAATACATGGAAGTGAGGTCCTGGACAAAGAAGGGGAAGAAAAAGATGTTGAGATCAAGAGAAGTCTTAGAAACAAAGGGAAGGAAGACAGGAAAATTGAAGATATGGCTAAAAGCAGAGCTGAGGAGAGAGACAATTATGGTAAGAACCCTGATCTGGTTATTGCTGATGCTTCTTTACTACGCATTAGTTCTTTGGTGGGGATTGATTTGGGTTGCTCAATAGAGATGATTGATAAAAACATAGATATTATTAACAAGATGGAAAAAGCTAGAAGGGAGCTATATTTCCAGAATATTAAGAGAGAAGAAAGTGGTAAAGCAGGAGAAAAATGTGAGGAGGAAGGGATTTGTAAAAAAGATGTCCCAGTATATATTAATACTGGAGACATAACCCTCGAGGAACTCTGTTCAGACTATGAACATTCTGATGTGGATATTGAGGAACAACAAATCAAAAAACTGAGAGGAATGTTCTCAGGGAGAAAAAGTGGTAAGAAAAGCTCACCAGCACTTGACTGTGTGAAGCAATCAGTTGGGATTGGGGTTCTTCAAAGGAGGAAAAAGATAAGAGATTTTAGCTGAGAGTTCTTACTGTATTTTGCGTCAGATATAGACTTGGTTGCTGCAAAAATTAGAAAATGAGGGTGTTTTTTTTTTGGAATGTAAGGGGTATAGGTCAAGATCACAAAAAAAGATACATTAGAGAAATGATTATAGATCAGAAGCTAGACTTTATTGGGCTCTCTGAGACCATAAAGCAAGACTTCACAAAGAATGAGTTACACAGTTTATGTGGAGGGAGAAACTTCCAATGGAGTTGGAACCCATCCAGAGGCATGTCAGGGGGGATCCTGATGGGAATCAACAAAGATGTGTTTAATGTTGAAACTATTGAAAAAGGACAATATTTCTTGAGAATGCTAGTATTTGATAAGAATATCAAAATGCACTGGAATTTGGTCACTGTATATGGGGATGCACAGAAGGAAGGAAAGGCTAGTTTTCTTGCTGAATTGGCAAGATTATATCATGATAATCCTCTTCCTTGCTTGGTTGGGGGAGATTTTAACATTATTAGAAATGGGAAGGAGAAAAACAAACCTATGCTTAATGAACAATGGTCCTTTATGTTTAATGCTATTATTGAACAAGCAGGGCTAAGGGAATTACCTTTGAATGGAAGGAAGTACATCAGGAGGACCCTACTTTTGAAAAACTAGATAGAGTTTTGATGTGCCCAGCTTGGGAGGAAAAGTACCCATTAACCATATTGCAAGCCTTTGCTAGGGAGATATCTGATCATACCCCCTTGTTCCTGGATACAGGGGAGACTCATGATCATAAATACATTTTTAGATATGAAAATGCTTGGCTACTGAGAGAGGGTTTTAGAGAGCTGGTGTATAACACCTGGAATGAGAGATACTTTGGGGACATTTTGGATAGATGGCAATCCAGGTTGAGAAAACTTAGGAAAAAGGCCAAAGGATGGAATAGAAATATGGATGCTTGGTACAGAAAAATAAAAATGGATATAAGAAAAGAACTTGATGATTTAGATAAGAGAGCTGAGATCATGGGTTTAAGTGCGAAGGATAGAAATGAACAAAAAGAGTTGAGAGCCCAATTGAAAAGAGTAATGTTACAAGAAGAGATGAAGTGGTTGCAAAGATATAAAGATTCAGAGATCAAAGATGGAGACGGAAATACTAGATATTATCATGCCAAGGTGAATGGGAGGAGGAGAAAAAACAAGATTGTTTCCCTAGAACAGGAAGAAGGGATTATTGTGGGAGATGAGAAGTTAATGGAGTATATTACCAAATTCTATAAAGAATTATTTGGACATCCTGAAGAATCTAGTATCTCGTTGAGAGAGATGGAGATGAATAAAATTAATGCATAAGAGAAAGAGGAGCTTTTGGCTCCTTTCTCCCTGAATGAAATCCATCAGGTGGTTTTTGGGATGAAAAGGAACAAAAGCCCTGGCCCTGATGGGTTCCCTACTGATTTTTACCAAGATTTTTGGGAAGTGGTTAAATGGGATCTGAAATCCTTAGTAGATGGTTTTGCAAAAGGAGAAATTAATATTGCCGGACTCAATTATGGCATAATTACTCTAGTCCCCAAAACTAATGATGCTAAACAAATCCAGAAGTTCAGACCCATTTGCCTGTTGAATGTGAGTTTTAAAATCATTACTAAAATTCTGATGAATAGATTGGCTAAATGTGTGGCCCCTGTGATCTCCAGAACCCAAACTGCCTTTATTAAGGGCAGATACATAATGGAGGGAGTTGTGATTCTGCATGAGGCCCTGAATTCCTTTCATAAAAATAAAGAAGATGCCCTGGTTTTTAAAGTGGATTTTGAGAAAGCTTATGATAAAATCAAATGGCCTTTTGTGATTCAAATGCTGAAAATGAAAGGATTTCCTGATAAGTGGTGTGATTGGGTGATGGAAACTATGAGAGGAGGACATGTTGGAATTAAAGTGAATGATGAAATTGGCCCATATTTTAAAACCTTTAAAGGATTGAGGCAAGGAGATGCTATGTCACCCCTACTGTTTGACATAGCTGCTGATGCCCTAGCTTTTATAATGAGTAATGCCCTGAAGCATGATCTGGTTAAGGGTGTGTTGAATGAAAATGGAGAAAAAGGGATTAATATGTTACAATATGCTGATGATAGGACGGCGTGGTGGTGGAAGTAGCGGGATCCCGGTAGGGCTTCGCCGAGCGCAAGCGGGGAGGAAGAGGTGTCACGGGAGGGAGGGAGGCGCCAGGGACTTAGGTGCGGCTGCCCTCCCTCCCCTCCACTATATATAGGGGCCTAGGGGGGCGCCGGCCCCTTGTAGATCCCATCTAGGGAGGGGCGGCTGCCCTAGGGGTGGCTTGGCCTCCAAGCCAAGTGGAGACGCCCCCACCCCTTAGGGTTTCCAATCCTAGGCGCATGGGAGGCCCAAGGGGGGCACACCAGCCCACCAGGCTGGTTCCCATGCCCTTCAGCCCATGGGGCCCTCCGGGATAGGTGGCCCCACCGGTGGACCTCAGACCCTTCCGTGGTCCCAGACAATACCGATGACCCCAAACTTTCCCGTGGCGGCTGGACTTCCTATTTATAAATCTTTACCTCTCCGACCATTCCGAACTCCTCATCACATCCGGGATCTCATCCGGACTCAACAACTTTTGGGTTACCGCATACTAATATCTCTACAACCCTAGCGTCACCGAACCTTAAGTGTGTAGACCCTACGGGTTCGGGAACCATGCAGACATGACCGAGACAACTCTTCAGCCAATAACCAACAGCGGGATCTGGATACCCATGTTGGCTCCCACATGTTCCACGATGATCTCATCGGATGAACCACAATGTCGAGGATTCAATCAATCCCGTATTCAATTCCCTTTGTCTAGCGGTATTGTACTTTCCCGAGATTCGATCGTCGGTATCCCGATACCTTGTTCAATCTCGTTACCGGCAAGTCTCTTTACTCGTTCCGTAACACATCATCATGTGATCAACTTCTTGATCACATTGTGCACATTATGATGATGTCCTACCGAATGGGCCCAGAGATACCTCTCCATCACACGGAGTGACAAATCCCAGTCTCGATTCGTACAACCCAATGCAGACACTTTCGGAGATACCCGTAGTGCACCTTTATAGCCACCCAGTTATTGCGTTGTGACGTTTGGCACACCCAAAGCATTCCTACGGTATCCGGGAGTTGCACAATCTCATGGTCTAAGGAAAAGATACTTGACATTAGAAAAGCTTTAGCATACGAACTACACGATCTTTGTGCTAGGCTTAGGATTGGGTCTTGTCCATCACATCATTCTCCTAATGATGTGATCCCGTTATCAACGACATCCAATGTCCATGGTCCGGGAACCGTAACCATCTATTGTTCAACGAGCTAGTCAACTAGAGGCTTACTAGGGACATGGTGTTGTCTATGTATCCACACATGTATATGAGTTTCCTATCAATACAATTATAGCATGGATAATAAACGATTATCATGAACAAGGAAATATAATAATAATAACTAATTTATTATTGCCTCTAGGGCATATTTCCAACAGTCTCCCACTTGCACTAGAGTCAATAACCTAGTTCACATCGCCATGTGATTAACACTCATAGGTCACATCGCCATGTGACCAACATCCAAAGAGTTTACTAGAATCAATAATCTAGTTCACATCACTATGTGATTAACACTCAATGAGTTCTGGGTTTGATCATGTCATGCTTGTGAGAGAGGTTATTAGTCAACGGGTCTGAACCTTTCAGATCCGTGTGTGCTTTACAAATCTCTATGTCATCTCCTAGATGCAGCTACCACGCTCTATTTGGAGCTATTCCAAATAACTGTTCTACTATATGAATCCGGTTTACTACTCAGAATAATCCGGATTAGTGTCAAAGTTTGCATCGGCGCAACCCTTTACGACGAACTCTTTTACCACCTCCATAATCGAGAAAATTCCTTAGTCTACTTGTTACTAAGGATAAGTTTGACCGCTATCCTGTGATCTATTCCTGGATCACCCTTGTACCCCTTGACTGACTCATGGCAAGGCACACTTCCGGTGCGGTACACAGCATAGCATACTATAGAGCCTACGTCTGAAGCATAGGAGACGACCTTCGTCCTTTCTCTCTCTTTTGCCGTGGTCAGGTCTTGAGACTTACTCAATACTCACACCATATAACATAGCCAAGAACTCCTTCTTTGTTGATCTATTTTGAACTCCTTCAAAATCTTGTCACGGTATGTATTCATTTGAAAGTACTATTAAGCGTTTTGATCTATCCTTATAGATCTTGATGCTCAATGTTCAAGTAGCTTAATCCAGGTTTTCCATTGAAAAACACTTTTCAAATAACCCTATATGCTTTCCAGAAATTCTACATCATTTCCGATCAACAATATGTCAAGAACATATACTCATCAGAAATGCTATAGTGCTCCCACTCACTTATTTGGAAGTACAAGTTTCTCATAAACTTTGTATAGACCCAAAATCTTTGATCATCTCATCAAAGCGTATATTCCAACTCCAAGATGCTTACTCCAATCCTTAGAAGGATTGCTGGAGCTTTGCACACTTGTTAGCATCTTTCAGGATTGACAAAACCTTCTGGTTGTATCACATACAACCTTTCCTCAAGAATATAAACGAGGAAACAATGTTTTGACATCCTATCTGCAAGATTTCATAAATCATGCAGTAACTGCTAATATAATTCCAACAGACTCTTTAGCATCGCTACGAGTGAGAAAGTCTCATCGCAGTCAACGCCTTGAACTTGTCGGAAAACATCTTAACGACAAGTCGAGCTTTCTTAATGGTGATAATTACCATCATTGTCCGTCTTCCTTTTAAAATCCATCTGCACCCAACAGCCTTACGACCATCAAGTGGTTCTTCCAAAGTCCATACTTTTTTTTCATACATGGATCCTCTCTCGGATTTTATGGCCTCGAGCCATTCGTCGGAATCCGGGCCCACCATCGCTTCTCCATAGCTCGTAGGTTCATTGTTGTCTAGCAACATGACCTCCAAGACAGGATTACCGTACCACTCTGAATTAGTACCTGTCCTTGTCGTCCTACGAGGTTTGGTAGTGACTTGATCTGAAGTTTCATGATCACTATCATCATCTTCCACTTCAATTGGTGTAGGCGCCACAGGAACAACTTCCTGTGCCCTGCTACTGTTGGGGAACGTAGTAATTTCAAAAAATTTCCTACGCACACGCAAGACCATGGTGATGGCATAGCAACGAGGGGAGAGTGTCCGTCCACGCACCCTGAGACCGTAAGAGGAAGCGTTATAACAACGCGGTTGATGTAGTCGACGCCTTCACGATCCGACCGATCCAAGTACCGAACGATGGCACCTCCGTGTTCAGCACACGCTCAGCTCGATGACGATCCCCGGCTCCGATCCAGAAAGCGTCGGGGATGAGTTCCACAAGACGACGGCGTGGTGACGATGATGATGCTCCACCGACGCAGGGCTTCGCCTAAGCTTCGCGACGATATGACTTCATCGGCGCAGGGCTTCGCCTAAGCTCATGACGATATGACCGAAGTGGAATATGGTGGAGGGGGCACCGCACACGGCTAAGGAACGATCCGTAGATCAACTTGTGTGTCATGGGGTGCCCCCGCCCCGTATATAAAGGAGCAGGGGTGCGGCCAGCCCTAGGGGGCGGCCGAGGAGTCCTACTCCCACGGGAGTAGGACTCCCTCTCCTAGTTGGACTAGGACTTGGGGAGGGAAGAGGAAGGCGCGCCGCCTCTCCTTGTCCTATTCGGACTAGAGGGAGGGGGCGCGCCTACCCCTGGCCGGCCCTTCCTCTTCTCCCTTATGGCCCATCAAGGCCCATTGACCCCGGGGTTCCAGTAACCCCGGTGTTCCATAACGCCCTGCTTTCATCCGAACCTTTCAAGTCCAAACATAGGCTTCCAATATATCAATCTTTATGTCTCGACCATTTCGAGACTCCTCGTCATGTCCGTGATCACATCCGGACTCAACAACCTTCGTACATCAAAACTTATAAACTCATAATGAATCGTCATCGAAACGTTAGCGTGCGGACCCTACGGGTTCGAGAACTATGTAGACATGACCTAGAACCATTCTCGGTCAATAACCAATAGCGGAACCTGGATGCCCATATTGGTTCCTACATATTCTACGAAGATCTTTCTCGTTCAAACCGCATAACGACATATGTTGTTCCCTTTGTCACCGGTATGTTACTTACCCGAGATTCGATAGTCGGTATCCAATACCTAGTTCAATCTCGTTACCGGTAAGTCTCTTTACTCGTTCCGCAATACATCATCTCACAACTAACTCATTAGTTGCAATGCTTGCAAGGCTTATGTGATGTGTATTACCGAGAAGGCCCAGAGATACCTCTCCGACAATCGGAGTGACAAAACCTAATCTCAAAATACGCCAACCCAACATGTACCTTTGGAGACACCTGTAGTACTCCTTTATAATCACCCGATTCGTTGTGACGTTTGGTAGTACCAAAGTGTTCCTCCGTAAACGGAGTTGCATAATCTCATAGTTACAGGAACATGTATAGGTCATGAAGAAAGCAATAGCAATATACTAAACGATCAAGTGCTAAGCTAACGGAATGGGTCATGTCAATCACATCATTCTCCTAATGATGTGATCCCATTAATCAAATGACAACACATGTCTATGGTTAGGAAACATAACCATCTTTGATCAATGAGCTAGTCTAGTAGAGGCATACTAGTGACTATCTGTTTGTCTATGTATTCACACATGTATTATGTTTCCGGTTAATACAATTCTAGCATGAATAATAAACATTTATCATGATATAAGGAAATAAATAATAACTTTATTATTGCCGCTAGGGCATATTTCCTTCAGTCTCCCACTTGCACTAGAGTCAATAATCTAGATTACATAGTAATGATTCTAACACCCATGGAGTCTTGGTGCTGATCATGTTTTGCTCGTGGAAGAGGCTTAGTCAACGGGTCTGCCACATTCAGATCCGTATGTATCTTGCAAATCTCTATGTCTCCCACTTGGACTTGGTCCCGAATGGAATTGAAGCGTCTCTTGATATGCTTGGTCCTCTTGTGAAATCTGGATTCCTTTGCCAAGGCAATTGCACCAAGATTGTCACGAAGATCTTCATTGGTCCCGATGCACTAAGTATGACACCTAGATCGGAAATGAACTCTTTCATCCAGACTCCTTCATTTGCTGCTTCAAGCAGCTATGTACTCCGCTTCACATGTAGATCCCGCCACGACGCTGTGTTTAGAACTACACCAACCGACAGCTCCACCGCTTAATAAAAACACGATCCGGTTTGCGATTTAGAATCGTCCGGATCGTGTCAAAGCTTGCATCGACGTAACCATTTACGACTAGCTCTTTGTCACCTCCATATACGAGAAACATATCCTTAGTCCTTTTCGGTATTTCAGGATGTTCTTGACCGCTGTCCAAATGATCCACTCTGGATTACTTTGGTACCTTCCTGCCAAGCTTATCGCTAAGCATACGTCAGTCTGGTACACAGCATTTCATACATGATAGAGCCTATGGCTGAAGCATAGGAACATCTTTCATTTTCTCTCTATCTTCTGCTGTGGTCGGGCATTGAGTCCGACTCAATCTTACACCTTGTAATTCAGGTAAAAACCTTTCTTTGCTCGATCCATTTTGAACTTTTTCAAAACTTTATCAAGGTATGTGCTTTGTGAAAGTCCAATTAAGCGCCTTGATCTATCTCTATAGATCTTGATGCCCAATATGTAAGCAGCTTCACCGAGGTCTTTCATTGAAAAACTTTTATTCAAATATCCTTTTATGCTATCCAGAAATTCTATATCATTTCCAATCAATAATATGTCGTCCACATATAATATCGAAATGCTACAGAGCTCCCACTCACTTTCTTGTAAATACAAAGCTTCTCCAAAAGATCAGAGAAACCATATGCTTTGATCACACTATCAAAGCGCTTATTCCAACTCCGAGAGGCTTGCACTGCACCATAAATTGATCGCTGGAGCTTGCACACTTTGTTAGCACCCTTTGGATCAACAAAACCTTCTGGTTGCATCATATACAACTCTTCTTCTATAAATCCATTCAAGAATGCAGTTTTCACATCCATTTGCCAAATTTTATAATCATAAAATGCGGCAATTGCTAACATGATTCGGACAGACTTAAGCATCGCTACGGGTGAGAAAGTCTCATCGTAGTCAACCCCTTGAACTTGTCGATAACCTTTCGCAACAAGTCGAGCTTTATAGACAGTTACATTACCATCGGCGTCAGTCTTCTTCTTAAAGATCCATTTATTCTCAATGGCTTGCCGATCTTCGGCAAGTCAACCAAAGTCCATACTTTGTTTTCATACATGGATCCCATCTCAGATTTCATGGCTTCCAGCCATTTTTATGAATCTGGGCTCACCTTCTCTTCTTCATAGTTTGTAGGTTCGCCATGGTCAAGTAACATGACTTCCGAATAGGATTACCGTATCACTCGTGCGATTTTACTCTGGTCGACCCACGAAGTTCAGAGTAACTTGATCTGAAGTTTCATGATCAACATCATTAGTTTCCTCACTAATTGGTGTAGTTGTCACAGAACCGTTTCTTGTGATGAACTACCTTCCAATAAGGGAGCAGATCTGATTATCTCATCAAGTTCTACTTTCCTCCCACTCACTTCTTTCGAGAGAAACTCTTTTTCTAGAAAGGATCCGGATTTAGCAACGAAAATCTTGCCTTCAGATCTGTGATAGAAGGTGTACCCAACAGATCTCCTTTGGGTATCCTATGAAGACACATTTCTCGATTTGGGTTCTAGCTTATCTGGTTGAAGTTTCTTCACATAAGCATCGCAGCCCCAAACTTTAAGAAACGACAACTTTGGTTTCTTGCCAAACCACAGTTCATAAGGTGTCGCCTCAACGGACTTTGATGGTGCCCTATTCAACGTGAATGCGGCCGCCTCTAAAGCATATCCCCAAAACGATAGCGGTAAATCAGTAAGAGACATCATAGATCGCACCATATCAAGTAAAGTACGACACGACGTTCGGACACACCATTTCTCTGTGGTGTTCCGGGTGGCGTGAGTTGCGAAACTATTCCGCATTGTTTCAAATGTAAACCAAACTCGTAACTCAAATATTCTCCTCCATGATCAGATCGTAGAAATTTTATTTTCTTGTTACGATGATTTTCCACTTCACTCTGAAATTCTTTGAACTTTTCAAATGTTTCAGATTTGTGTTTCATTAAGTAGATATACCCATATCTGCTCAAATCATCTGTGAAGGTGAGAAAATAACGATACCATGGCCACAAGGCCTCAACATTCATTGGACCACAAACATCGGTATGTATGATTTCCAACAAATCAGTTGCTCGCTCCATAGTTCCGAGAACGGCGTTTTGGTCATCTTGCCCATGAGGCACGGTTCGCAAGTACCAAGTGATTCATAATCAAGTGATTCCAAAAGTCCATCAAGATGGAGTTTCTTCATGCGTTTACACCGATATGACCCAAACGGCAAGTGCCACAAATAAGTTGCATTATCATTATCAACTCTGCATCTTTTGGTTTCAACACTATGAATATGTGTATTACTACTATCGAGATTCAATAAAATAGAACACTCTTCAAAGGTGCATGACCATAAAAGATATTATTCATATAAATAGAACAACCATTATTCTGTTTTAAATGAATAACCGTCTCGCATCAAACAAGATCCAGATATAATGTTCATGCTTAACGCTGGCACCAAATAACAATTATTTAGGTCTAAAACTAATCCCGATGGTAGATGTAGAGGTAGCGTGCCGACCGCGATCACATCGACTTTGGAACCATTTCCCACGCCAAGATCGTCACCTCGTCCTTAGCCAATCTTCGCAATCCGTAGTTCCTGTTTGAGTTGCAAATATTAGCAATGTAACCGTTATCAAATACTGTGTACTCTGCGAGTATTAGTAAGGTACACATCAATAACATGTATATCACATATACCTTTGATCACCTTGCCATCCTTCTTATCCGCCAAATACTTGGGGCAGTTCCGCTTCCAAATGTCCGGTTTGCTTGCGGTAAAACACTCGGTTTCAGGCTTAGGTCCAGACTTGGGTTTCTTCTCTTGAGCAGCAACTTTCTTGCTGTTCTTTTGAAGTTCCTTCTTCTTTCCTTTGCCCTTTTCTTGAAACTAGTGGTCTTGTTGACCATCAACACTTGATGCTCTTTCTTGATTTCTACCTCCGCTGCTTTTAGCATTGCGAAGAGCTCGGAATTGTCTTGGTCATCCTTGCATATTATAGTTCATCACGAAGCTCTTGTAGCTTGGTGGCAGTGATTGGAGAATTGTGTCAATGACACTATCATCCCAAAGAGTAACTCCAGTTGAATCAAGTGATTATTATACCCGGACATTTTGAGTATATGTTCACCGTGTAACTATTCTCCTCCATCTTGCAGCTATAGAACTTATTGGAGACTTCATATCTCTCAATCCGGGCATTTGCTTGAAATATTAACTTCAACTCCTGGAACATCTCATATGCTCCATGACGCTCAAAACGTCGTTGAAGACCCGGTTCTAAGCCGTAAAGCATGACACACCGAACTATAGAGTAGTCATCAGCTTTGCTCGCCAGACGCTCACAACTTCGGCGTTGCTCTCGCAGCAGGCACGGCACCCAGCGGTGCTTCCGGGCGTAATTCTTACGTGCAGCAATGAGGATAATCCTCAAATACGGACCCAGTCCGTAATTGCTACCATCATCTTTCAACTTTGCTTTCTCAAGGAACGCATTAAAATTCAACGGAACAACAAAGACGAGCCATCTATCTACAAAGAAACATAGACAAGCAAAATACTATCGGTACTAAGTTCATGATAAGTTTTAAGTTTAATTAATCATATTAAAACTCCCACTTAGACAGACATCTCTCTAGTCATCTAAGTGATTACATGATCCAAATCAACTAAACCATGTCCGATCATCACGTGAGATGGAGTAGTTTCAATGGTGAACATCACTATGTTGATCATATCTACTATATGATTCACGTTCGACCTTTCGGTCTCCGTGTTCGAGGCCATATCTGTTATATGCTAGGCTCGTCAAGTTTAACTGAGTATTCTGCGTGTGCAACTGTTTTGCACCCGTTGTATTTGAACGTAGAGCCTATCACACCCGATCATCACGTGGTGTCTCAAAGACGAAGAACTTTCGCAACGGTGCATACTCGGGAGAACACTTCTTGATAATTTTAGTGAGAGATCATCTTATAATGCTACCGTCAATCAAAGCAAGATAAGATGCATAAAGGATAAACATCACATGCAATCAATATAAGTGATATGATATGGTCATCATCATCTTGTGCTTGTGATCTCCATCGCCAAGCACCGTCATGATCACCATCGCCACCGCGCGCGACACCTTGATCTCCATCGTAGCATCGTTGTCGCCTCGCCAACTATTGCTTCTACGACTATCGCTATCGCTTAGTGATGAAGTAAAGCAATTACATGGCTTTGCATTTCATACAATAAAGCGACAACCATATGGCTCCTGCCGATTGCCGATAACTCGGTTACAAAACATGATCATATCATACAATAAAATTTAGCATCACGTCTTGACCACATCACATCACAACATGCCCTGCAAAAACAAGTTAGACGTCCTCTACTTTGTTGTTGCAAGTTTTACGTGGCTGCTACGGGCTGAGCAAGAACCGTCCTTACCTACGCATCAAAACCACAACGATAGTTTGTCAAGTTGGTGCTGTTTTAACCTTCGCAAGGACCGGGCGTAGCCACACTCGGTTCAACTAAAGTGAGAGAGACAGACACCGCCGGTCACCTTTAAGCAACTAGTGCTCAAGCGGTGAAACCAGTCTCGCGTAAGCGTCACGCGTAATGTCGGTCCGGCCGCTTCATCTCACAATACCGCTGAACCAAAGTATGACATGCTGGTAAGCAGATGACTTATATCGCCCACAACTCACTTGTGTTCTACTCGTGCATATGACATCAACGCATAAAACCAGGCTCGGATGCCATGTTGGGGAACGAGTAATTTCAAAAAATTCCTACGCACACGCAAGACCATAGTGATGGCATAGCAACGAGAGGGGAGAGTGTCCGTCCACGTACCCTCGAGACCGAAGCGAAGCGTTATAACAACGCTGTTGATGTAGTCGACGCCTTCACGATCCGACCGATCCAAGTACCGAACGTCACGGCACCTCCGTGTTCAGCACACGTTCAGCTCGATGACGATCCCCGGCTCGATCCAGCAAAGCGTCGGGGATGAGTTCCGTCAAGACGACGGCGTGGACGATGATGATGCTCCACCGACGCAGGGCTTCGCCTAAGCTCATGACGATATGACTTCACCGGCGCAGGGCTTCGCCTAAGCTCCGCGACGATATGACCGAAGTGGAATATGGTGGAGGGGCACCGCACACGGCTAAGGAACGATCCGTAGATCAACTTGTGTGTCATGGGGTGCCCCTGCCCCGTATATAAAGGAGCAAGGGGGTGCGGCCATCCCTAGAGGGGGCGCTGGAGGAGTCCTACTCCCACCGAGTAGGACTCCCCCTCTCCTAGTTGGACTAGGACTTGGGGAGGGGAAGAGGGAAGGCGCGCCTCTCTCCTGTCCTATTCGGACTAGAGGGGGGGGGCGGCATGCCCTGGCTGGCCCTTCCTCTTCTCCCTTATGGCCCATCAAGGCCCATTGACCCCTCGGGGTTCCGTAACCCCGGTCCATAACGCCCTGCTTTCATCCGAACCTTTCCAAAGTCCAAACATAGGCTTCCAATATATCAATCTTTATGTCTCGACCATTTGAAACTCCTCGTCATGTCCGTGATCACATCCGGACTCGAACAACCTTCGTACATCAAAACTTATAAACTCATAATGAACTGTCATCGAAGCGTTAAGCGTGCGGACCCTACGGGTTCGAGAACTATGTAGACATGACCTAGAACCATTCTCGGTCAATAACCAATAGCGGAACCTGGATGCCCATATTGGTTCCTACATATTCTACGAAGATCTTTATCGGTCAAACCGCATAACGACATACGTTGTTCCTTTGTCATCGGTATGTTACTTACCCGAGATTCGATCGTCGGTATCCAATACCTAGTTCAATCTGCTACGGTAAGTCTCTTTACTCGTTCCGTAATACATCATCTCACAACTAACTCATTAGTTGCAATGCTTGCAAGGCTTATGTGATGTGTATTACCGAGAAGGCCCAGAGATACCTCTCCGACAATCGGAGTGACAAAACCTAATCTCAAATACGCCAACCCAACATGTACCTTTGGAGACACCTGTAGTACTCCTTTATAATCACCCGATTACGTTGTGACGTTTGGTAGTACCCAAAGTGTTCCTCCGTAAACGGAGTTGCATAATCTCATAGTTACAGGAACATGTATAGGTCATGAAGAAAGCAATAGCAATATACTAAACGATCAAGTGCTAAGCTAACGGAATGGGTCATGTCAATCACATCATTCTCCTAATGATGTGATCCCATTAATCAAATGACAACACATGTCTATGGTTAGGAAACATAACCATCTTTGATCAATGAGCTAGTCTAGTAGAGGCATACTAGTGACTATCTGTTTGTCTATGTATTCACACATGTATTATGTTTCCGGTTAATACAATTCTAGCATGAATAATAAACATTTATCATGATATAAGGAAATAAATAATAACTTTATTATTGCCTCTAGGGCATATTTCCTTCAGCTACACACTAGTCGAAGTGATGGTTCAATAACCTTATCAAGTCTCCACCATCCTCCCACTCAATTCTTTCGAGAGAAACTTTTCCTCGAGAAAGGACCCGTTTCTAGAAACAATTACTTTTGCTTCCCGATCTGAGATAGGAGGTATACCCAACCATTTTGGGTATCCTATGAAGATGCATTTATCCGTTTTGGGTTCGAGCTTATCACGGTGAAACTTTTCACATAAGCGTCGCAGCCCCAAACTTTCAAGAAACGACAGCTTAGGTTTCTCTAAACCATAGTTCATACGGCGTCATCTCAACGGAATTACGTGGTGCCCTATTTAAAGTGAATGCGGTTGTCTCTAATGACTAACCCATGAACGATAGTGGTAATTCGATAAGAGACATTATGGTATGCACCATATCCAATACGGTGCAGCTATGATGTTCGGACACACTATCACACTATGGTGTTCCAGGCGGTATTAGTTGTGAAATAATTTTCACAATGTCTTAATTTCATACCAAACTCATAACTCAGATACTCATCTCTATGATCATATGGTAGACATTTTATCCTCTTGTCACGACGATCTTCAACTTCACTCTGAAATTACTTGAACCTTTCAATAATTCAGATTTTTGTTTCATCAAGTAAATATACTCAGCATCTACTCAAATCATTTGTGAAGTAAGGATGCAATGATATCCACTGCATGCCTCAGCACTCATTAGACTGCACACATCAAAATGTATTACTTCCAACAAGTTGCTTTCTTGTTCCATCTTACTGAAAACCGAGGTTTTTCAATCATCTTGCCCATGTGGTATGATTTGCATGTCTCAAGTGATTCAAAATCAAGTGAGTCCAAACGATCCATCTGCATGGAGTTTCTTCATGCGTACACACCAATAGACATGGTTCGCATGTCTCAAACTTTTCAAAAACGAGTGAGTCGAAAGATCCATCAACATGGAGCTTCTTCATGCGTTTTATACCAATATGACTTACATGGCAGTGCCACAAGTAGGTGGTACTATCATTACTATCTTATATCTTTTGGCATGAACACGTGTATCACTACGATCGAGATTCAATAAACCATTCATTTTAGGTGCAAGACCATTGAAGGTATTATTCAAATAAACAGAGTAACCATTATTCTCCTTAAATGAATAACCGTATTGCGATAGACATAATCCAATCATGTATATGCTCAACGCAAACACCAAATAACAATTATTTAGGTTTAACACCGATCCCGATGGTAGAGGGAGCGTGCGACGTTTGATCACATCAACCTTGGAAATACTTCCAACACATATCGTCACCTCGCCTTTAGCTAGTCTCCTTTTATTCCATAGCCTTTTATTTCTAGCTACTAACACTTAGCAACCGAACCGGTATCTATTACCATGGTGCTACTAGGAGTACAAGTAAAGTACACATTTAATATAATGTATATCCAATATACTTATGTCAACCTTACCTGCCTTCTTATCTACCAAGTATATAGGGTAATTCTGCTCCAGTGACCGTTCCCCTTATTACAGAAGCACTTAGTCTCGGGTTTGGGTTCAACCTTGGGTTTCTTCACTAGAGCAGCAGCTGATTTGCCGTTTCATGAAGTATCCCTTCTTGCCCTTGCCCTTCTTGAAACTAGTGGTTTCACTAACCATCAACAATTGATGCTCCTTCTTGATTTCTACTTTTGCGGTGTCAAACATCGCGAATATTTCAAGGATCATCATATCTATCCCTGATATGTTATAGTTCATCGCGAAGCTCTAGTAGCTTGGCGGAAATGACTTTGGAGATACATCACTATCTCATCTGGAAGATCAACTCCCACTCAATTCAAGTGATTGTTGTACTCAGACACTTTGAGCACAAGCTCAACGATTGAGTTTTTCTCCCTTAGTTTGC
The DNA here is from genome assembly GCA_021605205.1 of Aegilops longissima. Classification (NCBI taxonomy): domain Eukaryota; kingdom Viridiplantae; phylum Streptophyta; class Magnoliopsida; order Poales; family Poaceae; genus Aegilops; species Aegilops longissima. The sequence continues at coordinate 689,116,262 of CM038677.1, read as the reverse complement.
AGGCTAAGAAAATCGTCGGAGGTCTTATACCTCTTGACGTGGGCACGAGCCTGAAATCCCAATTTCAGCCCTCGAAACATCTCATATGTTCCGCGACGTTTTGAAATTGTCTTCGGTGCCTCAATTCTAAACCGTTTAACATTACTGAACTATCACGTAGTTATCAAAACGTGTATGTCAAATGTTCGCAACATCCACGCATCGACGCTCGAGGTTCAGACACCGAGCGGTGCATTAAGGACATAAGCATTCTACGTAGCAATGAGGACAATCCTCAGTTTACGGACCCAGTCCGCATAATTGCTACTATCAACTTTCAACTATATTTTCTCTAGGAACATATCTAAAAAGTAAAACTAAAACGAGCTACGACATAATTCGCAAAAACCTTTTGACTATGTTCAGGATAATTAAGTTCATCCTATGAACTCCCACTCAGATAGACATCCCACTAGTCATCTAAGTGATTACATGATCCGAGTCAACTAGGCCGTGTCCGATCATCACGTGAGACGGACTAGTCATCATCGGTGAACATCTTCATGTTGATCATATCTACCATATGACTCATGCTCGACCTTTCAGTATCTTGTGTTCCGAGGCCATGTCTGTACATGCTAGGCTCGTCAAGTCAACCTAAGTGTATTGCGTGTGTAAATCTGGCTTACACCCGTTGTATTCGAACGTTAGAATCTATCAAACCCGAACATCACGTGGTGCTTCGAAACAACGAACCTTCGCAACGGTGCACAGTTAGGGGGGACACTTTTCTTGACATTATTGCGAGGGGTCATCTTATTTAAGCTACCGTCGTTCTAAGCAAATAAGATGTAAAACATGATAAACATCACATGCAATCAAATAGTGACATGATATGGCCAATATCATTTTGCTCCTTTTGATCTCCATCTTCGGGGCTCCATGATCATCATCGTCACCGGCATGACACCATGATCTCCGTCATCATGATCTCCAACATCGTGTCTCCATGAAGTTGTCTCACCAACTTATTACTTCTACTACTATAGCTAACGGTTTAGTAATAAAGTAAAGTAATTACATGGCGTTGTTCCATGACACGCAGGTCATACAATAAATTAAGACAACTCCTATGGCTCCTGCCGGTTGTCATATTCATCGACATGCAAGTCATGATTCCTATTACAAGAACATGATCAATCTCATACATCACATATCATTCATCACATTATTTTGGCCATATCACATCACATAGCATACCCTGCAAAAACAAGTTAGACGTCCTCTAATTGTTGTTTGCATGTTTTACGTGGCTGCTATGGGTTTGTAGCAAGAAAATTTCTTACCTACGCAAAAACTAGAACGTGATATGTCAATTGCTATTTACCCTTCATAAGGACCCTTTTCATCGAATCCGATCCGACTAAAGTGGGAGAGACTGGCACCCGCTAGCCACCTTATGCAACAAGTGCATGTCAGTCGGTGGAACCTTTCTCACGTAAGTGTACGTGTAAGGTCGGTCCGGGCCGCTTCATCCCACGATGCCGCTGAATCAAGATAAGACTAGTAACGGCAAGTAAATTGACAATATCGACGCCCACAACTGCTTTGTGTTCTACTCGTGCATAGAAACTACGCATAGACCTAGCTCATGATGCCACTGTTGGGGAACGTAGCAGAAATCAAAATTTTCTACGCATCACCAAGATCAATCTATGGAGTAATCTAGCAACGAGGGAAGGGGAGTGCATCTATATACCCTTGTAGATCGCTAAGCGGAAGCGTTCAAGTGAACGGGAATGATGGAGTCGTACTCGTCGTGATCCAAATCACCGATGATCCTAGCGCCGAACGGACGGCACCTCCGCATTCAACACACGTACGGTTGGGAGAGACGTCTCCTCCTTCTTGATCCAGCAAGGGAGGAGGAGAAGTTGATGGAGATCCAGCAGCGTGACGGCGTGGTGGTGGAAGTAGCGGGATCCCGGCAGGGCTTCGCCAAGCGCAAGCGGGGAGGAAGAGGTGTCACGGGAGGGAGGGAGGCGCCAGGGACTTAGGTGCGGCTGCCCTCCCTCCCCTCCACTATATATAGGGGCCTAGGGGGGCGCCGGCCCCTTGTAGATCCCATCTAGGGAGGGGCGGCTGCCCTAGGGGTGGCTTGGCCTCCAAGCCAAGTGGAGGCGCCCCCACCCCTTAGGGTTTCCAACCCTAGGCGCATGGGAGGCCCAAGGGGGCGCACCAGCCCACCAGAGGCTGGTTCCCACGCCCCTTCAGCCCATGGGGCCCTCCGGGATAGGTGGCCCCACCCGGTGGACTCCCAGGACCCTTCCGGTGGTCCCGGTACAATACCGATGACCCCGAAAACTTTCCCGGTGGCCGAAACCGGACTTCCTATATATAAATCTTTACCTCCGGACCATTCCGGAACTCCTCATGACATCCGGGATCTCATCCGGGACTCTGAAAAACTTTCGGGTTACTGCATACTAATATCTCTACAACCCTAGCGTCACCAAACCTTAAGTGTGTAGACCCTACGGGTTCGGGAACCATGCAGACATGACCGAGACAACTCTTCGGCCAATAACCAACAGCGGGATCTGGATACCCATGTTGGCTCCCACATGTTCCACGATGATCTCATCGGATGAACCACGATGTCGAGGATTCAATCAATCCCGTATTCAATTCTGTTTGTCTGGTATTGTACTTGCCCGAGATTCGATCGTCGGTATCCCGATACCTTGTTCAATCTCGTTACCGGCAAGTCTCTTTACTCGTTCCGTAACACATCATCCTGTGATCAACTCCTTGATCACATTGTGCACATTATGATGATGTCCTACCGAGTGGGCCCAGAGATACCTCTCCGTCACACGGAGTGACAAATCCAGGTCTCGATTCGTGCCAACCCAACATACACTTTCGGAGATACCCGTAGTGCACCTTTATAGCCACCCAGTTATGTTGTGACGTTTGGCACACCCAAAGCATTCCTACGGTATCCGCGAGTTGCACAATCTCATGGTCTAAGGAAAAGATACTTGACATTAGAAAAGCTTCAGCATACGAACTACATGATCTTTGTGCTAGGCTTAGGATTGGGTCTTGTCCATCACATCATTCTCCTAATGATGTGATCCCGTTATCAACGACATCCAAGGTCCATGGTCAGGAAACCGTAACCATCTATTGATCAACGAGCTAGACAACTAGAGGCTTACTAGGGACATGGTGTTGTCTATGTATCCACACATGTATATGAGTTTCCTATCAATACAATTATAGCATGGATAATAAACGATTATCATGAACAAGGAAATATATAATAATAACTAATTTGTTATTGCCTCTAGGGCATATTTCCAATAGTGATGCATATACTTACCTTGTGGTCTTGAGTTGGCTTAGGATGGAATGAACCTGCGTAAACAAGGTTAGATAACACAGATACACCTACTAGCCAGAGCAAACAGAAGAAACCACAAGAATACCAAGACTGGGATGACATGTAGAGAGTGAGTACTAAGTACCACATTTGATGTAGACATGTCCCCAAAGGTAAATATGTGCAATGAATTTAGGAATTTCTCTCCCTTAGATGCCTTGCTCCCCCTGAATCTAGCATGGGATACTGGGAGAAGATAGGGAACAGAAAGTCAGAGCAAAATGCAAAATCAGAGCTCAAGGAAACAAAAGAACTGAGTAATGCAAATAAGCACATATGAACATGTCTTTCTACCCCCTCATGAAGACATGTGACATCTCTCCTCTTGAACATCAAGCATCTGTGATCCTTGAGGATTACTCTCTTCTTGAGTATTCTCTCCCCCTGGAGATCTCTCTCTCCATTCTCTCCCCCTGGAGATCTCTCTCTCCCCCTATGGAGATGATAAGCTTTGATGTGATCTCTCTCTCCCCCTTTGACATCAATTTCCAAGAAGGGCCTTCTGGAATTTGTCGTGAATGGGTTTGGTCCTTGAGTCATAGCACAAAGCACTGATAAAAACGTGATGCTTGTAGAGGACAAGATTCATTGAGTGGAGCTGGATCAAAAGTAAAACAGGAACAAGTGGCAAAATGTTTTTCATGGAGTGAAATCGGTGGCACCGAGTGGTTTGCTTCGGTTGCATCGAAAGGATTCGGTTGAACCGAAAACAACAAACTGTTGAGACCGAGTTCATCGCAGAGAAAACACTTGTCACCTCAGCTCACTAGACAAGTAAGATCTCACAAGGATTTGCAAGGAATTAACTGAAAGATTTGCAATGAATTGGATGTAGGGAATGCAGAACAAATAGAAAAGAAAGAAATCTAGATGAAGTTTTTTTTGAAAGGGGAAACAAACATGCATGAGACAAATGCAAGAGCACAGAAAAGAACATAAGTAAACTTCATCTAGAGATGGTCGGCGACAAGGTCACCTATGTTAGAGTATATTGACTTAGGAGTCAAGTGAGATCACTTGATCATAGGTCATACTCATCGTTTAAGCTCAAAATGGGGTTACCATTTATCGTTTAAGCATCTTGATGTATTCACAACTTGTCGAGTTGCTTTGACTCATGACTTGGAGTAAAGCTTCTCTAAGATGGAATGACATACCTTGGGTGGTGGTGTTAATCATGTAGTTGAACTTGTGTCGGTTGCTCAAGGTTGATGTAGCTCATCAAGATTTGGGAGCACCACTTGGAATATGTGTTCATCTACCTACATGGGTTAGTTTTTGCAAGGAAGAGCACTTGTGTGTCCAAAATGACAATCACGAAGCTTTAGAAATTGTCAAAGGATATGTTTGAATGGTTCCGTGCTTCCTTGTTCTTCAACCACCATTGTGTAGAGACTTGGTGATGTAGAGATTGCTCAAGATATGAGTAGGTTACAATCTCATGGAATTCGATTCATCCAAGTACCTATATGGGTTAGATAACATGCAAGGTGCAAATATATCCAAGACATAAGATTATCATCATAAGAGAAATATCAAGGATTAGTCATAAGCTCATGTCTTGCATGTGTCCAATGGAGTTTCTACTCCAAGTTTGAAGCATCAATGATGTTCAGTTCACCTCTTAACCTGCAAAACACTTTCTCATCAAGTGGATTAGTGAAAATATCCGCTAATTGTTTTTCGATGCGAAGATGCTTAAGATTAATGTCACCCTTAGCAACATGACCTCGAATGAAATGATGACGAACTTCAATATGCTTAGTTCGTGAGTGTTGCACGGGATTATGAGCAATCTTGATAGCACTTTCATTGTCACAAAGCAATGGAACATGTTTCACATATATCCCATAATCTTTGAGAGTTTGGGTCATCCAAAGTAATTGAGCAAAACATGAACCAGCGGCAACGTATTCCGCTTTGGCGGTGGATAAGGATACCGAGTTTTGTTTTTTGGAAGACCAAGACACAAGAGATCTACCAAGAAATTGACAAGTACCCGAAGTGGACTTTCTATCAACCTTGTCACCAGCATAGTCCGAGTCGGAGTAGCCAACAAGATCGAATGAGGCCCTCTTAGGATACCAAATGCCAAAATTTGGTGTATGGATTAAGTATCTCACTATCCTTTTCACGGCCTTAAGATGACATTCTTTAGGAGCAGCTTGATATCGTGCACACATGCACACACTTAGCATAATATCGGGACGTGAGGCACATAGATATAACAATGAACCAATCATAGAGCGATAAACCTTTTGATCGACCGGTTCACCATCTTTGGTCAAATCAAGATGTCCACTAGTAGGCATGGGTGTAGTCATACCTTTGCATTCTTGCATATTGAACTTCTTGAATAAGTCCTTGGTGTACTTCGTTTGAGAGACAAAGGTACCTTCCTTAGTTTGTTTGATTTTCAAACCAAGAAAGAATTTGAGTTCACTCATCATAGACATCTCAAACTTCTCCGACATTAGCTTCCCAAACTTTAAACTAAAATGAGGGTTAGTAGAACCAAATATAATCATCAACATAGATTTAGCACACAAATAATTCTCCATTGACCCTTTTAGTAAAAAGAGTAGAATCTATTTTTCCAATTTCAAAGCCTTTTTCAATAAGGAACTTGGTCAAGCATTTATACCATGCTCTAGGAGCTTGTTTAAGACCATAAAGAGCTTTGTGAAGTTTGTAAACATGATTTGGTTTCTTAGGATTGACAAAGCCGGGAGGTTGCTTAACATAAACTTCCTCCTCTATTTCACCATTTAGAAAAGCACTTTTAATGTCCATTTGGTACAAGGTGATATCATGGTGATTAGCATAGGCAAGTAAGATGCGAATGGACTCAAGTCTAGCAACGGGAGCATAAGTCTCACCATAGTCCATACCTTCGACTTGTGTGTAGCCTTGGGCGACGAGACGTGCTTTGTTGCAAACTACTTGTCCATCTTCATCTTGCTTGTTGCCAAACACCCATTTGGTACCGATGATGTTGTGGTTGTTGTCGGGCTTCTCAACCAATGTCCAAACTTGATTTCTCTCAAAGTTGTGTAGCTCTTCATGCATGACATTTATCCAATCCGGATCTTCCAATGCTTCTTTAACCTTCATAGGTTCAATGCTAGAGATGAATGAATAGTGTTCACAAAAGTTAGCTAAACGAGTTTTAGAGCGAGTGATTCTCCCGGTTTGGATATCGTCGTAGATTTGCTCGACGGGATGGTCTTTAGAAATTCTTGCTCGAACTCGTGAAAGATTTTGCTTGGGTCTTGGTTGAACATCTTCTTCATCCTGTTCTTCTTCTTGGCCTTCTTCATTGTCGGCGTTGTTGTTCTCCTGTCGTGGTGGAGAAGGAGGTTGTTGACGTTCATCTTGATGCACTTCCTCATTTTCTTCATCTTGGTGTGTCCCACTTGTGGATGATTCCGTATCAACTCTTGGTTCACCTTGTCGTGAGGTAGAAGCTTCCACTTGGACAGACGAGGTACTCTCCTTCACCTCCGTTGGACGAATCTTGCCAATAGACAAGTCTTGGATTGCTTCTGAGGGATCTTTGTCTCCTACATCAATTGGCAATCGCTCTACTTGCGAGCCGTTAGATTCATCAAACTTCACATCTACCATTTCTTCAACCTTTCGGGTGAAATTGTTGTAGACACGTTATGTGTGAGAGTTTGAGCCATAACCAAGTAGGAAACCTTCATGAGACTTAGGAGCAACTTTAGAACGACGATGCTTATCAAGAATGTAGCACTTTGAGCCGAATACTCGAAAGTATCCAACTTGGGGTTTGTTACCGGTGAGGAGCTCGTATGCCGTCTTGCCGAGTAGCTTGTGAAGACACAAGCGATTTGTTGCATGACAAGCTGTCTCAACCGCTTCCGCCCAAAAGTACTTCGGCGTCTTGTACTCATCAAGCATCGTTCTCGCCATTTCGATGAGCGTCCAGTTCTTCCTCTCAACAACTCCATTTTGCTGAGGTGTGTACGTAGCCGAGAACTCATGTGAAATCCCTTCTTCGTCAAGAAAGGTATCCACATTTGCGTTCTTGAACTCTGTTCCGTTGTCGTCGCGAACCTTCTTGATCTTCACTTCAAATAGATTTTGGGCCTTCCTAGCGAAGTTTTTGAAGATCTTTTGGACCTGTGATTTATCATCGAGAAAGAACACCCACGTAAATCTTGAAAAATCATCAACTATAACTAGACCAAAATAATTTCCACCGAGACTCTTTTAAGCATTGGGACCAAAAAGATCCATGTGAAGTAGCTCGAGTGGCCTCCTTGTGGTCATGATGTTCTTCACGGGATGCCTTCCTCCAACCTGTTTACCTGCCTGACAAGCACTGCAAAGTCTCTCCTTATCAAATATGACATCGTTAACGCCAAGGATATGATTTCCCTTAATAAGCTTGTCTAGGTTTCGCATACCAACATGACCTAATCATCTATGCCATAACCGACCTTTAGAAGATTTAGCAATAAACCAAGTTCTAGGTTGAGCCTTTTTAGTGAAGTCAACAATGTATAGATCACCTCTACGTACACCGGTAAAGACCATTTTATGATTCTTTCTACGAAACACTGAAGGAAATATGCCCTAGAGGCAATAATAAAGTTATTATTTATTTGCTTATATCATGATAAATGTTTATTATTCATGCTAGAATTGTATTAACCGAAAACTTAGTACATGTGTGAATACATAGACAAATAGAGTGTCACTAGTATGCCTCTACTTGACTAGCTCGTTGATCAAAGATGGTTAAGTTTCCTAGCCATAGACATGAGTTGTCATTTGATTAACGGGATCACATCATTAGGAGAATGATGTGATTGACTTTACCCATTCCGTTAGCTTAGCACTCGATCGTTTAGTATGTTGCTATTGCTTTCTTCATGACTTATACATGTTCCTATGACTATGAGATTATGCATCTCCCGTTTACCGGAGGAACACTTTGTGTGCTACCAAACGTCACAACGTGAATCGGGTGATTATAAAGGTGCTCTCAGGTGTCTCGAAGGTACTTGTTGGGTTGGCGTATTTCGAGATTAGGATTTGTCACTCCAATTGTCGGAGAGGTATCTCTGGGCCTACTCGGTAATGCACATCACTTAAGACTTGCAAGCATTGCAACTAATGAGTTAGTTGCTGAATGATGTATTACGGAACGAGTAAAGAGACTTGCCGGTAACGAGATTGAACTAGGTATTGAGATACCGACGATCTAATGTCGGGCAAGTAACATACCGATGACAAAGGGAACAACGTATGTTGTTATGCAGTCTGACCGATAAAGATCTTCGTAGAATATGTAGGAGCCAATATGGGCATCCAGGTCCCACTATTGGTTATTGACAAGAGAGGTGTCTCGGTCATGTCTACATAGTTCTCTAACCCGTAGGGTCCGCACGCTTAACGTTCGTTGACGATATAGTACTATGAGTTATATATGTTGGTGACCGAATGTTGTTCGGAGTTTTGGATGAGATCACGGATATGACGAGGAACTCCGGAATGGTCCGGAAGTAAAGATTGATATGTGGATAGTAGTGTTTGATCTCCGCAAGGGTTCCGGAATCCATCGGAAGGGGTTCCAGATGTTTCCCGAAATGTTTGGGCACGCGAACACTTTATCTGGGCCAAAGGGGAAGCCCAAGAGGTTTTTGGAAAGCGCAAAAGTAAGTTTTATGAGTCGAGGGCGACGCCAGGTCCTGGCGTCGGGTCAGACGCCAGGAACCCTGGCGTCGCCCCGAGTCCGAGTTGGACTCTTGCCTTTCGGGTGAAACCGACTTTGTGGAGGCTTTTACTCCAAGTTTCACCCCAAGGCTCAACATATAAATAGAGGGGTAGGGCTAGCACCCAAGACACATCAAGAAACACCAAGCCGTGTGCCGCAACCCGTCCCCTCTAGTTTATCCTCCGTCATAGTTTCCGTAGTGCTTAGGCGAAGCCTGCGGAGATTTTCTTCACCAACACCGTACCACGCCGTCGTGTTGCGGAACTCATCTACTACTTACCTGTCTTCTTTGGATCGAGAAGGCGAGGGCGTCATCGAGCTGAACGTGTGCAGAACTCAGAGGTGCCGTGCGTTCGATACTTGGATCGGTCAGATCGTGAAGACGTACAACTACATCAACCGCGTTGATAAACGCTTCCGCTTAGCAATCTTCAAGGGTATGAAGATACACTCCCCCTCTCGTTGCTATGCATCAACATGATCTTGCGTGTGCGTAGGAATTTTTTTGAAATTACTACGTTCCCCAACAGTGGCATCAGAGCATGGTTTTATGCGTAGATGTTATATGCACGAGTAGAACACAAGTGAGTTGTGGGCGATACAGGTCATACTGCTTACCAGCATGTCATACTTTGGTTCGGCGGTATTGTTGGATGAAGCGGCCCGGACCGACATTACGCGTACGCTTACGCGAGACTGGTTCTACCGACGTGCTTTGCACATAGGTGGCTGGCGGGTGTCTGTTTCTCCAACTTTAGTTGAACCGAGTGTGGCTACGCCCGGTCCTTGCGAAGGTTAAAACAGCACTAACTTGACGAACTATCGTTGTGGTTTTGATGCGTAGGTAAGAACGGTTCTTGCTAAGCCCGTAGCAGCCACGTAAAATTTGCAACAACAAAGTAGAGGACGTCTAACTTGTTTTTGCAGGGCATGTTGTGATGTGATATGGTCAAGACGTGATGCTAAAATTTATTGTATGAGATGATCATGTTTTGTAACCGAGTTATCGACAACTGGCAGGAACCATATGGTTGTCGCTTTATTGTATGCAATGCAATCACCCTGTAATGCTTTACTTTATCACTAAACGGTAGCGATAGTCGTAGAAGCATAAGATTGGCGAGACGACAACAGTGCTACGATGGAGATCAAGGTGCCGCGCCGGTGACGATGGTGATCATGACGGTGCTTCGGAGATGGAGATCACAAGCACAAGATGATGATGGCCATATCATATCACTTATATTGATTGCATGTGATGTTTATCTTTTATGCATCTTATCTTGCTTTGATTGACGGTAGCATTATAAGATGATCTCTCACTAAATTTCAAGATAAAAAGTGTTCTCCCTGAGTATGCACCGTTGCCAAAGTTTGTCGTGCCCAGACACCACGTGATGATCGGGTGTGATAAGCTCTACGTCCATCTACAACGGGTGCAAGCCAGTTTTTGCACACGCAGAATACTCAGGTTAAACTTGACGAGCCTAGCATATGCAGGTATGGCCTCGGAACACTGGAGACCGAAAGGTTGAGCGTGAATCATATAGTAGATATGATCAACATAGTGATGTTCACCATTCAAAACTACTCCATCTCACGTGATGATCGGTTATGGTTTAGTTGATTTGGATCACGTGATCACTTAGAGGATTAGAGGGATGTCTATCTAAGTGGGAGTTCTTAAGTAATATGATTAATTGAACTTTAATTTATCATGAACTTAGTCCTGATAGTATTTTGCAAATTATGTTGTAGATCAATAGCTCGCGTTGTTGTTTTCATATGTTAATTTTGGTATGTTCCTAGAGAAAATTGTGTTGAAAGATGTTAGTAGCAATGATGCGGATTGGACCCGTGATCTGAGGATTGTCCTCATTGCTGCACAGAAGAATTATGTCCTTGATGCACCGCTAGGTGACGGACCTATTGCAGGAGCAGATGCAGACGTTATAAACGTTTGGCTAGCTCAATATGATGACTACTTCATAGTTTAGTGCACCATGCTTAACGGCTTAGAATCGGGACTTCAAAGACGTTTTTTGAACGTCATGGACCATATGAGATGTTCCAGGAGTTGAAGTTAATATTTCAAGCAAATACCCGAGTTGAGAGATATGAAGTCTCCAACAAGTTCTATAGCTTCAAAGACGTTTTTTGAACGTCATGGACCATATGAGATGTTCCAGGAGTTGGAAGTTAATATTTTAAGCAAATACCCGAGTTGAGAGATATGAAGTCTCCAACAAGTTCTATAGCTAAAATATGGAGGAGAATTGCTCAACTAGTGAGCATGTGCTCAGATTGTCCGGGTACTACAATCGCTTGAATCAAGTGGGAGTTAATCTTCCAGATAAGATAGTGATTGACAGAGTTCTCTAGTCACCATCACCAAGTTACTGGAACTTTGTGATGAACTACAGTATGCAAGGGATGACGAACGATTCCCGAGCTCTTCGTGATATTGAAATCGACGAAGGTAGAAATCAAGAAAGAGCATCAAGTGTTGATGATTGACAAGACCACTAGTTTCAAGAAAAGGGCAAAGGGAAAGAAAGGGAACTTCAAGTAGAATGACAAGCAAGTTGTCACTCCCGCGAAGAAGCCCAAAGCTGGACCAAAGCCTGAAACTGAGTGCTTACACTGCAAAGGAAATGGTCACTGGAAGCGGAAATGCCCTAAAAATTTGGTGAATAAGAAGGATGACAAAGTGAACAAGGGTATATTTGATATACATGTTATTGATGTGTACCTTACTAGTGTTTATAGTAGCCCCTGAGTATTTGATACTTGTTCGGTTGCTAAAATTAGTAACTCGAAACAGGAGTTTAGAATAACAGAGACTAGTTGAGGGTGAAGTGACGATGTGTGTTGGAAGTGGTTCCAAGATTGATATGATCATCATCGCACACTCCCTATACTTTCGGGATTAGTGCTAAACCTAAATAAATGTTATTTGGCGTTTGTGTTGAGCATGAATATGATTTGATCATGTTTATTGCAATACAGTTATTCATTTAAAGTCAGAGAATAATTGTTGTTCTGTTTACATGAATAAAACCTTCAATGGTCATACACCCAATAAAAATAGTTTGTTGGATCTCGATCGTAGTGATACACATATTCATAATATTGATGCTAAAAGATGCAATGTTAAAAATGATAGTGTAACTTATTTGTGGCACTGCCATTTGCGTCATATCAGTGTAAAGCGCATGAAGAAACTCCATAAAAATGGATTTTTGGAATCACTTGATTATGAATCATTTGATGCTTGCGAACTGTGCCTTATGGGCAAGATGACTAAAATTCCGTTCTTCGGAACAATGGGACGAGCTACTGACTTATTGGAAATAATACATACCGATGTATGCGATCCAATGAGTGTTGATGCTCCTGGCAAGTATCGGTATTTTCTGACTTTCACAGATGATTTGAGAAGATATGGGTATATCTACTTAATGAAACACAAGTCTGAAACATTTGAAAAGTTCAAAGAATTTCAGAGTGAAGTGGAGAATCATCGTAACAAGAAAATAAAGTTTCTACGATCTGATCATGGAGGAGAATATTTGAGTTACGAGTTTGGCCTTCATATAAAACAACGTGGAATAGTTTCACAGCTCACGCCACATGGAACACAACAGCGTAATGATGTGTCCGAACATCATAACCGCACTTTATTGGATATGGTGCGATCTATGATGTATCTTACCGATTTACCACTATCGTTTTGGGGTTATGCATTAGAGACAATTGCATTCACTTTAAATAGGGCACCATCAAAATCCGTTTGAGATGACGCCTTATGAACTGTGGTTTGGCAAGAAACCAAAGTTGTCATTTCTTAAAGTTTGGGACTGCGATGCTTATGTGAAAAAGTTTCAACCTGATAAGCTTGAACCCAAATCGGAGAAGTGCGTCTTCATAGAATAACCCAAAGGAAACTATTGGGTACACCTTCTATCACAGATCCGAAAGCAAGATATTCGTTGCTAAGATGGATCCTTTCTAAAGAAGGAGTTTCTCTCAAAAGAAGTGAGTGGGAGGAAAGTAGAACTTGATGAGGTAACTATACCTGCTCCCTTATTGGAAAGTAGTTCATCACAAAAACCGGTTTCTGTGACACCTACACCAATTAGTGAGGAAGCTAATGATGATGATCATATAACTTCAGATCAAGTTACTATCGAACCTCGTAGGTCCACTAGAGTAAGATCCGCACCAGAGTGGTACGGTAATCCTGTTCTGGAGGTCATGTTACTTGACCATGGCGAACCTACGAACTATGAAGAAGCGATGGTGAGCCCAGATTCCGCCAAATGGCTTGAGGCCATGAAATCTGAGATGGGATCCATGTATAAGAACAAAGTATGGACTTTGATTGACTTGCCCAATGATCGGCGAGCCAATGAGATTAAATGGATCTTCAAGAGGAAGAAGGACGTTGATAGTAGTGTTACTATCTACAAAGCTAGAATTGTCGCAAAAGGTTTTTGACAAGTTCAATGTGATGACTACGACGAGAGTTTCTCACTCGTATCTATGCTTAAGTCTGTCCGAATCATGTTAACAATTGCCGCATTTTATGAAATCTGGCAAATGGATAAACAAAACTGCATTCCTTAATGGATTTATTAAAGAAGAGTTGTATATAATGCAACCAGAAGGTTTTGTCAATCCTAAAGGTGCTAACAAAATATGCAAGCTCCAGCGATCCATCTATGGACTGGTGCAAGCATCTCGGAGTTGGAATATACGCTTTGATAAGTTGATCAAAGCATATAGTTTTATACGGACTTGTAGTGAAGCCTGTATTTACAATAAAGTGAGTCGGAGCACTACAACCTTTCTGATAAGTATATGTGAATGACATATTGTTGATCGGAAATAATGTAGAATTTTCTGGAAAGCATAAAGGAGTGTTTTAAAGGAGTTTTTCAAAGAAAGACCTCGGTGAAGCTGCTTACCCGTTGAGCATCAAGATCTATAGAGATACATCAAGACGCTTGATAAGATTTTTCAATGAGTACATACCTTGACAAGATTTTGAAGTAGTTCAAAATGGAACAGTCAAAGAAAGAGTTCTTGTCTGCGTTGCAAGGTGTGAAGTTGAGTAAGACTCAAAACCCGACCATGGCAGAAAATAGAAAGAGAATGAAAAGTCATTCCCTATGCCTCAGTCATAGGTTCTATAAAGTATGCTATACTGTGTACCAGACCTATTGTATACCTTGCTCTGAGTTTGGAAAATTAATACAATTTTGATCTAAGAGTAGATCACTGGACAGCGGTCAAGAATATCCTTAGTGAGGACTAAGGAGATGTTTCTCGATTATGGAGGTGATAAAAAGAGTTCATCGTAAAGAGTTACATCAATGCAAGCTTTTACACCAATCCAGATGACTCTAAGTCTCAATCTGGATACATATTGAAAGTGGGAGAAATTAGCTAGAGTAGCTCCATGCAGAGCATTGTAAACATAGAATATTTGCAAAATACATACGGCTCTGAATGTGACAGACCCGTTGACTAAACTTCTCTCACGAGCAAAACATGATCACACCTTAGTACTCTTTGGGTGTTAATCACATATCGATGTGAACTAGATTATTGACTCTAGTAAACCCTTTGGGCGCTGGTCATATGATGATATGAACTATGGGTGTTAATCACATGCAGATGTGAATATTAGTGTTAAATCACATGGTGATGTGAACTAGATTATTGACTCTAGTGCAAGTGGGAGACTGAAGGAAATATGCCCTAGAGGCAATAATAAAGTTATTATTTATTTCCTTATATCATGATAAATGTTTATTATTCATGCTAGAATTGTATTAACCGGAAACTTAGTACATGTGTGAATACATAGACAAACAGAGTGTCACTAGTATGCCTCTACTTGACTAGCTCGTTGATCAAAGATGGTTAAGTTTCCTAGCCATAGACATGAGTTGTCATTTGATTAACAGGATCACATCATTAGGAGAATGATGTGATTGACTTGACCCATTCCGTTAGCTTAGCACTCGATCGTTTAGTATGTTGCTATTGCGTTCTTCATGACTTATACATGTTCCTATGACTATGAGATTATGCAACTCCGTTTACGGAGGAACACTTTGTGTGCTACCAAGCGTCACAACGTAATCGGGTGATTATAAAGGTGCTCTCAGGTGTCTCGAAGGTACTTGTTGGGTTGGCGTATTTGAGATTAGGATTTGTCACTCAATTGTCGGAGAGGTATCTCTGGGCCCACTCGGTAATGCACATCACTTAAGCCTTGCAAGCATTGCAACTAATGAGTTAGTTGCTGAATTATGTATTACGGAACGAGTAAAGAGACTTGCCGGTAACGAGATTGAACTAGGTATTGAGATACCGACGATCGAATCTCGGGCAAGTAACATACCGATGACAAAGGGAACAACGTATGTTGTTATGCAGTCTGACCGATAAAGATCTTCGTAGAATATGTAGGAGCCAATATGGGCATCCAGGTCCCGCTATTGGTTATTGACAAGAGAGGTGTCTCGGTCATGTCTACATAGTTCTCGAACCCGTAGGGTCCGCACGCTTAACGTTCGTTGACGATATAGTACTATGAGTTATATATGTTGGTGACCGAATGTTGTTCGGAGTTTTGGATGAGATCACGGATATGACGAGGAACTCCGGAATGGTCCGGAAGTAAAGATTGATATGGGGATAGTAGTGTTTGATCTCCGGAAGGGTTCTGGAATCCATCGTAAGGGGTTCCAGATGTTTCCCGAAATGTTTGGGCACGAGATCACTTTATCTGGGCCAAAGGGGAAAGCCCACGAGGTTTTTGGAAAGCGCAAAGGAAGTTTTGCGGAGTCGAGGCCGACGCGAGGTCTCGGCGTCGGGGTCGAGACGCCAGGAACCTGGCGTCTCGCCCTCGAGTCCGAGTAGGACTCTTGCCTTCGGGTGAAACCGACTTTGTGGAGGCTTTTACTCCAAGTTTCGACCGCAAGGCTCAACATATAAATAGAGGTAGGGCTAGCACCCAAGACACATCAAGAAACACCAAGCCGTGTGCCGCAACCCGTCCCCTCTAGTTTATCCTCCGTCATAGTTTCCGTAGTGCTTAGGCGAAGCCCTGCGGAGATTGTTCTTCACCAACACCGTCACCATGCCGTCGTGCTGCCGGAACTCATCTACTACTTCGCCCGTCTTGCTGGATCGAGAAGGCGAGGACATCATCGAGCTGAACGTGTGCAGAACTTAGAGGTGCCGTGCGTTTGGTACTTGGATCGGTCGGATCGTGAAGATGTACGACTACATCAACCGCGTTGATAAACGCTTCCGCTTAGCGATCTTCAAGGGTATGAAGATACACTCCCCCTCTCGTTGCTATGCATCACCATGATCTTGCGTGTGCGTAGGAAATTTTTTGAAATTACTACGTTCCCCAACAAACACTTGGCAATCTACTTCAGTGAATAGGACATTGAAACCAAAATCAGCAAGTCTAGATACTGAAAGTAAGTTGTAGCCAAGAGATTCAACGAGCGTAACATTTTGTATGGAGCTATCATGTGATATGGCCACCTTACCGAGGCCAACCACCTTACCCTTTGAGTTGTCACCGAAAGTGACATACTTTCGAGGTCCATCGTTTCCAGCAAGATCACGAAACATGTCTTTATCTCCGGTCATGTGATCGGTACATCCACTATCAAGTACCCATTCCTTTCCTCCTGCCATATATCCCCGAAGATTTTCCATAAGACCAAAGTGTCTCATTGCATCATCAAGATCAAAGTCTCTATCATCATCCTCATCATAGTATCCATGTTCAACATCGTCATGTGGTTGATCAAATCCTAGAGAGGGTGATTCGTTAGAGTGAGTTTGACAATGATCTTGCTTATGAATTTTTATAGCTTCGGAAATAATATCACCAATAATTCCAACATCTCCTTTGGCACGCATAAGGTTTGTAAGTTCAAATAGACAATCACCAAACATAGGATCACTAGAATTCATCTTACTCAAGGCAATAGACTTATGAAGAATTTCATCTAGATTTTTCAAGGAATAATCCGAAAAACGTTCCTCAAGAAATTTCCATATAGTGTAGGCACACTCAAGAGTAGGCAAGTTTCTGATCAAGTTTCTCGGCAAGCCTCTAGTGATAAGATTAACAGTTCTAAGATTCCTAATCATGTCAATTGACTCATCAAGAGTAGGATGCATATGATCAACATGAGGTGCACAAGGGGTGGCAATGTACTTGTTCAAATGATATTGATTGAAAATCACAAGCATCTCATTTTTCCACTCATGAAAGTACTCTCCATCAAGTATAGGCACTCTATGTCTAAGACTCCCAATAGTAGACTCGTCCATCTTCCTCCAATGGTGTTTAAACCAAAGCAATGGAGACCAAAGCTCTTATACCAATTGAAAGGATCGAGAAGAGGTGTCTAGAGGGGGGGGGGGTGATTAGACACTAAGTACCAAAAGTTGCAGTTTTTAACTTCTTTAAGTTGGAGTGGAGTTTAGGCACAAGTTTAATACTCACAATACATATCAAGCAAGCATGCAAAGAGTATATGAGCAGCGGAAAGTAAAGCATGCAACTTGCAAGAATGTAAAGGTAAGGGATTGGAGGATTCAAACGCAATTGGAGACACGGATGTTTTTGTCGTGGTTCCGATAGGTGGTGCTATCGTACATCCACGTTGATGGAGACTTCAACCCATGAAGGGTAACGGCTGCGCGAGTCCACGGAGGGCTCCACCCACGAAGGGTCCACAAAGAAGCAACCTTGTCTATCCCACCATGGCCTTCGCCCACGAAGGACTTGCCTCACTAGCGGTAGATCTTCACGAAGTAGGCGATCTCCTTGCCCTTACAAACCCCTTGGTTCAACTCCACAATCTTGTCGGAGGCTCCTGTAAGGGCATATTTATTCCCTAGTGGTTTTGGTGATTGATGACAATGCTTTTGCGGACTAATCGTGTGCGTTAAGTTCTTTCAGAAGATCATCCATTGGCACGAGACGATTTCCTCCCCTCGGTGTTTTTATTCAAGACGGTGTAGGTCCTGCGGTTCGTTGTTGGTGGACTAGTTTCGTAGGGGTCACCGTACTATTAAGAGGGGATCCGCTTTGGTAAGACTAGGGTGGAATCAACACGTACACATCCTTATCACACCCGTCGTCTTCCTTTCGCATCTTTGGAGCTGCCCTCTCTCTTCGTTCGGTTTAGCCTGTGCGGTAGTAGTACCGCGACCTACAGTGGTAGTACCGCCGAGCCCCTAAGCGGTAGTACCGCTCTGAGAGCGGTAGTACCGCTCCCAGTGATAATCCGCTCCTTTGAGCGATAGTACCGCTCATGAGCTTCGGCTATACTACCTTAGTAGTACCGCGCCTACTACCGCCTCGATTCGAGGCGATGTTTTCTCGTGTCGGGTTTTGCGGCACTAGTTGCGGCGATAGGAGCGGTAGTACCGCTATGAGCGGTAATACCGCTCTACTCCATGGTAGTACCGCTCGGGGCGATGGCCTGCCTCTCGCTTCAGCAGCGGTAGTACCGCTTGGTAGGGAGCGGTAGTACCGCCCTCAGTGATAATACCGCCCTTCCATAGCGGTAGTACCGCTCTGTCTTGAGGCTGTTTAGTGGGGTAACGGTTGGATGTGTTCCCCACTATATAAAGGGTAATCTTCTTCCTAGTTGACCTACCTCTTTCCCCCAAGCTCCATTGTTGCTCAAAGCTCCATTTTCGCCCGATCTCTCTCCTAGCCAATCAAACTTGTTGATTTGCTCGGGATTGGTTGAGAAGGCCCAGATCTACACTTCCACCAAGAGAAATTTGATTCCCCACTTATCCCTTGCGGATCTTGTTACTCTTGGGTGTTGAGCACCCTAGGCGGTTGAGGTCACCTCGAAGCCATACTCCATTGTGGTGAAGCTTCGTGGTGTTGTTGTTGTTAGGAGCCTCCGGGTGTTGTGGAGTTGCCCCAACCTTGCTTGTAAAGGTTCGGCCGCCTTCAAGGGCACCAATAGTGGAATCACGGCATCTCGCATTGTGTGAGGCGTGAGGAGAATCTGATGGCCCTAGTGGCTTCTTGGGGAGCATTGTGCCTCCACACCGCTCTATGAGACGTACTTCCCTCAAAAGGAAGGAACTTGGTAACACATCCTCGTCTCCACCGGCTCCACTCTTGGTTATCTCATCCCTTTACTTGTGCAAGCTTATTTGTGTTCTTATCCTTGCTTGCTCGTGTGCTAGTGTTGTTGCATCATATAGGTTGTCCACCTAGTTGCACATCTAGACAACCTTTATTATTGCAAAGTTTAAATTAGTAAAGAAAAGCTTAAAATTGTTAGTTGCCTATTCACCCCCCTCTAGTCAACCATATCGATCCTTTCAATTGGTATCGAGCCTCGTCTCTTTTAGGGACTTTACCGTCCGAAGAGTATGAGTTGGCGTCGTAGATGATGTGGGGAGCACTCCGTCTTGAATCCGACATCATCTACGGAGATGGGAATACCTCGATCTCGTGAGGAATTCAATGTGGCGTTGGACACATTGAAAACCTCCATAATGAAGCGAGTTAAGGACATGTTTAAGGATTTCCTAGAAGGGCTTAAACTTTCCACCGCACCCGTGAAAGTGGGTGATCCCGCCAACACGAGAGCGCATGCTAACTCCGATAAGGGGGAAGCTACTAGTGAGAAAGCCCCCTCGTCTAGTGGTAAGAATGGCACCGGCATCTTTGCCCATGTGCAACCTCCGTTTATGGTGGACCGATTCCTTCCACTCATTTGAATCATGCGGTCCACCACCTAAGATTGATAAAAGGAGGATTTTGATTCTTGGGTTTATCGTTTTAAGCGTCATTTAAATCATGTGAACACTAACCTTTGGAGAATCATTGAAGAAGGTTTCTATCCGCATGACCCGAGCAACTTTTCTCCAAGAGAGGTCGTGGACCATCAATTCAATGAGAATGCTCTCTTCATCATCCAAGAAGCAATCCTTCCCGAAGACCTCCCTCATCTCCGGCCTTACATCCGTGCCAAAGATGCTTGGCTCAAGGTGGTTTCCATGTATCGAGGAAGCGCAAGCATTCAACGTTCCAATTATGAAGTGGTTCAAGACGAAGCCGATGAGTTTGCAATGAAGGAAGAAGAAGAACCTCGTGAGCTCTATCGGAGAGTAACCAAGCTTGCCGTCGACGTGTTTCAATTGTGGCAATGTGAGTCACTTTGTTGCGGAATGTCCATATGAGAAGAGGGAAGACAATGGTGGCAAGTTCATCCGTAAGGACAAGGCCAAGTCTTTCCCCAACAAGAGCAACTTTCCAAAGAAGACTCCTCACAAAGCCTTGGTGGTTCAAGAAGAGTACAATGAGGATGATGATGATGATGAGGATGGTGAACCGGTTGCCATGGCCTCCGTGGCTATTGCAATGACTCCTTGGGTGTCTCTCTTCGGTTCACCCAATGAAAACATCACCGCCAAGTGCCTCATGGCTAAAGCCACCAACAAGGTAACCCCCAACATCAAAACTACCATCATCAATCATTCTTCTTTGACGGATTGCATTGATGAACATGAGGGACTAATGTAGAGGAAAATGAATTTGAGATCTTTATGAGTAAACTCAAGGGCAAATCCAAGAAGCGCCGTTGCTCTCTTGGAACAACTTAGTGAAGCCAATGTCATGATCGAGACTCATGAAGAAACCATCTTTAAGATGGAAGGGCATAGTCGTGACTATGCCGATGAGATTTGGATCTTTCCAATGCTCTTGAGGAAGAGCGTGGCCTTCGTTTGGCTCTTGAGGAGTCACTAGCGATGATCACGCTAAATTAAAGAAAGACCTTGATCATGCTCTTGTTGTGTCTCGTGTGCTTAGTTCCGAGAAGGCAAAGCTTGGAGTTGATCTTGCTAGACTCAACGAGGACTTTGACACTCTCAACAAGGCTCACAAAGTCTTGAAGGGTGCTCATGCTAGTCTCAAAGAGTCTCATGATCAACTCCAAGTGAAGCTAACCAGGGAGAAAGCCACCTTTCCTCATATGATATTGATTGATAATGCAAATGCTACTAACCCTTGTTGCGAGCATGTGCATCTTGTTGAGGAAAATACCAAGTTGAAGAAGCAACTTGAAAAGGGCCTTGTCACATGCATTCAAGGTGAGAAGAACCTTAACGACCTTTTGAGTAATCAAAAGGAAGTTGTAACCAAGGAGGGATTGGGTTCGGCGCCCAAGCCCAAGAACAAGAAGAAGAATGACAAGACCAAGCAACCTCCCCTCTCAAGCAAACTTTTGTGAGGGAGGGAGAGGTGTTTCAAGAAGAAGAAGAACCGTGCAAAGGGTGGCAATGTCAAGAAGGACAACGTCATCCCCACGAACATAGCCGGCGACTTTAACCCCTCTTATGTGTTGTGCCGAGCTAGTGATGGGCATGTTTATGCTAAATTTGTTGGTTCTTCTTATGAGTACATTGAATGGTCTATTTGGGTTCCTAAGACCCTCGTTACTAACATCAAAGGACCCATTACCAAATGGGTACCTAAAACCAAGCATTGATCTCTTGTAGGGGTTTGCTTCCGGTGGGGGTTCATGGTTGCTTGATAGTGGAGCAACAAATCATATGACCGGAAGCAAGGACATGGTGGTGGACGTGCAAGAGATTCCATCTATGCCCACCGATGTCGAGTGGGGTGATGCATCACATTCTAAGGTATTGGGTCTTGGCAAGGTCGTCATTTCTCATGATCTTACGATCGAGAAAGTCATGCTTGTTGAGTCCCTTGCATACAATTTGCTGTCCGTTCGTCAACTTGCAGTCATGGGTTTTGCTACTTTCTTTGACATTGATACGTGGCCCTCTTGTGGAGCAAGACTCTTAAAGTAGCCTTTGTTGGGCATGTCAAAGCGGTCTCTATGTGATTAACTTTTGGAGCGACCCACTAAGACCGCGACATGCCTAATGGCTAAAGTTGACGTGGGATGGCTTTGGCATCGCCGTTTAGCCCATGTCAATATGAGATCTTTGCAAAGTCTTCTCAAGGGGGACCATGTTCGTGGACTAACAAATGTTAGTTTTGCCAAAGACCGTGCGTGCAGTGCTTGTATTGAAGGAAAGCTTCATGAGAAGGCTCACCCTCCCACAACTATCATATACTCAAAGAGACCCTTGGAGCTCCTTCACATGGATCTCTTTGGGCCACCATCATTTGATAGTCTTGGAGGAAGAAAGTATTGCTTGGTGATCGTGGATGACTACTCAAGATACACTTGGGTATATTTCTTCAAGAGGAAGAGTGAGACCCACCAAACCATCATCGACTTTGCAAATGAAGCTCAGCGTCAACATAATGCAAAGATCTTGACTATAAGAAGTGACAACGGCACCGAGTTCAAGAACTACACCTTGGATGAGTTTCTTAGTGATGAGGGAATCAAGCATCAATATTCTGCACCATATACCCCTCAACAAAATGGTGTGGCGGAGAGAAAGAACCGGACGTTGATGGATGCGGCAAGGACCATGATGGCGGAGTTCAAGTCTCCATACAACTTTTGGGCCGAAGCCATCAACACCGCTTGTCATGCATCCAATCGGCTCTATCTCATAAAGGCTTGAACAAGACTCCTTATGAGATACTCACCGCAACAAGCCCAACCTCAAGTACTTCCGGGTGTTGGTGTAAGTGTTTCATTCTCAAGAAAGGTGTTCGTTTGTCTAAATTTGAAGCTAGAGCTCATGAGGGCATATTTGTTGGTTATGCTACAAACTCTCATGCTTACCGTGTCCTCAATAAATCCACGGGACTTATTGAGGAGACGTGTAACGTGGAGTTTGATGAGAATAACGGCTCCCAAGTGGAGCAAAGTGGCACTTGTGATGTAGGTGATGAAATTCCTCCCCAAGCCATAAGAAGAATGGGAGTTGGCTTCATCCTACCCTTTGAGGAACCCCTTGTGGCGAAGGAGAAGGACAATGCTCCACTCAAGTGGAGCCATCACCAACCCAAGGCCCTGCGCTTCAGAAGAACAAAGTGAAGGCCCTCAACCTCAAGAACAAGACCACGGGCAAGATCGTGCTCAAGGCGATGATATCACCTTAAATGATGCCCAAGGTCAAGTTCTCTCCCCGAGCATGCTCAAGATGAAGGTCATGCTCAAGATGGCGCTCAAGATGATCAAGTGACCCTCCTCATCTCACCTCCGAGGAGGATTTAGGCGTCGTGCCGCCAAGATTGCTTCAAACTCACAACCAAAGGCCATCTCATGGAGAATGTGGTTGGAAGCCTAAGAAAAGGGTAAGCACTCGTAGACAATTGGCAAACTATTGTGAACATCACGCGTTTGTCTCCTGTGTTGAACCTCAAAAGGTCTATGAGGTGCGTGAAGACTCGGATTGGCTCAATGCCATGCATGAAGAACTCAACAACTTTGAGTACAACAAAGTGTGGAGATTGGTGCCAAGGCCATCGGAGAACCACAACGTCATTGGAACCAAGTGGATTTTCAAGAACAAGCAAGATGCTCATGGGAACATCATTCGCAACAAGGCGAGATTGGTAGCACAAGGCTACTCCCAAGTCGAGGGTATCGACTACGGTGAAACCTTTGCTCCGTTGCTCGTCTTGAATCCATTCGTTTGTTGATTGCTTATGCTTCCCATCACAACTTTAAGTTGCAACAAATGGATGTGAAAAGTGCTTTTCTTAATGGTCCCATTAATGAGTTGGTCTATGTCAAGCAACCCCGGGTTCGAGGACCCCTACTTTTCGGATCATGTGTATCAACTCGATAAGGCACTCTATGGCCTTAAACAAGCCCCACGTGCGTGGTATGACCACCTTACCGAGTTGCTACAAGATCGTGGCTTTGAAGTGGGGCAAATCGATCCCACTCTTTTTACTAAGAAGGTCAATGGGAAGTTGTTTGTATGCCAACTATATGTTGATGATATTATCTTTGGTTCTCCTAACAAAGCTTTCAATGAGGAATTTGCCGCTCTCATGACCTCCAAGTTCAAGATGTCTTCGATGGGAGAGTTGAAGTTCTTCCTTGGTTTCGATATCAAACAAAGAAGAGAAGGAACCTTCATCAACCAAGCCAAATACACTCAAGACATGCTCAAAAGATTCAAGCTAAGTGATGTCAAGCGGCTACTACACCAATGCCCACCAAGTGCCAACTTGACATTGATCCCAATGGTAAGCGGTGGATCAAAAGGTATATCGCTCCATGATTGGATCTTTGCTTTACCTTTGTGCATCTAGACCGGATATCATGTTGAGTGTGGGTATGTGTGCACGGTTTCAAGCCGCACCAAAGGAAAGTCACTATGTGGCGGTCAAGCGAATCTTCGATATTTGGCTCATACCCCAAACTTTGGCTTATGGTACCCAAGAGGAGCAAACTTCAAGCTTGAAGGATTTCTGATTCGATTGGGCGGAGACAAAGTGGATAGGAAGTCCACTTCGGAGGTGCCAATTTCTTGGTTGCTCTTTGGTAAGTTGGTCTTCCAAAAGCAAAGTTGTGTCTCTCTCGTCCACCAAAGCGGAGTATGTGGCGGCGGGTAGTTGTTGTGCTCAACTCCTATGGATGAGGCAAACTTTAAAGGAGTGCGGTGTCAATTGTGACAAAGTGCCTCTTTGGTGTGATAATGAAAGTGCCATCAAGATTTCTCTCAACCCGTGCAACACTTCAAGGCGAAGCACATTGAGATTGGTATCACTTCATCCGGGATCACATTAGGTGAGGGAGATCGAGCTCAAGTATGTCAACACTCATGATAACCTTGCGGATATTTTCACGAAGCCCTTGGATGAAGCAAGATTTGCGAGTTAAGGCATGAGCTAAATATCATTGATTTGAGCAATGTGACTTGAACCGTGCAACTCCACCACACTCAATGTGATGTCTAGTTTAGGTGTAGGCATGGACATAGGGGAGTGTTGTTCTCTTAATGAACTCTCCCTCCCCCCTTTTATGCATAAAACGATCAACTCTTTCACTTTAGCCATTGTTGATGGCGCTTGTGCTTCAAAGAGGAGTTTTGGTCATGGACCCAAGGATAATTCTTCGCGGTGACATACCAATTGACTCAAACATAGGTGGCTCCGCCACCGCCCTCTCTTGAGAGAGGCTGAGCTTGCTCTTTTTGTGTTGTTTGCTTTGAAGGAGTGGGTTCGGTTCGTGTTTCGTGTGTTTTGTTTTGCTAGTCTCTCTCTTGTCATTGCCTTCCGTTCTTTTGGTGTTTTTTTCTTCCTTTTGTTTACAGAGGCCTCTCTTTTGGTTGTTGGCGGTACTACCGCTCTTTGGTAGCAGTACTACCGCTCCAGCGGTACTACCGCCCTCGTGTGATACTACTACGGCTGGAGGCGTGGTGGGGTTATTCGAGGCGGGGGTTTCTTCTCCCCATACCCATTCGCCGCCCCTCGCTGTCTCTCTCCGACAACCGGCGCCATGAGAGGCTCGGCGGATCTCCCTCTCCGGGCTGTCCCTCTCCATTCCCTTCGGTGGAGTCGATCCCCACCTCGTCCTCTTGCCATGGATGCCGGTATTGTCCCCGTTCTCTTGTTCCTTTTGTCTAGGTTTCCAATCTAGCTTCTTAGGGGCAATAGCGGTTGCATCCTTAGATTTTTGGCCAAATCTATACTTGAGTAGGATGGAGAATGCTTCTAGGAAGTTTGGATTAGTGTTTGGTTGGAGTATTTTTGAATTTGGTAGGACGGAAGTACCGGATCTGACCACGGTAGTAGGAAACGGCTGTTTCCCCGCCCCGAGCGGTACTACCGCTCTCCCCGAGCGGTACTACCGCTTTGAGCGGTACTACCGCTCAAGGTTCCCGGTACTACCGCCCTCTACCAAATTCCATCTTACTCTTACCTCTTCGTGATCCTCTTTGTTCGTTTTTGTGGCTTATACTCGTTTCTTCTGGTTGGTTGCGTGTTTTGTGTGTGTGGTTCCAGGTGATGAGGTTCCTGAGCCTCAAGCTCGTCGTGTCAACCCGGTGGTGTACTCGTCCAAGCGCTATCGCACCACCGAGCCTGCGGAGGATCTTCTAGTGCTCCACCTCCTCCCCAAATGAGAAGAAGCACGGGGCCAAGTCAAAGCCGGGCAAAACTGTGCAGATATGCCACCCAAGGAGTTACGGGCAAGCGCAGCGCAACCCGTATGAGGTTGACCAAGATCCCACTTTGGTCAACCGTCCGTTCTGGAACAGGTTCCAGTTTGCCACCTACTTTGATGTTCTCAAGGCCAAGAAGAATCTCTATGTCAACTTGCACTCCATCGACATCGAGCATATGAAGAGTGATCCTGACTACTTTGGTGAAGTCTTGAGATGTGCACTCAGCTGAACATTCTCGAGATCATGCAATTCAACAAGGACTATGATCTTGATGTTGTGGCTCAGCTCTATGCCACGGTTCACCTTGGGGTGATGAGGACAGGACTCGACTGGATGACAAATGGGAAGTTGCTATCGGTCAAGTGGAAAGCTTTCATGCAGTTGATTGGGGTGCAAGATCTTGGACTTGAGTCTGCTGTCGTCGGTTCGCCCCCACCGTCGAGCCACGGCCACTCACAAGCAAGCTCGTGGCCCTCTGCACTCTGAAGATCAACCCCGACACAAAGAAGGAGACTTATGAGCTGCACGCCTATCTGGATATACTTCACCGTATCTTCAGAGAGACTCTTTTCCTCGCATCGGGAATCTGGACCAGGTTCACTCTTATCTTGTGGACATGCTTATCTTACGTCGGCGGGAGAAGGGCGAGCACCGGAGAGTCCTTGGATATCTCTCATGTTATGTGGTGCGAGCTAGTGTCTGCGATCTCCGGCGCAAGTGCCCGATTATGGTCCGTTCATTATCTGCTCATTGAGAAGGCACGGGATCATGTCTATCCCAAGGTGGCACTTTGGAGCTTGGAGACTTGGTTTCTCACGATGTCAAGCGTCGAGGAAGAAGGATAAGCTGGGGCACTCAAGCCCCTAAGACTGGTGTTCCGTCATCTCTGCTGCTATGGAGCTGAAGAGGAGGTGAGGTGAGGATGAGGATGATGACTACGTGCCCTCAGGGGACAGAGCCATCTTGGGCCCAAGCTCAAGGCCAAGGTAAAAAGCTCTTTCGCATGGAGTCTCACGGTCGATTACATGGCTCACGTGGCTGAGAAGAAGGCCGAGTTCGTCACAAGGAGCTCATCGTCGGTTAGGCGCTTCTGATCCGAGTGGATCGAGGACCAGCTTACTAAGGAGGAGAGTGGATTCAGAAGACCTTGCCCATGGACCGATTCTGAGACCGAGCACTTCCACACAGCAGCGGTGGTGCCGATGATTCTGCTGGGCTCGATCGTGTGTCCCTCATTTGCTCTCACACAGGGCCGCGTGTGGCGCTCCCTCTCTTTTTGGTGTCTCAATGCCAAAGGGGGAGAGAGCTTAGGGATTTGCGAGTTGTGTCTCTTTCGTTTCGTGTGTCTTGTCTTGTTCGTGTTTTAGTTGGCTTGCTTTGGTTGGTTTGTCTGTGAGACCTAAGTTCGAGTCATATGGTGTGAGACATATGCTACCCTACCCTTTCAGTATCAGTATCTATGTCTATCTAGCTCATGAGTTGCGTACTTTTCTTGCTATATCATCTATGCTGCTTTCATACACCATGCTTAGATTATTGGTCTCTAAAATGTAGGGGGAGCTTTTGATCCGAGTATGTGCACTGTGCAGTCCAAAGCACTTATCTAAATAGCACACATCGAGGGGGAGCCCAACTACATGTTAGGACCGTCGGGTTTGTATGCTTACTATATATCGTGTTTATGCAAATCCCGTATTGTCATCAATCCACCAAAAAGGGGGAGATTGTAAGGGCATATTTATTCCCTAGTGGTTTTGGTGATTGATGACAATGCTTTTGCGGACTAATCGTGTGCGTTAAGTTCTTTCAGAAGATCATCCATTGGCACGAGACGATTTCCTCCCCTCGGTGTTTTTATTCAAGACGGTGTAGGTCCTGCGGTTCGTTGTTGGTGGACTAGTTTCGTAGGGGTCACCGTACTATTAAGAGGGGATCCGCTTTGGTAAGACTAGGGTGGAATCAACACGTACACATCCTTATCACACCCGTCGTCTTCCTTTTGCATCTTTGGAGCTGCCCCTCTCTCTTTCGTTCGGTTTAGCCACTGTGCGGTGGTAGTACCGCGACCTACAATGATAGTACCGCGAAGCCCCTAGCGGTAGTACCGCTCTCTGAGCGGTAGTACCGCCCCAATGATAGTACCGCTCGCGGCTTCGCTATACTACCTCGATAGTACCGCGCCTACTACCGCCTCGATTCGAGGCGATGTTTTCTCGTGTCGGGTTTTGCGGCACTAGTTGCGGCGATAGGAGGCGGTAGTACCGCTATGGCGGTAGTACCGCTCTACTCTGTGATAGTACCGCTCGGGGCGATGGCCGCCTCTCGCTTCAGCGGTAGTACCGCTTGGTAGGAGCGGTAGTACCGCCCTCGTGATAATACCGCCCTTCCATAGCGGTAGTACCGCTCTGTCATGAGCTGTTTAGTGGGGTAACGGTTGGATGTGTTCCCCACTATATAAAGGGTCGTCTTCTTCCTTGTTGACCTACCTCTTTCCCCCAAGCTCCATTGTTGCTCAAAGCTCCATTTTCGCCCGATCTCTCTCCTAGCCAATCAAACTTGTTGATTTGCTCGGGATTGGTTGAAAGGCCCAGATCTACACTTCCACCAAGAAATTTGATTCCCCACTTATCCCTTGCGGATCTTGTTACTCTTGGGTGTTGAGCACCCTAGGCGGTTGAGGTCACCTCGAAGCCATACTCCATTGTGGTGAAGCTTCGTGGTGTTGTTGTTGTTGGGAGCCTCCGGGTGTTGTGGAGT
The DNA here is from genome assembly GCA_021605205.1 of Aegilops longissima. Classification (NCBI taxonomy): domain Eukaryota; kingdom Viridiplantae; phylum Streptophyta; class Magnoliopsida; order Poales; family Poaceae; genus Aegilops; species Aegilops longissima. The sequence continues at coordinate 689,087,193 of CM038677.1, read as the reverse complement.
TTGCCCCAACCTTGCTTGTAAAGGTTGGTCGCCACCTTCAAGGGCACCAATAGTGGAATCACGGCATCTCGCATTGTGTGAGGCGTGAGGAGAATCTGATGGCCCTAGTGGCTTCTTGGGAGCATTGTGCCTCCACACCGCTCTAACGGAGACGTACTTCCCCTCAAAAGGAAGGAACTTCGGTAACACATCCTCGTCTCCACCGGCTCCACTCTTGGTTATCTCATCCCTTTACTTGTGCAAGCTTATTTGTGTTCTTATCCTTGCTTGCTCGTGTGCTAGTGTTGTTGCATCATATAGGTTGTCCACCTAGTTGCACATCTAGACAACCTTTATTATTGCAAAGTTTAAATTCGTAAAGAAAAGCTTAAAAATTGTTAGTTGCCTATTCACCCCCCCTCTAGTCAACCATATCGATCCTTTCAGCTCCCAAGTGACACCTAGCCAATCTAGGAGACACCACTCTCCAAGAAGTAACAAATGGTGCGTTGATGATGAACTCCTTGCTCTTGTGCTTCAAATGATAGTCTCCCCAACACTCAACTCTCTCTCACAGGATTTGGATTTGATGGAAAGAAGATTTGAGTGGAAAGCAACTTGGGGAAGGCTAGAGATCAAGATTCATATGGTAGGAATGGAATATCTTGGGCTCAACACATGAGTAGGTAGTTCTCTCTCAGAAAATAGATGCTGGAAGTGTAGGCTTGTTCTGATGGCTCTCTCCACGAATGAAGAGGAGGTGGAGGGGTATATATAGACTCCACACAAAATCTAACAGTTACACATAATTTACCAATCTCGGTGGGACCGAATCAACAAACTCGGTCAGGACCGATTTAGTAAACCTAGTGACCGTTAGGGTTTTTGGTGGGACCGGCATGCAACTCGATAGGACCGATATGGTTAGGGTTAGGGCATAACGTAATCTCGGTGAGACCGATTACACAAACTCGGTGGGACTGATTTTGGTAATAAGCTAACCAGAGAGTTGGTCAGGCAAACTCGGTGAGACCGAGTACACAAACTCGGTGGGACCGATTTTGGTAATAAGCTAACCAGAGAGTTTGCATTCTAATCTCGGTAGTACCGATTGCACAAATTCGGTGAGACCGATTTTGGTAATGGACATACACAGAGAGATTACAATCCCATCTCGGTGAGACCGAGATCCCTATCGGTGAGACCGATTTGCCTAGGGTTTGTGGCAGTGGCTATGACATCTGAACTCGGTGGCGCCGGATAGAAAGAATTGGTGGGGCCGAGTTAGACTTTTAGGTTTAGGACATATGTGGATGTGAGAAATAGTTGAGGGCTCTGGAGCATATCACTAAGCACTTTGAGCAAGCAAGCCATTAAGCAACACCTCATCCCCTCTTGATAGGATTGGCTTTTCCTATAGACTCAATGTGGTCTTGGATCACTAAAATGGAAAATGTAGAGTCTTGAGCTTGGAGCTTGAGCCAATTCTTTGTCCTTAGCATCTTGAAGGGGTTCCACATCTTTTAGTCCATGCCACTCCATTGTTGAACTTATCTGAAACATACTAGGTAAAAGTGTTAGTCCAACAAGAGATATGTTGACATTAATTACCAAAACCACCCAGGGAGCACTTGTGCTTTCAGCAGCACAGCATCTTCATCCATCTTCATGGGATACAACAAACCAAGCAAGTGCAGCATACCGTGAAAGAAGACACTTGTAAGGCCAGCGAACAGGCTAATTTTCTCAACCAAGCGGCTTTGTCTATGCTTCCAGGCTCCAGTTTGCGAAGAGTAGATGTTCACTCCTGTGACGCATTTCTCCTGATCAGTCTCCTCAAACTGAAGAACGTGGAAATGGGAGGAGACTGCTGGATCAAAAGCCAAACGAGCTAAGATGCGATGGCCGTCTTGCACCTCTGAGTTAGGGGGCAGGTCGACCCACCTCGCGGTAGCCGGATTGCACACAACATAATGGGATTCAACCGGCGCATTCTCATCCGTGGGAGGAGAAGAATGGGCCATGTAGCAGAGGAAGAGGAGGAGGCCATTGCAGGTGTCCAGCTGGATGACGTACAGGTACTTGTCGAGTGGCAAGAAAGGGAGGAGCGGGTCGATCGGCGAGGCTGCGCCGACGGAGACGTTGGCGAAGTGGAAGTGCTGGAAGCGGGGGTCTTCGCTGTCGTAGGTGCTGTAAAGGAAGCCGGCGAGGGTGTGGGGCAGCTTCTTGCGGTTGGGGGGGGTCAGCGATGAGGTCGCGCCAAGACGGGGAAACGCACTTAAAACGGTGCACAGACCTGGCGAGGAGACGGGAGAGGATCTCCACGATGAGGTCGTTCGTGAGGAGGCTGACCGCCTCCGCCACCGTCATCGCTTCCTCAGCCGACGCCGGCGGTTGGTCGTCCTCCTGGCCTTCTTCTTCTTCTTCTTCTTCTTCTTCTTCTTCTTCTTCCCAGAGCTCTTCTCCTCCATGGCGCCGCTTAAAGCAACACGGGTTCAGGATAAATCAGTCTGCAGAAAGACGAATTGACGGGGAATTAGCCGGCCTCACCGTGCGCGTGAGGAGAAATACCTTAGTTTGAGGCAGCGGCGTAGGCTGCGATCGCGATGGCTGCGCTTCTCGGCGGCGACAGGGGATAGGTAACCCACCGATCAGAAAATGTTAACTGTGGCAGCGTAGTGGATGATGTTGGGCCGCAACGGGATTAGCAACGAGATTATAAGTGCATGGGCATATGTTGTTGGGTCGCGTCCCTTTTGTCTAGCATAAGTGCATGGGCATATTTCTAAAAAAATACATACTTTTTTTAAATGAAGCATCAAGAAGGTACATAAAACAATTAGCACATAGACGATGAGATTCTTCAACTAAGAAAATATTCTACAAAATGAAATCATGGGCATACTGCATACAAGTGCTCTCGTCATTCTGAATCAAGGTTTTGGATTCCGAACATATTTCGGACCAAATTTATAATTGAATTTTTGAATGATAAAATATAGATATGCAATACCTCAAAACCAGTACGACTGACCGAGCATTTGTTAAATATCCAAGCAATTTTTCATATAAATTAATTAAGAAATACAATAAAATAACACGATGAACATATTAAACATGATGATTGAATGAATAAAAGTACTATGCATATTAATGAGGAATTGACGAGTAGGACTGTTTCAACCGAGTATGGAATGGCAGACCAAGTTTTTCATCCCACAGCCTATAAGGGGGAGACAAAATGATGCCATGAGGATGCAACTATTAGGGAAGTAACGCCCATAGTTGTCACTATCGCTAGCATACTACCATGGTGGTAGTTACCCCATATGTCTTATATACTACCATGTGGTATTATATATACTCTTTTATCATTTTTAATAAATTCATATACTATATCTAAGATATTTCAAAGTAAGTTACATGAAAAAATTACATATGAACCCATAATTTTTGTTATATTTGTGAAATACGTATATATTTGTACGTAAAAAGAGCATACTCAAAACATGGTATATACTACCTAAAAATTAGAATATATACTACTTAATTATTGTTATATACTACATACTACGTACATACTCTCAATTTTAACAGAAATACATACAACATACAAAGCATAAATGGTGGTAACTACCACTGCTTGTAGGAAACATTTGTCATATATATATATATATATATATATATATATATATATATATATATATATATATATATATATATATATATATATATATATATGACAAATTTTTCCTACTACCGGGTATAGTTACTTCCACTTTTGTTTCATACGTTTTAGGTAGTATCTATCATATCGTAGAGTATATACGCGTAGTATGTAGTATGTAAGAATGTTTAGGTAGTATATATACTATTTTATGTAGTATGTAGTATATTTTGAGCATACTCCTTTTTACATACAAATATGTACGTATTTCACAAATATTATATAAACATGGGCTCAAATGCAATTTTTTCACATAATTCGCTTTGGAGTATCTTAGATATAGTATATGAGCATACTAAAAATAATAAAGTAGAGTATATACTACCACATAGTAGTATATAAGAAATGGGTGTAACTATACCCGGTAGTAGGATGCATTTTCCATATATATATATAAGAGTGAGGCGTTTTGGCGCTCGAGCTACAGGGAGCTCGTTATCTTGATCGTACGCTCCTCAATTGAGATATGGGCCAGCATTTATTTCTGCCCAATATGTTTCTTAACACATGGGTTTTGAACAGTGTGCTCGTATATGGCTGGCCCATATTTCCCGCGTTTTTACCTGGGCTGAGTTGGCTATATCACCGTAGAAAACATCATGTGCCACCGGCGCTCCTGTACAATCGCTGGTTCGCCCTCTTCCCTGGAAAATCCTATTTGCCGCTCGCTTCGTCAAACTGCCGGCACATCGCACACGCGAGCGTCCGAGCAGCGACGCAACGGGCCGGCCCATTTAACCGTCCCTACGCCACCGGTTTTGGGAACCTTCTAGAGGTTCCCAGCTGGTTTTTCTGGTTTTGGGAAACTTCTAGAAGGTTCCTTGAATCGGTTTTTTCTTTATTCCGGTTTTTCTATTTTTAATTTTCTTTTCTTTTCTCTCATTTTCCTTTTTTTGTTATTTTGTTTCTATTTAGTTTTTTTATTAATTTAAAATTTGTGCAAAATTAAAAATAATTTATGGATTCAAAGTTTGTGCATAATTTTAAAAATGTTCACTATTTCAAAAATATTTCACAATTCAATTTTTTAACTGTTTTAATATTTGTTCACAGTTTGAAAAATGTTCACAATTTTATAATTTTGTTCACGAATTTCGAAATTGCATCATATTTCAAAATTTGTTCACATTTCAAAAAATGTTCGCGGTTTAACAATAAATGTTCACAGTTTTATAATTTTGTTCATGAATTTGAAATTTGTTCATGTTCCAAAATTTGTTCACAATTCAAAAATGTTCACGGTTTTCAAAATTTGTTTGCTGATTTGAAAAATGTTCACAATTTATAATTTTGTTCACAAATATGAAATTTAATTTGTTCACAATATAAAAAAATATGGTTTTAAAATTTGTTCAGAATTCGAATATGTTCACAATTTTAAAAGTTTGTTCAAAATTTGAAATTTGTTCATGTTTAAAATTTGTTTGCAATTTGAAAAAAGTTCGCGGTTTCAAAATTTGTTCATAGATTCGGAAAATATTTGCGTTTTATAATTTTGTTCATGAATTTGAAATTTATTCATGTTTCAAATTTTTTCACAATTCAAAAATGTGTACAGTTTTCAAAATTTGTTCGTACATTCGAAAAAATTTCATAATTTTATTTTTTTCATAAATTTTACTTTTCTTCATGTTTTAAAATTTGTTCAGAATTAGAAAAACAACTACGGTTTCAAAATTTGTTCAGAATTCTAAAATGTTCATAATTTTATTATTTTGTTCACAAAATTGAAATATGTTCATGTTTCAAAATTTGTTCAGAATTCAAAAATGTTCCCAGTTTAAAAAATTCATAGATTCAAAAATGTTCTCATTTTTATAATTTTGTTCACGAATTTTAAATTTATTCATGTTTCAAAATTTGCTCAATATTTGAAAAAAATTACGGTTTCAAAATTTGTTCACAATTCGAAAAATATCCTCAATTTTACAATTTTTCACGAATTTGAAATTTGTTCATGTTTCAAATTTTGTTCACAATTTGAAAAATGTTTGCAATTTCCAATTCTGTTCACAATTTGAAAAATGTGTGGTTTCAAAATTTATTCACATTTCAAAAAATGTTGTGGTTTCATCAATTTGTTCAAACGAAAAAGAAACAAAAATAATTTTGTTTGCATTTTCACAAAACTGTTTGTAATTTCTAGAAAATTTCTCCTATTCAAATTTTCCCTTTTTTCCCATAAATACAATTATTTTGCCAAATAAAGTTCGTGGTTCAAAAATTCACGTTCGAAATTTTAGAAAAAGGTCAGATCTGCAGCGGCTTATGGTTTGTGTTTTTTAAGTTTTAGAGCTGTTGTTAGGTTCTTTAATATTCACGATGGAAATTTTACACGTGAGGTAGCCAATTGAGGTGGCTAGCGCAAGGCGCACATTACCGAGAGGTTGTGTGCTCGAATCGTATTGCTGGAGCATTTTTATTTTTGTGATTTTCCACCCCTACAGCAAACAGGCCGGCCCAGGTGAGCTGGCTCTGTGCGAAAGCGAGACTACTCGCCGCAAAATGCGGCGTATAGGAGCTCCCCTCTTCCCTGTCTCCATCGACCTGACCACCACTGGCGGTCGTGTCATCGCCATGCACTCCGACAGCCACGAGATCTCGTTCTGGCGCTGCTGAGGCCTCACCTGTAACCATAAAGGTGTAGATCCATCGGGAGGGACGATTCGGGGGGCAGCGTGGAGAGGTCGATGAATTCTTCCGCTCCAGATCTGAGGTGCAATTCAGTCCTCACCGGTGGTTGCCGTCACCAGGGCTAGAAGTAGTCAACAGCAGTGGCAGGGAGCCACGACGCCCGAGGGCTTCGTCCCAGAATTTTCCATGTTTTTTTTTGTGTGTTTATTTGATTGCTTTGATGAACTCCTCTGCTTATTGTTTAGGATGTGATTGTTACCTCTAAAATGTTTGCTGTCCAATCCTCTCCCTGCTCTTTAATTTTGTTTTGTGCATTCTTTCTTTATCCCTGCTCTTTAATTTTGTTTTGTGCATTCTTTCTTTATGCAACTCAGATTGAGCTCCAACAATTTGTCTGGGCAGACTCTTTCATATCAGATCCGAAATTTTACTTATAAAAGTAGTGCAAATGTTTCTTTGAGTACACTTGAAGTGTGCGCTTTAGTGAAGCAACCAAAATGTCTCCACGAGTGCATTTGATGTTACGGTTTAGTGGACCAATTGCTGGTTGTTGCCCTTTGGATTATAGTTTTCTGATCTTTACTTGTCAATTGTCATAATATAAATTTTGCTTGTATGTCGAGGATATTGCTGTGATTTCAGATTTGATCATATGGACCGTGCCCAAAAAGTTGAATTCCATTGTTGTCTATTCTGCAATCTGTGCTAATAATTATGTTATCAGTGGCTGCTGATCATGTACTATTTCTTTTCCTACTTTCAAAGATTCAGTGGCTTTGCTATTAACTGCAGTGCAAAATTACAAATTAATAACATCAGGATGTGCTTGGCAATACAAAAAACATCATGGATTCAATTGCTTCTGATCATGTACTATTACATTATCCATGTATACCGATATGTGAAATTTATGGTGTTTTTTTGGAAGAACTAGTTGGTATGGAAAAATGTATATCAACGATCATCATCATTTTTTGGTGGTTTATCCTCATTTTGTTCAAAATCAAGGAAGTGATGTTGGAGATTTGAGTGCAGAAGAGTTTAATTATATATAATAAATCATTGATTGTTCATGCATATAGAGCTGCAGAGGGAAACGTCACATGATGAACAGTCGTCCTGGTCCATCACGTGTTTGCTGGCATCATGTGCGGATTGGTGGGGTCATGCACTGTGCTAAATTATGGAATACATGGCTATAAAATACTGTTCTGACAAATACGTGCTGAGCATACGGGCCAGTTCATGATCACGAGGTGGGGCTGGCGATAGGGATACCGAGCTTCATGTCGCCCGAGCAGCAAACTGCATTTTCGTATATATCACAGTTTTAAATAGTCGGCTATAGCCCCGCTATAGCCTTTTCAGCAGGGTATCGCTAAATGATCTCATATATAAATAGCTCGCTATAGCTGATTTAAAGGTCAACCGCTATTTAGCATAGCCTGCTATTTAAAACATTGAGTAAAGAGAAATATTTGACTCGGCCATACCTCCACCCCATGCCAATAGTCCTCTAGTCGCAACCTCAACGCCCAAATCGGGGATCCAGAACCAGATCTAGACAAGACGATGTCAATGTTGAGCTACTTGCCAAGATATCCGTGCAATGTACACCTTGCCGTCCTCACGACCAAGGCACATCGCTAACACCACCATAGTGTAGGCCACCAAAAATTCGACATGAGTCCACAGCCCCGACGTCCAATTCCCCGTGTAAGCAGCGCTGCAGGGACGTGCCCCGCTATCATCGTCATTGTTGGACAAAAGGTCTTTCCGGCGACCTCTTATGAGGCGGCGAGGAGGGGGGCGGGGGGCGGGGCGGGGGTGAGGATTGTGGCTGCTCATGTTATGACTAGCCCTCAAGCCGCCCTCAGGAGACTGACGTGACATCAACCTTCTACCCATGGTTTAGAAGTAAATACAACTTCATTAAGACCATTTTAGCCAAGCGACTCTTCCGTCTTATCCTCGTAGTGGGTAGATGACTAGAGTTCTAGGGTAACTAGATGATACCCCGCGCTTTGCGATGAAAATAGGTTGCAATATATTTGTAAATGTATGAAATATTTGGACTAATAATATAGGAAAATTGATAAAAATGCCTATTATATATTGTATTGGGTTATTGTATAGCTAAAAATATATTTATTGAATGTATGCAGTATGATAAATTATATTTTTTGCATGCATGTTGGGTGGGCCTTTGATGATATATGATATGTGTGCATGACTTACAATGGGGATCAACTAATAATAAAGAATTAGTGGTTGGGGCGCCACCCCGTGGCACCGCTTGAGAGGAAGTTGTGTACACGTTTCCATTTAAAAAAAACATAGAGCCCTCGCGTCCGTCTAAAAAAACAATCTTAAAAAAAAATCCTCACTTTCATTAAAAAAGAAGTAAAAAAATACCACCGCAGCCTACCATTAAATGTCACTTTGCAAAACCCTCCATTTATAAAATATCAGAGGTCCTCACCTCCATCTAAAAAATACATTTAAAAAATAATCCACGCCTTCATCTAAAACATTCTAAAAGATTTCTCACCGCGGCCAACCAACTTGCGCCACGTGGCATAGCTAGTTGGCCGCCCTTCATGCGTAGCTTAATGGGTTTAGACTAGCCACAGTGGGAGTAACTTCGGTAGTAACATCGAGTCCAACTCAGCAAATTTGCTTATGTGGCAATGAGTTAATGAGGAGAGATGTAGTACTAGTAACTTAGCTAGTTACTGTAACATCACATGTCCCAGTGTAACATCACATGTCCCAGCATGTCTCTGTATTTTCTCTGTGTAGCTCCGCCTGGAGCTCGTCAGGATGTAGATTCAAGGTCGTTGGGGAGAAGAGTGTGGGGGAGAGAGAGAGGTCAGGATGTAGACCACCGATTCAACCAGCTCCTTCCATTCGCTCTCGGTTCCACTCTATCGTGCGATCACAAAAGCTGACGTGGCTATCCATGGTGCATTTAGATACGTGTAGTGTGATCTAACGCCCAAAACATCGTTGCATCCCAAAAGCTAAAACTTTGATGTCAGACTTTTAACATTTAGTTATAGATATAGGGACGCTACAGAACAGTGATGATGACCTCCTAATAGAACACCGGTGTGTGTTCATGAAAAAATAGGAAATTGGTGTTCATGGGGTTTCAGCCATTATGCCGGTCGGTGCTATAGTTGCCTTGCCCCTCTCATGCCAGCTTGTTTCGCCTTTAACAAGCTTCAGAATCGATCACCGACCAAACTAACACGAATCATCTCTCTTTCAAGTCCTTTGTGGCGAGAGCTTAGGTTACCCTTCTTTAAAATGCATGTCGATCGATCAAGCAAAGAAGTTTAAAGCTGGGAACGATCCATGATTACTTCACAATATTTTTTTGCAGGAAAGCAATGTTATTCAACATTGTAAACCATGGAAAAATATTGAAGGGGAACTCAACAATTATAAGTTAAAAATCTAACGAAACACTTGTTCCCATAGCACCAAAGAGACAACGATAGAAACTCTTGTTAAAGAAGAGATGACTACAGAGAGTTGAAACCCAATGGTTAAGTGCCATTTTGAACAGAACATTATATAATAATGAGAGCAAGTGCTTGGCCGATTTTGTCAGACAGAGTTTGGCCGATTTTGTACAGAATTTCAGCAGCAAAACGAATCCAAACAATATTTTCCATCAAAGAACGATAAATTACAACTCTTATTAAGCACAGCCATGCATACTCAAGGTTATGCAACGGAAGTATTTTAAACCTAATTTATTCCTAAAAATATTCAAAGAGTAAATTAATCCATTTACCATTCTAAGAAATTTAGAGTTGAATTTGGGGGCTAAATGAACACTTAACAAGCAGAAGTACCAACGAAGTAATCTGCATGCCTAAACCAAAACCAAGATGTGAAGTTTGTCCTCATCGCACCAAAGGAAGTTATTACTTCTAAAAAAAGCCTATTAAACATGTTATGGTAGGCCCATAGGGCGCACCGGCCTAACCAGGTCGGGCTAGATAAATAGAGCCATATTGTTGTAACTTCTTATCTCTCTAGATCTTTCTTGTTTTCCAAGATGTAATCTCAACAACTTGTATGCTTATCAGGGAGATGCCCCTGCCTATATTAACACACAACCGTCGCCTCCAACGAGGTACGGCATTCTCCGCTCGTTTACATGGTAATCAGAGCCTCCTTTATCCACCACATCTAGCAAAACCGATCACTAGCCATGTCGTCCTCCTCAAGCTCCGTTCAGGCCGCCTCCATCGGGCAGGTCGCCGAGAAGCTCACCCGCACCAACAACGTTCTGTGGCGTGCGCAGGTGACGCCGCAGCTGAGAGGTGTTGGTTACTTCGGCTACGTCGACAGGACTATGCCGGAGCCCGCCAAGTTCCTCACCACGAAGGACAAGGACGGGAAGGAGGAGAAAACACCCAACCCTCTCTATCCGATCTGGTTCAGAGAAGGGCAACAGGTACTTGGATACTTGCTCAATAACCTCACCAAGGAAGTCCTTGTGCAGGTCACATCCATAGCCACGCCGCACAAGCTCTGGGCAGCCCTTGCCCACATGTTCTCGTCGCAATCCAGGGCGTGCGTCAACAACATCGGAGTCGTGCTCTCCACGGCGCAAAAGGGGACGCAGTCGATGGCCGCCTACTTCGCCCACATAAGGTCCCTTACAGATGAGCTCGCAGCTGCTGGCAAGCCCATCAATGATGATGAGCTCATCTCCTACATCACCTCTGACCTCGACATGGAGTACCAGCCTCTTGTCTCCGCCAACGACGCCCGCACCGAGCCCATCAGCCTCGACAACCTCTACGATCAGATGAGCAACTTCGATCAGCGTCTCGCCCTCTATGGCGCTGCGGGATCCGGTGGAGGCTTCAAATCCTCTGCAAACGCGACCTCTCGCGGCCGCGGTGGCGGCGGACGCTGCGGCGGCAGCTCATCCCGCTACCGTGGGCCGCAGCGCACCAAGGGCAAGTCATCAGGCGACGACGGCAACCCTCCTCCACGCGGCGGAAACGGCGGCGTCGGTCGGCCCTACAACAATAGCAACAAGGGTCGCCGCGGAGGCCGCCCACGCACTGCTCCTGACGTCCCGCGCTGCTAAATCTGTGGCAAGCCAGGCCACACCGCACGGGACTGCTGGTACCGCTATGAGGAAGATGAAGAATCTTCTCAAGATGAGAATGTTGCGGGGGCAGCAGACGGCTCCTACGGCGTCGACACGAACTGGTACGTGGATAGCGGCGCTACAGATCACATCACAGGGCAGTTGGAGAAGGTGACCATGCGCGAGAAATATCGCGGGCAAGACCAAGTCCATACCACCAATGGAGAAGGTATGAGCATTAGTCATGTTGGTCGTTCAGTAATAAAAACTCCCTACAAAAATATTCATCTCGGAAAAATCTTGCATGTTCCTAGTGCATCGAAGAATCTCCTTTCCGTTCATCGCATTGCCATCGATAATCATATATTCCTTGAATTTTATTTATTTTTCTTTTTGATCAAGAATCAGGTCACGAAGAAAATCCTCTATCAAGGTAGATGCGTTCGAGGGCTTTACCCGTTGATTCTGGAGCTTAGGAGATTGAATAAACAAGCCTATGGTGTCACCAAAGTGTCTTCAACACGATGGCACGATAGATTAGGGCATGCATCGTTTCCTTTGATTGAGAAATTGCTTAGAAAGAATAAGCTCCCGTTTGTTGGTGGGCGTAGTTGTGAAACTATTTGTGACTCATGCCAACGTGCTAAAATTCACCAGTTAGCTTATCCTATATCTACAAGTGTTTCCACCAAACCTCTTGAACTAATTTTTTCTGATGTTTGGGGTCCTGCGCCTACTTCAGTTGGGCGCCATACTTATTATGTGAGTTTCATCGATGATTTCAGTAAGTACACATGGATCTATCTCCTCAAAAAGAGATCTGGTGTGTTTCAAGTTTTTCACAACTTCCAAGCACTTGTAGAAAGAAAGTTCAACTGCAAAATTCTAGCTATACAATCTGATTGGGGAGGGGAATACAAAAACCTCAATTCTTTCTTCCAGCGGATTGGCATATCTCACCACATATCATGTCCCATGCTCACCAACAGAACGGATCTGCCGAGCGTAAGCATAGGCATATCGTTGAAGTAGGTCTAGCTCTTCTTGCAGCTGCTTCTACGCCATTAAAATTCTGGGATGAAGCCTTTCTTACCGCAGTCATCTTATTAATGTTGGAAATATGCCCTAGAGGCAATAATAAATAAGTTATTATTATATTTCCTTGTTCATGATAATCGTTTATTATCCATGCTATAATTGTATTGATAGGAAACTCAGATACATGTGTGGGTACATAGACAACACCATGTCCCTAGTAAGCCTCTAGTTGACTAGCTCGTTGATCAATAGATGGTTACTGTTTCCGACCATGGACATTGGGTGTCATTGATAACGGGATCACATCATTAGAAGAATGATGTGATGGACAAGACAATCCTAAGCCTAGCACAAAGATCGTGTAGTTAGTATGCTAAAGCTTTTCTAATGTCAAGTATCTTTTCCTTAGACCATGAGATTGTGCAACTCCGGATACCGTAGGAATGCTTTGGGTGTACCAAGCGTCCTGGCGTAATCGGGTGGCTATAAAGGTGCACTCTGGTATCTCGAAAGTGTACATTGGGTTGTACGAATCGAGGCTGGGATTTTCACTCCGTGTAACGGAGAGGTATCTCTGGGCCCACTCGGTAGGACATCATCATAATGTGCACAATGTGACCAAGGGGTTGATCACGGGATGATGTGTTACGGAACGAGTAAAGAGACTTGCCGTAGCGAGATTGAACAAGGTATCGGGATACCGACGATCGAATCTCGGGCAAGTACAACACCGCTAGACAAAGGGAATTGTATACGGGATTGATTGAGTCCTTGACATCGTGGTTCATCCGATGAGATCATCGTGGAACATGTGGGAGCCAACATGGGTATCCAGATCCGCTGTTGGTTATTGACCGGAGAACGTCTCGGTCATGTCGCATGGTTCCCGAACCCGTAGGGTCTACACATAAGGTTCGATGGCGCTAGGGTTATAAAGGAAGTTTGTATGTGGTTACCAAATGTCGTTGAGTCCGGATGAGATCCCGGACGTCATGAGGAGTTCGGAATGGTCCGGAGGTAAAGATTTATATATGGAAAGTTGTTGTTGGGTTAGGAAAAAGTTCGGGTTTTTCGGTATTGTACCGGAAGCTTCGGAAGGTACGGAGGATTCGGAGGGTCGGAGGTCGAAATAGTTCCACCACATCCAATACAGTAGCATGGGCTGTAGGGGGGCGCCCTAGCCTTAATGGGCCAGGGGCACCAGCCCCCCCAAGGCCCATGCGCATGGGAAGGGGAAAACCCTAAGGGGGAGGGCCTCCACTTGACTTGGGAGGCACTCCTCCCCCCCTTGGCCGCCCCCCTAGATGGAATCTAGGGCTGGCCGCACCCCTTGGGGTGGGAAAACCCTAAAGGGGGCGCAGCCCCCTTTCCCCCTATAAATACTTGAGGTTTGGGGCTGCCCAACACACGAGAACCTCTCCCTCTATTTGGCGCAGCCCTGCCTCTCCTCCTCCTCCTCTCCCGTGGTGCTTGGCGAAGCCCTGCTGGATTACCACGCTCCTCCATCACCACCACGCCGTTGTGCTGCTGCTGGATGGAGTCTTCCTCAACCTCTCCCTCTCTCCTTGCTGGATCAAGGCGTGGGAGACGTCACCGGGCTGTACGTGTGTTGAACACGGAGGTGCCGTCCGTTCGGCACTAGGATCTCCGGTGATTTGGATCACGATGAGTACGACTCCTTCAACCCCGTTCTCTTGAACGCTTCCGCTTAGCGATCTACAAGGGTATGTAGATGCACTCTCCTTCCCCTCTTGTTGCTAGAATCTCCATAGATTGATCTTGGTGATGCGTAGAAAATTTTGAATTTCTGCTACGTTCCCCAACAATTAATATCCTACCCAGTAGAGTTATCAACAATCAAACTCCATTAGAACGTCTCCTTCACACCAAGCCCGATTACAAATCATTTTGAGTGTTTGGCTGTGCGTGCTAGCCAAATCTTCGTCCCTACAATAATCGCAAGCTCCTATTCCTGTCAAAACAATGTGTCTTCATTGGTTACAGTCCACAACATAAAGGTGTAAAATGCCTTGATGTATCCATAGGTCGTGTCTACATCTCCCGTGATGTCGTGTTCGACGAGACTGTTTTTCCTTTTGCACATCTCCACCCAAACGCCGGCGCTCTCCTTCAAAAGGAAATCCTTCTTCTACCATCTCATCTCACCGGTTTTGATAATGGGGATGCTTTTACTACTAATGATCAACTACTGACTAATTCTCCTACTAATGGTGGTGATGAGTTTTGTGATGGAGCAGAAAAAATTGGTGCAGAACATGATAAAGAAATCAGCCAAACTTGTCATTTTATGCCTCCTGGATGCAGCAGCAGCGCCATCGAGGAGGATCCGCCTCGGGATCGGGGCGCATCAACCGCGGGCTCTGCCCGTGACGGGACAGACGAATCTGCACCGAGCCCCGCGCCATGCCACGACAGCAGTGGCCCTGCGCCACGCCAAGCCAGCAGCGGCCCAGCCAATCACGGCGCTCCCGCGTGGGTGGACCACGCGCCGTCTGCGCCCGGTCGGTTCGGCGCCGAACTGCGTCAATACATGCGGTGCGCACCTCGGTAGGATCCGGGCGTGGAGTCCCGCATCGCATCTGCGGGGGCCCACTCATCATCGCCTCATCATGAGCCGGACACTACGGCTGGCACAGCCGCGGGATCTTCCCTGCCGCCTTCCTCCAGTACGTCATGCACTCTGGCCTCAGAAGATCCCGCCTCGTCGCTCGCGCCCGAGGCACCCGACAGGTCTTCTTCGGGATCTGCAGCTGTTCCAGGCACATGATCTTCTATGCCCGCTCCATCGCCATCCCGGACCAGACTTCAAAGGGGAGTAATTCAACCCAAAAACTACAAACATATAGCAAAATTTGGCTATGCTTGTAACACACATGGTGCAGATAGTGTTCCACACACTGTTGCAGAAGCTTTGAATGATCCACGGTGGAAAAAGGCCATGGAAGAAGTGCATGGCGCTTCACAAAAATAAAACCTGGCATTCAGTCTCTGCACATCAAGGCAAAGGTAAAAATGTGATCGATTGTAAATGGATTTTCAGAGTAAAGAAGAAGTCTGATGGAACCATTGATCGCTATAAAGCTATACTAGTTGCAAAAGGCTTTAAGCAAAGGTATGGCTAGTCCTGTTGTAAAGGCTGCCACTATACACCTTGTTTTGTCTATTGCTATGTCCAGGAGATGGAGTCTCCGACAACTAGATGTACAAAATGCGTTTCTTCATGGTGTTCTGAAAGAGGAAGTGTTCATGAAACAACCTCCTGGGTTTGAGGACAGAAATATTTTTCCCTTTCATATTTGCAAGCTTGATAAGGCCTTGTATGGATTAAAGCAAGCCCCTAGAGTATGATATTCCAGGTTGAGCTCAAAACTTCAGGCACTTGGTTTTGTTCCTTCCAAGTCTGACACCTCATTATTTATTTATAATAAGTCAAATACCTCCATATTTGTACTTATATATGTTGATGATATCATAGCAAGTTCATCAGATGAGGCTGTCACAGGATTGTTAAAAGATTTAAATGAATTTTCTCTCAAGGATCTGGGAGACCTGCATTATTTTCTTGGCATTGAAGTAAAGAGAGCAGGAGATGATCTCCATCTCACCCAAAAAAATATGCAACTGATCTCGTAGCTAAAGCAGGGTTGAAGGGTTGCAAGCCAGCATCGACACCGTTGTCCAGCTCAGAAAAATTGTCCTTGTCAGAGGGAGAACTCTTAAACCAAGAGGATAGCACCAGGTACAAAAGTATGGTTGGTGCATTACAATATTTAACCTTGACTAGGCCTGATATTTTCTTTGCTGTGAACAAAGTGTGTCAGTTTCTCCACGCACCCACTACAGTACACTTGACAGCTGCAAAACGCATACTTAGATATGTTAAAAATACTTTGAGCATTGGACTAACTTTCAGCAAGTCACCATCAACTCTTGTCAGTGCATTCTCTGACTCTGATTGGGCAGGCTGTCTAGATGACAGACGATCAACTGGTGGCTTTGCAGTGTTCTTTGGTCCAAATCTGATTTCTTGGTGTGCTAAGAAGCAAGCTACTGTGTCCAGATCTAGCACAGAAGCAGAATATAAGGCACTAGCAAATGCTACTGCTGAAATTATTTGGGTTCAGTCTCTGCTAAAGGAGCTTGGCATACGCTGTAAACAAGCTCCATGCTTATGGTGTGATAACCTTGGTGCTACGTACCTTTCTGCTAATCCAGTTTTTCATGCAAGAACTAAACATATCGAAATAGACTTTCACTTTGTCAGAGAAAGAGTTGCTACCAAGAAATTGGACATTCTTTTTATTCTTTCCCAAGATCAAGTTGTTGATGCGTTTACCAAGGCCTTGCCTACAAGAAGTTTTGAGGAATTTAAGCGTAATCTCAACTTGTCCAAGTTGTGATTATGGGAGGGTGTTAAACATGTTATGGTAGGCCCATAGGACGCACCGGCCTAACCAGGTCGGGCTAGATAGATAGAGCCATATTGTTGTAACTTCTTATTTCTCTATCTCTCTAGATCTTCCTTGTTTCCCAAGATGTAATCTCAACAACTTGTATGTTTATCAGGGAGATGCTCCTGCCTATATTAACACGCAACCGTCGCCTCCAACGAGGTACGACGTTCTCCGCTCGTTTACAAAGCCTATTGACATACTTTTGTTCCAAGCATGGCAATAGAAAACAGGTTCAGGAGACGCATATAATACCAGGGAAAGAAGTAAAAGATAACCATCTTAATCAGCATTCAAACAACACATGAACTAACCATCAAAGAGGCTATTCTCATCAATGCACTCAGTGCAACTGAAGCTTATAGGTTGAAATTGGACCAAGAAATTAGACCGTTAGTTCAATTTTCAAGTGTTCAGAAGATGAAATCTGCCCACACTGCGAGTGACGGAAATGCTCAGTCATATCATCAGTACGCTAAGAATACTGAAAATACATCATCGAGTAACAAAACCGAAAGAAATCACAGCAGAAATGGAGCAGCGGGTTGTGTTCATTGAGAGTAAGGAGACTGGACTGATAAGAAGTTTTGGCCACAGACCTGAACCAACTCAACTGAACTTGATCATGTGTTTGTTGTATCCAACAGAAGGCCTCAGAGACGCAATGTGTATAACTTGTCACTTCATTAGAGTCAGTACAACTCACAGTTCCATCACCGGCCAATCCATGATGAAAAGACCACGGTTGGTAAAGCAGCAAATGAAGATGTAGTACTAGTACTACGGCAAAAAGAAGAACATGTTATCCACGGCCTCGCAATATACAGCTTACAGCACAAGCGTGTTAGATATTTTAATTATATAAGACATCATCGGCCAAAGAACAGCAGAGGTTTCAGAAAAGAAAAGAGAGAGAGAAACGTCGCTTGACACGAAGATGAGTAGCTCAAGTTTAAAAGTAACTCAAACAAGAAGCAAGATAACTGAGATTAGGAGAAGGCCTCATGGATGCATTAGCGTTCTATCTTGCACTTCATGTAACTCAAATGGTAGAGTTGTCAGTAGAATTCACCGTTCCATCACTGGCCAGTGCAGCGAAAGGAAAACAAATATTATTACACAGTTTCAGCAGGGCAAACCTCGGATCACGACAGGAAATAATTAAGCAACCACAATGACTAGTAACAGCTAGCTAGCATGAGTGCTTCAGTACAACTTCGACAATTTTACATGTTGCCAATGGAGAGAGACCCCAATTGTTCAAACGTAGTACTGTAGGTCCAATGGCACTTGGGGAAAAGAAGACAGTCTCAGATGAACGTAGTACTGTACAGAAGAGAAACACAAGTAGTACTGCAGGTCCAAATTAAACACCTTCAATGGCCTCAGAGCGCATTAGTTTGTGTTTTTCACTTCATGTAACTACTCACTGGTGAGACCGTGAGAGCTTGACTTATAAGCGAATCCCGGAATAATGTCCATCATAGGCGTATTAATCAGTTGATTAAGATGCGAATGAGTAGTACTAGTGGAATGTCACATGCTTGAATGGCCAACATATAACCAAAAGAAATACTACATCAGTACGATACTGAATGATGGCACTCGCTTGCGAAGGGGTGAGCAGGGATGGGAGGGACAACGCTCCCGGCGACGCTGAGCACGGACGTCGGGGGTCTCTCGGCGCCTCCTCTCACTAGGCGCTAGCAAAAGCGACGAAGTGGCACAGGATCTTGGGGACCTGGTCAGCGTCAAGACCAGTGGAGAAAGACAGGCCAATGTTTCAGCATCGGTGTGGTCTCTCCACATAATGCTCAAGTCGATGCAATTAAAATTAGACTAGGCAAAAAATATGATACATCTGACGACTTTCACACTAGTGCAGAACCGGCCTTTAGTGCCGATTCGTGACGGCCTTTAGTACCGGTTGGCGAACCGGCACTAAAGAGTGGGGACTAAAGGTCCCTCCCCCTTTAATACCGGTTTGTCACGAACCGACGCTAAAGTGCAAACACGTGGCACGAGCCAGGCCCGGGTGCGTGTAGGACATTTAGTACCGGTTGGTGCTGGTACTAAATGTTTGGGTGTTTTTCTTTAGTTTTTGCTTTAATTTTGTGTTTTTAATTTGGCTTTATTTTTCATTTAATTCTTTTTTGTTTGCTGGTATTTCATGATACTACAAATTGTACACGTTATGCATATATATATATATAAATAGATTTTCTCGTCGTAGAACCGTATATATATATATATATATATATATATATATATATATATATATATATATATATATATATATATATATATATATATATATATATAATCATCGAATGTCTCACAGCCAACACCATTAACTATTCTAACTATTCACACATACACATGTATATACATATACAATTTCTCTTACATGTTGCCTTGGTGCCTTCGGAGCACGATGACAAGTAGTTCATGGGGGCGGTAGCGGGTAATAGTATTCTCCTTTGGGATCTATGACCTGGTCGAGCAAAAATCCGGCTATTTCCTCTTGAAGTGCTAGTATGCGGTCGGCTAGTAGGAGCTTATTCCGCACCTCTCCGAACTGTTAAGAAAGAGATCAATATGCTCCGAAGGTTAGCCCCGGACATATTTCCGTTTTATTTCCTCCTCTCTAAGCGGAGACATGGGCTTAATTTCGAGGAGTTGTCCAACAGAGTTCTTGAGCATTTCAGCCTGCATTATATGCTCCTCCGTTATTACCACATCGCCTAGCTGGGGAACTTTAACGGTTTGCCCACAATAATATTGGGCGCGCGGCCTCCTCTCATGTGTTGTTGGCACAACAAGCGGGGATCAATTCGCGCTACTGTTCTCCCAGTGGGAGCGGTTTTCCGCATTTTTGCCCGCTGCTTGTTGGCTCGAGCTCAAGCTCGCTTCCTTCTTTAGCCGTTCTCAATGTAGTTTCCTGATTTGGCGCTCATAGTCCGAGTCAACAGGCTTGGGAGCTGGTTCTCTAGCCATCTGAATGAAGTGGTCAATTACTTTCTCGAGCACTTTCTCCTTTGGCGGCGGTGCAGTTTTGGTCCAAAATGGGAGTCCACTTGGGCCTGCACTATGGCAGCGTTTTGCTCCTTAGTCATGTCGTAAGGCCTCGAGGAAGAGGGCGAGGCTTGGACCATATTTATATCGCTTGTCTCCGCTTGTACTTCCTGAACTACCTCGACTCGTACCGCTACGCACCATAGCTGAGGCGTGTCTCTTCTGCGATTGCTGAGACGGTGGAGACGGCTGCCGTGGCTGAGTTGGACCAGGAGAAGTGGCCTGACGATGTGCCGAACTTGAAGCAGGAGGTGTGGCCTGACACGGTGCCGGACTTGAAACCGAAGAAGTGGCATGACGTTGTGCCGGACTTGAAACCGGAGGAGTCAGCTCACGCGTTCGGGGACTTGGAGGAGGTGGCGGACTTCGAGGAGGAGTCGGCTCACGCGTTCGTGGACTTGGAGGAGCGGGAGTCTGCTGACTCGGTGACGGACTTCTAGGAGTCGGCAGACGACGCGGTGTCGGTGGACTTGGAAAGATGATGCAATCCTTTCTCCATAGGATGATACGATGTATGGCCTCTCCCGGTGTGCGCTCGCCGTCACCTCCAGGAATGTCAAGTGCTAGAATCGAATATGGTTCAACCACTTCATCAACCATGACACGAGCATAGCCCTTTGGAATCGGGATGCAATGGAAGGTTGCTTCGGGGGTAATTGTGAAAGCAACGTCGTCCGCCACCTTCATGGATATGTTCTTCATTTTGGAGTGTAGCTCACAGTTAGTGTTCTCTATGATGTCATCCACAGGGTATGTATCCAGCAGTGTGTCGCCCGGGGCAGAACCAACGCTGCTTCTCGGCATGGATGGGGCGGTGCTATCCAATGCTGGGCGATCATCCGCTTGCTTGCTGCCGCTGCTTTGAGACCCCTTTCACGGCTAAGTGAGTCGATCTGCTGCTGCTGCTGCTGGAATTTGAGTGCCAGGTCCGCGTGTCTTGCTTCTAGGCCTTGAAGGCGTTCTGCGTCCTGCTTCCTCTGCTCCTCCTCCAGCTTCCTTTTCTTCTCCTCCTCCATCTTCCTTCTTGCACGGGTCCTGTAGTCCCCGTTCCATTCTGAAAAGCCCTCACACCAGGGAATAACGCCCTTGCCTCATGTTCTTCCCGGGTGTTCAGGATTTCCCAGGGCGCGCGTAAGCTCGTCGTTCTCTCTGTTGGGCGTGAACACCCCTTCGAGCTTCTTCTATTGCATCAATTATCTTTTGTTCGGCTCCTTTTAGATTTGCCTTCCGCGAAACTTTGCTGTCTTCGGGTCAACGCCCCCATGCGCATAGAACCAAGTTACGCACTGGGGCAGCGATTCTAATAACGGAGTGACCCTGCATTCTCCATCTCTTGCTCATACTTATCCCACTTAGGCAATCCCACAGCGTAGCCACTGGACCCAACCTATGGGCTGCGTCTTTTTGCGGCATTTGCCTTGTTTTTCATCGACCGTTCCTTAGATAATTCTGAATCCTTGAAGGTCACGAAATCGTCCCAGTGTTCTCTTTGCTTCTCCAGTGTTCCCGTGAAATCTGGAGTCTTCCTTTCTGCAGTGAGGTAGTTGGCCCATACAATTTTCTTGTGGGTGTTGAATGCAATTGCCATCTTCTTAAGAGCAGCGGCCTTGACTTTCTCCACATCTGCTTCAGTGAAATGATCTGGTAGGGTGAAATGTTCCATCAGAGATTTCAAAAGGTCTTTTTTGGCTCTGTCGTTGACCCAAGTAACACCTGGACGTTTAGTCTTTGGCTCTTTCCATTCTTGAATGGAGATCGAGAGTTTGTCCTTCACAAGAACTCCGCACTGACGAGTCCACTTGTCCGCAATGTTCTTAGGCGTGAGGGGTTCACCACTAGGTTTGGTGGATTCGATGTGGTACTTTACACCATCCTTCAACAATCTGCCCGGGCCTCGCTTTGTCTTGCTGTCTGTAGAAGCAGATTTGCTCGATCCGGAGGGCTGAAAGAAGAAAGATCGATTCATTAATATATCTTCAATAAAAAAACATATGATGATCACCATGATGCATGCTTATATAAATATACCTCGCCGATAGTCTTTGTTATTTGAAGATCAGCATTGTTTGTGTCATCACAAACATTGTCTGTGTCATCATAATCATAATCATAGTTCATGACTTCATCAGCTCGGTCGTCGAGATCGAATATCTTTTCATCACCCTCTCCGGTATTGTTCAGATATTGGGAGTCGTCATCTGCTTCATTCAGATCATCTAGCCTGTGAGGGCTGCGTATGATGTCGAACAATTCCTCTTCTCTCTCTCTGCCGGTATTGTCCGCCATAGCTTTTACTTTACTAATACAGAAGAAATATAAAACAATTTAGTATTCAAATTACAATGCATGGATGCAATCAATAAGGAAAAACTGAATCTCGAATACATCGTCTCGAATATATAATCTCGAATACATCATCGTCTCGAATAATATATATAATCTCGAATACATCGTCTCAAATATTATATATCGAATATATCACTGGCTAGGTACCTAATAAAGATCGAGTACTACAGAAGAATCTAGGGCGCCACTCGCGGTTCTGGGCGCGGCGGTGGACACCCAAAGAGAAGGAACCATCACAGATCATATCTCCGGTCATCGCCCAAAGAACCTTCCAAGTAGTGGAGAACCGGGCGTCATCCATAGCAGCCATGTAGCGATGGGCGTGCTCGTCTTCCTCCACGACACGGCGACGCACCACCTCCGGCGGGGCGGCTGCTCTCTGCAGAATGTGGCCCATCTGACGCCACCAAAGGAGATCAGGGTCGACAGCGGGACCCGAGGCGGGTTCCTCACCTGCGGCGCGCCCTCGAGTAGCACCTCCCGGTGCCAGCCAGCGGAGCCAGTCCGGACATGGGTCCTCTGAAGCGGGGCGTCGTCGCGAATGGGTCGACGGCGAGGATGCGGGCGGGCATATCGTCGAGAACAAATACTATATGCCCATAAAAAGTAACATTTTTAAATGATTGAATTGTGATAACTAAAATTCTATATATATGCAAATTCTATCAATTTGACATTAATCTAATTCATCTAACTAAAACTAATTCTAAAATTTCCTGATTATATAACTAACATTTCTATAACAATTCTAATATTTATATAACTAAAAAACAGAAAAATTGCTAACATTTCTATAAATATTTCTATAACTAAAAAACAGAAAAAAAATTATAACATTTAATTTCTATATAACTAACATTTCTAATATTTCTATAACTAAAAACAAAATAATTTCTAACATTTCTATAACTAAAAAACAGAAAAATTTATAAAAACAAACTAATGTGTGTGTGTGTGTAGTGTGTGTGTGTGTGTGTGTGTGTGTGTGTGTAGTGTGTGTGTGTGTGTGTGGACATGGCGGCGGGCGAGCTCACCGTGGCGGCGACGACGGGCGGCGACGACAGGCTGACGGACGGCGGCGGCGATGCGATGGGCGGGCGGCGACGACGGGCGGGCAGGAGGAGGCAGGCGGCGGCAGGCGGCGGCGACGGGACGGGACGACGGGCAGCGGACGTCGGCAAGGGCGGCGATGAGGGCGGGACGGCTGGGGTCGGCGGCGAGGCGAAGCGGCGGCGTCGATGGGGACGGCGTCGATCGGGCGGCAAGAGAGCGGAGGAAAAAGCAGAGAGGAAAGTGAATTTTTCCAACTGTTGTATATATAGGATGGACCTTTAGTACGGTTGGAGCCACCAACCGGTACTAAAAATCTGTTTTAACCGAGCCAAGCGGCGGAGCGCACCCCTTTAGTACCGGTGGTGTCTACAACTGGTACTAAAGGCCCCTAATGCGGTTTGGAGCCACAACCCGGTACTAAAGGGGTGCGTTAACTCAGCGTGCGCAAGTTTAGTCCCACCTCGCTAGCCGAGGGGCTACCGCACTGGTTTATAAGCCCCAGTGCGGTAGCTCTCTCGAGCTCCTCTCCTAAGCAGGCCTACTGGGCCTACCCGTTCTCTGCTGCCATGTGGGCCTACTGGGCCTTTGCGGGCCTGTATCCTGGCCCAACAAAAGGTTGGGTTTCTAGTCGTATGCAGGCCGCTTTGGCCCAGTAGGCGGGCTTTTTTATTTTCTTAATTTTTTTTGCTTTATTTATTTTTGTTTTATTTATTTTTGAGTTGTTTTTTTGCTGTATTTACAGTTTCTTTGTGAATATTTTTGCTTTACGTACAAAAAATTACAAACTTTCTGTTAGTGCCGGTAGTTTTCAAATTTGAATAGTTTAAAATTTGAATTATTTGAAATTTGTGTGAGTCACTAGTTTGTGAATAACTTAACTTTGAAAAAAGATTTTTCAGTGATTCTTTTTTTCTTATGTTTAATATTAGTGTGTTTTATCATTATATTCAATTTGGTAATGCTTAGGTTATTTAAAAAATGAAATGCCTTTGTAACAGATAAGTTTTCGTCGGAAACCCTGATACTTCGAAAGAGATTGTCCATTTTGTACACGAAGTGCATCCAGTTTTTGTCGTAACCCTCTCTACTTTTTTGCACATGCTATTTGGATGAAATTATGATACCGTGCCAACTTTCAACCTTTTCTAAGTTCATTTGAAATGCTTTTCAATTTCAGGGTCATTTAGCTGGAAAAAATCAGTAAATGCATGAAAAGAATTTGTTTGCACATAAAATTTCTTCGCGTTTCAAATGCCAAAACACATAACTACCCTAACTATTAGAGCGATTCCCTCCTGGGTGTGAAACATAGAAGAAAGTGATGATAGTGAAGCCGATCACATCCCAGATCTTTGGGTGTGAAACTTTTTCTTCCCGTGTGTCCCTTTGCGCCGTAGCCATGGAAAATCTTCATCATTTAACTGGATGCTCGGGTCAATATTCACTGTGAATGGAGCAATTTCATCAAACTTTTCATAATATTCTGACACGTCTGTCTTGTCATCCACTCCCACGATGTTTCTTTTTCCTGAAAGAACTATGTGGCGCTTTGGCTCGTCGTATGATCCATTCGCTTCTTTATCTTTTCTTTTTCTCGGCCTGGTAGACATGTCTTTCACATAAAAAACCTGCGCCACATCATTGGCTAGGACGAATGGTTAAATCGCATCACATAAGATTGCTGAGATCCTTGTTGTCATTCCGTACTACGGGTCTTCCGTTACCCCGCCTCGTGTCATATTGACCCATTTGCACCGAAACAAAGGGACCTTCAAATCACCTCCATAGTTAAGTTCCCATATGTCCTCTATGTAACCATAATATGTTTCCTTTCCCGTGTTGGTTGTTGCATCAAAGCGGACACCACTGTTTTGGTTGGTGCTCTTCTTATCTTGGGCGATCGTGTAAAATGTATTCCCATTTATCTGGTACCCTTTGAAAGTCATTATATTCGAAGATGGTAACTGGGACAACGAGTACATGTCATTTTGAATATCGCCATCATTCAGGGCACATTTCTGCAACCAACTGGCGAAAGTCCTTGTTTGTTCGCGTGTAATCCAGTCGTCAGACTTCTCCGGGTGTTTGGAGTGTAGAGAATTCTTGTGTTCCTCCATATATGGAGCCACCAAGGCGGAATTCTATAGAACTGTGTAGTGTGCTTCAGTGAGAGAATGCCCGTCCATACATATTATTTGATGCCCTCCTAGCGTGCCTTTTCCATCCAGTCTGCCCTTATGCCGTGATTCAGGAACACCAATCGGCTTAAGGTCAGGAATAGAGTCAATACAAAACTCAATGACCTCCTCATTTTCATGGACCTTGAGATGCTTCCTTACGGCACAGCACGGTTATGAACATATTTCTTCAAGACTCCATGAACCTCTCAAAGGGAACATATTGTGTAGAAATACAGGACCCAAAGCGTTAATCTCTTCGCAAAGGTGAACTAGGGCGTGCGTCATGATGTTGAAGAAGGATGGTGAGAACACCAACTCGGCCCGACAAGACATTGCACCAAATCATTACAGTAACCTTGGTATGATTTCTGGATCGATTACCTTACGAGAGATTGCATTGAGGAATGCACATAGCTTCACAATGGCTAATCGAATGTTTTCGGTAGAAGCCCCTCAATGTAACCGGAAGGAGTTGCGTCATAATCACGTGGCAGTCATGAGACTTTAGGTTCTGGAACTTTTTCTCTGCCATATTTATTATTCCCTTTATATTCGACGAGAAGCCGACGGTACCTTCATGCTGAGCAGGCATTCAAAGAACATTTCCTTCTCTTCTTTGGTAAGGCGTAGCTGGCACGACCACGATGTATGCCGTCTTTTCCGTGCATCGTTGCTGGTCCTCCGTGCCTCTGGTGTATCTTTTGTCTTCCCATACGCCCAAAAATCCAAGCAGGGTCACGCAAAGATTCTTCGTCACGTGCATCACGTCGATTGCGGAGCGGACCTCTAGGTCTTTCCAATATGGCAGGTCCCAAAATATAGATTTCTTCTTCCACATGGCTGCGCGTCCGTCGGCATCCTTGAACAGGTTGTCCGCGGGACCCTTTCCAAAGATTACCTTCAAATCCTTGACCATATCATGTACATCAGCACCGATGCGGTGGCGAGGCTTCGTCCGGTGATCTGCCTCACCTTTGAAATGCTTGCCTTTCTTTCTTCACGGGATGCCTTGTCGGAAGATATCGGCGATGTCGGTACACATTCTTCCTACAACTATCCAAATATATCTTGTCGGTATCATCCAAGCGATGCGTGCATCCGCGGTATCCCTTGTTTGTCTGTCACGAAAGGTTCTTGAGAGCAGGCCAATCATTGATGGTCACGAACAACAACGCCTTTAGGTCAAATTCTTCTGTCCGTGCTCATCCCACGCACGTACACCTGTTCCATTCCACAGCTGTAATAGTTCTTCAACTAATGGCCTTAGGTACACATCAATGTCGTTGCCGGGTTGCTTAGGACCTTGGATGAGCACTGGCATCATAATGAACTTCCGCTTCATGCACAACCAAGGAGGAAGGTTATACAAACATAGAGTCACAGGCCAGGTACTATGGTTGCTGCTTTGCTCCCCAAAAGGATTAATGCCATCTGCGCTTAGACCAAACCATACGTTCCTTTGGTCACCTGCAAACTCCTCCCTGTAATTTCTCTCGATTTTTCTCCACTGCGAACCGTCAGCGGGTACTCTCAACTTTCTGTCTTTCTTACGGCCTTCTGCGTGCCACCGCATCGCCTTCGCATGCTCTTAGTTTTGGAACAAACGTTTCAACCGTGGTATTATAGGAGCATACCACATCACCTTGGCAGGAATCTTCTTCCAGGGGCGCTCGCCCTCGACATCACCAGGGTCATCGCGACTGATCTTATAACGCAATGCACCACATACCGCAGCGTTCAAATCCTCGTACTCACCGCGGTAGAGGATGCAGATCATTAGGGCATGCATGTATCTTCGCACCTCTAACCCTAGAGGGCAGACAACCTTCTTTGCTTCATCGCACTCTCGGGCAATTCGTTGTCCTTTGGAAGCATATTCTTTATCATTACCAGCAACTTTCCAAATCCTTGTCGGATACACCATTCTCGCCTTCAATTGCAACAATTCCGATGTGGTGCCCAACTTTTTTGTCAACCGCGAATTGGTACAACAATTTCTTGTGATCCTCTAACATGCGCTACAACCGTCCTCTCCGGATCACTTGCGCAGATTTCTCTTTGCATCGGCAATGGCCCGACCTAGATCATCGGCGGGCTCATCGATGCCTCTTCTTCGACTTCTTCCCGCATTGCTGGCTCAACTTCTTCACTACTACAAAAGGGCTATAGATGGAATGGCTACTAATGGCGCTTTTGTGATGTGGTGCGCCATTACTATATTCTAATGGCGCACCATGTCTCGGTGCGCCATTAATAATATAATACTAATGGCGCACCTGGTGTGTGGTGCGCCATTAGTAGTTTCAAAAAAAACATAAAAAAATTTTGTTACTAATGGCGCATCGATGCATAGTGCGCCATTACTAATGTTTATAGTAATGGCACACCACATCCATAAATGCGCCATTAGTAGTTTTGAAAAAAAGTAAAAAAAAATAAAAAAATTTTGTTACTAATGGCGCACCATGTCTCGGTGTGCCATTACTAATTTAACTAGTAATGGCGCACTTTCCTTTGGTGCGCCATTACTAAGTTTTTTTCCAAAAAAATCAAAAATTTTTTTTTTTTCAAAACTAGTAATGGCGCATCGTGGGAGTGGTGCGCCATTACTAGTTGAACTAGTAATGGCGCACCACCCCACGGTGCGCCATTAGTAACTTGGCCACCACTTCCACCGAATGCATCCCCCCCCTGGATCGCCTTTTCAGTTTTAAAAAAAATAAAAGAAAATGATGAAAATGTCAAAAAAATAAAAGAAAATAAGTTTCCTATGTGATATGTGGTCTAGTTGTTGGGAAAATTTGCAAATATAAATTTCGACTTCATTTGCAAAATCTCTAGAAATTTGTAAAAATGGGCATAACTTTTGCATACTAACTCGGATGAAAAAGTTTTTTATATGAAAAATCATCTACTCGAAAAGTTACATCCGAATTTAACGGGGGAACCCCGTTAAACATTTTCAAAATCCTCAAAAACCTAACAGAAAAAAAGATACGGGGCTTTTAAGATCTGGAGAGGCAAAAAAATTCAAAAATTCGAACTCACTAATGGCGCACCTGCCCATGGTGCGCCATTAGTATATTCCCGCCTTCAAAATTTAAAATAAGTCAAAAAAATAAAAAAAATAGTTACTAATGGCGCACCTGCCCATGGTGCGCCATTAGTATCTTCCCGCCTTCAAAATTTAAAATAAGTCAAAAAAATAAAAAAAATAGTTACTAATGGCGCTTTTGCCCATGGTGCGCCATTAGTATCTTCCCGCCTTCAAAATTCAAAATAAGTCAAAAAAAAAAAAAATTTACTAATGGCGCTTTTGGCCGATGGTGCACCATTAGTATGTAAATATCTATGGCTGGCGCACCTCCTCCCTCCACCTCTCCTCCACTCCATCTCCTCCTCTCCTCTCCTCCACTCCTTCTCCTCCTCTCCGGCGACCTCCTTCTCCTCTCCGGCGACCTCCTCCTCCTCTCCGGCGACCTCCTCCTCCTCCTCTCCGGTGACCTCCTTCTCCCTCTCCGGCGACCTCCTCCTCCTCTCCGGCGACCTCCTCCTCCTCTCTGGCGACCTCCTCCTCTCCGGGAACCTCCTCCTCCCTCCTCTCCTCCCCTCCCCTCCCCTCACGGGTTCTCCTCCCTTCTCTCCGGTGAGCTCCTCCTCCCTCCTCTCCGATGCTTCGGTGAACTCCTCTCCGGCGACCTCCTCCTCCTCTCCGGCGATGTAGGAGAGCGCCTCTCAGTGACCTCCTCCTCCTCCTCTCCGTGAACTCCTCTCCGGCAAAAGAACACGGCAAAAGAGCGTACAAGATCCAAAAGCAGGAACAAAATTTGAAATAATATCATGCCAAAAAGCGAGAAAAAAAACTAGCAAAATTGGGCAAAAAATCACGATCCAGATCCAAATTCAAAATTCAAAAATAGCAATGGCGACGGTGGGGTTAGGCGGTGCGCCACTACTATTCCGCCTTCAAAATTCAAAAATACTAATGGCGCACCGTTGCCTATACTAATGGCGCACCGATGGCCTATACTAATGGCGATTGTGGCCTATACTAATGGCGCACGGTGATGCGCCATTAGTATACCGAATACTAATGGCGCATCGGTGGTGCGCCATTAGTAAAAATTACTAATGGCGTGCTAGTAATGGCGCACCAGTGATGCGCCATTAGTAGGCAAAACTGGTGCGCCATTAGTAGGCCTTTTCCTAGTAGTGTTCACCCATTGTTGTAGCATCGTATTCAGGGAACCCATGGCCAGGATAGCCGTCATCGTCCTCTTCTTCTTCATTGTCTTCCATCATAACCCCTATTTCTCAGTGCTTGGTCCAAACATTATAGTGGGGCATGAAACCGGACTTAAATAGGTGGACGTGAATGGTTCTTGATGTGGAGTAACTATGACCATTCTTACAGCCAGCACATGGACAAGGCATAAAACCATCCGCCCGCTGGTTTGCCTCAGCGGCAAGCAGAAAAGTATGCACGCCATTAATGAAATTAGGAGAGCATCGGTCATCATACATCCATTGTCGGCTCATCTTCATTACACAACACCGAATAGACCAAATTAATACAAGTTCATACATAAAGTTCATATACTGCACTTATTTAAATGCAACATACAAATAACTCTCTAGCTAAAGAATTTAAATGCAACAACAAATGCGATCAAGATCGCAACTAAGGTAACAATTGATCCAACAGCATAATGATACCAAGCCACACTATCAATGGCATATTTTCTAATCTTTTTAATCTTCAACCTCATTTTCTCCATCTTGATCTTGTGATCATCGGCGACATCGCCACATGCAACTCAATTCCATCTTCTCCCCTCAATTCTTTTCAATTTTTCTTTCAAATACTCGTTTTCTCTTTCAACTAAATTTAACCTCTCGACAATAGGGTCGGTTGGAATTTCCGTTCACATACCTCCTAGATAAAAATATCTATGTCAACTTGATGGGCATAATTTGTCATAAACACGAAATGCAACAACTAGTTTTAAAAGAGAATATACCACATCCGAATCATAACAAGGACGAGGGCCGACGGGGACGGATATCAAAACCATGGCACTATGTATAACAAACAACGTACTGGTAAGATAATTATACGAGTAACTATATATACAAATCACACAAACATCAATTTGGTAATGTAAAACATTCATGAACAAGAGCCTCACCACAAGGTGGTGCCGGCGATCGACGGTGGTTACGATGGAGATTTAGAAGGCACTAAGTAAACCACACCTACATATGCAAACTAAGTGTTATTTTTGACCTCAAATTGCATATAAATAAAATACTAGCAAATATAATTCCTCCCAAATTAATCACTATACAAAGCATTGCAGGAGCTAATCTAGCAATGAGAGTTGAAAGGACAAAGTTGCTAACCTTTGTGATCATTTGAATGGATGGGGGCCTTCAAATCTTGACAAATTTTGGGCAAAATTTGTGAGGAGCTCGAGGAAGAGAGGGGAATAACAGAGGAAGTGAGGAGAAAGGGGAAGAACAGAGCGGCTTGCGTGGACGAAGGGTTTATGTACGGCGACCTTTAGTACCGGTTCATGCCACGAACCGGTACTAAAGGTGCTGGAGGGGCCCCAGCCTGACAACATCGTGCCACCACTCTCTTTAGTACCGGTTCGTGGCACGAACCGGTGCTATAGGTTCGCCACGAACCGGTACTAATGAGAGCGGCCGGCTAGCCGTTGGAAAAGGATTATTATTATATGCCCTAGAGGCAATAATAAAAGGATTATTAAATTTGCCCTAGAGGTAATAATAAAAGGATTATTATTATATTTCCTTATTCATGATAATTGTCTTTTATTCATGCTATAATTGTATTATCCGGAAATCGTAATACACGTGTGAATACATAGACCACAATATGTCCCTAGTGAGCCTCTAGTTGACTAGCTCGTTGATCAACAGATAGTCATGGTTTCCTGACTATGGACATTGGATGTCATTGATAACGGGATCACATCATTAGGAGAATGATGTGATGGACAAGACAATCCTAAGCATAGCACAAGATCGTGTAGTTCGTTTGCTAGAGCTTTTCCAATGTCAAGTATCTTTTCCTTAGACCATGAGATCGTGTAACTCCCGAATACCGTAGGAGTGCTTTGGGTGTACCAAGCGTCCTGGCGAATCGGGTGACTATAAAGGTGCACTACGGTATCTCTGAAAGTGTTTGTTGGGTTGACACGGATCGAGGCGGGATTTGTCACTGCGTATGATGGAGAGGTATCTCTGGGCCCACTCAGTAATGCATCATCATAATGAGCTCAAAGTGACCAAGTGTCTGGTCACGGGATCATGCATTACGGTACAAGTAAAGTGACTTGCCGGTAACGAGATTGAACGAGGTATTGGGAAACCGATGATCGAATCTCGGGCAAGTAACGTATCGATTGACAAAGGGAATTGTATACGGGGTTGCTTGAATCCTCGACATCGTGGTTCATCCGATGAGATCATCGAGGAGCATGTGGGAGCCAACATGGGTATCCAGATCCCGCTATTGGTTATTGACCGAGAGCCGTCTCGGTCATGTCTCACGTGTCTCCCGAACCCGTAGGGTCTACACACTTAAGGTTCGGTGACGCTAGGGTTGTAGACATATGAGTATGCAGCAAACCGAAAGTTGTTCGGAGTCCCGGATGAGATCCCGGACGTCACGAGGAGTTCCGGAATGGTCCAGAGGTAAAGATTTAAATATAGGAAGTCCAGTTTCGGCCACCGGGAAAGTTTCGGGGGTCACCGGTATTGTACCGGGACCACCGGGTGGGGCCACCTATCCCGGAGGGCCCCATGGGCTGAAGTGGCGTGGGAACCAGACCCTGGTGGGCTGGTGCACCCCACCCAAGGGCCCAAGGCGCCTAGGGTTGGAAACCCTAGGGGCCGTGCCCCCAGGGGCATCGCCCTCGGTTGGAAACCCTAAGGGGGTCGTTGCCCCCGGGGGCCGCCGCCCCCCCCTCTAGATGGGATCTCCATGGGGGCATGCGCCCCCCTAGCCCCTATATATTGTGGAGGGGTGTCACATCCTAGCTAGTCCATGCATTAGTGTGTGCATCATGTTTAACTTTCATCTGAAATTTGAAATGGGGAAGACAGAAACCCCAGAACCCCTTTTGAATCGAACTAGGGTTTACTAAAATTATTTTCAATGAACCTGAAATGCCCTTCTAAAATGCTCATCACCTTTGCTTTGGTTCAGAGCCTCTGCCAAAAGTGGTGCACAATTTTCTAGGTCATCCTAAGGTCTTTGAATTAAATCATAAGTATTTGAGTTTGGGCATTTAAAATTATATAAAATATCTCAAATGCCCAAATAATCCCAAACTAAAATGTTTCATGTTGGAAATATTCCAACTAAGGACCAGGAGCAGTTTGGTGAATTTTGGAGCTGTTGAAGTATTTTTAAAAAAAGTCCACAAAGTTACAGAAAGTAGAAAAAGAAAACAGAATGGGAAAAGCTTACTGGCGCCACCCAACTGCCCACTGCCGGCCCAGCCATTGCCAGCGGCCAAAGCAAGCTGCTTGGCTTGGCGAGCGAGGCGAGGCAGTGTGCTCGACGGCGAGCACCGCATCGTGCCACGCAGCTGGCCACCGCCCGCCGCTTCCCTCACCGAGCTGCGGCAAGCGCTCTCTCTCTCCCCGAACCCTCGGACACCTCTCTTCCTCCCGGCTCCTCCCCTCGCTCCCACGCCATGGCCGAAGCCACCGCAGCTGCACCGTCGCCGTAGTCGCGCTCTCCGTCGTCCTCGCGCCTCCCCGTCGTGTCTAGGAGCTCCGCCGCCCTCCTCTACCTCGAGCTAGCCGAGCCCCGAGTGCTCGCGTAGCCCGAGGCCTCTGCACCAACCTCGCCCGACCCCGCCGTCGCCGGAGATCCCCTTCGACGTCGCCGCCGCACAAGCCCGTCCCCGACCGCGCCGTGTGCTTCCTCGAGTTCCCCGTGAGCTTAGCTATCTTCCCCTCCTTTCCTCTCTCGCTCCCGAGCCGTGTAGCGACCGCACGGAGCTCACCCGCACACACCGCCGCGGAGCTCGTCGCCGACGTGCTCCCGGCCATCCACCGTCACCTCTCGGTGTCCATCATGCTCACTGCACCGTGTAGCATCTAACCCACTACCTCACGCACCTCACCGCACACCGTAGCCCCGAGTTCGTCGTCGCCCGAACTCCGGCGGCCGCCAAGGTCGTCGCCGGCGCCGATTCCGGCCACCCCGAGCTCACCCAACACCACCAAGAGCTGCGGGTTGTTCCCAGCTACACATAGACACCTTCCGCGGTTCATTTGGTTGCCGAAACGACCAAACCCACCCTTGCCGCCGCGTCTGGCTCGCCGGCGGCTAAACGCCGGTGTAGCCGACTCTGACTTTGACCACGGGTGGGCCCTGGTTGACTCTCCTGGGTCAATGATAGGTGGGGCCCAGCCCTGTTAACTAATCATGATTAGTTTTAATTAATATTTAGCTAAACTAATTACACTGACACCGGGACCCACCAGTCAGGTTTGACCTGGACATCCCCGTTGACCTATGACATCACCCTGACGCATTGCTGACGCAGTAAATGAATTACTAGAATTATACTGTTCTAGGAAATTCCAGAATATAGTTCAAACTTCAAAAATTCATAGAAATTAATCTGTAACTCCAAATGCAAAGATTTATATATGAAAAATGATCAGAAAAATCCATTCTATCCATTGGTACAGGTTTCATGCATGATAAAACAAGTTAACCTTGCTGTTTAAGAAGAATAAGCTAATACACCTTTATGGCTATGTTAAATGAGCTAGCATTTGAATCTTTGATTCAAATGAGTTCATCCCCTTTTGTTCCAGCTTGCATTAGGCCAACACACATTCATATTGCCATGTCATAGCATGCATCATATTGTTGCATATTGCCATGTGTGTTTATTTTGGTATGTCTTTCGTGATAGGTTACGCCTCGAGGATAATCCGAATATCCGTGCGAAGGCGTATCCTACCACCACTCCATCGTGCAAGCAACCCATTGATCATTCCGATACAAACCCATGTTCTCGCTTCGCTCTTGTTTACTGCATTAAGACAACGCGATTCAAACCGTTGTGTGCTGCGGTAGTTGAACCCACTTCCTTTGCATGACTGTCATTGCCACGATAACTAGATGAAACCCACTAGTATGTGTAGGAGTTGATTGAGCCATGTTTGTGATTCCTACCATGCTATGCTTGCTATGCTTAGAGTTGTGTCAGTCGGCTCATCGGGATGATGAACTGGAGTGAAAGGTTTTGTCGGGTTCGAGAGTGAAAGTGTTGAACACGTTTTGGTAAAGGTATCGATGAGAGGCCATGTAGGAGTACATGGTGGGTTGTTTCATTGAAGCCGTCCCTAAGAACTGAACTGAGTTCTGTGTTTGTGATCCATGAAACAGTTACTACCACGCATTGGGCTCGAAACCAATGGACCCTCTCGGCTTCTTAACCACCCTTGTTCTCTGTCCAGGAGTTGCAATTAGTTTCTGGTGTTTGTAGGATATGTGTTGGAGGCCGTGCGTAGCGCTGACCCTAGGGGTGGGCTATGATGCGGTAGATACACGTGGCCCGGTGTGCGAATGCCCGTTTGGTATCTCGGGAACCCTGCACACATCGTTCGGGGCCGTATGGGAAACCTCGGCGGACTCCTGCGGATGGAACCCGAATAGGCGATAAACTGGACTAGGGACTTGAGTGTTTAGGTAGGTGAGGCCGACACCCACGTTGGGCTTCCGCTTGAAGGTTGCAGTACATGTCGTGTATGCGGCGGTAAGTGGTGAGCGTGTGTGAAGAAGTACACCCCTGCAGGGTTGATATGATCTATTCGAATAGCCGTGTCCACGGAGAAGGACTTCTGGGTTACCTATAACAGTTCATAGACAAGTAAATGGATACTACTAAAAGCCTCAAGATAAGTGTGAGTGCCGCGGATGGCCCTCTCGTGGGTTGACGAGAGAGGATCCACGGTGGAGTATTGTGATGGTGATTAGTGGACTCGTGTGCGACAAATGCTTTTCAAGTGGTGTCGCGTAGGATAGCTTAGCCAAGAGTCAAAGATGGCTTGCTGCAAATAACTCCACCACCTTCTTGAGAATGTGCATGTATAATAGGATTCTGTTGTAAGACTTGCTGAGTACCTCCGTACTCATGTTTGCTTAATTGATGTTTTCAGACGACAACACTGCCCCCTCCGATGGGTTTTATGTAGACCTTGACATCGGCAGTGAACTAGCCACCCGGTGGTGATCCAAGGCTTGTGAAGGCCCTTTGTAGATAGAAGGGCTTCAACAAGCTTTCTTTCTTTTTAGAGTCGTATACAGACTAGTTTGCTTCCGCATGTGCTTGTATGTTTGTATGACTTGAGTGTTGGGTCATGTGACCCCTACTGTATGGATATGTTATGTATGGCTCCTCGGAGCCTCTTAAATAAAGTACTTTGAGTTGTAGAGTTTTGTTGTGTTGCCATGTTGTATGTACTCATATCGGGCATATTGCGTGTATGATTGAAATGCTTGGTATGGGTGGGATCCGACACACTAGTTGTTTATCCTTGGCAGCCTCTCATATGGGGAAATGTAGTCTCGTGCTTACGGCGATAGTAGTCCGCTACAGCCGGTTCACGGAGTCTGCTAGCCCAACACTACTGCTTGGACACTTGATCTGGCGGCATGTGTCTCACTTTGTTCCTATACTGTCCCTTCGGGAAATGTCACGCGGTGATATTGAGTCCCGCCTAGCCTGCTACAGGCGGGATACGGAGTCTGTTAGCCAGTGCTACAGCCCGAGTTCATACGTTGATGACCGACATGCTCGATGTGATTCATGTATGCCTGTCCCCATAGGTTAGCCGCTTTGGGTTCACTACTAGCCATGTCGGCCGGGTTCCTTGTCATATGGATGCTAGCGACACTATCATATCGTGAGCCAAAAGGCATAAGCGGTCCCGGGCCATGGTAAGGCGACACCGTGGAATACCGCGTGAGGCCGCAAAGTGATATGAGGTGTTACCGGCTGGGTCGATGTGACTTGGAATCGGGGTCCTGACAGCGTTGGCATCAGAGCAGGGCTGCCTGTAGGTTCGCTAAGCCAAACTGGTCGATGTTGAGTCTAGAAATGCTTTAGTTATATGTAGGGGAATTGATTGTGGGAGGGAACGTAAGGCTCTTTTTACTCCTTTACCTTATGCCCTCTGATCTGAGTCATCCTCTTCTCATTCTACGTGGGTATATGACTAGGCTCTCTTCTCTCTATCAGGTTCACGTGTTACTAATCCGTAGTAACTTATAGGATTGTTGGTTACAGCCTCAGTTCAGTTTCTACTATTTTTAGTATGCTACCAGTTGAATCAGAACCTTGATATGATGTTGTTGAGTGGTTTTGCAATCTGATTATGAATGTCTCAAATCTGTTTTTGAGCATTTACAGATGTTATGCTGTCCGATTTTCCCTAGAAATTCTAATGTCTTTGCATTGTGGCTGTGCTTTCAGATGGCCACCGTCCCCGAACCAAGTGGTTGGCTGACCCGTTGCATTTATGTGTGTGGTCACACGGCAATGTTAGTTGGGTGATGGTGAGACCGGTTACCGATGGTATCCGAATATACCGTCGAGGAGCAGTTTAGGATTTTAATCAAAGCCAATATCGTGCACGGTCGGGATATATCCATCTTATCCGGAGCTCTTGAACCGCTCCTTTGTTCTTATGGACTTGGGATCACTATTGGGATGTCCGTGCAGGATGCAGCCTACTCAATGATGACTATTATTCGAGCGAGAACTGCCTTTGTGCAACACCGATTTCCGCTACATGCCAAGCATCCCTCTACGGGCGCATGGCTACCTTGAGGTATGTACAGCGATGCATCCCATGAGGACTCTCTTCTTCGCACCACCACAGAGATCTTTGGAAGACAAGGACCGTGAAAACGGGCCTTGCGTATGGAGGTCTTTAATGGCCGTTCGATCCTTTGGCCACTCGACTCGGTTTGCACTGCCGTGCAAGCGGATACATGGACATGAGGACTTGTACCTGTGCGGGCTGGTCTGCGGACTTTATGGAATGGCGTGGTAGGAGGCATCACCCCTCCTCGTGGACCTCGTCTGCCGCCGTTTGTTGGACCACGACCACATCCGAGTCCCTATGGTCCGCAAGCTCCACAGGATCGTGTGTTTCGGATGGTCATGTTCCGCTTCGTGCTTGGGTGGTGACTTCTATGAGGACTACTACGGGCTATGCGAGTTAGTAGTAGTATCCCTAGTATTGTAATAGTTGTATTTCCACCGTCTGCGTGACCTGTGGAATATGACTTAGTGTGTATTATTCCGGAAGTGTAGAAAAATAATGTATAGGAGTTGGAATACTTCCGATGAGATGTAACACCTTTCACTATAGTTGTACTCCGTCGGGCTTGTACTAAACTATGAATGGTGTGTATGACCGTTGGTATATATATGGCAGTTTTATATTACCTTGTCATACGGATGAACATCTCTGCATTCCGTGTTATCCATTACATTCCGCACTTCCTTGCTAAATTCTGCCATCCTGGTTTAAACCGTTGTTTTGTTTCCTAGGATGGTCAACACCCGCAACAATCCTGCTGCTCCGGAGCGAGGAGAAGCCAGCAGATTAGGAATGTAAATCTGCCTCAACCGCCATCTTTCGCCGGGTTATGTTGGAGGAAGAACGCAATAAGCGTGAGACCAATCGCTTGCTGGAGCGGATTGAGCAAAACACCGCACGCCAGCCAAGAAATGATCTGGTGTCACTCAATGACTTTGTCAAGCTGTATCCACCGAGGTTCAAATATTCCGTTGAGCCTCTCGATGCGGATGATTGGCCCAGCATCACCCACAAGCTACGTTCGCCAGCGTGGCTGAAGCTGATATGGTTACCTTTGCGCCTATCACCTCGAAGGCCCTCCTAGCCTTTGGTGGGAGAATTATGAGGCTATCGCCCGGTTGGCCAAATCACTACTTGGGCTGAATTCAGTGCCGCTTTCGTGAGCATCACATCCGGAAGGTCTCATGGATCGTAAGAGGAGGAGTTCGCAACTTCACCGAGGTAGACCGACCGTGGATACTTACAGCCGTGAGTTTGGGAATCTAGCACGTTATGCTCCTGAAGAGG
Source organism: Aegilops longissima (assembly GCA_021605205.1). Lineage (NCBI taxonomy): Eukaryota > Viridiplantae > Streptophyta > Magnoliopsida > Poales > Poaceae > Aegilops > Aegilops longissima. Next base: position 689,048,391 of record CM038677.1, on the reverse strand, counting down.
TTTCTACCGACGCCAAGAAGCAGGCAAGGTTCCGCAAGGGACTTAGCCCCGAGCTTCGCCGTGATCTTCGTCTGCACGAGTGCACCTCCTTTCAGAAGTTAGTCAACAAGGCTATCAGTGCTGAAACTGGACAGTCTGACTTTGAAGCTTCACGCAAGCACTCCCGTGACTTTGGTTCTTCATCCGGCTCTGGATCTCAGAAGCGCCGGGTCTGGATTCCAAACACTGCTCTGCCACCCAGGTTCACTCCGAGGCCATCCTTTGAGGCGCCTCGCCCCAACCAGCAGTATGTATCGCCCAAGACTTATGGTGGCCCCGCTGCTAATGCTGCTCCACGCCCCAATATGATAACTTGTTTCAAGTGTGGAGAGACGGGCCACTACATCCGTGAGTGTCCCCAGAACAACCTCAGTCAGATCGAAAAGTCTCTTGGCTGTGGTAAGCCAGCAGGAAAGGTGCTCTACGCCAAACCAGCTGCCACTGCTCGTGGCCACGTCAACTATGTTTCAGCTGAGGAAACCCATGAGGATCCCAACGTCGTTCTCGGTATGCTCCTTGTTAATTGTCATCCGGCAACTGTTCTTTTTCATACTGGAGCATCTCATTCATTTATTTCTGAGAGCTATGCTCGATTGCACAACACCACATTCTGTGACATGCACACCTCCATGGAAATTCAGACTCCTGGTTCTAGATGGCAAACCTCTAGAATAAGTCATGGGAATGAAATTCTTGTTGACAGATTAGTCTTTCTTGCATCTCTAATAGCTCTCAAGTCCTCGGACATAAACATCATCTTGGGTATGGACTAGATGTCAGCCCATTACGCTAAGATTGACTGCTCTACTAGAACTGTTCAACTCATCCATCCTTTGGGCAAGACAGTTAATGTTTCGACCCGAGTGGCTAAGCGTCAGCTTTACTCCTTAAATGCCACCCCCCTTCCAGACCTCGAAGATATTCCGGTAGTCCGTGACTTTCCGGATGTCTTTCCAGAGGAACTGCCAGGTGTTCCACCTGACAGGGATGTCGAGTTCGTGATAGATCTTGTTCCCGGAACCATTCCAATCTCTAGAAGACCCTATAAGATGGCACCCCTAGAACTAGCCGAACTTAAGAAACAACTCGATGAGTCCTTGCAAAAGGGTTTCATCCGTCCTAGTTCATCCCCATGGGCTTGCCCCGTCCTCTTCGTCAAGAAGAAGGATGGAACGGATCGGATGGTTGTGGATTACCGACCTGTCAATTTGGTCACTATCAAGAACAAGTATCCGCTCCCCAGGATCAACGACCTGTATGATCAGCTCGCTGGATCCTCAGTCTTTTCAAAGATGGATTTGAGGTTGGGCTACCATCAAATCAAAATTAAGAACGGGGACATTCCTAAAACGGCCTTTGTTACTCGTTATGGCCAATACGAGTACACCGTCATGTCCTTCGGATTAACCAATGCTCCAGCTACCTTCTCTCGGTTAATGAACTCAATCTTCATGGAGTATTTGGATAAATTCGTCGTGGTATACCTCGATGATATACTCATCTACTCCAAGAATGAGGAAGATCATGCCGAACATCTAAGGCCGGTATTGATGAAACTTCGAGAGCACCGCCTTTATGCCAAATTCTCTAAGTGTGAATTCTGGTTACCAGAAGTGACCTATCTAGGCCATGTAATCTCTGGTAAGGGCATTGCTGTCAATCCTGAGCGAGTTCAAGCCGTCCTTGACTGGACTCCACCTAAATCGGTCAAGCAAGTTCGGAGTTTCCTCGGTTTAGCGAGCTATTGCCGCCGCTTCGTCGAGAATTTCTCTAAAGTTGCTAAGCCTCTAACTGAACTCCTCAAGAAAGATAAGAAGTTCGAATGGATGCCACAGTGCGAGTTCAGCCTTCAGGAACTGAAAAGACGCCTGACATCTGCTCCCGTACTTGTCCCACCAGATTTTTCTAAGGACTTTATTATCTATTGCGACGCCTCGCGACAAGGACTAGGTTGCATACTCATGCAAGATCGTCATGTGATTGCCTACGCTTCTCGGCAGTTGCGTCCACATGAGGATAACTATCCCACACACGATCTAGAGCTTGCAGCAGTGGTTCATGCACTCAAAACCTGGCGACATTACCTTCTTGGTAATCGTTGCGAAATTTACACTGATCACCAAAGTCTGAAATACATCTTCACCCAACCGGATTTGAATCTCAGGCAAAGACGTTGGGTCGAGTTGATTACAGATTACGACTTAGGAATATCTTACACCCCAGGCACAGCCAATGTCATGGCTGACGCACTAAGTCGCAAATATTATTGTAACAATCTGATGTTACAACAACGTCAACCTCTTCTCCATGAGGAATTTCGTAAGCTTAACCTTCACCTTATTCCTCGAGGATTCCTTTCCACCCAGTAGCGAAACCTACCCTTACGGATCAGATCATCAAGGCACGAAGGTAGATCCGGAATTTCCGCATCAAGAGAAACATCAAGAAAGGAGTCGCAGATTGTTTCTCCATCGATGAACAAGGTGTCGTGTTCTTTGGAGACCGTCTAGTGGTTCCCAAGGTGCGCAACCTGAGGCGATTGATCCTTAAGGAAGCTCATGAATCTCCTCTTACCATTCATCCCGGTAGTACTAAAATGTATCAAGACCTACGCCAGAGGTTTTGGTGGACTAGGATGAAGAGAGAAATCGCTCAATACATTGCTAATTGCAACGTCTGTCGCCGAGTTAACGCAGAACATCAACGGCCTGCTGGTACCCTTCAACCTTTGGCTATTCCCGAATGGAAATGGGATAAAATCGGTATGGATTTCATTACCGGGTTTCCCAGGACCAAGAGAGGGAATAATGCTATCTTCGTTGTCGTCGATCGTCTTTCCAAAGTAGCCCACTTCCTACCCGTTCGTGAGAGTACAACCGCTAGCCAGCTAGCTGATTTGTACATCTCTCGAATAGTGTCTCTTCATGGTGTTCCATTGGAGATTAACTCAGACCGTGGAAGTCTCTTCACCTCTCGATTTTGGGAAAGTTTCCAAAATGCTATGGGAACTCGTCTCTCCTTGAGCACCGCCTTCCATCCTCAATCAAGTGGTCAAGTAGAACGAGTCAATCAAATCCTAGAGGATATGCTTCGAGCTTCTGTCATCTCTTTCGGCATGAATTGGGAGAAATGCCTTCCATTCGCCGAGTTCGCTTATAACAATAGTTATCAAGCTAGCTTGGGCAAAGCTCCTTTCGAAGTTCTTTATGGACGGAAATGTCGAACGCCTCTTAACTGGTCAGAAACCGGGGAGAGACAACTCTTTGGTCCGGATATGATTCAGGAAGCAGAAGAGCAGGTTCGCGTTATTCGTGAGAAATTGAAAAAAGCCCAATCTCGTCAAAAGAGCCAATATGATCGCAAGCATAAGCCTATGGCTTATGAAATTGGCGAGAAGGCTTACCTTCGGGTTACTCCTTTGAAGGGAACCCATCGATTCGGTATCAAAGGCAAGTTGGCTCCTCGTTACATTGGACCCTTTCGCATTCTTGCCAAATGAGGAGAAGTTGCCAATTGGAACTACCTCTGCATCTTGTCAGAGTCCATGATGTCTTCCACGTTTCCCAACTCAGGCGTTGCTTCTCGGATCCTATCCGTGGAGTGGACCACGAAACGCTTGATCTCCAAGATAACCTCACCTATCGAGAATATCCCATTCGTATTCTTGATCAAGCCGAGCGTACCACTCGACGTCAGAATATCAAGTTTCTAAAGGTTCAATGGTCAAACCATTCCGAGCAAGAAGCAACTTGGGAAAGGGAGGATCGTCTTCGACTTGAGTATCCCACCTTTTTCACAACGGATCCCAAATCTCGGGACGACATTCTTTTGAGTGGGGGTGAGTTGTCACATCCTAGCTAGTCCATGCATTAGTGTGTGCATCATGTTTAACTTTCATCTGAAATTTGAAATGGGGAAGACAGAACCCCCAGAACCCCTTTTGAATCCAACTAGGGTTTACTAAAATTATTTTCAATGAACCTGAAATGCCCTTCTAAAATGCTCATCACCTTTGCTTTGGTTGAGCCTCGCCAAAAGTGGTGCACAATTTTCTAGGTCATCCTAAGGTCTTTGAATTAAATCATAAGTATTTGAGTTTGGGCATTTAAAATTATATAAAATATCTCAAATGCCCAAATAATCCCAAACTAAAATGTTTCATGTTGGAAATATTCCAACTAAGGACCAGGAGCAGTTTGGTGAATTTTGGAGCTGTTTAAGTATTTTTTTTTTAAAGTCCACAAAGTTACAGAAAATAGAAAAAGAAAACAGAATGGGAAAAGCCTACCTGGCGCCACCCAACCAGCCCACCTGCCGGCCCAGCCAGCCCGGCCAAAGAAGCTGCTTGGCTTGGCCAGCAGCAGAGCAGTGCTCGACGGCGAGCACCGCATGCGTGCACGCAGCTGGCCGCCGCCTCGCCGCTTCCCTCACCGAGCTGCGACAGCTGCGCTCTCTCTCCCCGAACCCTCAGACACCTCTCTTCCTCCCCAGCTCCTCCCCCTCGCGCTCCCACGCCATGGCCGACGCCACCGCAGCCGCACCGTCGCCGTAGTCGCGCTCTCCGTCGTCCTCGCGCCTCCCCGTCGTGTCTAGGAGCTCCGCCGCCCTCCTCTACCTCGAGCTAGCCGAGCCCCGAGTGCTCGCATAGCCCGAGGCCTCTGCACCAACCTCGCCCGACCCCGCCGTCGCCGGAGATCCCCTTCGACGTCGCCGCCGCACCAGCCCGTCCCCGACCGCGCCGTGTGCTTCCTCGAGTTCCCTGTGAGCTTAGCTATCTTCCCCTCCTTTCCTCTCTCGCTCCCAAGCCGTGTAGCGACCGCATGGAGCTCACCCGCACACACCTCCGCGGAGCTCGTCGCCGACGTGCTCCCGGCCATCCACCGGTCACCTCTCGGTGTCCATCATGCTCACCGCACCGTGTAGCATCTAACCCACTACCTCACGCACCTCACCGCACACCGTAGCCCCGAGTTCGTCGTCGCCCGAACTCCGGCGGCCGCCAAGGTCGTCGCCGGCGCCGATTCCGGCCACCCCGAGCTCACCCAACACCACCAAGAGCTGCGGGTTGTTCCCAGCTACACATAGACACCTTCCATGTTCATTTGGTTGCAAACGACCAAACCACTCTCGCCGCCACGTCTCGCTCGCTGGGTGCTAAACGCCGTGTAGCCGACTCGACTTTGACCACGGGTGGGCCTGGTTGACTCTCCCGGTCAATGACGGTGGGGCCCAGCCACGTTAACTAATCAGATTAGTTTTAATTAATATTTAGCTAAACTAATTACACTGACACCGGGACCCACCAGTCAGGTTTGACCTGGACGTCCCCGTTGACCTATGACATCACCCTGATGCATTGCTGACGCAGTAAATGAATTACTAGAATTATTCTGTTATAGGAAATTCCAGAATATAGTTCAAACTTCAAAAATTCATAGAAATTAATCTGTAACTCCAAATGCAAAGATTTATATATATGAAAAATGATCAGAAAAATCCATTCTATCCATTGGTACAGGTTTCATGCATGATAAAACAAGTTAACCTTGCTGTTTAAGCAGAATAAGATAATACACCTTTATGGCTATGTTAAATGAGCTAGCATTTGAATCTTTGATTCAAATGAGTTCATCCCCTTTTGTTCCAGCTTGCATTAGGCCAACACACATGCATATTGCCATGTCATAGCATGCATCATATTGTTGCATATTGCCATGTGTGTTTATTTTCGGTATGTCTTCCGTGATAGGTTCTGCCTCCGAGGATAATTCCGAATATCCGTCTGAAGGGCAGTATCCTTCCACCACTCCATCACGCAAGCAACCCATTGATCATTCCGATACAAATCCATGTTCTCGCTTCTGCTCTTGTTTACTGCATTAAGATAACGCGATTCAAACTGTTGTGTGCTGCGGTAGTTGAACCCACTTCCTTTGCATGACCTGTCATTGCCACAGTAACTAGATGAAACCCACTAGTATGTGTAGGAGTTGATTGAGCCATGTTTGTGATTCCTACGATGCTATGCTTGCTATGCTTAGAGTTGTGTCAGGTCTGGCTCATCGGGATGATGAACTGGAGTGAAAGGTTGTGTCAGTTTCGAGAGTGAAAGTGTTGAACACGTTTTGGTAAAGGTATCGATGAGAGGCCATGTAGGAGTACATGGTGGGTTGTTTCATTGAAGCCGTCCCTAAGAACTGAGTTCTGTGTTTGTGATCCATGAAACAGTTACTACCACGCATTGGGCCCGAAACCAATGGACCCTTTCGGCTTCTTAACCACCCTTGTTCTCTGTCCAGGAGTTGCAATTAGTTTCTAGTGCTTGTAGGATATGTGTTGGAGGCCGTGCGTAGCGCTGACCCTAGGGGTGGGCTATGATGCGGTAGATACACCGTGGCCCGGTGTACCGAATGCCCGTTTGGTATCTCGGGAACCCTGTACACATCGTTCGGGGTCGTATGGGAAACCTCGCCCGACTCCTGGATGGAACCTGAATAGGCGATAAACCTGGACTAGGGACTTGAGTGTTTAGGTAGGCTGAGGCCGACACCCACGTTGGGCTTCCGCTTGAAGGTTGCCGAGTACATGTCGTGTAAACGGCGGTAAGTGGTGAGAGCGTGTGTGAAGAAGTACACCCCTGCAGGGTTGATATGATCTATTCGAATAGCCGTGTCCACGGAGAAGGACTTCTGGGTTACCTATAACAGTTCATAGACAAGTAAATGGATACTACTAAAAGCCTCAAGATAAGTGTGAGTGCCGCGGATGGCCCTCTCGTGGGTTGACGAGAGAGGATCCACGGTGGAGTATTGTGATGGTGATTAGTGGACTCGTGTGCGACAAATGCTTTTCAAGTGGTGTCACGTAGGATAGCTTAGCCAAGAGTCAAAGCTGGCTTGCTGCAAATAACTCCACCACCTTCTTGAGAATGTGCATGTATAATAGGATTCTGTTGTAAGACTTGCTGAGTACCTCCGTACTCATGTTTGCTTAATTGATGTTTTCAGACGACAACACTGCCCCCTCCGATGGGTTTTATGTAGACCTTGACATCGACGAGTGAACTAGCCACCCAGGTGGTGATCCAAGGCTTGTGAAGGCCACTGTAGATAGAAGGGCTTCAACAAGCTTTCTTTCGTTTTAGAGTCTGTACACAGACTAGTTTGCTTCCGCATGTGCTTGTATGTTTGTATGACTTGAGTGTTGGGTCATGTGACCCCTACCTGTATGGATATGTTATGTATGGCTCCTCGGAGCCTCTTAAATAAAGTACTTTGAGTTGTAGAGTTTTGTTGTGTTGCCATGTTGTATGTACTCATATCGGGCATATTGCGTGTATGATTGAAATGCTTGGTATGGGTGGGATCCGACACACTAGTTGTTTATCCTTGGCAGCCTCTCATATGGGGAAATGTAGTCTCGTGCTTCTGAGCGATAGTAGTCCGCTACAGCCCGGTTCACCGGAGTCCTGCTAGCCCAGCACTACTGCTTGGACACTTGACTGGCCGGCATGTGTCTCACTTTGTTCCTATGCCTGTCCTTCGGGAAATGTCACGGTGATATTCGAGTCCTGCCTAGCTCGCTACAGCCCGGGATACCGGAGTCCTGTTAGCCCAGTGCTACAGCCCGAGTTCATACGTTGATGACCGACATGCTCGATGTGATTCATGTATGCCTGTCCCCATAGGTTAGCGCCGCTTTGGGTTCACGACTAGCCATGTCGGCCCGGGTTCCTTGTCATATGGATGCTAGCGACACTATCATATACGTGAGCCAAAAGGCGCAAACGGTCCCGGGCCATGGTAAGGCGACACCCGTGGGAATACCGTGCGTGAGGCCGCAAAGTGATATGAGGTGTTACCGGCTGGGTCGATGTGAGTTGGAATCGGGGTCCTGACAAGGGGAGGGAGGGCAGCCGCACCCTAAGCCCTGGCGCCTCCCTCTCCCCCAGTGACACCTCTTCCTTCTCCAGTAGCGCTTGGCGAAGCCCTGCTGGAATCCCGCTGCTTCCACCACCACACCGTCGTGCTGCTGGATCTCCATCAACCTCTCCTTCCCCCTTGCTGGATCAAGAAGGAGGAGACGTCTTCCCAACCGTACGTGTGTTGAACGCGGAGGTGCCGTCCGCTCGGGCGCCGGTCATCGGTGATTTGGATCACGACGAGTACGACTCCATCAACCCCGTTCTCTTGAACGCTTCCGCTCGCGATCTACAAGGGTATGTAGATGCACTCCTTTTCCCCTCGTTGCTAGATAACTCCATAGATTGATCTTGGTGATGCGTAGAAAATTTTAAAATGCTGCTACGTTCCCCAACAGTGGCATCATGAGCTAGGTCTATGCGTAGTTCTCTTTGCATGAGTAGAACACAAATCTGTTGTGGGCGTAGATGTTGTCAACTTTCTTGCCGCTACTAGTCTTATTTTGCTTCAGCGTTATTGTGGGATGAAGCGGCCCGGACCGACCTTACACGTACGCTTACGTGAGACAGGTTCCACCGACTGACATGCACTAGTTGCATAAGGTGGCTAGCGGGTGTCTGTCTCTCCCACTTTAGTTGGAGCGGATTCGATGAAAAGGGTCCTTATGAAGGGTAAATAGAAGTTGAAAAATCACGTTGTGGTTATTCATAGGTAAGAAAACGTTCTTGCTAGAACCCTATTGCAGCCACGTAAAAGATGCAACAACAATTAGAGGACGTCTAACTTGTTTTTGCAGCAATTGCCTTGTGATGTGATATGGCCAAAAGTTGTGATGAATGATGAATGATATATTGTGATGTATGAGATCATGTTCTTGTAATAGGAATCACGACTTGCATGTCGATGAGTATGACAACCGGCAGAAGCCATAGGAGTTGTCTTAATTATTGTCTGACCTGCGTGTCAATGATTTAACGCCATGTAATTACTTTACTTTATTGCTAAACCGTTAGCTATAGTAGTAGAAGTAATAGTTGGCGAGCAACTTCATGGAGACACGATGATGGAGATCATGATGATGGAGATCATGGTGTCATGCCGGTGACAAGATGACCATGGAGCCCCAAGATGGAGATCAAAGGAGCTATATGATATTGGCCATATCATGTCACTATTATTTGATTGCATGTGATGTTTATCATGTTTTTGCATCTTGTTTACTTAGAACGACAGTAGTAAATAAGATGATCCCTCATAATAATTTCAAGAAAGTGTTCCCCCTAACTGTGCACCGTTGCTAAAGTTCGTCGTTTCGAAGCACCACATGATGATCGGGTGTGATAGATTCCTACGTTCACATACAACGGGTGTAAGACAGATTTACACATGCAAAACACTTAGGTTAACTTGACGAGCCTAGCATGTACAGACATGGCCTCGGAACACAAGAGACCGAAAGGTCGAACATGAGTCGTATGGAAGATACGATCAACATGGAGATGTTCACCGACGATGACTAGTCCGTCTCACGTGATGATCGGACACGGCCTAGTCGACTCGGATCATGTAACACTTAGATGACTAGAGGGATGTCAAATCTGAGTGGGAGTTCATTAAATAATTTGATTAGATGAACTTAATTATCATGAACTTAGTCTAAAATCTTTACAATATGTCTTGTAGATCAAATGGCCCACGTTACCCTCAACTTCAACGCGTTCCTAGAAAACCAAGCTGAAAGATGATGGCAGCAACTATCGGATGGGTCCGCAACCCGAGATCATCCTCATAGCTGCCAAGAAAGATTATGTCCTAGAAGCACCGTTAGGTGAAGCACCAATCCCAGAGAACCAAGACGTTATGAACGCTTGGCAGTCTCGTGTTGATGATTACTCCCTCGTTCAGTGCGGCATGCTTTACAGCTTAGAACCGGGGCTCCAAAAGCGTTTTGAGCAACACGGAGCATATGAGATGTTCGAGGAGCTGAAAATGGTTTTCCAAGCTCATGCCCGGGTCGAGAGATATGAAGTCTCCGACAAGTTCTTCAGCTGTAAGATGGAGGAAAATAGTTCTGCCAGTGAGCACATACTCAAGATGTCTGGGTTACACAACCGCTTGACTCAGCTGGGAGTCAATCTCCCGGATGACGCGGTCATTGACAGAATCCTCCAGTTGCTTCCACCAAGCTACAAGAGCTTTGTGATGAACTTCAATATGCAGGGGACGGAAAAGAACATTCCTGAGGTATATTCAATGCTGAAATCAGCGGAGGTGGAGATCAAAAAGGAACATCAAGTGTTGATGGTGAATAAAACCACTAAGTTCAAGAAGGGCAAGGGTACGAAGAACTTCAAGAAGGACGGCAAGGAAGTTGCCGCTACCGTAATCCAGCTTGCCGTGAAGAAGTCAAGCAATGGACCCAAGCCTGAGACTGAGTGCTTTTATTGCAAGGGAAGTGGTCACTGGAAGCGGAACTGCCCCAAGTACTTAGCGGACAAGAAGGCCGGCAAAACCAAAGGTATATGTGATATACATGTAATTGATGTGTACCTTACCAGTACTCGTAGTAGCTCTTGGTTATTTGATACCGGTGCGGTTTCTCATATTTGTAACTCAAAGCAGGAGCTGCGGAATAAGCGGAGACTGGCGAAGGACGAGGTGATGATGCGCGTCGGGAATGGTTCCAAGGTCGATGTGATCGCCGTCGGCACGCTAGCTCTACATTTACCTAAGGAATTAGTCATAAACCTCAATAATTGTTATTTAGTGCCAGCTTTGAGCATGAACATTGTATCAGGATCTCGTTTAAATCGAGATGGCTACTCATTTAAATCCGAGAATAATGGTTGTTCTATTTATATGAGAGATATGTTTTATGGTCATGCTCTGATGCTCAATGGTTTATTCTTAATGAATCTCGAACGTGATGTTACACATATTCATAGTGTGAATACCAAAAGATGTAAAGTTGATAACGATAGTCCCACATACTTGTGGCACTGTCGCCTTGGACACATTGGTGTCAAGCGCATGAAGAAGCTCCATGCTGATGGACTTTTAGAGTCTCTCGATTATGAATCATTTGACACATGCGAACCATGCCTCATGGGCAAAATGACCAAGACTCCGTTCTCCGGAACAATGGAGCGAGCAACCAACTTATTGGAAATCATACATACTGATGTGTGCGGTCCAATGAGCGTTGAGGCTCGCGGAGGATATCGTTATGTTCTCACTCTCACAGACGACTTAAGTAGATATGGGTATGTCTACTTGATGAAACACAAGTGTGAGACCTTTGAAAAGTTCAAGGAATTTCAGAATGAGGTAGAGAATCAATGTGACCGAAAAATAAAATTCTTACGATCAGATCATGGAGGAGAATATTTAAGTCACGAATTTGGTACACACTTAAGGAAATGTGGAATCGTTTCACAACTCACGCCGCCTGGAACACCTCAGCGTAACGGTGTGTCCGAACATCGTAATCGCACTCTATTGGATATGGGGCGATCTATGATGTCTCTTACTGATTTACCGCTATCATTTTGGGGATACGCTCTAGAGACAGCTACATTCACTTTAAATAGGGCACCGTCTAAATCCGTTGAGACGACACCGTATGAATTATGGTTTGGGAAGAAACCTAAGCTGTCGTTTCAAAAAGTTTGGGGATGTGATGCTTATGTCAAGAAACTTCAACTGAAAAGCTCGAACCCAAGTCGGAAAATGCGTCTTCATAGGATACCCTAAGGAAACCATTGGGTATACCTTCTACCTTAGATCCGAAGGCAAGATCTTTGTTGTTAAGAATGGATCCTTTCGGAAAAGAGTTTCTCACGAAAGGAGTAAGTGGGAGGAAGGTAGAACTCGATGAAGTACTACCTCTTGAACCGGAAAGTAGTGCAGCACAGGAAAATGTTCCTGTGGTGCCTACACCAACTGGAGAGGAAATTAATGATGATGATCAAGGTACTTCGGATCAAGTTGCTACTGAACTTCATAGGTCCACAAGGACACGTTCCACACCAGAGTGGTATGGCAACCCTGTCCTGGAAATCATGTTGTTAGACAACGGTGAACCTTCGAACTATGAAGAAGCGATGGCAGGCCCAGATTCCAACAAATGGCTTGAAGCCATGCAATCCGAGATAGAATCTATGTGTGAAAACAAAGTATGGACTTTGACAGACTTGCCCGATGATCGGCGAGCGATAGAAAACAAATGGATCTTTAAGAAGAAGACGGACGCGGATGGTAATGTTACCATCTATAAAGCTCGACTTGTCGCTAAGGGTTATCGGCAAGTTCAAGGGGTTGACTACGATGAGACTTTCTCTCCCGTAGCGAAGCTGAAGTCCGTCCGAATCATGTTAGCAATTGCCGCATACTATGATTATGAGATATGGCAAATGGACATCAAAACGGCATTCCTTAACGGCTATCTTAAGGAAGAACTGTATATGATGCAGCCGGAAGGTTTTGTCGACCCTAAGAATGCTAACAAGGTATGCAAGCTCCAGCGATCCATTTATGGGCTGGTGCAAGCATCTCGAGTTGGAACATTCACTTTGATGAGATGATCAAAGCGTTTGGGTTTATGCAGACTTATGGAGAAGCCTCGTTTACAAGAAAGTGAGTGGGAGCTCAGAGCATTTCTCATATTATATGTAGATGACATACTTTTGATGGGAAATGATATAGAACTTTTGGACAACATTAAGGCCTACTTGAATAAGAGTTTTTCAATGAAGGACCATGGAGAAGCTGCTTACATATTAGGCATCAAGATCTATAGGGATAGATCGAGACGCCTCATAGGTCTTTCACAAAGCACATACCTTAATAAGATATTGAATAAGTTCAAAATGGATCAGTCCAAAAAAGGGTTCTTGCCTGTATTACAAGGTGTGAAATTGAGCTCGGCTCAATGTCCGACCACGGCAGAAGATATAGAAGAGATGAGTGTCATCCCCTATGCCTCAGCCATAGGGTCTATTATGTATGCCATGCTGTGTACCAGACCTGATGTAAACCTTGCCGTAAGTTTGGTAGGAAGGTACCAAAGTAATCCCGGCAAGGAACACTGGACATCGGTCAAGAATATCCTAAAGTACCTGAAAAGGACTAAGGACATATTTCTCGTTTATGGAGGTGACGAAGAGCTCGTCGTAAAGGGTTACGTCAACGCCAGCTTCGACACAGATCTGGATGACTCTCACTCACAAACCGGATACGTGTATATGTTGAATGGTGGAGCAGTAAGCTGGTGCAGCTGCAAGCAGAGCGTCGTGGCGGGATCTACATGTGAAGCGGAGTACATGGCAGCCTCGGAGGCAGCGCATGAAGCAATTTGGGTGAAGGAGTTCATCACCGACCTAGGAGTCATACCCAATGCGTCGGGGCCGATCAAACTCTTGTGTGACAACACTTGGAGTTATTGCACTTGCCAAGGAGCCAGGTTTCACAAGAAGACCAGGCACATCAAGCGTCGCTTCAACTCCATTCGTGAAAATGTTCAAGATGGAGACATAGAAATTTGCAAAGTGCATACGGATCTAAATGTCGCAGAACCGTTGACTAAACCTCTTCCGCGAGCAAAACATGATCAACACTAGAACTCTATGGGTGTTCGATTCATCACAATGTAACTAGATTATTGACTCTAGTGCAAGTGGGAGACTGTTGGAAATATGCCCTAGAGGCAATAATAAAAGGATTATTATTATATTTCCTTGTTCATGATAATTGTCTTTTATTCATGCTATAATTCTATTATCCGGAAATCGTAATACACGTGTGAATACATAGACCACAATATGTCCCTAGTGAGCCTCTAGTTGACTAGCTCGTTGATCAGCAGATAGTCATGGTTTCGACTATGGACATTGGATGTCATTGATAACGGGATCACATCATTAGGAGAATGATGTGATGGACAAGACAATCCTAAGCATAGCACAAGATCGTGTAGTTCGTTTGCTAGAGCTTTTTCCAATGTCAAGTATCTTTTCCTTAGACCATGAGATCGTGTAACTCCCGGATACCGTAGGAGTGCTTTGGGTGTACCAAACATCACAACGTAACTGGGTGACTATAAAGGTGCACTACAGGTATCTCCGAAAGTGTCTGTTGGGTTGACACGGATCGAGACTGGGATTTGTCACTCCGTATGACGGAGAGGTATCTCTGGGCCCACTCGGTAATGCATCATCATAATGAGCTCAAAGTGACCAAGTTTCTGGTCACGGGATCATGCATTCTGATGCGAGTAAAGTGACTTGCCGGTAACGAGATTGAACGAGGTATTGGGATACCGACGATCGAATCTCGGGCAAGTAACGTACCGATTGACAAAGGGAATTGTATACGGGGTTTCTTGAATCCTCGACATCGTGGTTCATCCGATGAGATCATCGAGGAGCATGTGGGAGCCAACATGGGTATCCAGATCCCGCTATTGGTTATTGACCGGAGAGCCATCTCAGTCATGTCTACGTGTCTCCCGAACCCGTAGGGTCTACACACTTAAGGTTCGGTGACGCTAGGGTTGTAGAGATATGAGTATGCAGCAAACCGAAAGTTGTTCGGAGTCCCGGATGAGATCCCGGACGTCACGAGGAGTTCCGTAATGGTCCGGAGGTAAAGATTTATATATAGGAAGTCCAGTTTCGGCCACCAGGAAAGTTTCGGGGGTCACCGTTATTGTACCGGGACCACCGGAAGGGTCGCGGGTGTCTACCGGGTGGGGCCACCTATCCTGGAGGGCCCCATGGGCTGAAGTGGCGTGGGAACCAGACCCTGGTGGGCTGGTGCGCCCCACCCAAGGGCCCAAGGCGCCTAGGGTTGAAACCCTAGGGGCCGTTGCCCCGAGGGCATCGCCCCCGGTTGGAAACCCTAAGGGGCCGTTGCCCCGAGGCCGCCGCCCCCTCTAGATGGGATCTCCAGGGGCATCGCCCCTAGCCCCTATATATAGTGGAGGGAGGAGGGCAGCCGCACCTAAGCCTGGCCCCTCCCTCTCCCTCCCGTGACACCTCTTCCTCCTCCAGTAGCGCTTGGCGAAGCCCTGCTGGAATCCCGCTGCTTCCACCACCACGCCGTCGTGCTGCTGGATCTCCATCAACCTCTCCTTCCCCCTTGCTGGATCAAGAAGGAGGAGACGTCTTCCCAACCGTACGTGTGTTGAACGCGGAGGTGCCGTCCGTTTGGCGCTCGGTCATCGGTGATTTGGATCACGGCAGTGCGACTCCATCAACCCCGTTCTCTTGAACGCTTCCGCTCGCGATCTACAAGGGTATGTAGATGCACTCCTTTTCCCTTCGTTGCTAGATAACTCCATAGATTGATCTTGGTGATGCGTAGAAAATTTTAAAATTCTGCTATGTTCCCCAACACAAATCACACAAACATCAATTTGGTAATGTAAAACATTCATGAACAAGAGCCTCACCACAAGGTGGTGCCGGCGATCGACGGTGGTTACGATGGAGATTTAGAAGCCACTAAGTAAACCACACCTACATATGCAAACTAAGTGTTATTTTTGACCTCAAATTGCATATAAATCAAATACTAGCAAATATAATTCCTCCCAAATTAATCACTATACAAAGCATTGCAGGAGCTAATCTAGCAATGAGAGTTGAAAGGACAAAGTTGCTAACCTTTGTGATCATTTGAATGGATGGGGGCCTTCAAATCTTGACAAATTTTGGGCAAAATTTGTGAGGAGCTCGAGGAAGAGAGGGGAAGAACATAGGAAGTGAGTAGAAAGGGGAAGAACAGAGCGGCTCGGGTGGACGAAGGGTTTATGTACGACGACCTTTGGTACCGGTTCATGCCACGAACCGGTACTAAAGGTGCTGGAGGGGCCCCAGCCTGACAACATCCTGCCACCACTCTCTTTAGTACCGGTTCGTGGCACGAACCGGTGCTAAAGGTTCGCCATGAACCGGTACTAATGAGAGCGGCCGGCTAGCCGTTGGAACCGGCACTAATGTGTCTCAGATTTGCCCCTTTTTCTACTAGTGTCATGTGCGGGTGAAATCCATTGATGGTTTCCAAGGAGAAGAGGATGATATAATAATAATATCAACTGTTAGATTCAATGGGAGAGGAGTTCTTGGATCTCTTGCTGATAACCAAAGAACAAATGTTGCTCTGACTAGAGCAAGGTGTGCATCAATTTTTTTTCCAGTCCCTTGTGTTATTGCTGTTCAAACTATGTCAGACTGATGATATAAATTATCTGATGGATGCTTTATTCATGCAGGCACTGTCTTTGGATTGTTGGGAATGCAAAATTGTCAGATTGATGATATAAATTATCTAATGTCAACCAATCATTTTTTATCTGCTATGCTTGTGTCTTCTTCAAGGTACATTACACATTTCCTAATTTGGCATGTTTTCAAAGAACTAAATTTTCCTACTCACCTAAATTTTCCTTCTCAACTAAATTCACCATGTGTTTCGGAGAACCAAACCCAAGAAAAAACTCTTAAATTATCCATGTAGTTATTACAGATTCCCAAAGTTGTCCTATTCCCAAACTTAGAAATATGATCTCTAATTCACGGCAAAATGTGAGAAAAAAAACAGAATCATGTTTGGAGATCATTATAATCATGTTTTTCTACCCATGGCAAACTTAGAAGTATTTCTAAATTTTCACATGGAAAATTCATAACATTTTATGTCTCCCATACATGGAAAATTTAGATCTTTTTGCAACACTCCCATTGCAAGCTTTTGGAGAAAAAAATTCTCAGTTAACCATGGCAAATTTACTTTATGGGTCATGGCAAATTTGCTTTCTGAAACATTGCAAATCTAGTTTACGGACCATGGAAAACTTCGTAGTTACCATTATAAAAGTGTAAAATAAAGCCCAAAGACATCCAAAAGGGGTAATATAATAGCATGGAACAATAAAAAATTATAGATACGTTGGAGACGTATCAAGCATCCCCAAGCTTAATTCCTGCTCGTCCTCGAGTAGGTAAATGATAAAAAGAAATTTTTGATGTGGAATGGTACCTAGCATAATTCTCAATGTAATTTTCTTTATTGTGGCATGAATGTTCAGATCCAAATGATTCAAAATAAAAGCTTATAAAACATAAAAATAATAATGCTTCAAAGCATACTAACAAATAATCATGTCCTATCAAAATAGCATAGCCAAAGAAAGCTTATCCCTACAAAATCATATAGTTAGGCCATGCTTCATTTCCATTACACAAAATACTCCCATCATGCACAACCCCGATGACGAGCCGAGCAATTGTTTCATACTTTTTAACGCGCTTCAGCTTTTTCACCTCTTAAGCAATACATGAGCGTAAGCCATGGACATAGCACTATGGTGGTATATGGTGGTTGTGAGGACAAAAAGGGAGAAGATAGTCTCACATCAACTAGGCGTATTAACGGGCTATATGGAGATGCCCATTAATAGATATCAATGTGAGTGAGTAGGGATTGCCATGCAACGGATGCACTAGAGCTATAAATATATGAAAGCTCAAAAAGAAACTAAGTGGGTGTGCATCTAACTTGCTTGCTCACGAAGACCTAGGGCATTTTGAGGAAGCCCATCATTGGAATATACAAGCTGTAAGTGCATCTAGTGCCCCTTAGTGATTTTGGTGTATTGAAGACTTATAGGTTAATGGACTAATGTGTTTATGAGTGTACACAGGTCCATAAGTCTATGAGGAGTTTGATATTTACAGAGAAAGTCGACCCCAAAAAATGAAGTTCTTCGACTAAAGACTTTGGTATTCTGAAGACTTACTGAAGACTTTGAAAGTGAAGAAATTGGTGTGACCTTGAAGACTTGGTATTCATTTGAGGAACATGAAGCATGAAGACTTTTGTTTTCGTAGTTTCGTTTTCTCTTTCTTGAGTCATAGGAAACACCGATTGTTAAAGGGGTCGAGGAAATACTAAGGAAAAATTTCCATGTGATGCTCAACTCAAAATCCTACACCTACCAATCCCTTGAGTGAAGCCATTGGAAATCTCATACGATTCAGTCAATTTCTTGATGTGAGACGAAGTTCTTCAGTCATTTGAGAATTTGTTTTGATCGAGGAGTTAGGAATTCGCCAGTGCGGATTGCCTACACAGTGAGGAACATGATAGCCCTGAGGAATTTGAGAGTCAAATTTCCGACCGTTGATGTGCTGCGTGCTAGCTGTCCCCAAAATATCTTATCCACCTAACGGTCATATTATTGAAGGGCATTTATGTCTTATCATGTCGGGCTGCTCCCTAGGATATAAATAGCCGCCCCCTACAACCACTAGCTGGTTGGCTGCTCCAAGAGAACTTGACACTTGTCATTTGAGAGCAACCCATCCTCTGAGGACTTTGAGCGAAAATCATCGAGTGAGGAAAAAACCCCAAAACCAAACACCTACAAACCCAAAGTGATTGAGCATCACTAAAGAGATTGATCCTGCGTGGATCCGGCGCTTGTTACCTTTGAAGACTGTGCTTCTTCCAGACGGTTAGGCGTCATGGTCTAGAGCATCCAAGAGGAATTGTGGATCGCCGAGTGACCAAGTCTGTGAAGGTTTGGAAATGCTGAAGACTTACCACAGTGATTGGATGAGGTCTGTGTGACCTTAGTTCAAGGAGAATCTGGTGAGGACTTGGTGTCCTGAGCTGCGTGCTCAGCGACTGGGTGTCCGGGACTGTGTGTCCTCGAGTTTAAATACTAAGCCGCTCCAACCAGACGTACAACTGAGACAGCAGTTGGAACTGGTCTACCAAATCTTTGTCTTCACCAACCTTACTGGTTCTATTTCCTCAACTCTTTCATTTCCTCATTACTGTGTTGAGTGTTTGTTCATATCTGTGTTTGAAGACTTGGACTGAAGACTTTCTCAATTTTCTCAATTCAATTTCTTCAGTCTGATTGTCTTCATCTTGTGTTATCCTGTGATTACGTTTTTTGTACTCTCTGCTTGTCTTCATTTCATCATGATGACCATGCTCGATTCTCATTATGCATACTTCGAGTACTTATTTATTTGCAAGTAGTTCTTCGCTTAGGAATTTCCTCACCGGCAAATTCCTTAGTGAAGAATTCATAAAATCGCCTATTCACCCCCTCTAGTCGATATAACGACTTTCAATTGGTATCGAGCAAGGTACTCCCTTGTTACGTGTGATTTTAGTTTAACCACCTGGAGTTTTAGTTATGTCGACCGCAGATATGAAGAAAGTGACATGCCCTATCTTTGACGGTCATGATTATCCCAAGTGGAAGGCCATTATGAGGAAGCGTCTCATGGCAATGAACAGCGAGCTGTGGACCGTCACTGAGATTGGTCTTACCGATCTATGCAAGAAGGCGGACGCTGATGACATTCGATTCACTCGACTTGACATCATGGCGAAGGACATCATCTGTTCCTGCCTATCCAGAGATGAATTCAAGCGCATTATGCATCTTTGCAATGCGAAGCTTATCTGGGACCGAATCTCTGACGTCTGTGAAGGTCATCAAACCCGTCATGATCCTTGGTTTGAGGACTTCAAGGAATCTCTTAAAACGATGACATTGAACCAGATCCATCATCATCGCACCATGCCTCATGGCAAAGCGGTATCAAGGTAACGAATGTTCCTCATTCGAGTCTAGTGACGATGAATCGATGATGATGAATCGATGATGATATTGAACCTAGTTATACCAAACTTGTTTGCATTGCCACTAAACAACAAAGCGGCCTTGGAAAAGGTTCAAAACATGCTAGACAAAAGTGGTGATATGTTGGGTGAAGAAATGGATCGCACTAAAGCTCTAGCGAAAATCTTCAAAGACTTGATCTAGGTTTGACAGCCTTCAAGGTCATCATAACACTCTCTTGTCTCGATCATGAGAAGCTTTCTTATGAATTTCTTCAAAGAAAGCAAGATCTTGAGAAGCTAAGAGTGAGTTATGAAGATCTTGAAGGAGCGCGATTCATTACTTGCTCAACAAATCAGCGCTTCTCGTGAAGAATTTGTTCCTCCATGCTTAAAGTGCATTGAGCGTGAATCGCTAATTCTTCACTGAATGTTCAAATGCTTCAACTGTTACAAATTCTTCACCTGCCTATGCTATCACTAATTCCTCATCGAGGACATTGCTAGTATCCTTGACGATGCGGGGCTGAAGGAATTGTACATGACAGCATGTACAAAAGCCTCAAAGGGCATCAGACTCTTTGTGATGTGCTTAAAAGCAGATTCTCATCAGAACCCTAGGAAAGAGGGTATTGTCTTTGAGAGGAAACTCAATGCGATGGAACATATTGGAAGCTTTGAGCAGTACCCCAAAACCTCATGGGTTGCTGCAAAGGGACCTCCAGTTGATCCATCTAACTTATCTGGCTTTACATGTGAATCTCCTCATTCTTCTGATGAGTCATTTGACTCCAACTATAACCTGTTCAAAAATCAGAATGGTGAAGTATTTGCTAGATATGTTGGCACTAACTGCAGGAACGGTTCCCCTATGAAGAAAATCTGGGTTCCCAAAAGTTGCCTTGAAAGTCTTCAGTTGAATGTCCTCATGACACCACCTGTGAAGAATAGGAACCCCAGATCAAATTCTTCATATGGACCAAATTCTTCATATGGATCCAAGTCCTCATACAGACCAAATTCCTCACGTGGATCAAATTCCTCAAAAGGATCAAAGTCCTCACATGATTATCATCATGCTAACAACTCTGTTTCGTAGGGTAGAGCTAAGGGCTATGAATATGCGCATTATTCTTCAAACCAATATGTTCATAAGTCCTCGAAGAATTTCTCTGCTTATTCATATGCTTACCCTAACCCTCTTATGTGAAAGCGAAATGGTTTGGCTTCTATGCCACCATTCTCATATGGTGCTTCATGAGTAATGAACTCTTTGCCACCCCTCGGATATGGGTGGTGAAGAAAAGAACTAATATCTTCTGCAGGGTCAAGTCTCGGGCGTGCTTTAACGTCTGAAGAATTTTTTGGGGCCTAACAAAATTGCACGAAAGGGACGGGCTAATCATGAAGAAATGAACTTTCATTTCACACGTCCTCATCTTGCTATATCTGTTTTATTGCTTGATGAAATTCATCGATGAATTTGATATCATATTCTTCAGCGATGAAGTATATGAGTTCGTAATTGCACTAATTCATCTGCAGGATGATCAACCCAAAGCCACCGAGTGGGTCCTCGATAGTGGATGTACAAATCACATGATTGGTGACAAGAATCTATTGATGGATGCTCCTTATCACCATCGCATCTGAAGCATATCATCTTCTTGACAAAGGCAAAAGTCGGTATTGGGTCTAGGTAAGGTTGCGATCACAAAGGATCGACACATGGACAAAGTCATGCTTGTTGAGTCCTTAGGATACAACCTTATGTCTGTCTCAATGCTTTGTGATCTTGATATGGTTGTTGTCTTTGGCAAGTATCGTTGTGTTGTGGTTATTGAAGCTGACCATTCCAAAGTCTTCGAAGGCTTTAGGAGAGGAGACTTGTATATTGTTGATTTCTCTACAGGACCACAACCAGCCGTGTGCCTACTTGCAAAATCTTCAGAAGGCTGGCTATGGCATCGACGACTTGGTCACGCAGGCATGAGGAATTTGCACATGCTTGCAAAGAAGAAGCATGTCATTGGCATTGAGAATGTCAAATTCCTCAAGGATCACTTGTGTGGAGCCTGTGAAGCTGGAAAAATGACTAAGGCCAAACATCCAGCGAAGACTATCATGACCACTACTCGACCATTCGAATTGCTTCACATGGACCTCTTTGGTCCTAATCATTACTCAGCAGTCACTAATGATGCATCTCTATATGGCTTTGTTATTGTTGATAATTATTCTCGTTACACATGGGTACACATTGTTACTTACAAACATGAAGTGTAGGAAGTCTTCAAACGATTTTCCTCGAGGGCTTCAACCAACTTTGGTGTGAAGATCAAGCACATTAGGAGTGACAATGGAACTGAGTTCAAGAATTCCGGTCTTGATGACTATCTTGATGAACTTGGTATTAGTGACAATGGAACTGAGTTCAAGAATTCCGGTCTTGATGACTATCTTGATGAACTTGGTATTACTCATGAGTTATCTGCTCCTTACACTACTCAGCAAAATGGCGTCGTGGAGCGCAAGAACAGAACTCTTGTTGAGATGGCTCGCACTATGCTTGATGAATACAAAACGCCTCGTCGTTTTGGATTGATGCAATTGATACTGCGTGCCACATCATCAACAGTATATCTTCACAAATTCTTCAAGAAGACTGCCTATGAACTCCTCGCGACAAGAAACCCAATGTGAGTTATTTCAAAGTCTTCGTGCTAAATGTTGGATTAGAGATCCTCATCACAATTCTAAATTTGCACGGAAGCACATGAAGGTTTTATGCTTGGTTCTGGAAAGGACTCGCACACCTCTGAGTCTTCAACAATGTTCTTTACAAGATTGTTGAAGCTGTAGATGTCTTGATTCGATGAAACTAATGGCTCGCAAAGAGAGCACCTACCTTACGTGATTGATGAACCAGCACTTGAGGACTCTATCAAGTTCAAGGCGATCGAGGATGTCATTCTTCTTGAAGAATCTGCTGAAGAATTCATTCCGAAGCGAAGAACGTCGGTGATGCACCGAAGATAATCTTTGAAGAAAATGCTGATCAAATTCCTCGGCGACAACCAGCTCATCCTCGCGTTGCAAAAGAAGTGCAAGTTGAAAAGATCATCGATGACATTGAAGCACCAGGTCCTCTCACACGCTCAAAAGCTTCACATTTATCTAACTTTTGTGGGCACTATGCTTTTGTCTCTATCACAGAGCCCACTAAGGTAGATGAAGAATTTCTAGAACTGAGTGGATTCAGGGCTATGCAAGAAGAATTACATCGATTCGAGCTCAACAATGTCAGGAACTGGTCAAACATCCAGATCCTCGCAAGCATAATATCATTGGCACAAAGTGGATCTACCGCAACAAGCAAGATGAAAATGGCCTTGTGGTGAGTTATAAAGCACGACTTGTAGCTCAAGGCTACACACGAGTTGAAGGAATTGATTTTGATGAAACTTTTGCACATGTTGCTAGACTTGAGGCTATTAGATATTACTTGCTTATGCTAACCATCATGATATCACTTTATATCAAATGGATGTGAAAAGTGCATTCCTCAATGGTAAGCTTGAGGAATAAGTA
Organism: Aegilops longissima; assembly: GCA_021605205.1. Lineage (NCBI taxonomy): Eukaryota > Viridiplantae > Streptophyta > Magnoliopsida > Poales > Poaceae > Aegilops > Aegilops longissima. Next base: position 689,025,196 of record CM038677.1, on the reverse strand, counting down.
TATGTTGCTCAACCCCAGGTTTTGAAGATCCAAAGAATCCTGACAAAGTCTTCAGACTCAACAAGGCCCTCTATGGCCTCAAGCAGGCCCCTCGGGCGTGGTATATGATACTTTGAAGGAATTCCTCATGAAGAATGGCTTCACACCCGGTTCACTCGACCCTACTCTCTTTACTAAATCTTATGATGGTGAACTGTTTGTGTGCCAAATATCGTTGATGATATTATCTTTGGCTGTCTTGACCAACGTTATAGTGATGAATTTGCTTATATGATGAGTGAAGAATATCAAATGTCTATGATGGGAGAGTTGAAATTCTTCTTAGGTCTTCAAATTAGTCAACAACGCAATGGCATATTCATATCTCGGAGAAATACCTCAAGGATGTTACGAGGAAATTGGCATGCAAGATTGCAAAGGCGTCAAAATTCCTATGCCCACAAATGGCCATCTATGCCTCGATGAAAATGGTATTGACTTGATCACAAGGTATACTGCTCCATGATTGGTTCTTTATTGTACTTATGTGCATCTAGGCCAGATATAATGCTTAGTGTTTGCATGTGTGCCCGATTTCAAGCTACAGAAGGAATCACACCATAAGGCTGTGAAGCATATTCTTGATATCTAGCTCACACACCAACACTAGGATTATGGTACCCCAAGGGCTCTGCTTTTGATCTCATTGGATATTCTGACTCTGACTATGCTGGTGATCGTGTGGACCGCAAGTCAACATCTGGTACTTGTCATTTCCTCGGACGATCTTTGGTCTGTTGGTCCTCGAAGAAACAGAACTGCGAATCCTTTTCTCTGCGGAAGCTGAGTACATTGCTGCTGGTTCTTGCTGTGCTCAATTGCTATGGATGAAGCAAACTCTCAAGGACTACGGCATCAACGTGAAGAATGTGCCTCTCTACTGTGACAATGAGAGTGCCATCAAGATTGCTCACAACCCAGTTCAGCACTCGAAGACTAAGCACATTCAGATTCGTCATCATTTTCTTCGTGATCATGTGTTGAAGGGCGACATCTCCATCGAGCATGTGAAGGCTGAAGAACAGCTAGCGATATCTTCACAAAGCCCTTGGATGAGAAGAGATTTAGCAAGTTGCGGTGTGAGCTAAATATCTTAGAATCTTGAATGTTCTTTGAAAAGGACACACATCCGACACTTATGCAAAATTGATGACTTAGATGTGCAACACATGAAGAAACATTTTCTTCAATCAATGAAGAATAACACCTAAGTGTGAAGAAATTAATGAAGAATTTGATTCTCGAACCCTCGACAATTGTGCGCATGTGTCTGAAATCATCATTCTTATCTGATGGGTCACGCCACCACCAAAGTTGAAATTCTTCAATTTGAGTTTTTCCTCGATTTTGAAATTCTTGAGTTTTCAAATTCTTCAACTTTGCAAAATCTTCACTATTTCGTCGTTTTTCTTCATTAGCTATATATATATATATATATATATATATATATATATATATATATATATATATATATATATATATATATATATATATATATATATATATATATATATATATGGGTTTATGTCTCTCTGACATTCACTTATGGCTATTTCTTCAAGTTGCATTTTTACGCTAAGTGAATGTGATCGGACCCTTCCCCTCTATGCTATACTCAACCCAATCTATTCACAAATTCTTCATTAGCGTTCTATTTGAAACTCGTTCAAAATCTTCACTGTGTCCTTGTCAGCTGAAGAAATTGCGAACGGAACTTTTAACTTATCCAAATTTTCGGCTTTGCCACTCAAACCGTTCCGCTTCCCACGATAGACTTATCTATTCACCCATGATCTAACACGATCTCCACTTTTCTGTACATGGGTGACACATGTCAAGCAAATGAGAAGGGTCAGGGGCACGTTCCTCCAAAATCTTCGGGCGAACAGTTTTTCACCGTGGCTATATATACCCCCTCTCCCCTTCCTCACTTCCTTTACTCCGCTCGACTGCTCTCTCTCTCTCTCTCGCTCGAGCTTCTCAAACCCTAGCGCCGCTGAGGGAGTCGCGGACTAGGGGGTGTTCGGATAGCCGGACTATCGTCACGGCCGGACTCCAAGACTATGAAGAGACAAGATTGAAGACTTCGTCCCGTGTCCGGATGGGACTTTCCTTGGCGTGGAAGGCAAGCTTGGCGATACGGATATGTAGATCTCCTACCATTGTAACCGACTCTGTGTAACCCTAACCTATCCGGTGTCTATATAAGCCGGAGGGTTTTAGTCCATAGGACAAACAACTTCATCATCAACAATCATACCATAGGCTAGCTTCTAGGGTTTAGTCTCCTTGATCTCGTGGTAGATCTACTCTTGTACTACCCATATCATCAATATTAATCAAGCAGGAGTAGGGTTTTACCTCCATCGAGAGGGCCCGAACCTGGGTAAAAACATTGTGTCCCTTGTCTCCTGTTACCATCCGCCTAGGCGCACAGTTCGGGACCCCCTACCGAGATCCGCGGTTTGACACCGACATTGTTGCCTTCATTGAGAGTTCCTCGTGTTGTCACCGATAGGCCCGATGGCTCCTTGATCATCAACCACGACGCGGTCCGGGTGAGACTTTTCTCCCGGACAGGTCTTCGTGTTGGCGGCTTTACTGCTGCGGGCAATTAAGCAGCCATCTGGAGCAGATCGAAGCTCGCCCAGCCATCGAGTCATATTTGGAAGTTTAAACTATCGGCCGATATCGCGGGGACTTGATCTTCGACGGATTCGAGCCGTAATAGCGTGCCGCCTTGTCTCGATGGGCATGATCTCGCTCTGCAGCGAGCGAGTGCCACGGAGGCCGCACCGATATCCGCTCCGACCCTTAATCCGGGCGGATTCCCCGATCGAGGGCGAGTGGTTGGACACGCCTGGGGCTACAATCTCTCGGCGATCGAGCGAACTCCATCCTGTCGCTGCGAAAGCCTCGACTCCGGTGCGGATTCCTCTCCGGACTCGAACCCTCTGCGCCCCGCCAATCGAATCCGATTGGGCGCGGTCATGGAGTTCACTGCCGCGAACATCTTTCGGCTTTTCGCCCTTTGGTGACATCCTGAATTCACTAAAGTCTCTCTCTTTATCCGGAGAGCCTGGCGAACTACGGACGGGAAGGTTGGGATGCGGACGGCGAAGAAATTCAACGCCCACCCACCACCCACTTTATAGCCCTTTGTTGATGATTTAACCGACATGCTCGACTATGACTCCGAAGACATCGGCGGCATGGGCGGCGCACGCCGGAGACAACCAAGACCCAGCGCCCACAGGGCACTGGAAGGCCACCTCGTCATATGACATATACATGGTGAACATCCCAAAGATGGGAGCAGCGATGGAACAACGGAGGATGACCCTCAAGAAACAGCGAAGCACCGGCGTCGTGGCGCCGCTCTAAATCCGTCACAATAAAAGCGGTGATTCCGCACGGGAGATAATAGCACTCGGGCGGTGCGAAGAGAACCCCCTCGGCGGGACTCGGAGCAGGAGGAGGAGAAGCAAGTCCGCACGACGGTGCGGCCGAAAGAGAGGTCGAGGGCGATAATTACGCGCCTCCCTCCGAAGATGAGGCAAGCCTCGGCGGCGCAATTAATTTGTCGTGCACGAGGATCCCCGAACAGGGCGTTTCAAACACAGGCTTATAGCCACGGCAAGCAGCCCCAAGAAAAGGAGCAACAGCTTAGAGCTGATCGGGACACTGCTAATGGCAGATGGGTGAAGTCATTGCAGCCGAAGAGTATGAACTCGAACGCCCCTCCAAAAGCTACCCCAAACGCATGCCGTTTCCTCGACTAGAGGAGGAAGCACCCAAGTCGCCAGTGCATGACATGGCAGTCTGGCCACCTCGTGGCCGCGACAGAGAAGCCTCTCGGCCCTCCGCTCAAGCCACACCCCGACGCCGCTCAAAAAGTACCAAGGCAAGGGATAACGTGCCGGACTTGTGAGATATATTGGAGGATAAGGCAAAACATACAAGGTCGATCTACGGATCGCGTGGGCGTAACAACACGGGATGATTACCGTCGCGCGGATCTGACAAAACCGCCGGGCGAACACAGCAGACAAAGCTCGTATGAGCTACGTCGTGATATATAATCTGAGGCGCCGCACACCCACTATGCTTCACGGATGAAGTAATGGATCATCAAATCCCGAGGGCTTCAAGCCCGTAAACATCGAATCATACGATGGTACCACAGATCCCATGATGCGGATCGAGGATTATCTCCTCCATATCAACATGGCCCCGGTGATGATCTACATGCCATCAAATACCTCCCCGAAGCTTAAAGGACCAGCTAGGCATTGGCTCAACAGCTTGCCGGCATAATCAATTGGTTGTTGGGAGGACACGGAAGCCGCATTCCTTGATAACTTTCGGGGCACATATATGCGACCACGGACGCCGATGACCTTAGCCACATAATTCAGCAGCCGGAAGAATCGGCCGGACAATTCGGACTCGGTTCCTAACAAAGAAAAATCAAATCGTTGATTGTCCGGATGCACGAGGCCCTCGCAGCCTTCAAACATAACATCCGTGACGAGTGGCTTGCCCGGCACCTAGGACAGGAAAAGCGAAATCTATGGCAGCCCTCACAACCCTCATGACTCGCTTTTGTGCGGGAGAGGATAGCTGGCTAGCTCGAAGCAACAACTTGGCCAAACATCACGATAGTCCGGATACCAAGGACAACAATGGCAGGTCGCGTCATAACAAGAACAAGTGCCGCGTGCGGTGATAATACTGAAGACACGGCCGTCAATGCGGATTCAGAGGCTCTAAACCGGTCGTGGAAGAAGCCATTCAAAAGAAATACCGGGGCCCGTCCAACTTGGACCGAATACTCGACCGCTTGTGCGGATACATGGCACCCCTGAAAACCCAGCCAATCACACCAACAGGGACTGTTGGGTGTTCAAGCAAGCAGGCAAGTTAGGTGCCGAACTCAACAACAAGGGGCTACATAGCGATGACGAGGAAGAGCCCCGGCCGCCGACCAATAAAGGATGAAGGGTTTTCCACGCAAGTGCGGACGGTGAACATGATATCGCAACCCACATACCCAAAAGGGAGCGGAGCGCGCACTAAGGGGCGTATATGCGATGGAGCCATCGCCCCAAAGTTCAACCCATGGTCTTCTGCTGATCACCTTGATCGAAGGACCACCCCACTAGCATCTGTCACGGCGGCCCGCCGCATTGGTTCTTGACCCAATTATCGACGAATTTCACCTCACAAGAGTCCTGATGGACGGCGGCAGCAGCCTGAACCTGCTTTACCAGGATACAATGCGCAAAATGGGCATTGACCCCTCAAGGATTAAACCTACAAAGACGACATTTAAAGGCGTCATACCGGGTGTAGAGGCCAGTTGCACAGGCTCAGTTACACTCGAAGTGGTCTTCGGATCTCCGGATAACTTCCGAAGCGAAGAGTTAATCTTTGGCATCGTCCCATTCCGCAGCGGCTAACACGCACTGCTCGGACGAACCGCATTTGCCAAGTTCAATGCGGTACCGTACTACGCATACCTCAAGCTCAAGATGCCAGGCCCTCGAGGAGTAATCACGGTCAATGGAAACACCGAACGCTCTCTCCGGACGGAGGAGCATACGGCGGCCCTCGCGGCGGAGGTGCAAAGCAGCCTCTCACGGCAATTCTCGAGTCCGGCCACTAAGCGTCCGGACACTGCCAAGCGCGCCCAGAGTAACCTACAACAAGACCACCTGGCACGATTCAAGCACAAGTAGCAATCCGGCCCCAACCCCAGCCCTCACGAAATTGCGAACCCAGTATTACGCGTACATAATTACGCTCTGGAGATACCATGGGCATATGGGGAGGGGCAAGACAACGACACGCCAAGAAGGCGGCTCGACCGCCTCAGGGGCTACCGTCTGTGTCATTTCTTTTTTTCCTTTTCCCTTTTTTCTTTTCTTTTTTTAATTTCAGGACTCCGTCTTCGAACAGTCCTGTCCGGCACTTGAATTGCCGGACTCACGATGCAACAGCCAGGGAAGCGGAAGGCCACGTCAAGTGCTCAGGTCTGTTATGAGCATTATACCTGTTTTACATACCATCCCGTAGCTTACCCCTGGAGGGGGACATGTTAGATAGTCCCATCCCTTGCTTACCGCACTATTTGTATCGTTCTGCTTCCATTGCAGTACCCTTTTTGAATAAACAATACATAGCTCTTGCTTATTATTGCCTTAATTCCTTTATATATATATGTTCATTTCACGACATGTCGCAACCGTACACTTTGGTACGGCCAATACACCAGGGGCTTAAGTATCCCAAAGTTATGGTGTGATAAAGTCCGAACACTTTCACAAGTGCGGCACCCCGAACTTATAGCATTATATGAATTGGCTCCGAATCATGTCTTGGGTCGATAGTTGGGTTTGCCCGGCTCCCGTGTTTTGGTACCTTACGTTCCGCTATATCGGCTAAGGTAGCACTGGGAGAACCATCTGCGATTGTGCCCAGTTATTACGGGTCGAGCACCTCGATGGAGAAAGCCAAACTGACCGTCATGATAAGGCGAGCGATCGCTGTTCGAGAGGTTTTTCGGGTCCCTAAAGACTTATGCCGCTTGACGAGGAACCGGAATTATCCGGCCAAAGGCGTGGATAGCGCCCGAACTCGGTCTTCGAATACTAGGGGCTTCGCCGAAATTTAAAATTATAGAATTCTATGGCTAAGTGAGAGTGTTCAAGCATTATAAGTCCGATTGCCTTGTTCGTTGTGTTGGCGCCTCCTAGATGGACCCAAGAATGGGAACAAGAGCGCTCAAGTTTATCCCGAACACCCCACTTTCGTGGCATGGGGCTGAAATAACGACTTGCCATCTCTCAAATTTGATAAGCGGCCGCCTGAAGGTAATATTTTAAATTAATAAAGCGTTGCTTAGCGCATATGAACAAGTTTTCAGCGCAGAATAACAAGCGAGTCTATTCAAAATTACATCCTTGGAGCACTCATCGCTATTGGCGAGCACCCTTCAGAGGCCCTCATAATACATTTTGGTGATGCGATGCTCCTTGCCCTTCGGTGGCCGTCCGTCACAAGCTTCTCCGCATCCAGCTTCCCCGGTGCACTTTAGCACGGGCAAGGCCAACGGACCCCTTCAATGCAGATGGGCGCTTGATAACTTCAAGCAGCGGACAGGCATCCACCAGCCGCTGCACCAAGCGAAGTAGCTCCGGGCATGGCCTCCAATGGCCTGACCGCTCTATAAGGCCCCTCATGGCCTGTTCGGCGACCTTGTGGAGCTCGACCAGCTGCTTCAGCTGGTCGCTTAGAGGCACCGGGTGTCCGGCCTCAGCATACTGAGACCAGAACACCTTCTCTGTGGAGCTCCCCTCCTGGGCGCGGTAGAACGCGGCAGCATCAGACCCACTACGGGGCAAATCTGCGAATGCTCCTGGAGAGCTCCGAATCCGGGTAAGTAATAGGTAATTGACTTCTACATTCTTGCTTTGCATAAAGAATGCCTTACCCGCCGCTATCTTCTTTAGTGCTTCGATTTCTTGGAGGGCTTTTTGGGCCTCGGCCTTAGCAGCTTTGGCACTCTCAAGAGCCGAGGCAAGCTCGGACTCTCGGGTCTTTGAGTCACGCTCCAAACCCTCGTGTTTCTCCACGAGAATCTGGAGCTCTTGCCGCACCTCCGCCAGCTGCGCCTCCCCTTTCTCTCGCTCGGTGCGCTCCGCAGCCGCTTTGTTTTCGGCAACGGCCACCGCTTCCCTCAGGGTCTCCACCTCGTTCGTGGCCCCTGCGGTACCCATGTTATTTCTGTTATTTTTTGCAACCAAAACCTTTTCTATAAGGTATTTCTTTAATAAGCATTTCTTACCTTCCTTGTCCTCGAGCTGCTTCTTGGCTTGTCCGAGCTTGTTCTCGGAACGCTCGAGGTCCTGCTTCAGTGTATTGACCTCCATGATCGGTCAGAGGTCAGGAACAGCAGCCTGCATTCCCATATTGACACACTTATATTAGACTCCTGCGTATATCTTTTAGATCCTCAGTCCGGCTTTTCTTTCCGAACACGAACTAAGCATCAGGGGCTACTGTCTATGCGGTAACATTTTTATATGTTTTAAACTTACCTCAAAGCCTGTTAGAAGGCTGGTGCGAGCTTGTCAGTCCGCTCTTGGCGGACTGAACTGTCCGGATCACCGCACTCATAATAGTGCGGTGCTCCTCCTCGATGGAGGCGCCGTTGAGCGCCTCCAGTAAGCTATCCGGTGCCTCCGGTTGGACGGAGGACACCGGCGTCTTACGCTTCTTGCGAAGGATCCGCTGTCCGGACTTCGGAACCGCTGATGGTTCCGGCATGGAGTCCGAACGAGGGTCGGGCTTAGAGCCCCTGGGGGTCTTTCCCCCCGCGCGCCTGGAATCCAGGAGGTCGCCTTGTGGCGCCTCCTGCGCTACCTACTCTTGACCAAGCCTTCCTTGGGGCCCCACCGCGGTGTCGTCCGCGGCGTGAGGCAAGGAGGCGGCCGGAGGTGAGACATTCTCCATTTCCGACGAGCCCAGGGACCCGCTTGATGAATTGGCGAGCTCGCCCTTGGGCGGGCTGCATGATTGTTCGGCATTAGAGAACACTATGCAATTATGAAAAACCATGGGTATCCGGACACTTACGATCTCGCCAGGGGCTTGGTCCTTGTTGGCCAGTCCTCCTCGTCGTCGTCGACGTTGGTGGAGAAGTCCGGAGGAAGGGTTCTTCCCTTCTTGGACCCTCCGGCCTCCCCCGTTGGGGCGGCCTTCCTTTTCTTCTCCTCCCTCACTGGGGGAGGAGCTTCTTCTTCTTCCTCCTCGTCCTCAGGAGAAGATTCCGCTTCGGAACCTGACAGCACTTGGCGTCGGGAACTCCTTCGAGTTCCCGTGGCCTCCTTCTTGGCCTTCTTCTCCGGCACCACATGAGGCGGCGGAGCCAACAGCCCCGTCAATCGGGCGTCCTCCGGGTCTTCCGGCAAAGGAGCCGGACAGTTAATCTGTCCGGCCGTCTTCAGCCAGTTCCATCAAAAATTAGGGAGTTTTTAGATCCTGCATAGAGTCAATCTATGGAAAAAGAGTCCCATAAAGGGTGAGATAACTTACCTCGCCGGCTGGACGCCGTGCGCTGTACCCGCGATCCTTGGTAGCGGATGTTGGGGCTTCAGTGTTGGGGAACGTTGCAGAAAATTAAAAAATTTCCTACGGTTTCACCAAGATCCATCTATGAGTTCATCTAGCAACGAGTCATGGGAGAGTGATTGCATCTAAATACCACTTGTAGATCGCGTGCAGAAGCGTTCAATGGAACGGGGATGATGGAGTCGTACTCGCCGTGATTCAGATCACCGATGACCTAGTGCTGAACGGACAGCACCTCCGCGTTCAACACACGTGCGGAGCGGATGGCGTCTCCTCCTTCTTGATCCAGCAAGGGGAGGAGAGGTTGATGAGATCCAGCAACCTGACGGCGTGGTGGTGGATGCAGCAGAACTCCGGCAGGGCTTCGCTAAGCAACTACGGGAGGAGGAGGAGGTGTAGCAGGGAGGGGAGGCGCCAAGTGCTTGAGCGTGCGGCTGCCCCTCCCTCCCTCCCTTTATATAGGGGCAAGAGAGAGAGGGGGGGCGTAGCCTTGCCCCTTCCTCCAAGGAAGGGTGCGGCCAAGGGAGGGAGGAGTCCATCCTCCCCAAGGCACCTAGGAGGTGCCTTACCCTTTTAGGACTCTCCCCTCTCCCTCATCTCTTGGCGCATGGGCCTCTTGGGGCTGGTGCCCTTGGCCCATATAGGCCAAGGCGCACCCCCTTCAGCCCATGTGGCCCCCCCGGGGCTGGTGGACCCCTGGTGGACCCCCAGACCCCTTTCGGCACTCCCAGTACAATACCGATAACACGCGAAACTTTTCCGGCGACCAAAATAAGACTTCCCATATATAAATTTTTACCTCCGGACCATTCCGGAACTCCTCGTGACGTTCGGGATCTCATCCGGGACTCCGAACAACTTTTGGTTTGCTGCATACTCATATTCATACAACCCTAGCGTCACCGAACCTTAAGTGTGTAGACCCTACGGGTTCGGGAGACATGCAGACATGACCAAGACGGCTCTCGGGAAATAACCAACAGCAGGATCTGGATACCCATGTTGGCTTCCACATGCTCCTCGATGATCTCATCGGTTGAACCACGATGTCGAGGATTCAAACAACCCCGTATACAATTCCCTTTGTCAATCGGTATTTTACTTGCCCGAGATTCGATCGTCGGTATCCCAATACCTCGTTCAATCTCGTTACCGGCAAGTCACTTTACTCGTACCGTAATGCATGATCCCATGACCAAACACTTGGTTACTTTGAGCTCATTATGATGATGCACTACCGAGTGGGCCCAGTGATACCTCTCCGTCATACGGAGTGACAAATCCGATCTCGATCCGTGTCAACCCGCAGACACTTTCGGAGATACCGTAATGCACCTTTATAGTCACCCGATTCGTTGTGACGTTTGGTACACCAAAGCACTCCTACGGTATCCGGGAGTTACGATCTCATGGTCTAAGGAAGAGATACTTGACATTGTAAAAGCTCTAGCAAAGCGAACTACGATCTTGTGCTATGCTTAGGATTGGGTCTTGTCCATCACATCATTCTCCTAATGATGTGATCCCGTTATCAACGACATCAAATGTCCATAGTCAGGAAACCATGACTATCTATTGATCAACGAGCTAGTCAACTAGAGGCTCACTAGGGACATACTGTGGTCTATGTATTCACATGTGTATTACGATTTCCGGATAATACAATTATAGCATGAATAAAAGACAATTATCATGAACAAGGAAATATAATAATGATTCTTTTATTATTGCCTCTAGGGCATATTTCCAACAGTCTCCCACTTGCACTAGAGTCAATAATCTAGTTACATTGTAATGAATCGAACACCCATAGAGTTCTGGTGTTGATCATGTTTTGCCCGCGGAAGAGGTTTAGTCAACGGATCTGCGACATTCAGATCCGTATGCACTTTGCAAATTTCTATGTCCCCATCTTGAACATTTTCACGAATGGAGTTGAGCGGCGCTTGATGTGCCTGGTCTTCTTGTGAAACCTGGGCTCCTTGGCAAGTGCAATAGCTCGGTGTTGTCACAGAAGAGTTTGATCGGCTCCGGCGCATTGGGTATGACTCCTAGGTCGGTGATGAACTCCTTCACCCAAATTGCTTCATGCGCTGCCTCCGAGGCTGCCATGTACTCCGCTTCACATGTAGATCCCGCCACGACGCTCTCGCTTGCAGCTGCACCAGCTTCTTGCTCCACCATTCAACATATACACGTATCCGGTTTGTGACTTTGAGTCATCCAGATCTGTGTCGAAGCTAGCGTCGGCGTAACCCTTCTGACGAGCTCTTCGTCACCTCCATAAGCGAAACATATCCTTTGTCCTTTTCAGGTACTTCAGGATATTCTTGACCGCTGTCCAGTGTTCCTTGCCGGGATTACTTTGGTACCTAGCTACCAAACTTATGGCAAGGTTTACATCAGGTCTGGTACACAGCATGGCATACATAATAGATCCTATGGCTGAGGCATAGGGGATGACACTCATCTCTTCTTTATCTTTTGCCGTGGTCGGGCATTGAGCTGAGCTCAATTTCACACCTTGCAAAACAGGCAAGAACCCTTTCTTGGACTGATCCATTTTGAACTTCTTCAAAATCTTATCAAGGTATGTGCTTTGTGAAAGACCTATGAGGCGTCTCGATCTATCCCTATAGATTTTGATGCCTAATATGTAAGCAGCTTCTCCAAGGTCCTTCATTGAAAAACTCTTATTCAAGTAGGCCTTAATGTTGTCAAAAGTTCTATATCATTTCCCATCAAAAGTATGTCATCTACATATAATATGAGAAATGCTCAGATCTCCCACTCACTTTCTTGTAAACGCAGGCTTCTCCATAAGTCGCATAAACCCAAACGCTTTGATCATCTCATCAAAGCGAATATTCTAACTCGAGATGCTTGCACCAGCCCATAAATGGATCGCTAGAGCTTGCATACCTTGTTAGCATTTTTAGGATCGACAAAACCTTCGGCTGCATCATATACAGCTCTTCCTTAAGGTAACCGTTAAGGAATGCCGTTTTGGCGTCCATCTGCCATATCTCATAATCATAGTATGCGGCAATTGCTAACATGATTGGACGGACTTAAGCTTCGCTAAGGAGAGAAAGTCTCATCATAGTCAATCCCTTGAACTTGTCGATAACCCTTAGCGACAAGTCGAGCTTTATAGATGGTAACATTACCATCGCGTCCGTCTTCTTCTTAAAGATCCATTTGTTTTCTATCGCAAATCGATCATCGGCAAATCTGTCAAAGTCCATACTTTGTTTTCATACATGGATCCTATCTCGGATTGCATGGCTTCAAGCCATTTGTTGGAATCTGGGCCCGCCATCGCTTCTTCATAGTTCGAAGGTTCACCGTTGTCTAACAACATGATTTCCAGGACAGGGTTGCCGTACCACTGCAGTGCGGGCGTGTCCTAGTGGACCTCTGAAGTTCAGTAGCAACTTGATCCAAGTACCTTGATCATCATCATTAATTTCCTCTCCGATCGGTGTAGGCACCACAGAACATTTTCTGAGCTGCACTACTTTCCGGTTCAAGAGGTAGTACTTCATCGAGTTCTACTTTCCTCCCACTTACTCCTTTCGAGAGAAACTCTTTTTCGAGAAAGGATCCGTTCTTGGCAACAAAGATCTTGCCTTCGGATCTAAGGTAGAAGGTATACCCAATGGTTTCCTTAGGGTATCCTATGAAGACGCATTTTCCGACTTGGGTTCGAGCTTTTCAGGTTGAAGTTTCTTGACATAAGCATCGCATCCCCAAACTTTTAGAAGCGATAGCTTAGGTTTCTTTCCAAACCATAATTCATACGGTGTCGTCTCAGCGGATTTAGGCGGTGCCCTATTTAAAGTGAATGTAGCTGTCTCTAGGCGTATCCCCAAAATGATAGCGGTAAATCAGTAAGAGACATCATAGATCGCACCATATCCAATAGGGTGTGATTACGACGTTCAGACACACCGTTACGCTGAGGTGTTCCAGGCGGCGTGAGTTGTGAAACGATTCCACATTTCCTTAAGTGTGTACCCAATTCGTGACTTAAATATTCTCCTCCACGATCTGATCGCAAGAATTTTATCTTTCGGTCACGTTGATTCTCTACTTCATTCTGAAATTCCTTGAACTTTTCAAGGTCTCAGACTTGTGTTTCATCAAGTAGACATACCCATATCTACTCAAGTCATCGGAGAGTGAGAACATAACGATATCCTCCATGAGCCTCAACACTCATTGGACCGCTTTTACATCGGTATGTATGATTTTCAATAAGTTGGTTGCTCGCTCCATTGTTAGGAGAACGGAGTCTTGGTCATCTTGCCCATGAGGCATGGTTCGCATGTGTCAAATGATTCATAATCGAGAGACTCTAAAGTCCATCAAGCATGGAGCTTCTTCATGCGCTTGACACCAATGTGACCAAGGCGGCAGTGCCACAAGTATGTGGGACTATCGTTATCAACTTTACATCTTTTGGTATTCACACTATGAACATGTGTAACATTACGTTCGAGATTCATAAAGAATAAACCATTGACCATTGGAGTATGACCATAAAACATTTCTCTCATATAAATAGAAGAACCATTATTCTCGGATTTAAATGAGTAGCCAGCTCGTATTAAACGAGATCCTGATACAATGTTCATGCTCAAACTTGGCACTAAATAACAATTATTGAGGTTTAAAACTAATCCCGTAGGTAAATGTAAAGGTAGCGTGCCGACGGCGATCACATCGACCTTGGAACCATTCCCGACGCGCATCGTCACCTCGCCCTTCGCCATCTCCGTTTATTCCGCAGCTCTGCTGTGAGTTACATATATGAGCAACGGCACGGTATCAAATACCTGGGAGTTACTACGAGTCTTGGTAAGGTACACATCAATTACATGTATATCAAATATACCTTTAGTGTTGCGGCCTTCTTATGCGCTAAGTATTTGGGGCAGTTCCGCTTCGATGACCCTTCCTTTGCAATAAAAGCACTCGGTCTCGGGCTTGGGCCCATTCTTTGACTTCTTCCCGGCAAGCGGCTTACAGCGCGGCAACATCCTTGCCGTCCTTCTTGAAGTTCTTCTTACCCTTGCCCTTCTTGAACTTAGTGGTTTTATTGACCATCAACACTTGATGCTCCTTCTTGATTTCTACCTCTGCTGACTTCAGATTGAAAATACTTCAGGAATAGTTTTCACCATCCCCCGCATATTGTAGTTCATCACAAAGCTCTTGTAGCTCGGTGGGAGCGATGAAGGATCTGTCAATGACCGCCTCGTCGGAAGGTTGATGTCCAGCTCAGACGGCGGTTGTGCAACCCAGACATTTTGAGTATGTGCTCCTTGTGAACTATTTTCCTCCATCTTACAACTATAGAATTTGTCGGAGACTTCATATCTCTCGACCGGGCATGAGCTTGGAAAACTAGTTTCAGCTCCTCGAACATCTCATATGCTCCGTGTCGCTCAAAACGCTTTTGGAGCCCGGTTCTAAGCTGTAAAGCATGCCGCCTTGAGCGAGGGAGTAATCATCGAAGACATGACTTCCAAGCGTTCATAACGTCTTGGTTCTCTCGATGGGTGCATCACCTAGCGGTGCTTCTAGGACATATTGTTTCTTGGCAGCTATGAGGATGATCCTCAGGTTCCGGACCCAGTCCGAATAGTTGCTGCCATCATCTTTCAGCTTGGTTTTCTCTAGGAACGCGTTGAAGTTCATGGTGACATGAGCGTTGGCCATTTGATCTACAAGACATTTTGCAAAGATTTTAGACTATTGTTCATGATAATAAAGTTCATCTAATCAAATTATTTAATGAACTCCCACTCAGATTTGACATCCCTCTAGTCATCTAAGTGTTACATGATCCGAGTCGACTATGCCGTGTCCGATCATCACGTGAGATGGTACTAGTCATCGTCGGTGAACATCTCCATGTTGATCGTATCTTCCATACGACTCATGTTCGACCTTTCGGTCTCTTGTGTTCCGAGGCCATGTCTGTACATGCTAGGCTCGTCAAGTTAACCTAAGTGTTTTGCATGTGTAAAACTGTCTTACACCCGTTGTATGTGAGCGTAAGGATCTATCACACCGATCATCACGTGGTGCTTCAAAGCGACGAACTTTAGCACCGGTGCACAGTTAGGGAGAACACTTTCTTGAAATTGTTATGAGGGATCATATTATTTACTACCGTCGTTCTAAGTAAACAAGATACACAAACATAATAAACATCACATGCAATTATATAGTAGTGACATGATATGGCCAATATCATATAGCTCCTTTGATCTCCATCTTTGAGGCTCCATGATCATCCTGTCACCGGCATGACACCATGATCTCCATCATCGTGTCTTCATGAAGTTGTCACGCCAACGACTACTTCTACTTCTATGGCTAACACGTTTAGCAATAAAGTAAAGTAATTTACATGGAGTTCTTCAATGACACGCAGGTCATACAAAAATAAAGACAACTCCTATGGCTCCTGCCGGTTGTCATACTCATTGACATGCAAGTCGTGATTCCTATTACAAGAACATGATCTCATACATCACATATATCATTCATCATTCATCACAACTTTGGCCATATCATATCACAAAACACTTGCTGCAAAAACAAGTTAGACGTCCTCTAATTGTTGTTGCAAGTTTTACGTGGCTGCAATAGGGTTCGGCAAGAATGTTTTCTTACCTACGTGAAAGCCTGGCGTGATTTGTCAACTTCTATTTACCCTTCATAAGGACCTTTTCATCGAATCCGCTCCAACTAAAGTGGAGAGACAGACACCCGCCAGCCACCTTATGCAACTAGTGCATGTCATCGGTGGAACCGGTCTCACGAAGCGCACGTGTAAGGTTGGTCCGGGCGCTTCATCCCACAATACCGCTGAAGCAAGATAAGACTAGTAGCGGCAAGCAAGTTGACAAGATCTCGCCCACAACAAAATTGTGTTCTACTCGTGCAATAGAGAACTACGCATGGTCCTAGCTCATGATGCCACTGTTGGGGAACGTTGCAGAAAATTAAAATTTTTCCTACGGTTTCACCAAGATCCATCTATGAGTTCATCTAAGCAACGAGTCATGGGAGAGAGATTGCATCTACATACCACTTGTAGATCGCGTGCGGAAGCGTTCACTAGAACGTGGATGATGGAGTCGTACTCGTCGTGATCCAAATCACCGATGACCTAGTGCTGAACGGACAGCACCTCCGCGTTCAACACACGTACGGAGCGGATGACGTCTCCTCCTTCTTGATCCAGCAAGGGGGAAGGAGAGGTTGATGATGATCCAGCAGCACGACAGCGTGGTGGTGGATGCAGCAGAACTCCGGCAGGGCTTCCCTAAGCAACTACGGCAGGAGGAGGAGGTGTAGCAGGGAGGGGAGGCGCCAAGTGCTTGAGCATGCGGTTGCCCCTCCCTCCCCTCCCTTTATATAGGGGCAAGAGAGAGAGGGGGGCGCAGCCTTTCCCCTTCCTCCAAGGAAGGGTGCGGCCAAGGGAGGGAGGAGTCCATCCTCCCCAAGGCACCTAGGAGGTGCCTTCCCCTTTTAGGACTCTCCCCTCTCCCTCATCTCTTGGCGCATGGGCCTCTTGGGGCTGGTGCCCTTGGCCCATATAGGCCAAGGCGCACCCCCTTCAGCCCATGTTCCCCGGGGCTGGTGGACCTGGTGGACCCCGGACCCTTTCGGACTCCGGTACAATACCGATAACGCGAAACTTTTCCGCGACCAAAATAAGACTTCCATATATAAATCTTTACCTCCGGACCATTCCGAACTCCTCGTGACTTCGGGATCTCATCCGGACTCGAACAACTTTCGGTTTGCTGCATACTCATATTCATACAACCCTAAGCGCCACCGAACCTTAAGTGTGTAGACCCTACGGGTTCGGGAGACATCTGAACATGACCGAGACGGCTCCGGGCAATAACCAACAGCCGGATCTGGATACCCATGTTGGCTCCCACATGCTCCTCGATGATCTCATCGGTTGAACCACGATGTCGAGGATTCAAACAACCCCGTATGCAATTCCCTTTGTCAATCGGTATTTTACTTACCCGAGATTCGATCGTCGGTATCCCAATACCTCGTTCAATCTCGTTACCGGCAAGTCACTTTACTCGTACCGTAATGCATGATCCTGTGACCAAAAACTTGGTCACTTTGAGCTATTATGATGATGCACTACCGAGTGGGCCCAGTGATACCTCTCCGTCATACGGAGTGACAAATCCCAGTCTCGATCCGTGTCAACCCAACTGACACTTTCGGAGATACCTGTAATGCACCTTTATAGTCACCCGATTACGTTGTGATGTTTGGTACACCCAAAGCACTCCTACGGTATCCGGGAGTTACGATCTCATGGTCTAAGGAAGAGATACTTGACATTGTAAAAGCTCTAGCAAAACGAACTACACGATCTTGTGCTATGCTTAGGATTGGGTCTTGTCCATCACATCATTCTCCTAATGATGTGATACCGTTATCAACGACATCCAATGTCCATAGTCAGGAAACCATGACTATCTGTTGATCAACGAGCTAGTCAACTAGAGGCTCACTAGGGACATACTGTGGTCTATGTATTCACACGTGTATTATGATTTTCGGATAATACAATTATAGCATGAATAAAAGACAATTATCATGAACAAGGAAATATAATAATAATACTTTTATTATTGCCTCTAGGGCATATTTCCAACATTCAGCGCCCTTGAACAGCACCTTCCAGGCATCTTCGTACGTAGTGTCGAAGAGCCGGCTCAAGGTTCGGTGCTGTGCCGGATCGAACTCCCACAAATTAAAGGCCCGTCGTTGGCAGGGGAGAATCCGGCGGATGAGCATCACCTGGATTACGTCGACAAGCTTGAGATTCTTGTCCACCAGGTTTTGGACGCATGTTTGGAGTCCGGATAGCTCTTCCAAATCCCCCCACGTCAGTCCCGTCTCTTTCCATGACGAGAGCCGTGTGGGGAAACCAGATCTGAATTCGGGGGCCGCCGCCCATTCAGGGTCGCGTGGCTCGGTGATGTAGAACCACCCCGATTGCCACCCCTTTACTGTCTCCACAAAAGCGCCCTCGAGCCATAGGACCTTGGCCATCTTGCCAACTATGGCGCCTCCGCACTCCGCTTGGCGGCCGCCCACAACCTTCGGCCGGACATTGAAGATCTTCAGCCATAGGCCGAAGTGGGGCTGGATGCAGAGGAAGGCCTCACACACGACGATAAACGCCGAAATGTTGAGGATGAAATTCGGGGCCAGATCGTGGAAGTCCAGGCCGTAGTAGAACATGAGCCCCCGGACGAAAGGGTGAAGTGGAAAACCTAGTCCGCGGAGGAAGTGGGGTAGAAACACTACCCTCTCACGGGGCCCGGGGGTTGGAATGAGCTGCCCGCTTGGGCAGCTCAGTATGCGATGTTGCGGACAAGTATCCGGCCTCCGCATCTTGGTGATGTGCCCTTCCTGACGGAGGAGGCCATCCACCTGCCTCCCGCTCGACATGGTTGGAGAAAGGTCGAGGTGGGATGTGCGGACTTGGGCGCTGGAGCTCGAAAAGTGCGGAAATGGATAAGCAAAGGAGGAAGAAGGCGTAGGTGAAAAGGTGGATCCTTATCCCCTTATATGGACGGACGAAGCTATGCGTCCCCCACCAGCCTGGTAAAACTCGCTTATTCCCCAAGCGCCATAATCGATGGCGCGGATGGGTTACCCACGTCGGTATTGATGAGAATCCCGGAATAAGGGGGCATGATCTATGCTTTGATAAGACGTGCCAAGGAAACTGCCTCGCTAAACGCGCTGAGGTGGAACAGTAAAAACGATTCATATAAAGGCCTAGCCGTGGTGTGATGTCACGCCGCGGAATACGTCAGCGGATCTGTGCAAAAATTATTCTCTCTACGGTGTTATGTGGAACTTGTTTTGCAGAGCCGGACACTATCCTTGTGTTCAAAACCTTCTATGTATTCGGAGGAGGAACCCGCCTTGCAATGCCGAAGACAATATGCGTGCGGACTCGTCGTCATTGAAGCCTGGTTCGGGGCTACCGAGGAGTCCAGACTAGGGGTGTCCGGATAGCCGGACTATAAATCACGGCGGACTCCAAGACTATGAAGAGACAAGATTGAAGACTTCGTCCCGTGTCCGGATGGGACTTTCCTTGGCGTGGAAGGCAAGCTTGGCGATACAGATATGTAGATCTCCTACCATTGTAACCGACTCTGTGTAACCCTAACCTATCCGATGTCTATATAAGCCGGAGGGTTTTAGTCCGTAGGACAAACAACTTCATCATCAACAATCATACCATAGGCTAGCTTCTAGGGTTTAGCCTCCTTTATCTCGTGGTAGATCTACTCTTGTACTACCCATATCATCAATATTAATCAAGTAGGAGTAGGGTTTTACCTCCATCGAGAGGGCCCGAACCTGGGTTAAAACATTGTGTCCCTTGTCTCCTGTTACCATCCGCCTAGACGCACAGTTCGGGACCCCCTACCCGAGATCCGCCGGTTTTGACACCGACAGCCGCCGCTACTCCATCGTCGCCGGTGAGGAAGAGCTTCACTGCCTCGACCTCGTCGCCGTGATACTCGCGCCGGCCGCGGAAATCTTCACTCCGCCGCCGCCGTAGCTGTCTTCCTCCGTCGAGTTAGGGCGTGGAAGATCTAACTTGACGAACTTCACATCTGTTCTTCTCAGTTCGTCGTGTTCTTCACTTTGGGTAATTAAAAGTTACTTTTATTACTCGCTTTGATTCTCAAGCTTTCCTGAAAATCTTCAAAAGTGTTTATTCTTCAAATCTTCACACATATGAACACGTCACACGTCATATGCTCTTGATTCGTTTCTCTAAGCAATGATTTTTCTTCAAGATTCCTCAATTGTGTGGATCCTCGATCTATACAACTCGGAACCTAAGACAAAGAACGCTTAGTGAAATTCTTCAAGGCACATCTGGTCAAATTCCTCAAAACTTGTTCTTTTGAAAACCTTACGAGAACGCATATGACCTCTCCAAATTCCTCGCAACTATACTCTGTTCACAGGTACAAATGTCCGCTGCTGAATCACTAGGTTCTCATCAACTTAACTCATTTGCAGCGTTCGTCGAAGAAAAGTTTCATACTTCTTCAGAGAATTTGATTGTTCAAATTCCTCATCTGAAGACTATGGCTGACGGTAAGAAGCCCCAGAAAGGAGGAAAGAGGCCTGAGGTCATGACTGCTTTTGAAATACCTGAGGACATCTATGATGACTATTGCACTCCTGATGAGGCCAAATTTGGCAAGGAGGACAAAAATTCGCGCAAGGTGCGCATACAGAGGATTGAAAGGAGATGGGAAAGAGAATGGAGGGAGTACAGGTATGTAACTCCAAAGTACATGAAGAAATTCGCACTTAAACCTCCATGCCCAAGAGCTCCATTGGCTTTGGCCAGTAGTCGACCCCACCAAAGATCAAGCGTGGTGAGGATTTTCCCAAGAATGGGCCAAGCGCCAAGCCAAGTTGGCAAGACAAGCCAAAGAAGCAGTGAGGAAATTCAATGAAGACTCTGCTGCTGCTGCTGCCACTGAGGTCTCTGTCAAGCCTAGAAAATCAATGGCTAAGAAGCCCGCGCACAAGCCTAGTGCTTCACCAACAGTGCCCTCACGGCCTAGTTCCTCAGCAATGCCCTCACGGCCAGGATCTTCAAAGCCCTCACGGCCAATTCCTCATGCTGCTCCTGCTCCTCCAAAATCCTCAGCTCCTACTCCAAAGTCCTCAGCTGCTTCGGCAAAGTCCTCAGCACCTGTGCATCTGGCCACATGCCAAAGGAATGCCGGCATCTCTATTGCCTCTGGTGTCTCAGCGAGTTCTTCAGCTGCACCAAATTCTTCATCAGGCTCAACTCTGCTGAAGACAAAGGCTAGAGCTGGACGAGGTCCTCGGCCAAGTCCGAAGAAGAAACAGGTTGCCTTCCAAGTGCCATCTGATGTTGAAGCTGATGATGATTAACTTGCAGAAATCATCAGAGACAGACAAGAAAGGGCCGCTAGAGCCAAAGGCACACCTGTGCCACTGCTTTTGGATCCTAAGAAGATCCTCGACTACATTGATCTCTGGCATAAGGACCCAAACACCCCTATGCCTGATTTTCATTTGACTCCTGGACAAAGTCACATGCTGACCCATTTCATCGTTGAAGAGAAATGGAAATTTGAGAAGGCCAGGCAGATCAAGAAGGCTCAGTTCAGGAAGGAGAAGTTCCTGAAGAAAAATGTTGTCAAAATGACAACTGATGAACTCATAAAGATTCAGTCTGAAATCAAAGCCCTCAGCGATGACTTTGATGCTTATTATGCTGATTGGCAAGGAGCCAAAGTCAGATTTGTTAAACTGACTGAGAAGTTCACCAATGTTGCAGCTCCAACGCAACAAGAAGTTCCTCCGCTGAAGCCTCTCGCTCAGCCTCATCAAGAACATGCCAGACCGTTGATGACTTTCAGTCTGCTGAAGAAAATGCCGTTGTGGCTGATGACTCCCTCCGGCCGCTAAAGAAATTGCTGTGGCATCCACTAGTGGTGCGCTCAAGAAAATGAAGAAGTCAGGCAACTGCATCGATTACCGAGGAAATTCAAACAGATTCCTCGGCTCCTCCTGCGCCTACACCAACTCCTATCCTTCCTTCGCATCGATGTGAAGAAAACCAAGGTTGCAGAGCGAGCTGCAAAGGAAGAAAAGGAAAGCATCAATCGCTTGTAATCTTCAGCCCAAAGAAGATGAAGCCTATGACAAGCTCTTCTGAAAATCCAATTGATTCTGTTCCGATTTCCTCCATACCATCAAAGGACCTTGTTCCTTTTGGTGAAGAATATGAGATCCCTAGCGGATCTGATGAAGAAAATCATTCTGCTGCTTCGTCAGAGCAGATTGATGAAGAAATTGAAGTGGATGCGATCCCTTAAACACCAATCATTTCCTCGCCATTGCCTTAGTTCACAGCTGAAGAGGCTGGCGTTGAAGAAATTGATGAAGATGTGGATATTGGAAGCACTACGCCAGTGATGAATGATGACTTTTGGGAAAGTCAGCATCCCAATTCTCCACTCTTCACCCCACTACAAAAAATACCTCAGTCCCCTGCACCAACTGTTCAAATGGGCTCTGAAGAAACTCATCCCACCTCATCTGTGCATGAAGAAATTCCAGCCACTAGT
Source organism: Aegilops longissima (assembly GCA_021605205.1). Lineage (NCBI taxonomy): Eukaryota > Viridiplantae > Streptophyta > Magnoliopsida > Poales > Poaceae > Aegilops > Aegilops longissima. The sequence goes on along the minus strand of CM038677.1, from coordinate 689,002,805 downwards.
GTGAAGAACCCGTCACATCGATCCTATGAACACGAGATCGCAAATGAAGAGAAACCAGAAAATCCTCAGCCTAAAGAACCTGAGATTGCGATTCCTAAGGTAGTGATGCAACTCACTGACACTCCTCTGCCCAAACCAAAGGATCCATTCTCACGCAGCAAAAGTTCAAGGCTGAAGACTTCTTTGGCGAGCATGTTTTCTTCATCGACACAACCCTTATGATTACGCCGCATAAGGAAGAGGCGCTTCGACTGCTAGTCAAGCAAATTTCTATTCCTCTGTGTCTTTAACAAAGACAAAGTCTTCGATCATGCACACATTCCTCACATGGACATGGAATCTCCGCCAGCTTCCAGCCAGTCCTCGGTGTTCTTCACGATCTTTGGTTTGCTGAATTTCTGCTCGACATCTCGTGGATGGAATGAAGAACTCATTCTTCGATTCTATCTGACGCTGCACATCACCGGAGATTCTCAAGATGTGAACTCTTGGGTGCTGGATGGATGACGGAAAATACTCACTACAAGGCACCAAAGACTGAATTGTTTCGTGCCCTCCCACTCGATCCTCCCTTGACGGTGCTCGCTGCGCCTACTGATGAAACTGAGCTTACAAATCATTACATGCAAGTGCTGATGAAGCCTTTGAAGCCAGGGCAGGCCCCTCGAACCAAATTCCTCGTCAATGAATTAATGTATGTGCCTCGGACTGTCTATCGCATTCTGACGAAGACAATGAGTCCTATCAAAGGCCACGACTCAAATGATGAAGAAGTCGTTGGCATCATGAAGAATATGCTTTTCAATATCATTCATGGCGTTCCCATAAACTTCCATGATTTCTTCATGAGGACTCTAGCGAATATTGCTATGTCACCATTTGAGCTGAAGCCTTATGCACCATGGATTATGAGATTCATCAGGACAAGTTCTTCACTCAATTACAAGGCTGATACTCTGAACCACTACAGCTACTTGCCTCCAATTGAAGTCCTCAAACGGATATTTTCCTCAGCTGATGACAAAGGCAAGGCAACTGCTGTGATAGATGAAGGCATTCGTCCATTGGATGGTCAATTTCGCAAGGTTGCATCCTACTCCACCAATGATGACTCTGCCACACATGACTCTGCTGCCAACAACTCGCCAAGCAAAATCCTCAACCCACAAAGACCTGTGGTGATGGTCGGTCGTGAGTTACTCCTCGCCTTCATCGGAAGGTTGATCGCAATCATAAATGGGTCAAGCGTCGGTTTGGTTCAATTCTTCACAACATGACCTCAACACACAATGCAGTGAAGAAAACCAATACTACCTCCATGAAACCTTCAACCGTGCACTGGGTTGTTACATTCGATGCCTACAGCGCAGAAGATCTGAAGAAAATGGGTCTCAAGGAAGACTTTGACTGGTCTGCACCTCCACCGAAGAAATTCAAGAAGGTCAAGGTTCCTTCCTTGGTGGCCAGCTCTTATTCTTCGTCGCGCTACACTGATGAAAATGAAGACTTGGACGACACTGCGGCAGGCCCTACTACGACAACCGACCCCGACAACGCTGGCGCTCCTCCATCAACTTGATTTTCTTCAGGGGGGTTAGTCCTCAGTTTTGATCCTTTTGGTCATTCGATGACAAAGGGGGAGAAATTTGAGTTAGTCTTCAAGCGGGTCCATTATCGAGTTGTAATCTTAAACACGATGGTGCTCTGATACTTTTGATGTGTTCCTCTGCATGCTTATTCCTTGTTTTATGTTAATACATGCATGCTGAATTACATCAGGCACCATATTTCATCATGCATTTCAAATTCTTCATACTATGTGTCAAATGCGTCTATGAATTACAAGATATAGGGGGAGATCTCCATGATTCAACTCTTCAAATGTGCATTGCCTCAAAAGCAAATTCCTCACTATGCACATCTTCAGGGGGAGTTCTTCTATATCTTGCAATCAAATTCCTCAATATCAGTATTTACACTTCATATGTTTATCCCGTTGAAAACTTAACCTATATTGTCATCAATCACCAAAAAGGGGGAGATTGTAAGTGCATCTAGTGCCCCTTAGTGATTTGGGTGTATTGAAGACTTATAGGTTAAGGGACTAATGTGTTTATGAGTGTACACAGGTCTATAAGTCTATGAGGAGTTTATTTACAGAGAAAGTCGACCCCTAAAAATGAAGTTCTTCGACTGAAGACTTTGGTATTCAAGACTTCATCAAGACTTTGAAAGTGAAGAAATTGGTGTGACCTTGAAGACTTGGTATTCATTTGAGGAACATGAAGCGTGAAGACTTTTGTTTTCGTAGTTTCGTTTTTCTTTCTTGAGTCATAGGAAACACCGCATTGTTAAAGGGGTCGAGGAAATACTAAGGAAAAATTTCCATGTGATGCTCAACTCAAAATCCTACACCTACCAATCCCTTTGAGTGAAGCCATTGAAATCTCATACAGTTCAGTCAATTTCTTGATGATGAGACGAAGTTCTTCCGGTCACGAGGAATTTGTTCTGACCGAGAAGTTAGGAATTCGCCAAAGGCGGATTGCCTACACAGTGAGGAACATGATAGCCCTGAGGAATTTGAGAGCCAAATTTCCGACCGTTGCTGTGCTGCGCGCTAGCTGTCCCCAAAATATCTTATCCACCTAACGGTCATATTATTGAAGGGCATTTATGTCTTATCATGTCGGGCTGCTCCCTAGGATATAAATAGCCGCCCCCTACAACCACTAGCTGGTTGGCTGCTCCAAGAGAACTTGACACTTGTCATTTGAGAGCAACCCATCCTCCGAGGACTTTGAGCGAAAATCATCGAGTGAGGAAAAAACCCCAAAACCAAACACCTACAAACCCAAAGTGATTGAGCATCACTGAAGAGATTGATCCTGCGTGGATCCGGCGCTTGTTACCTTTGAAGACTGTGCTTCTTCCAGACGGTTAGGCGTCATGGTCTAGAGCATCCAAGAGGAATTGTGGATCGCCGAGTCACCAAGTCTGTGAAGGTTTGGAAGTCGCCTGAAGACTTACCACGAGTGATTGGATGAGGTCTGTGTGACCTTAGTTCAAGGAGAATACGGTGAGGACTTGGTGTCCTGAGCTACGTGCTCAGAGACTGGGTGTCCGGGACTGTCTGTCCTCGAGTTTAAATACTCAGCCGCTCCAATCAGATGTACAACTGAGACAGCAGTTGGAACTGGTCTACCAAATCTTTGTCTTCACCAACCTTACTGGTTCTATTTCCTCAACTCTTTCATTTCCTCATTACTGTGTTGAGTGTTTGTTCATATCTGTGTTTGAAGACTTTGACTGAAGACTTTCTCAATTTCCTGAGTTCAATTTCTTCAGTCTGTTTGTCTTCATCTTGTGTTATCCTATGATTACGTTTTTTGTACTCTGTGCTTGTCTTCATTTCATCATGATGACCATGCCTGTATTCTGTTACGCATACTTCTGAGTACTTATTCCGCTGCAAGTAGTTCTTCGCTTAGGAATTTCCTCACCGGCAAATTCCTCTGTGAAGAATTCATAAAAATCGCCTATTCCCCCCCTCTAGTCGATATAACGCACTTTCACAAGCCAAGTTCTATAATGAAAAATTCCCACTTAGTATATGAAAGTGACAACATATGAGACTCTCTATCATGAAGATCATGGTGCTATTTTTAAGCACAAGTGTGGAAAAAGAGATAGTAGCATTGTCCCTTCTCTCTTTTTCTCTCATTTTATTATTTTTTTCTTTTTCTTTTTCTTTTTCTTTTCCCCTTTTTTCTTTTTTTTTCTTTGGCCTCTTTTTTTTTCTTTTTGGCCTTTCTCATTTTTTTCTTTCTTTTCTCATTTTTTTTGTTTTTGTAAAGTCCTAAGTCTCATACCGACTTGTGGGGGAATCATAGCCTTCATCATCCTTTCCTCACTAGGACAATGCTCTAATAATGACGATCATCACACTTATATGGATTTACAACTCAAGAATTACAACTCAAAGCTAGAACAAGATATGACTCTATATGAATGCCTCCGGCGGTGTAGCGGGATATGCAATGAATCAAGAGCGACATGTATGAAAATTATGAAGGTGGCCTTGCCACAAATACGATGTCAACTACATGATCATGCAAAAGAGCAATATGACAATGATGGAATGTGTCATAATAAACGGAATGGTGGAAAGTTGCATGGCAATATATCTCAGAATGGCTATGGAAATGCCATAATAGGTAGGTATGGTGGCTGTTTTGAGGAAGGTAAATAAAGGGTTCATGATACCGGCGAAAGTTGCGCGGTAATAAAAAGGCTAGCAAAGTAAAAAAGATGAGTGTGCATATGTCCATGGACTCACATTAGTCAAAAAAGAACTCATATACTTATTGCAAAAGTCTACTTCGCCCTCAAAGCAAAGTACTACTACGCATGCCCCAAGAGGGATAGATTGGTAGGAAAATACCATCGCTCGTCCCCAACTGCCACTCATAAGGAAGACAATCAAAAGAGCACCTCATGCAACAAATTTGTCACACAACTTTTACCATACGTGCATGCTACGGGACTTGCCAACTTCAACAGAAGTATTTCTCAATTTCATAATTACCCACTAGCATGACCCTAACATTACTACCTTTATATCTCAAAACAATTATCAAGCATCAAGTTGATCATAGCATCCAATTCTTTTTCTATGATAGTTTTTATTATACCCAACTTGGATGCTCATCATTCTAGGACCAAATTATAACCATACCAAATACCATGCTGTTCTAAAAGACTCTCAAAATAATATAAGTGAAGCATGAGAGACTAGAAATTTCTTCAAAATTAAGACACCACCGTGCTCTAAAAGATATAAGTGAAGCACTAGAGCAAAAACTATCAAGCTCAAAAGATATAAGTGAAGCACATAGAGTATTCTAGCAAATTTTAATCAAGTAGGCTTCTCCCAAAAGGTGTGTACATAAAGGATGATTGTGGTAAACTAAAAATCAAATACTAATATAATACACGACGCTCCAAGCAAAACACATATCATGTAGCGAATAAAAATATAGGCCCAAGTAAAGTTACCAATGAACGAAGAAAAAAGAGGGGATGCCTTCCCGGGGCATCCCCAAGCTTAGGACTTTGGCTATCCTTGAATATCTTGGGGTGCCTTGGGCATCCCCAAGCTTAGGCTCTTGCCACTCCTTATTCCATAGTCCATAAAAGCTTTACCCAAAACTTGAAAACTTCACAACACAAAACTCAACAGGAAATCTTATAAGCTCCGTTAGTGAAAGAAAACAAAACCACCACATAAGGTACTGCAATGAAATCATTCTTTATTTATTTTGGTGTTAAACCTACTGTATTCCAACTTCTATATGGTTTATAAACTATTTTACTAGCCATAGATGCATCAAAATAAGCAAACAACACACGAAAAACAGGATCTGTCAAAAACAGAATAGACTGTAGCAATCTGTAACTAACGCAAACTTCTGGAACTCTAAAAATCCTACCAAAATAGGAAGTACTGGAAAATTTGTCTATTGATCAGCAGCAAAAAGAATCAATGCAAAATCACGTTTCTGTGATTTATTGAATTTTTTCTCGTGAGCGCAAAGTTTCTGTTTTTCAGCAGAATCAAATCAACTATCATCATAGTTTATCCTATAGGTTCTACTTGGCACAAACACTAATTAAAAGATAAAAACACATATGAACAGAGAGTAGATGCAAGATTTATTACTAAACAGGAGCAAAAACAAAAAACATAAAGAAAAATTGGGTTGCCTCCCAACTAGCGCTATCGTTTAACGCCCCTAGCTAGGCATAAAAGCAAAGATAGATCTAACGAGTGCCTTCTTTGGCACTAAATTCATAATTAGCCCGCATGATAGATTCATAAGGTAATTTTACTTTCTTTCTTGGAAAGTGCTCCATGCCTTTCTTTAATGGAAATTGGAATCTAATATTCCCTTCCTTCATATCAATAATCGCGCCAATCGTTCTAAGGAAAGGTCTACCAAGAATAATAGGGCAAGAAAGATTGCAATCTATATCAAGAACGATAAAATCTACGGGCACCAAATTTGTATTTGCAACAATAAGAACATCATTGATTCTTCCCATAGGCTTTTTAATGGTGTAATCCGCAAGGTGCAAATTTAACGAGCAATCATCAAGATCATGGAAATCTAGAATATCACATAAAGTTTTCGGAATCGTGGAAACACTAGCACCCAAATCACACAAAGCAAAACACTCATAATCTTTAATTCTAATCTTTATAGTAGATTCCCACTCATCATTAAGTTTTCTAGGTATAGAAACTTCCAAATTAAGTTTTTCATCCAAAGACTGCAAGAAAGCATCAACGATATGTTTGGTAAAAGCTTTAATTTGACTATAAGCATGAGGAGAATTAACCACGGATTGCAACAAGGAAATACAACCTTTTAAAGAACAATTATCATCATTAAATTCCTTGAAATCCGAGATAGTAGGTTCAATGTTATTTGAAGTTGTGACCTCTCTAATCTCACTTTTACCAAATTTAGCATCAAGATCTAAAGACTCCGAATTTTTGGGACGCCTTCTAGGCAAAGTTGATTCATCATCAGTCCCATAATCATCAAAATTCATATTGCAAAACATGGATCTAAGAGGAGACGCATCAATAACTTTAAGATCGTCATCATTATTTTCATGGAAACTAGAAGAACACGCTTTTATAAAGCTATCTTAGCACGCAATCTAGCGGTTCTTTCCTTACACTCATCAATGGAAATTCTCATTACTTTGAGAGACTCATTGATATCATGCTTAGGAGAAGAAGATCTAAGTTTAAGAGAATCAACATCAAGCGAAAGTCTATCAACGTTCCTAGCCAAATCATCAACTTTGAGCAATTTTTCTTCAAGCAAAGAATTAAAATTCTTTTGAGAAACTGTAAATTCTTTCACACTATTCTCAAAATCAGAGGGCATCTTATTAAAATTAACATAAGAATTATGGTAGGAATTTCCATAATTATTAGAGGAATTACTACGGAACGGTCTAGCATTAAAATTTCCTCTATAGGCATTGTTTCCAAAGTTATTCCTACCAACAAAATTCACATCCATAGATTCATTATTATTCTCAATCAAAGAAGACAAAGGCATATCATTGGGATCAAGAGGAGTATTTTTAGTACCAAACAATTTCATAAGTTCATCCATCTTTCCACTCAAAACAGTGATTTCTTCTATAGCATGCACTTTTTACTAGAAGATCTTTCGGTGTGCCATTGAGAATAATTAGACATAATATTATCAAGAAGTTTTGTGGCATCTCCTAACGTGATTTCCATAAACATGCCTCCAGCGGCCGAAGCAAAGTTCAACCCGGCATAAATTTTTTGTATAATCATCCATAAATTCAAACCATGAGTAGGGCAATTACGAAGCATCAATTTCATTCTTTCCAAAGATTGGGCAACATGCTCATGATCAAGTTGTTTAAAATTCATAATATCGTTCCTAAGAGTGATAATCTTAGCGGGAGGAAAATACTTAGAGATAAAAGCATCTTTGCACTTGTTCCAAGAATCGATACTATTTTTAGGCAAAGACGAAAACCAAACTTTAGCACGATCTCTAAGAGAAAACGGAAATAACTTCAATTTGACAATATTTTTATCCGTATCTTTCTTCTTTTGCATATCACACAAATCAACAACGTTGTTTAGATGAGTAGCGGCATCTTCACTAGGAAGGCCGGCAAATTTATCTTTCATAACAAGATTGAGCAAAGCTGCATTGATTTCACAAGACTCAACATCATTAAGAGGAACAATCGGAGTAATAAGGAAATCATTATTATTGGTATTCGAGAAAACACAATTTGGTATTATCTTGCGCCATGGCAACAAGTAATCCACACACAAGCAAACGGAAAAAGGCAAGCGAAAAGAGAGGAGGAGATTGGGAAAGAGAGGGCGAATAAAATGGCAAGGGTGAAGTGGGGGAGAGGAAAACGAGAAGCAAATGGCAAATAATGTAAATGCGAGGGATATGGGTTTGTGATGGGTACTTGGTATGTCTGGACTTGAGCGAAGACCTCCCAGGCAACGGCACCAGAAATCCTTCTTGCTACGTCTTGAGCTTTCGTTGGTTTTCCCCGAAGAGGAGAGGGTGATGCAGCAAGTGTAGCGTAAGTATTTCCCTCAGTTTTGAGAACCAAGGTATCAATCCAGTAGGAGGCTCCTAAAAAGTCCCGCGCACCTACACAAACAAACTGAGAACTTGCAACCAACGCGATAAAGGGGTTGTCAATCCCTTCAGGGCCACTTGCGAAAGTGAGATCTGATAGAGGTAGTATGATAAGATAAATATATTTTTGGTATTTTATAATATAGATGCAAAAAGTAAATATGCAAATAAAAGTAAATTGGAAGCAAATATGATAAGAGATAGACCCGGGGGCCATAGGTTTCACTAGAGGCTTCTCTCGAGATAGCATAAGTATTACGGTGGGTGAACAAATTACTGTCGAGCAATTGATAGAAAAGCGAATAATTATGAGATTATCTAGGCATGATCATGTATATAGGCATCACGTCCATAACAAGTAGACCAACTCCTGCCTGCATCTACTACTATTACTCCACACATCGACCGACTCCTGCCTGCATCTAGAGTATTAAGTTCATAAGAACAGAGTAACACTTTAAGCAAGATGACATGATGTAGAGGGATAAACTCATGCAATATGATATAAACCCCATCTTTTTATTCTCGATGGGAACAATACAATACATGTCTTGCAACCCTTTCTTTCACTGGGTAAGAACACCGCAAGATTGAACCCAAAGCTAAACACTTCTCCCATGGCAAGAAAGATCAATCTAGTAGGCCAAACCAAACCAATAATTCGAAGAGACTTGCAAAGATAACTCAATCATATAAAAGAATTCAGAGAAGATTCAATTATTATCCATAGATAAATCTGATCATAAACCCACAATTCATCGGATCTCGACAAACACACCACAAAAAGAGATTACATCGAATAGATCTCCACAAGAGAGGGGGAGAACATTGTATTGAGATCCAAAAAGAGAGAAGAAGCCATCTAGCTAATAACTATGGACCCGTAGGTCTGTGGTAAACTACTCACAACTCATCGAAGGGGCAAGGATGTTGATGTAGAGGCCCTCCGTGGTCGATTCCCCCTCCGGCAGAACGCCGGCGAAGGCTCCAAGATGGGATCTCGCGGATACAGACGGTTACGGCGGTGGAAATTGTGTTTCGGGTGCTCCCTGGATGTTTTCGGGGTACGTAGGTATATATAGGAGGAAGAAGTACGTCGGTGGCCACCTGAGGGGCCCACGAGACAGGGGGCACGCCCTATAGGGGGGCGCGCCCTCCTATCTCGTGGCCGCCTCGGCTGCTTCTTGGCTTGCACTCCAAGTCCTCTGGAGCATGTTCGTTCCAAAAATCACGCTCCCGAAGGTTTCATTCCGTTTGGACTCCGTTTGATATTCCTTTTCTTTGAAATACTGAAATAGGCAAAAAAAACAGCAATACGGGCTGGGCCTCCGGTTAGTAGGTTAGTCCCAAAAATGATATAAAAGTGTAAAATAAAGCCCAAAGACATCCAAAAGGGGTAATATAATAGCATGGAACAATCAAAAATTATAGATACGTTGGAGACGTATCATGGCACCAAGTGCTTGAAGCTCATTTGAGATGTCAGTGAGGCGATCGAAGGTTTGCTGAACATTTTCATTATCGAGTCTTTTGAAATGGTTGAAGAGATTGCGAAGAACGTTAACTCGAGAGTCACGCTGTGTTGAGACTTCTTCATTGACCTTGGACATCCTATCCCAGATAAGCTTAGTTGTCTCAAAAGCACTTACTCTGCCATACTGCCCTTTGCTCAGATGGCCACATATGATGTTCTTCTCTTGTGTGTCGAGTTCCTTGAATCTCTTCACGCCAGCAGCGTTGATTGTAGGAGTGATAGAGGGGACAGCATTCTCCACAACATACCAGAGATCGTTATCAATTGCCTCAAGATGCATTCGCATCTTATTCTTCCAGTAGGGGTAGTTCGTCCCATCGAAGGTAGGACACCCAGCAGAGACCTTGATCATACCTCCGGTCGACATAACTAAAACTCCAAGCGGTTAAACCAAAATCACATAGAACAAGGGAGTACCTTGCTCTGATACTAATTGAAGGTGCGTTAAGTCGACTAGAGGGGTGTGAATAGGCAATTTTTACAAATTCATCACTGAGGAATTTCAGCGTGAGGAAATTCCTAAGTCACGAACTACAAGCAGCGGAATAAGTACTCAGATGCACACATAATAGAACATAAGAACAGTCATCATGATGAAATGAAAACAAGCACAGAGTACAGAAAGCGTAAACACGGGATAAGCAGGCTGAAGGCAAACTGACTGAAGAAATTGAACTAAGGAAAATGAGAAAGTCTTCAGTCAATGTCTTCAAACAGATACAATCAAGTACACAACACAATAATGAGGAAATGAAACAGTTGAGGAAATGGAACCAGTAGGCTTGGTGAAGACAGTAATTTGGTAGACCAGTTCCAGCTGCTGTGACAGTTGTACGTCTGGTTGGAGCGGCTAGGTATTTAAACCCGAGGACACACAGTCTGGGACACACACTCCTCACCATATTATCCTTGAGCTAGGTCACACAGACCTCGCCCAATCACTCGTGGTAAGTCTACAGGTGACTTCCAAACCTTCACAAACTCGGTCACTCGGCGATCCACAATTTCCTCTTGGATGCTGTAGACCATGATGCCTAACCGTCTAGAAGATGCACAGTCTTCAAAGGTAACAAGCGTCGCATCCACACAAGAACAATCTCTTCAGTGATGCTCAATCACTTTGGGTTCGTAGGTGTTTGGGTTTGGGTTTTCCTCACTTGATGATTTTCACTCAAAGTGCTCGGAGGATGGGATGCTCTCAATGACAATTGTCAGTTTCTCTAGGAGCAGCCAACCAGCTAGTGGTTGTAGGGGGCGGCTATTTATAGCCTAGGGAGCAGCCCGACATGATAAGACATAAATGCCCTTCAATGATATGACCATTAGGTGGGTAGATATTTTGGGATAGCTGACGCATAACACAGCAACGGTCGGAAATTTGAGTATCAAATTCCTCAGGGCTATCATGTTCCTCACTTGTAGGCAATCCGACTGGCGAATTTTAACTCCTCGGCCGAATAAATTCTCGAGACCAGAAGAACTTTGTCTCTGTCACTGAAGAAATTGACTGAACTGTATGAGATTTCCAATGGCTTCACTCGAAGGGATTGGTAGGTATAGGATTTTGAGATAAGCATCACTTGGAAACTTTTCCTTAGTTTTTCCTCGACCCCCTTTAACAGTACGGTGTTTCCTATGACTCAAGAAAGAAAAAATGAAACTATGAAAACAAAAGTCTTCACGCTTCATATTCCTCGCATGAACATTAAGTCTTCATGGTCACACCAATTTCTTCACTTTCAAAGTCTTTAGAAAGCCAAAGTCTTCAGTTGAAGACATTCATTTTTAGGGGTCGACTTTCTCTGTAAATATCAAACTCCTCATAGACTTATAGAACTATGTACACTCATGCCACGCCCCCACCTTGACTACATCTGTGGTGGTGACGGACGGCGTGGAGGTAAGGGTGGGTGTCGGTGTCAAAACCAACGGATCTCGGGTAGGGGGTCCCGAGCTGTGCGTCTAAGGCTAATGGTAACAGGAAGCAAGGGACACAATGTTTACCCAGGTTCGGGCCCTCTCGATGGAGGTAAAACCCTACTTCTTGCTTGATTGATATTGATGATATGGGTGTTACAAGAGTTGACCTACCACGAGATCGTAGAGGCTAAACCCTAGAAGCTAGCCTATGATGATTATGAATGTTATGATCGTCCTCATGCGGACTAAACCCTCCGGTTTATATAGACACTGGAGGGGGCTAGGGTTTACACAGAGTCGGTTACAAAGAAGGAAATCTAATATCCGGATCGCCAAGCTTGTCTTCCACGCAAAGGAGAGTCCCATCCGGACACGGGATGAAGTCTTGAGTCTTGTATCTTCACGGTCCAGCAATCCGGCCAAAGTATATAGTCCGGCTGCCCGGATACCCCCTAATCCAGGACTCCCTCAGTAGCCCCTGAACCAGGCTTCAATGACGATGAGTCCGGCGCGCAGTTTTGTCTTCGACATTGCAAGGCGGGTTCCATCTCCGAATACTCCAAAGTAATTATCGAACACTTGAATCGTGTCCGGGTCCGCAAGATGATCTTCGCATACCACCGTAGAGAGAATGATATTTCATAAATGTAATCTGCTGACAATTTTAGACAACGTGACACGACATTACGGTCAGATCATTATTCGAACCGTTTTCCCACAACCAGCCATAGCGCATATTGCGAGGCGGTTTCCTCGGCACGTCTTGTCAAAGCAGAGATCATGTCCCCTTATCACGGGATTCCCATCAATATGGGTATGGGTAACCCAACCGCTCCATCAATCGTGGTGCTTGGGAAATAATCGCTCTCCAACCGGCAAGTGGGGAGGTGCTCCGTCTTCGACGCCTCTATAAAGGGATAAGGTTTTCCCCATTTTTACCCACGCCTTCTTCCTCCTCTGCTTATCTATTCTCGTCCCCTCGAGCTCCAGCACCCTAGTTCACACCTTCTCCGCAGAGCCAAATATGTCCGGAGCAGGAGGCAAGTGGGTGGCCTCCGCCGTGAAGGAGGAGCATATTGCGAAGCTCCGGGCGGCTGGATACTTGGCCGCAGACATTGTGCACTGGCTACCGGACACAGGGCAGATCATTCCAACTCCGGAACCCCACGAGAGGGTCGTGTTTCTCGCCCACTTCGTCTGTGGACTGGGATTTCCGCTTCATCCCTTCGTCCGCGGGCTCATGTTCTACTACGGGCTAGATTTCCATGATCTAGCCCCAAATTTCTTCCTCAACATCTCGGCGTTTATCGTCGTGTGCGAGGCCTTCCTCCGCATCAAGCCTCACTTCGGCTTGTGGCTACGAACATTCTGCGTGAAGCCGATGATCGTGAGCGGCCAGCAAGCGGAGTGCGGAGGCGCCATGGTGGGCAAGATGCCCAATGTCACCTGGCTTGACGGCTCCTTCGCGGAGACCGTGAAAGGGTGGCAATCGGGGTGGTTCTACATCACCGAGCCGCGCGACGCCAACTGGGCGACGGCCCCCGAATTCCGATCCGGAATTCCCATGCGTCTCACCTCCTGGGAAAAGATGGGCCTGGCCTGGGGCGAGCCTGCGGAGCTGACCGGACTTCAGAACTGTATCAAAAATATGATTGAAAAGAAAATCAAGCTTGTTAACGTGGTCCAGGTCATGCTCGTCCGCCGAATTCTTCCGTGCCAAAGACGGTCTTTTAATCTGTGGGAGTTCATCCCGGCCGAACACCAGACACTTCAAGAGCTCTACGGCACGACACACAAGGATGCGTGGAAGGTGCTGTTCAAGGCCTCCGAAATACCTCCTCCCACATCCGAGGACCGCGGACTCCACGCCCGTCCGGTGAGTTTTCTAACCATCACCAGATGTAGTTTTCCCAGCATACTCAGGGGAAGATATTAAGTTATCGTGTGTACTTAATCGGGAGTACGTGGAGATGGCGGAGCGGATCGACTTTCTGGCTCCATTGCCAGAAGGTCCGGCGACCGCTCTCCTGACAGAGATGCTAGACCCGGCGCCCTATAAGGTGCCGGGGAAGAAGGCCGAAAAGAAGGCCCCTGAGACCAGGAAGGGTCTTCGGCGTAAGGTCGTACTGGACGCCTCGTCTGAAGACGATGATGCACACTCCTCCCATGAAGGGGAGGAGGAGAAAGAAAGGGCCACCCCATCCGGGGAGGCCAAAGGGTCTAAGAAGGTGGCCCAGGGGACCAGGAAAGGTCCTCGATGCAAGGCCGTCGTAGGCTCGTTGTCCGAGGACGACGAGGCAGATTCCTCCCGCGGAGGCGGGGAGGATCACGAAGAAATGCCACCTCCCCGCACTGGGGAGGAGAAGAAAAGGAAAGCCGCCCCAGAGGGGGGGGGGGCTAGGACACCCAAGAAGGGAAAGGTGTCCCTTCCGGATTGTTCCACCATGGCCGCCTACAGCGAGGAGGAGTGGCTGCCCAGGGGGAAGCCCCTAGTAAGATTGAAGTGTCCGTACTTCCGTTGTTTTTTAGTGTGACTTTGCTTCATAGTCTATTATAACGCCGAACACGCATATGCAGTCCGGCCAGGGCCCATCCCGAGGTATTCTCTTCATATGGGTCTTTGAGCGATTCGGCGATGAATTCGCTTCCAATGGCCAGTTCCCCTCGGCCTGCAATGACACAGAGGTGTTATCCCAAAGGCTCCCTGAGCAAGGAGAGACGACTCTGGAGACGCCCCAAGGTGAAACCCCAGACGCCGGGCACACGGGGTGCAAGATCCCTGCAGATTGTGCCGACGGGAGCCGCTGCAAGTCGGGCTCCCAGCCGGACATTGTACCGGAACTTCCAAAGGCTCCGGATTCGGGCAGGCAGCCCCTTGCTAAGGCGGGTGGGTCGTCCGTGCCGATGACTTCCGTTACGCCAGAGGTGTCGGATAGTCTGCTAGAAGCGCTTCGCGGCGCTTCCATGGATGAAGAGCACCGTACTCTTATGAGTGCGGTGATTCAGAAGGTTCTGTTCGCCAAGAGCGGACTAAATGAAGACTACACCAGCCTCCTAACAGGCTTTGAGGTAAGTAATCAAAAATATGTGAAAATTATCACCCGATAGGTAGTAGCCCCTGATACTCTGTTTGGTGTTCGAAATGAAAAGCCAAACGGAGGGTCAATTTGAATCCGCAGGAGTCTAATATTAGTTGTCTATGTGAATAAACAGGCGGTGCTGCTTGCTGCTGCTGCCCGCACGGCGGAAGTCTCCGGACTCAAGCGGGACCTGGAGCAGGCCCAGGGAGAGCTCAGCCTCACGAAGAGGCAGCTCGAAGAGAACAAGGGTGAGTGATACCCCGTTCATATATCATAAAGAATAAAAATTGGTGACGCTAAAAAAACGTCATGATTTTGCAATAGGGGTCACGACCGAAGTGGCGTCCCTGAAGAAAGCGCTATCCGAGGCCAAAAACAAGGCGGCCGCGGAGCGCATTGAGTGTGACAAGCAAAATGCTAGGGTGGGCGAGGTACAGCAAGAGCTCCAGGAGCTCGGCAAGAAGTTCAAGTCCTTGGAGCGTGACTTCAAGACGAAGGAGTCTGAGCTTGCGAAGGCCCTTTTGAGCATGAAAGACGCCAAGGCCGAAGCCGAAAAGGCCCAGTAGGAAATCCAGGCGGACAAGAAGATAGCGGCGGGTAAGACATTCTTTATGCAAAGCTAGCATGTGGAGGAGGCGTTTCTTTTACTTACCCGAATTCGGAGCTCGCCAGGGGCATTCGCAGATCTACCACGCAGCATATCGGATGCTGCGGAGTTCTACCGTGCCGAAGAGGGGAGCTCAACGGAAAAGCGGTTCTGGTCCCAGTATGCGGGAGCTGAACACTCGACGCCTCTGAGTGACCAATTAAAGCAACCGGTTGAACTCCACAGGGCAGCCGAGGTGGCTATGAAGGATTTCATAGTCCGGATGTGACCTGGTGAGCCCTTGCTTGCCAGCTACTTCGGCCTGATAAAGCGGATAGTGAGTGCCTGTCCGCGGCTGTAAGTGATCAAGCGATCCGTTTGCATTGAGGGTGCCCGCCGAGACTTTGCTCGTGCGAAGGTGCATTGGGGCAAGCTGGATGCGGAGAAGATGGTGAAGGATGGACCGCCGGAGGGCAAGGCGCATCGCTGTCCCGAAAAATATTATGATGGCGTTATGAAAGGTGCTCGCCTCGTGGCCGATGAATGTACCAAGGACATGATATTTGAGTGAATGTACTCCTGTCGTATTTGTAATATAAAGACGAAGTTACTTGCGCTATATAGCGCTTTTTGATTTAAAATATTACCTTCTATGCGGCTGTTTATAAAATTCTGAAAGTAGGCCAGTCGTCGGCTTCCGCCCCCATATAACTAGTATCGGGTGTTCTCGAAAAACCTGCATACTTTTTATCCAAATTTTTGGTCCCTGAAGGAGGTGTTTGGCGCAGCGAACAAGGCAATCGGACTATGCGGCTTTATAACTTTCACTTAGCCATAGAAGTCTATAATTTTAAATTTCGGCGAAGCCCCTAGAATTCGGAAAGCCGAATTGGGGCGCTATATACGCCTAAATCGGACGAGGCCGATTCCTCGCCTAAAGCGGAAAAATCTTTAAGGATTTTAAGACCTCTCGA
Organism: Aegilops longissima; assembly: GCA_021605205.1. Taxonomy (NCBI): domain Eukaryota; kingdom Viridiplantae; phylum Streptophyta; class Magnoliopsida; order Poales; family Poaceae; genus Aegilops; species Aegilops longissima. The sequence goes on along the minus strand of CM038677.1, from coordinate 688,986,483 downwards.
ACAGCGATTAGCTCTCGCCACATCATGCCGGTCAGTTTTCGCTTTCATCGAGGTGCTCGTCCGAAGAACGGACACAATCGCAGAGTTCCCCGCGCTACCTTAGCCGATATAACGGAACGTAAGGTACCAAAACAAGGGAGCCGGGCTAACCCAACTATTGACCCAAGACATGATTCGGAGCTGATGCATATAATGCTATAAGTTCGGGGTGCCGCACTGTCAAAAGTGTTCGGACTTACCTTGTCGTATTAAGGGGCGACGTAAGAAGCCCCTGGCAAACTGAGCGTACCAAGGTGTACGTATGCAATAGTAAATGAATATTTATATGAAAAATGTGCAGATAGGAATAATAAGCTGACGCTATGTATAATCTCATATTGATGAATAATACGTCTAAGCATATGTTTAAAATGAATGCGTTAAGCAGAGGTAATTAGGACTATTTGACATGTCCTATCCAAGGGCGGGCCTCATGTAGGTATATAAAACAGGTATAACGATCGTGAATAGATTCCACCTGGGTATTTGCTTTGTGCGCAACGCCTTTTTCCTCCTTGGATTTCTCTCCTGTGGAAGTCCGACAATCCGGCTCTTCTGAAGAGGCTGCCCGAAAGCAAGGTCTTGAAAGATAAAGGGGTTTATTTAAGTATGTTGCGGCTGAACCGCACTGTTGACTGTGCCGCTATTGCGCCTCCGCCTATACCCATGGTATTTTGTGTGCGTAATTGTGTACGCGCGGCACGAATGCTGCCTTAATGGGGCTAGAGCGGAGGTCGGACTGCTAGTCGCGCTCTTGGCATGCCTGACGATCCTGTTGCGGGGTACTTCGGACTCGCTTGACGGTGTTCGGAGTTGTTGTCGCCGGATTGGTGGTTTGCTGGAGGAAGCTGCTTTGTACTTCCGTCGCGAGGGCTGCAGTATGCTCTTCTGTACGGAGAGAGCAGTCCATGTTTCTGTTGACTGTTATGACCCTGCGAGGTCCGGGCATCTTGAGCTTAAGGTATGCATAGTGTGTTACCGCATTGAATCGAGCGAATGTGGTTCGTCCAAGTAGTGCATGATAGCCGCTACGGAAAGGGACGATGTCAAGATTAACTCTCGCCGAAGTTATCCGGAGATCCGAAGACCACCTCCAGTGTTATGGAGCCCGTGCAACGGGCCTCTACCCCTGGAGTTACACCTTTAAAGGTAGTTTTGGTGGGTTTGATCCTTGAAGGGTCAATGCCCATTTTGCGCACTGTGTCCTGATAAAGCGGGTTCAGGATACTGCCGCCGTCCATAAGGACTCGTGTGAGGTGAAATTCGTCAATGATTGGGTCTAGAACCAATGCGGCCGAACCGCCGTGACGGATGCTGGTAGGGTGATCCCTACGATCAAAGGTGATCGGACAGGCAGACCATGGGTTGAATTTTGGGGCGACTGGCTCCATCGCATAGACGTCTCTTAGTGCTCGCTCTAGGTCCCGTTTGGGAATGTGGGTAGCGTAGATCATGTTGACCGTTTTCACCCGGGGAGGAAATTTCTTCTGTCCCCCCGTGTTCGGACGCCGGGGCTCTTCGTCATCGTCGCTATGCAGCCCCTTGTCCTTGTTCTCGGTAGTTATCTTGCTGGCCTGCTTGAACACCCAGCAGTCTCTATTAGTGTGATTTGCTGGCTTATCCGGGGTGCCGTGAATTTGGCATGAGCGATCAAGTATGCGGTCCAGACTAGACGGTCCCTGATTGTTTCTTTTGAACGGCTTTTTCCGCTGACCGGATTTTGAGCCACTGAATCCGGCGTTGACTGTCGTGTCTTCAGTGTTGTCGCCATTGTTCCGACGCTTATGTCTGTTGCGCCGTGGCTTGCCGTTATTATCGCGGACGGCTGAAGTGCCGGAGTTTATTGGCGTGGTGCTGCTACGAGCCAACCAGCTATCCTCGCCTGCGCAAAAGCGTGTCATGAGTGTCGTGAGGGCTGCCATGGATTTTGGTTTTTCCTGGCCGAGGTGCCGGGCGAGCCACTCGCCGCGGATATTATGCTTAAAGGCTGCCAGGGCTTCGGCGTCCGGAAGTCGACAATTTGGTTCTTTTTAGTGAGGAACCGAGTCCAGAATTTTCTGGCTGACTCTCCGGGCTGTTGGGTAATGTGGCTCAAGTCATCAGCATCCGGTGGTCGCACGTATGTGCCCTGGAAGTTGTCGAGGAAAGCGTCCTCCAGGTTTTCCCAACTCCCAACGGAATTTGCCGGTAGGCTATTTAGCCAGTTGTCGGGCTGGTCCTTTGAGCTTAAGGGGAAGATACTTTATGGCGTGTAGATTGTCACCGCGGGCCATGTGAATGTGGAGAAGGAAATCTTCGATCCATACTACGGGGTCTGTTGTGCCATCGTATGATTTAATGTTTACGGGTTTGAACCCTTCTGGGAATTCATGATCCATTACTTCATTCGTGAAGCAGAGGGGGTGTGCGGCGCCTCTGTGCCGGGCTATGTCGCGACGCAGTCCGACTAAGTCTGGTCGGTTGTGCTCGACCCGGCCAAATTTATTGTTAGTGTATCCGGCATGACGGTCATCGTCATGTGCTGTGGCGCGCCCCGGTGATCCGTAGATCGATCTTCGTTGTCCTGCGTTGTTTTCCAATATGTCTCGCAGGTCCTGCGTGTTGCCCCGGGCCGTAGTGAACTGGCATGGGGGTGCGGGCTGGTATTCGGGCTGATATGTCGTTTTATCCCGGCCACGAGGTGGCCGGTTAGCCGTGTGGCACTCGAGTCCATATTCCTCTGCTGCCAGTACTTCTGTCCATCTGTCTGTGAGCAGGTCTTGATCAGCTTGGAGCTGCTGCTGCTTCTTTTTCAGGCTCCTCGCAGTGGCCATAAGCCGGTGCTTGAAGCGTTCCTGCTCCACGGGGTCATCAGGTACGCCGAACTCGTCGTCGCCGAGGTTAATCTCGTCTTCGGAGGGGGCATGTAGTTGTCCTCCTCTGGATATCCGTACGTCGCCTGTTCGTCTGGGCTGACCTGCCCGTCTTCCTGTTCGACTTGCTCGGAGGCAGGCTGGTCAAGGTTGTATTCAACTTCGGCACCATCCGGATTGTTTTTGTCTCGAGTGCCGGTATAGCTGTGACGGGGCTTGGAACGGCGCTGACGACGCCCATGCTTTGGTTTCTTCCTTGAGGGGTTATCCTCTATTGCCTCATCGCCAGTGGTTTCTTTCGGAGTGTCCACCATATATATCATATGAAGAGATGGCTGTCCACCGCCCCATGGGTGGTGGTTCCTGTTCTTCTCCTACATCGTCGTCCACACCGTCAATGTCTTCGGAGTCGAAGTCAAGCACGTCGGTCAAATCATCGACCGTGGTTATGAAGTGGGTGGTGGGTGGGCGGCGAATTCCCTCGTCGCCAGCTTCCCACTCGAGCCGGACATAGTTCAGCCAAGAGTCTCCTGACAAAGAGAGAGACTTTAACGAGTTTAGCATGTCGCCAAAGGGCGAGTGTTGGAAAACATCCGCAGCGGTGAACTCCATTACCGGAGCCCAACCAGATTTGGCGGGCTCGGGGGGCCGCGCGGACTGGAACCTAGAGCCGGACACGAGTCCGGGGGTCCGGTGTCACAGGCTTCCTTGGGGTGAAGTCTATGCTCGGCTCTACCGCCGATGGGTGTGCGGCCTCTGGGGCGGGGTCCATCCACCCGTCCTCGGGCGATGCAATCTTCCCCGGGTTTAGGTCCGGGGCTCCCGCAGGGGCGATATCCCGAGCATTGTCCGACAGCAGGTCTAAGCCGTGCTCATCGTGAATGTCCGGCGCTCCTGATAGGCCCGAATCCGTTGAAGATCAAGTCTCTGCGGATATCGGCCGTGTAGTTTAGGTTTCCCAACCTGACCTGATGGCCAGGGGCGTAGCTGTCGATCTGCTCCAGATGGCCAAGCGAATTGGCCCGCAATGCGAAGCCACCGAACATGAAGGTCTGTCCGGGGAGAAAAGTCTCACCCTGGACCATGTTGTTGTTGATGATTGAAGGATCCATCGAGCCTTATAGCGATGACACAGAGGAACTCTCAATGAAAGCACCAATGTCGGTGTCAAAACTCGCGGATCTCGGGTAGTGGGTCCCGATCTGTGCGTCTAAGGCTAATGGTAACAGGAGGCAAGGGACACAATGTTTACCCAGGTTCGGGCCGTCTCGATGGAGGTAAAACCCTACTTCCTGCTTGATTGATATTGATGATATGGGTGTTACAAGAGTTGATCTACCACGAGATCGTAGAGGCTAAACCCTAGAAGCTAGCGTATGATGATTATGAATGTTGTGATCGTCCTCATGCGGACTAAACCCTCCGGTTTATATAGACACCAGAGGGGGCTAGGGTTTACACAGAGTCGGTTACAAAGAAGGAAATCTAATATCCGGATCGCCAAGCTTGTCTTCCATGCAACGGAGAGTCCCATCCGGACACGGGATGAAGTCTTGAGTCTTGTATCTTCACGGTCCAGCAGTCCGGCCAAAGTATATAGTCCGGCTGTCCGGATACCCTAATCCAGACTCCTCGGGGGCCCTTGGTCACCGCTTGTTGGCTAGCTATGGACTGTGTAGTGTGCGTGCAGTTGAGTTGTATGGGGACGATATAACCCCAGCGGTGAGTCATGTACGGTGTACCGGAAATGAAAGGAAACGTCTCAATCTCTCTCGCTCTTCTGAACTCTCTCTTGTTCTCTCAACTCTCTTGTTCTCTCTTCCTCAGCCCTCTTCTCCTACCAATCCACCAAGAATCCTCGTGAGATCCATCTCGTGGGCCTCACAAATGGTATTCAGAGCCTAGATCGCGACCGCTCACGCCATAATCTCTCGATCGATGTAAATTCCATCATGAAGGGTGCGGAAATTTGTTTCACAAATTTTCGCCCAAAATCCCAAGCGGGGTTAGCCTGATTTGGAGCGAGCCGCAACGGCGCCGTTGAAGCCACCGCTGCCGTCGGCGCAGACCAAGCTCATCCTCACCGCCATAGGAGAAAACTCGGGGACCATCCAGGCGACGCTGACTGCCTTGCTTACCAAGTTCGACGCCATGGATCTTCGTCTCACGAATTTGGGCAAACAGATCGAGTCGACGCAAGAGAGCGTCGATGAAATTCGTCACCGGCACACCGAGATCCGTGCTGCAGGAGGAGGATCTACGGTGGCGGGGGGCACCATGGACGCAGGGACATCTTCCGCACCGCGTCCGTCTCCGCGACTCACCAACGACCTACCGCCGCTCCTGAAGGAGCCGAATGAGCAGCCACCAGGTACGGGTTACATCACTGCACCCGCTTCACCAGTGGAACCAGTGGCAGTGACCCGTGTGCACGAGTAGGCACAGGTTCAGGAGCGTCGCCATGTGTTCGCCCCAGAACAGCTGCACGTTGCTGCACCTCGTCGGGATTCTGGACAGGAACGAGTACGGGAGTATGCAATCAAGCCGCCAAAGCATGATTTCCCAAGGTTTACCGCTGAGAACCCAAATCTGTGGCTCGATCGTGCACTGACATATTTTGAGATGTACCAAGTACCACCGCATCAGTGGGTTGCTACAACAACGCTTTATCTGGATGGACATGCTGCACTATGGTGGCAAGCATTCAAATGCAGACGCCGATTGTGGCCATGGGATGATTTTGCTCAGCAGGTGACAGAGGAATTTGTCCAAGGGGAGTTTGAATCTCACATGACTCACCTTCTACAGCTGAAACAACAGTGCACAGTTACTGAATACAAGTCTGCATTTGAGACTGCCATGTACCACTTGATAGCTCTGGATCCCACCCTGAACTCCAAGTTTTTCATCTCTCTATTTGTTTTGGGCATGAAGGATGAAATCCGAGCTGCTGTATGGTTACAAGCACCAACTAGCGTGACTCGAGCAGTCTGCCTGGCCAAGATCCAAGAAGAAGAATTAGAGTTACAACGGTCTAAGCTGAGATTTCAGCGGCAGCCGCAACATCAGTCAGTTTTGGTCCCTATTCCATCTGTGCAATCAGGCCTGAAGAAATCATCAGATGATTTTGGTAAGAGCGTCAACTGCGTGATTTCCTTCGTGCCAATGGTTTATGCTTTCGTTGTGGGCACAAGTACAGCAAGGAAAATCAGTGCAAGAAGCCATTGCAACTTCTGACAATCCAGATGGGCGAGCACGGGGAAATCTTAACAGAAGATGCAGTTCAGGCATTGGAATTGCTATCTGAACCTACTACAGGTGAATGTTGTTGTATTTCCTTGAATGCGGTCTCAGTCTTGTGATAGCCAGAAACTGTTCGTATCCGGGGATTAGTGGGAAACCAGGTCATGCTGGCTCTCATTGACTCGGGTAGTAGTCATACTTTTATCGATGAAAATTTTGCACATCGTGCGAAACTGCGTGTACTACCAGTTGCTCCAGTTCTGGTTATAGTGGCCAATGGACAAAGTATGCAGTGTCATTCGCAAGTTCAGCAAGTGAAATGGTGGGCACATGGGCATACTTTTGAGACACCAATGAGAGTTCTGCAATTGGGAGCCTATGATGTGGTTTTAGGTATGGATTGGCTCAAGTGCCATAGTCCTATGACCTGTGATTGGATAGGCAAATCTGTTCAATTTCTGCATCAGCATGAGCAAATTACTTTGCAAGGAATTAAGACACCTGAAACTCCGGTGTTACAGAGGATCTTAGTACAACAATTGAATACTGCTTTGGTTGGAAATGATATATGGGCAATGGCCATTGTGGATCCCACACAACAAAAGATTGTACCGGCTACAGATAGCCAATCACCAGAATTGACTGCTCTCTTAACAGAATTCCAGGATGTGTTTGCGCAACCGTCTGGTCTACCTCCACATAGGGAATATGACCACGCTATTACGCTAGAAACTGGTCATAATCCACCAAATTCTCGGCCTTATCGTTACTCGCCGCAGCAGAAAGATGAAATCGAGCTGCAAGTTTTAGAAATGCTAGTTGCTGGAGTCGTACAAACAAGTATGAGCCCGTATGCATCACCTGTCCTGCTGGTCAAAAAGAAGGATGGTTCATGGCGTTTCAAGTGTCGATTACCGCAAGCTTAATGCAATTACGATCAAAAATAAGTTTCCACTGCCAATCATGGACGAGCTATTGGATGAGCTAGCAGGATCTCAATTCTTCACAAAACTGGATCTACGTGCGGGTTATCACCAGATTCGAATGCGTTTAGAAGATGAAGACAAGACTGCATTCAAAACACATTCAGGTCATTTTAAATTTCGCGTCATGCCTTTCAGTCTGACGAATGCACCGGAAACCTTTCAATGTCTGATGAACAAAATTTTTGCCAAGTATATCCGCAAGTTCATGATTGTTTTCTTAGATGATATTCTGGTATACAGCCACACTTGGGAAGAACATCTAGAGCACCTACGATTGTTTCTAGAAATTCTGCGTGAGAATATTCTGTTTGCTAAGTTGTCCAAGTGCTCCTTTGCACAAACTAGCATCCAGTATTTGGGCCACACTATTTCCAGCTCAGGTGTGGCTACCGATCCAGAAAAGACTAAAGCTATGGAGAATTGTCCACTTCCTAACAATGCAACTGAGTTGAGAGGATTCTTGGGACTCACAGGGTACTACCGCAAGTTCATCAGAGGTTATGGCACCATGGCTAAACCCCTTACACAGCTGCTGACCAAGAAAGGATTCTTGTGGACTGATCAAGCAACAACTGCATTTCAAACTCTAAAACAGGCTATGACAAGTGCCCCTGTTTTGGCTTTGCCTAACTCCAGCCAAACATTTACAGTGGAGACCGATGCCTCTGCCATAGGAATTGGTGTTGTGTTGTCCCAAAACAATCATCCTATTGCATTCTTGAGTAGAGCTCTGGGTATAGCTAATCAGAAGTTGTTGGTCTATGAAAAGGAGTTCTTGGCAGTCATCATGTCAATTCATAAGTGGCGACCCTATCTACAGCGTGGTCCCTTCGCCATTGTTACGGATCATCGCAGCTTGTGCCATTTACAAGAACAACAGCTGATTACAGATTTGCAACGCAAAGCTATGGCTAAAATGGTGGGACTTCAGTTTCATTTCAAATATCGCAAGGGCAGTGAAAATCATGCCGCAGATGCTCTTTCACGAGTGGGCCAGTTATACACAATCACTGCTATGTCTGTCTGTCAACCAACTTGGGTCCAGGAGGTTGTGAATTCTTACCAGATTGATACTCAAGCCCTGGAACTGATGGCTCAGTTGGCCGTGCATAGTCCTGATGAAAAAGGCTATTCACTTGACAACGGTCTGCTTCGTCACAATGGAAGGCTTTGGATTGGAAAACATTCGGCAATTCAAACTAAGCTCATTCATGCTTTGCACTCTAGTTCTGTAGGAGGGCATTCTGGTGTTTGAGCCACCTATCATTGACTCTCGAAGTTGTTTTACTGGCAGGGTATGAAACGCCACATTGATGAATTTATCAAGCAATGTCAGGTGTGCCAACAAGCTAAACACGAACGCACCTTACCTGCGGGTCTGCTACAGCCACTGCCTGTACCTTCTCGTCCGTGGAAAGATATCACTATGGATTTTATTGATGGGCTTCCTAAGTCAGAAGGATTTGAGGTAATTCCAGTAGTGGTCGATCGCCTAATGAAATATGCTCATTTCTTCCCTCTGAAACATCCATACATAGCACACTCTGTTGCCACTGTTTTTGTTGACAACATCGTCAGATTACATGGAGTGCCAGCGTCCGTTGTTTCGGACAGAGATCGAGTGTTCACTAGCCACTTCTGGCGCAGGCTCTTCAAGGAAATTGGTACCAAACTATGTTATTCAACGGCGTATCATCCGCAAACGGACGGCCAATCCGAGAGGGTTAATCAGTGTTTGGAACAGTATCTTCGTTGTGCTGTTCATGACAGTCCCACCAAATGGAAGCGTTGGTTGTCTATGGCAGAATTTTGGTACAACTCATCATATCATACCTCACTTGGTTTCACACCCTTTAAAGCCTTGTATGGAATCGAGCCAAATTTCGGCACAATGCCTATGGATACAGGCGAAATTCCCACTTCCCTGGCAGATTTGGCGGCGGACCGGGAGGATTTCTTCACCATGCTCAAAGAACACTTAAGGCGAGCTCAAGAGCGGATCAAGGCTCAAGCAGACACGCGCCGACAGGATCGACATTTTGTTGTGGGTGAAGTAGTGTTGTTGAAGTTGCAACCCTATGCACAGATTTCTCTGGTCAACCGTCCTTGTGCCAAATTGGCCCTGAAATTCTATGGACCCTTCAAGGTGACAGAGAAGATTGGCGCAGCAGCTTATCACCTAGATCTTCCTCTAGATCGCTTAATTCATCCGTGTTCCACGTTTCACGCTTGAAGCCCTTCATCGCTGACTATTCTCCAAGATTTGCTGAACTACCAGACCACCGACCTATCTACAATTTCTCTTCATCCCGAGGCGATCCCGAGCGCCGCTTGGTTAAGAAAGGAATGAAGCGACTCCACGATCGTGGTCATGTGGCAAGGATCGCAGAGGATCACGCCACCGGGAAGATTACAACGTTCTTCGAGCATGTTTTCCACTTAGTTCTCTTTGGGATGGGGCTTCGCCTTCACGTGGGGATAGTGTCACGCCTGACCTTGATCAAGGCCTGTGGTGGTGATGGACGGCCCGAGCTAAGGGTGGGGCCCTTGGTCGGCCAGCTTGTTGGCTGGCTATGGGCTGTGTAGTGTGTGCAGGCTTTGAGCTGTATGGGGACGATATAACCCCAGCGTGTGAGTCATGTACAGGTATCGGAAATGAAAGGAAACGTCTGAATCTCTCTCTCTCTGTTCTCTGAACTCTCTCTTGTTCTCTGAACTCTCTTGTTCTCTCTTCCTCAGCCCATCTTCTCCTACCAATCCACCAAGAATCCTGTGAGATCCATCTCAGGGGCCTCACAACTCACAAACGCATTAGTCCCTTAACCTATAAGTCTTCAACACACCAAAATCACTAAGGGGCACTAGATGCACTTACAGCCGGCAATGCGGAGGACGCCAATATGTTGACCTTGACTATGGACTCTTTGGATGCTGACTCAAGAATGATCGTGCAATCCCTCTGCTACCGATGTTGCATGGGCAGAAAAATCAGTTGGCGGCGGCGGACAATGAGGATGCGACGGAGGCGGAGGAAGAGGCTGTCTACGTGGCGGTGGCGACACCACCTTGATGGCGGAGCAGACAGCTGGGATTGTCAGTCCGACAAAGTAGAAAATTGCATCGACTACTTAATGATGTTCTTTTGGATTTGGGCATGTAAAACCTAAGCATGCAACCTCCCGCATATGTGTCCGCGGACTAGTCCTCTCCTGTCTACGGACGGATGTGGGAGAAAATTTGCGAGTCACAGTTGGATATGCCCTAAGGGTTAATGTTTCGTAGAGTACTCATCGTAGTCCCCTAAACAACTATATGTCATCATGCTAAAGGCAATTCCCCATGTTTACATTAATGTTCGTTTGGTGCAGACGGATCATAACCTATAATAGGTCACTTAACTATAGATACAGATGGATCTTGGACTATAGTATTTGAAAGTATTGTCTATATAGTAATCGAGACTTTCATATGTTTGGGATGAGCATGGGATATTTCATTATGTACTTTTTCACATGATTATGTCACTTACCGCACCTTTATGTATTGGAGAGATGCACTTGGTGAGCCCGTGAACCCCAGTCTAGTTTTTAGAATGAGAAATACCTATCGGCAACATTGTCTATGATAATATTTTTGGTATTTTTAGCGTATGTAGAATCTCTAATGCTAAAACATTCTCTGCCTAAATATGGTACTCAAGAGTCTCTTAAAACGTTGCAAGATAATATTTATAATAAGAGTGAACTTTATGCATGATACAAGCTAGAACGACTAGAGAAGAAAAATCTCATGAATCTGAATTTTTCGAGATAAGTGGGTTTGAAGAGGTTAAAATTAACTTTAGGAATTGTGGGTCGAATTTGATTATAACAATTATAATCTCTCAAATGTTACTAAAGCTATGGAAAATATGGCTTGGGAACCTATGTCTTTAGAGCAAAGAAATCACTTTACTAAATATATTGTTGAAGTTGTCTTACTTATTAGGGAAGAGAAATATAATAAAGAGGCTTTCATCCCTAGGAAGTTGGAAGATGGTTGTGAACCATCCATAAAGATTAACATTAATAACTTTAATTGTAATACTCTATGTGATTTAGGTGCAAGTGTATCCATAATTTCTACGAAACTATATCATGCACTTGGATTAACACGCCTTAATAAATATGAAATTAATGTCTGCTATCCATGTTTCTAGTTGCCTTCTATCAGTGCATAAAGATATCTTCCTACATGGCATACTGCCTAAGCTACCTGATTACCTTATTGTACATGAGCTTGGCCGATTCATCCCAAATATCTCTTTTATCATTCTGGGGTTACGTCCATCGGTCTTGTTCCCTCTATAAACTTATCCTCTCCTAGATGATTCTCCTCCTGATGGCTTGATGATATCCTTAAAGCGGGTGAGATCCTGCCTTATCTCTACATCGCTTATTTTCTTGATGAATTTCCAATTCAGGTAGCCAGACCTCTAGTACTAGCTTTCTCGGTAGAGTAGCCTCCTTCCGCTACCTTCTGGCAATCCCATCGCATGAAGATGCTTGCCGTGAACCCACTTACTTGGGGATCTTCATGATCCTCGCCAAAGAGGATATTGATGAATTCCTCGACTGGTAAGCCCTCGAGTCCTTGAGCACTGTTTCCCGGCTGGTAATCGTATCCTTCAATGTCTCACTATCCAAACAGGGTGGCATATTACTGGTCATAGATATTCCTAATCTCGTAACGTCCCCTCAGTCAGCGCTTGATGTTGAGAGACGCTTCGTCAATCCTAACATCGGTACTAGGGGGAGTACATGGAACTTGTAGTCGACGGGATGTCACTTCAAGAGACCTGAGGATTTTGGGCACATATCACACGAACACTAGATATGCCCAGGTTTATGCCCCAATGTGGGTAAAATCTCTACTTGCTACCTTACTCTTTTCCTATATATGTGGAGAATACGGAAGATTACAATGTGAGGAGAGGATCTTGGTGAGATAGAGTATCTCAATGAGATTTTCGCCCGTCAAACATGAGGAGTTGGTGATGCGGTCATTATTTTTTTAGAGAAAAGGCCTAGGCCCGACTTTATAAATAAAGCCACAAGGCAGAGTCATAAGCCCAAACACCAAACACCAACTGGGCTAAGCACCCATAATCCACAGAAACAGAAACTAGGTAGCAGGCACACGAAAGTATTAGGGGTACATGGCATCCTGCCAAACACGGCACGCATGCCGGAGAGAGAGCGAAACCACCGCCATGAGGGACGACGAAACAACACCAAGCAAGGTTAGACACCATGAGCCTGCCCGGAGAGAGAGGACGCCGAGGCCCGAATTTTAGAGATTAGCAGGTCCAGTGCTCCCCGATCCTCCTCCTTAGTCAATGATCTCCACTGCTGCAAGAATATACATGATTTGAAAAGAACATCAGCGGGCTTCAAAGGAAAAATATGATCAATAGTAAATTTGTTCCTAATCGTCCAAAGGGACCAGCAAATCGCGCCCAATCCAACCCAGAAAACCCTCTTAGTGACCCCAACTAGCACGTTGGCGAGGTTTCTCAGCTCAGGAAAGGAGGAGGGATTCCAAGTAACCTGAAGCCACGATCGGACGCAGCTCCACACTAACTTAGCCAATACATAGTGAAAAAAGATATGATCCGTGTTTTCCACAGCACCGCAAAGAGCACAGAACTCCGAGCCCGGGCCGTTATGCTTACGAATTTGGTCAGCTGCGGGGAGCCGACCTCTGAAGGCTTGCTAGAGGAAGATTTTGATCTTAGGAGGAACTTTGGATCTCCAAATGCCAGAAAACCTATTGGAAGGGACACCTCCAATGAGCCTCGCGTACAACGACTTAACAGAAAACCGACCAGAGGCAAAATGGGGCCAGACAACAGAATCCGGCGTCTCCGAGAGCAGGGGAAGAAGGCAGAGAGGCTTTGCCAGTCTTCCAACTCTTCAGGAGACATGGAGCGGTGAAAGGCCAAGTCCCAATTATTAGCTTCCACCTCCGTGATGGAGATATCAGGGTTAGGACAATACGAAAACAACACCGGGAAACTCCGAGCCAGAGGAGTCTCACCACACCACCAATCGCGCCAAAAACGAACCGAGGTACCATTACCCACAACAAACTTCACATGATCCAGGAACATAGGCCTGACTTTAGTAAGGTCCTTCCAAAACTGAGATCCACGCCGTGCACCGGCAAACATTGGGCTAGCGTGAGGAAAGTATTTAGCCTTAAGAATGGAATACCAAAGAGAACCGGCCCCACTGGTCATGATTTTCCACCACCACTTAATTAACAGACATTTGTTCATAACCAACGTGTTAATAATGCCTAACCCCCCAAGGTTCTTAGGCCTACACATGAGCTTCCATTTGACCAGCCTATACTTCCGTTTATTATCAGCAGTGTTCCAATAGAAAGCACCCCTGTGCTTGTCAAAACCGGCATGGATGCCAGCCGAAATGAGATAAAATCCCATAAGGAACATAGGGAGGGAGGAGAGGCAAGCATTAATGAGAGCAACTTTACCAGCGTTGGTATTATATCTACCTCGCCAGGGAAGAACCCTGTTTCCCACCTTAGAGACAGCCGGAGCAAAGTCCTTAGCATGAAGCACCACATGAGAAATAGGGAGACCCAGGTATTTGAAGGGGAACGAGCCCAAGGAGCAGTTAAGCAACCTGGCCACTCTCAAGGCCTCCGTATCATCAACACCAATAACCAGGACCTCACTTTTGGAGAAGTTGGTTTTCAGGCCTGAGACGGCCTCAAAGCATAACAGGATGAACTTAAGGTGGCAATGCAGGCATCATTCAAATCAACCATTATGATGGTATCATCAGCGTATTGCAGGTGAGTAATTCCATCAGGGACTAAGTGAGAAGCCACAGGCAAGATATGACAATGCTGAGCCGCCTGAAGAAGGATGCGAGAGAAGGCATCGGCCACAAAATTGAACAGAACAGGGGAAGTAGGGTCCCCTTGACGCAAGCCTCTGCCATTAACAAAGAAATTACTAATATGCCCATTCATAGAGACCGCAGTGTGGCCGCCCGAGACCAACTGCATGATACGGTGCACATAAGCCCCATCGAATCCTTTCGCAAGAAGGACCTGCCTGAGGAAAGGCCAGCTAACCGAGTCATAGGCTTTCTCAAAATCAAGTTTTAAAATGACCGCTTTGGCGTTACGCGACCGCAAATCGTGAATAATTTCATGAAGACATAGGACCCCATCTAAAATGTAGCGCCCTTTGATGAAAGCAGACTGATAGGGACTGATGACTCTATGAGCAACAGGGGACAGTCGATTAGCATATCCTTTAGTAGGGAACTTCGCAAAGTTATTAATCAGAGCAATAGGCCTAAACTATGAGATCAATTCGGCACCTTTAACTTTAGGGATCAAGGAAATAACCGCATAATTAAGCCGAGAAATATCAATAGAACCTAGACAAAACCCCTGAATAACATTACAAACCAGCTGCCTCAACTGAGGCCAGAACTTCCGAAAGAAAGGGATCGATAAGCCATCCGGCCCGGAAGCGCATTCGGGTTAGCAGAGTTCACCACATCCCGGATCTCCTTATCAGAGATGGGGATCATCAGCGCAGCATTCTCCTCGGCCGAAATCTTCGAACTATGATCCCAAAGGGTAGGAGAGATGCAGAATCCCGAAGGAGGTTTGGCCCCCAATAGCGAGGAGAAGAAATCAACCACGTGCGAGAGGATTACAGACTGGTCCGAAGATCTCACCCCATTAATGATCAGGCTGTTAATACCACAGCGCCTCCGCCTACCGTTAGCAATGGCAAAGAAATAAGCCGTGGGAGAATCCCTTTCATAGTCCAATTAAGCGTACCCCGCTGACGCTAGTATAATTCAGCCTGATGATGTAACTGCATCAAGGCTGCCTCAAGATTATAACGCAGAGACCACCCCTCGTCAGAGAGCCTAGAGGAATCAGCCGCAAGGTCCAGAGACAAGATTTGAGCTTCTAGTAGGTCTTTCGAGCGACGCTCCTCAGCAGCGTGGTTACGGGACCAACCTCTAAGAAATTTGCGCAAATTGTGGGGGCAAGAGTGCGAATCGTCTAGAGGACCAAAGGAGCGAGCGTTGGAGGAGAGGAGGAGGGTAATCTTCGAGGCCAGCATATCAAAAAAGCCTTCGACAAGCAGCCAGGAAGCGTCAAATTGGAACCGAGCAGGGGGTCTATGTTGATGCATCCCATCATCCAAAAGAAGAGGAGCATGGTCAGATCCAACTATACTTTTCGCGACGAGGGAGGCCAGGGGAAATAACGAGTCCCACCTAGGACAAATGAAAACTCTATCAAGAACCGATCTGATCGGGTTGGCCTGATGGTTAGACCAAGTGAAACGGGCTTCAACCCTAGGGAGCTCGCGGATGGCATTGGAGCTAATAAAGTCATTAAATGCATTAGCTAGAGGCCAAGAGAAATTATCATTACTTTTATCAGAGGGAGAACGAAGGAGGTTGAAATCCCCACCGATAACCATTGGTCAATTGCAAGCCTCAATCTTATCAGACAACTCGTTCAGAAATAAGGAAGACAGCGAGTGATTTGCCGGCCCATACACTGCAATGAACTCCCACAATAAATTAAGGGCTTTGTGACACACAACTATGCTGGTCCAGAAGATATCATGATCAAAGGCCACGAAATCAAAAACATCTTTTTTTGAGCCAATGAGGATCCCCCCCGAATGGCCCGACGCAGGTAACACATGCCAATCAAATCTATCCATGCCCGCAATAGACGACAGTTCATTAGGGGAGAAAGACTCTTTAAAGGTTTCAACCATCCCCACCAAATCGATATTATTCACACGCACCAAGTCTTTAATTTGGTCACGGCGCCCCCTAGCGCCGAAACCTCTAATTTTCCAGAAGAGGGCTTTCATTTATAAGACAGATTTTTAATGCGGAGGCTCGACCTGCTAGGAACCGTGCATGGTTTAGATCGTTTAGCAGGGCCCTTTCTGGAGGTGCTAGGTTGGGGTTGGCCACTACCAACCTCCACACCCGCACCCTGAACCCGGGATCCTACAGAAACAACAGCCGAAGAGGCAACCACCTCTTTAGCTTTAGCAATGGCCGCCTGGGCCACCTCGTTAGCCCGAATAGTAGAAAGAAGAGAGACCGGAGAGCCAACCTCAGTATCTACGGACACTCCCACATCAGCCATGATACTTAACAAGAGATCATCAGAAAGAGATGGTAAAACTAGCCGGGCCGGGGAAGAAGAAGGGATCAAGCCAAGATGGTTACCTGAAGGGGGAAGATCCTTAGCAGCAGCCCGCCTCTCCGCCCGCTCCATGATGGACCCACCCGCATCAGTGACCCGCCTACCCTTGCGAGTCGTGGACGCGGGCGACCGAATCGCAGGAGAACGAGCCACGGGAGAAGCCGGGACGGGGCCGGAGCGAGACATCGAGCCTAGGTCCTTGTCTAGGTGACGACAAACACCAGTCATGGATTGTTTGGAGCCTGAGGAATTCCTGCTCTTGGCCGAGAACTTGCGCACAGAAGACTTCTTCTTTCTCTTCGACTGGGCTCCCACCTCATCATGACCAGGGGAAACCGGCAAATCCTCAATCCCTGAGCGAGTAGGGAAGATAGGGCGAACCATAAGGTTGGAGCAAGCACCGGAAATGGGGGTGGCCGAAATCGGCTGGTTCTTCAGAAGCACATCATCAGCAGCCGACACCAGGGGATCAGTCGCGGGGATCGCCGCCGGCTCACGAGGAGCCGAGCCAGCAGGAGCCTAGGAATGAAACAGCTCCCGCTCCGACTCAGCCAGCCCATCCCACTCAGATTGGGTGAAGCGCGGATTGGAGCCATCACTTTGGTTTTGACCACCCACAGAGCCATCTCCATCCTTGTCATTCTTGTCGGAAGGGTTGGATGGGGGAGGAGCAGGAGGTGGGGGTTGGAAAGCAGCCGCCCCTTCCACCCGAACACGGAGTCTGACACCACTGGGAGACGGGAAAACATCAATAGCTCCATGAACACAAAGAGGATCCACGCACCAAATCTTAATCCTAGCAGGACCAACCTTATCCAAAGACTCCAGATCCACCTCCACAGGCTTCCCAATCAAAACACCAAACGCCATGAGAAAGGCAGAAGAACGCAGCCCCGCAGGCAGATCGTCCACCAGCACCAAACCTGAGAAAGAGGACCAACCACCTTTCCACTGCAAGAGGCCGGCTTCACAGACACCGCCAGTTGGTTGAGGGGAAGGGTAAAGCTAGTACATGAAGCAATCATCCGAAGGCAGTCCTTGGAAGGGAACACAACAGAGAATTCATAGTCCGAAATCTGGTTAACCTGCCAAACCCATCCCTCAACATCCCAGTTCCGAAGCCCTTCAAGCAGAGTTTGAGATGAGATCTTTTGATCCTTCACAGACACAATGGCAGCATTAGAGAGGGAGGGAGCCGCCGTCAGGACAGGAAGATCACTATCCAAAGCAAAGAAAGCGCATCTAGGAAGCCCCAAACCAAACTAGATGACCGAAGGAGGTTTCCGGCGATTCATGCAGTTGACAGTGAGGTGCCCATCCGAGCGGCAAATCAGGCAGAACGGGGGGTTGGTGCATCTGGACTGAAAGTGCCCGGGCCTGTGGCAGGCGAAGCAGGTGAGCGCAGACGGGTTGCTCAGGGTAGAAGAGGTGGGACGGATCTGTGGAAGGGAGGAGGGAGGGGGCAGGAGCCCGTCCCCCACCCCCGACGAGGAGGAGGCACCAGGGAAAGGTGTAATGCCCCGGATTCGATGCGCCAGGTGTTCGTCAGTTATTCGTTGGTGTTGCCATGTCATTTGCTTGCGTGTTGCACTTTGCCATGTCATCATCTGCATTTCATATCTTGTCATCATGTGCATATCATTTTGCATACGTGTTCGTCTCATGCATCCGAGCATTTTTCCCGTTGTCTGTTTTGGAATCCGGCAATCCTATGTCTCCCGGCGCCCCCTTTTACCTCTTTTCGTGTGCGGGTGTTAAACGGTCTCGGAATGGACCGAGGTTTGTCAAGCGGCCTTGGTATAGCACCGGTAGACCGCCTGTCAAGTTTCGGATCATTTGGAGGTCGTTTGATACTCCAACGGTTAACCGGGTAACCGCAAAAGCCTCTTTTGTGTTGCAGCCCAACACCCCTTCCAAAGTGGCTCAAAACCCACCAAACTCCCCTCCATGCTCTCTGTCGTTCGATCACGATCGTGTGGGCGAAAACCGCACCTCATTTGGACTCTCCTAACTCCTCCTCGTGTCCGGAGCCTTCCGATCGTGATCCGAGGGTCCGGAAACGGAGCAAAAACCCCTAACCCTAGCCTCCTTTTCTATTTATAGGCGCCTCCCCTGCCATTTTTGGCCTCCTACCTACCCCCCTCCTCAATTTCCGCAGTCAGCCGCCGCCTCCTCTTCGTTTTCCGCGCCGGCCCACTCCTCCGCCGCCACTTGGCGCCGCCCCAACGGCCAGCCGCCACCCTGCGCCGCCGCAACCGCCAGCCTCTTCCACTCCCCGCCACGCCCGCCCCCCCCCACTCCGCCGCAGCCTCCGGCCAGATCGGGCCCAGACTGGCCTGCATCCTGGGCCCAAGCGCCTCCGCTCCCGATCGGATCGAGGGAGGCCCCTCGACCCCGAGCCCCGCCGCCGCCCGCCATCTCCGGCAGCCTCGCCCGGCCGCCGGGCGCCGCCACCGGCCGGACGCAGGCGCTGCGCCCGTCCTCGCCGCCCGGGCCGCCCGGGTGCCGCCGCCGCCTCTCCCTCAACCCCGCCGGCGACCGCGCCCCGGCGAGCCGCCGCCTCTCCCACGTGCTCCGGCCTCCTCCCTCACCTCCGGCGTACAGGAACTCCGGCGAACCTCGAAGAACGAGCCCGAAACCCTAGATCTGTTTTCGGGAGGTGAAAACCCACTAAGTCCCCGAGGTTGTGATTATTTTCATGCATTTTCATCGCATCATATCTCTGCATCTATAGCTCCGTTTTGCACGTGTAATATGTAAAAATGTTCGCCTCGAAGAGTAGATCATTTCATTCCATTGCATCATTTTCGTTTGAGCTCATCTTAATGCCCTAAATGCTGTTGGAAGAGTGCTATGTGATGTTAGTTTCAGATTCTTAACAGAACATGCAATTTTGTCATTTTTGCTATGATTGATGGGTGCACCCTATGAATTTGAGTCCTACATGTGTTTTGTAATATGCCATGCCATCTTTCCAGGGGTGTATGCCATGTATTTTTGTGATCTATGTGGTGACTAGCACAAGCATGCAAACTAGGTGTCTTGATGTTCCTGATTTCAGCCCCTGTTTTGCTGATATTTTGATGCCATGTTAACTTGATGCTACAGAGAGATCCATGCATATTTTGATATACCTCAGTAAGGATGTTTTGTTCTACATGTCTTGCTATATCCATCCATGCCTTTGTTTGCAATTATGGAGTGCCATAGCTTGAGTCAATCGAGCTCTACTTTTGCTATAAAATGTTCCTGGCAGATTGTTTACATGTTATTCAATTTTGCCAAGGTTGTTGTAGTTGATCCATGCACCCTATGATGTTGTTCTTGCCATGTATAGCTTATATGCCATGTCTTCTTGCTGTGGGTTGCCTTGCCATGCCATGTGTTGCTCTGTGGTGAGTGGTTCAAGCTCACCAACATGCCTACTTATCGTTGTTCCTGCCATGTTTAAATCTGTAATATAATTTGCCATGTTTACGTGGGTGCCATCATATTTTCTGATCCTTTTTGGCTTATGGTCAGTAAGGGACTTTTGTTCTATGCTTTGAGTAGATTCATGACATGCCTTTGTTTGCCATGTTAAGTTTCTGTAACATGTTGTTTCATAGCTCTAAACATTGCAACTGATGTTATTTACGCCAATGCCCAAACTGTTATTATTTGCAATCTTGCCATGTCATTTTGAGCATGTTCTAGTTGTTTCTGGAGATAGTTCAGTGTTCATGTTTTGTAATGCTTTACCTGTACATCATGCCCATGCCTTTTGTTATTATGTTGAGGTCCTGTAGCTTGTTGTTTTGGTGCTTGCCATATGCCTAGTTGCTGTTTTGGACAGATTGTTGTCATGTCTTGTATAGAGTGTATGTGTTGATCCGTTGCTCCGTTTTGAGTGTGATCTATATGAAACTTGCTTGATTTTGCATGTAGTTTCATATTATCATGTTGCATCCTTGTTTTGAGGTGTTTCCTTGATGTTTGTATGCATTTTGCACTAATGCCATGTTTATCTTGTTTTGCTCATATCTTCTAGACCGTAGCTCCGAATCTAATGAACTTTATATGTAACTTGACTAGAATTTCGTGTAGATCATCGTGGTGCATCTTAACTTGTTGTTTAACAACTTGAAAATAATGTTTATTCAGATCTGGACCAATTTCGAAATTTGCATATGAGGACTTACCGGAATTGTTATATGTTGTTTCCGGCCTCATTTAAACTTGACTTGATGTGTTGCTCTTGTTTGCATCATCTCTTGCCATGAGTAGCTTCATGTAGCTTTATCATGCATCATGCTTGTTGTGCATCATGTCATGTTCATGTGTGGTGTGTTTACTATGTTGTGTGCTTCTTCTTGTTAGTTCCCGTTTCGTTGCGATCGTGAGGATTCATTCGTCTACGCCTGGTTCGGCTTCATCCGTTCATCTTATTCATGGACTCGTTCTGCTTCCTTGCGGGATTTCAGGCAAGATGACCGCTACCCTGGATCTCACTACTATCATTGCTATGCTAGTTGCTTCGTTCTTTCGCTATGCTGCGCTACCTATCACTTGCTGCTCAAGCCATCCCAAATTGCCATGTCAGCCTCTAACCTTTTGCACCCTTCCTAGCAAACCGTTGTTTGGCTATGTTACCGCTTTGCTCAGCCCTCTTATAGCGTTGTTAGTTGCAGGTGAAGATGAAGTTTGTTCCTTGTTGAACATGGAGATGTTGTTCCTTGTTGGAACATGTTTACTTGTTGGGATATCACAATATATCTTATTTTATTAATGCATCTATATACTTGGTAAAGGGTGGAAGGCTCGGCCTTATGCCTGGTGTTTTGTTCCACTCTTGCCTCCCTAGTTTCCGTCATATCGGTATTATGTTCCCGGATTTTGCGTCCCTAACGCGGTCGGGTGATTTATGGGACCCCCTTGACAGTTCGCTTTGAATAAGACTTTTCCAGCAAGGCCCAACATTGGTTTTACCATTTGCCTCACCACCACCTACCTTTTCCCTTGGGAGTCGCTCTCTCGAGGGTCATCTTTATTTAGCCCCCCGACCGGTGCTTCTCTAAGTGCTGGCCCGAACCGAGTAGATCATGGGCCCCTCGTGGCAACTCGAGGTTTGGTTTTACTCGTAGGATGTCTCATCCGTGTTGCCTCGAGAACGAGATATGTGCAGCTCCTATCGGGATTGTCGGCGATCGGGCGGCTTTGCTGGACTTGTTTTATTCTTTGTCGAATTGTCTTGTAGCCGGATTTCGAGACTGATCGGTCTTCCGGGAGAAGGAATATCCTTCGTTGATCGCGAGAGCTTATCATGGGCTAAGTTGGGACACCCTGCAGGGTATAAACTTTCAAAGCCGTGCCAGCGGTTATGTGGCAGATGGGAATTTGTTAATGTCCGGTTGTAGAAAACCCGAAGTTGATCTTAATTAAAATA
Source organism: Aegilops longissima (assembly GCA_021605205.1). Classification (NCBI taxonomy): domain Eukaryota; kingdom Viridiplantae; phylum Streptophyta; class Magnoliopsida; order Poales; family Poaceae; genus Aegilops; species Aegilops longissima. The sequence continues at coordinate 688,964,662 of CM038677.1, read as the reverse complement.
CACCAACCGTGTGTAACCGTGAGTGTCTCTTTTCGGGTTGATCGAGAGGAGAACACAGTTTCGGGTTATGTCGACGTAAGTAGGAGTTCGGATCACTTCTTGATCATTACTAGTTGACGACTGCCTTTGTTTCTCTTCTCGCCTCATTTATGTATGTTAGCCACCATATATGCTTAGTCTCTGCTGCAACCTCACCACTTTACCCCTTCCTTTCCCATTAAGCTTTGCTAGTCTTGATACCCATGGTAATGGGATTGCTGAGTCCTCGTGGCTCACAGATTACTACACCCCCAGTTGCAGTTACAGGTCGTGCGATGACCATGACGCGAGAGCGATGCTTGCTTGTCTTGAGTTCTTCTTCTGCTTCTTCTCCGATCAGGGGATAGGTTCCAGGTCGGCAGCCTGGGCTAGCAGGGTGGATGTCGTTGAGTTTCTGTTTATGTTTCATCCGTAGTCGGATGTTGATCTTGTATATGATATTGATGTATTCTTGTGGCATTTGTGCCTTATGTATGTATCCCCACTATTATGTAATGTTGATGTAATGATATCCACCTTGCAAAAGCGTTTCAATATGCGGGTCTATCCTTGGTGGGACCTTCGAGTTCCTTTTGGATAGGGTCGCATATTGGGCGTGACCAAGTTGGTATCGAGCCTCGACCAACCCTAGGAGCCCCTTGATTGATCGTGTAGTTTGGCCGTTGTCGAGTCTAGAAAAACTATTTTGAGTCTAGTTATATCGAGAGTAGGAATTCTTTTACTCCTCGCGCCTTCGTCGCTCTGGTAAGGAATCTTGACGAGGTGTTTTGAACTACTCCTCTTCCCATTCAAATTTTTCTTTAGGATCACGCAGTTGGTTTTCCGATAGTTGTTTCTCAGCTCTTTTCATCCGGTGCATTTCTCGTCAAGTTGACCCGAGCCTCTTCATCTTTGCAAGTTCAATCCTCAGCTATTTTCGATCGATGTTGTTTCCCTGTCCGAAGTTGTCTTTGTTTTTCCCACCCGCCCACCCTTCTTCTTGTCGGAACCGGAGTCCGCTATTGAGTATCCTTCTACTCCTGCGAAATCTTTGCTTTCTTTCTGCAGTGATTTCAACCGGTGTTTTTCTCTTCAAGATATTCGTCGATTTCCCCTTCCAAGTTGCCTTTGTTTTCCCGCCCTCCCACCCTTTTTGTTCCCGGAGTCTGAGTCTCTCTCGACCATCTATCTCATTCGTGCAGAGCCTCTTCAGTCTTTCGTAAATTATCTCAACCGGTGAATTCTCATCTCGTTCGTCATTCTTCATCTCTTTTTCTTTTCCGACGGATTCAATTCAAGTTTTTCGGGTTGATCACATTCTTTTCCTCGGATCAAGTGTTCTCTTTGCTCGTTCGCCTCTCGCCAGTTTATCCTTCCGGAGTGCTCAAGGCATATCAAGGGATTCGTCTGGGTTTGATTTAATGCGGGGTTGTCACCTCATTCAAATATTTCAATCGTTCCGGTGCATCGTCTACCTCTTCAACAATCTTTTTCAACGGTGTTTTCTCTTTAGTGGGCCCTAACCCACAGGTCTTTTCCCAGGATCTTACCTGACTCTTCTAATTTCCCCGGAGTTATTCTCAATTCTTTTTGAAGTTTGACGTAAGAATGAATTTCATCAGTCAGATGCCTTTTCAAGATCGATTTCAAACCATTTCATTGTTGGCTCAACCTCTTCGCTTTTCATTCTTCCGGAGTATCTCATTAATTTTGGTGGTGGTTCTCGTCGTCTTTCTCAACATTTGAAGACCGTCGTAGATTTTTCTCTTAAATCTTGTCCGTCCTCCCGGAGATTCATGGTGCTAGCTCGATGTTATCCTATCTAATTGTTTCCAGTCATGCAAATTCTTTTCATCCATCCGGAGTATGTCAGAAGTTGATTTCCATTTCTTTTAACCGGAGGCCGTCATTCCAGAAGAATTCTTTGTCCTCACATTTCAGCTATCGTTATCCGATTATTCCGGTGCTTCGTTCAAGTGTTCTTTAATCAGCTCATGATCTCTTTTTTCTTTTGCATCTAAATCCCCTCGAGCATATTTGTTTTTCTAATTCTTCCCGGCGGTTCACCCTCTTTCATCAGTCATTTTCGAATTCTAACGGTGGTTCGTTCAAGATTCTTTTTCTTTGATTATCACAGTAATCCATTCGTTCTTTTCAATCTTACCGGTGGTTCATGAAGACTTTCTCAAGTTTTGTGTGATGTTTCCCCTTAATCCTTTTTCAACGAGAATAAGTATTATGCCAAATCCATTGCTTGTCATCAATTTAATTTGATGAAGGATAAGCATACAATAAATCTTATTCTTATTTCATCCAAGTGATTAATCCCTTCCTTCAGAGTTTGTTCTTGAGGAATAAATTCTACTTCCAAGTGTTTTCATCTTTTTCTTTTCCGGACTTCAAATTTCCTCGGCCATTTCGTCGGAACCTCCATCGGAATCATCGCAAGGCTTTAGTCTTATTTGTTTTCCCTTCATTCTATCTCATCATCCTTTCGTTACCGGAGTTCTTCGTGGTGGTTCTTCATGATTTAATTCTTCCTTCAAGAGTTCATCAAGATATTGTTGGCGGAGTTCAAGTATCTTTTCTTCTCGCGTCTCGAAGTGCAATTAATTCTCCATATTCCTTTGAAGTGGAGTTTTGCATTTGTTCGTTCTTCTCAGTTATCCAATCATTTCCGTTGTGGTCGGAGAGCACCTCATAATTTTGAGATGTTATCTATAACTCCACAGCAAGCAATTTTTCTTTTTGTTGTTGAATTTACAACAACTCCGTTCAATGCTTCCTTCTAAGGATGCTTTCTATTTCATGCGTGGCACAAGTTGTCATTTTCTTCTTCGTTCTTTCATTCAACTTTTTTCAATTCTTTCCGGAGGTTGTGTGTCTTGTATTCATCAAGTATCATTCCATCCTCTCAAGCTCGCGTTCCATTCCTTCATTGTTTCAGCCGGAGTGCTGCCAAAATCCTTTCAGTCCTATTCATTTCTTATCTCGTTCGAACCGGAGTGGGTTCATAGCCTATCTGATTCTGTGAGCTTTCGATTCTCGTCATTCTCGCCGTTCCTCTCTTTTTCTCGAGTGCTCTCGATTCTTTGCTTCTTTGCTTGAGTTCTTGTTTCACCTCTTCCTTTTTCCCTTCCGTCTCGGTCCTAAGATCTCGGGACGAGATCTCTTGTTAGTGGAGGAGTGTTGTAACGCCCCGGATTCGATGCGCCAGGTGTTCGTCAGTTATTCGTCGGTGTTGCCATGTCATTTGCTTGCGTGTTGCACTTTGCCATGTCATCATCTGCATTTCATATCTTGTCATCATGTGCATATCATTTTGCATACGTGTTCGTCTCATGCATCCGAGCATTTTTCCCGTTGTCCGTTTTGGAATCCGGCAATCCTATGTCTCCCGGCGCCCCCTTTTACCTCTTTTCGTGTGCGGGTGTTAAACAGTCTCGGAATGGACCGAGGTTTGTCAAGCGGCCTTGGTATAGCACCGGTAGACCGCCTGTCAAGTTTCGGATCATTTGAGGTCGTTTGATACTCCAACGGTTAACCGGTAACCATAAAAGCCTCTTTGTGTTGCAGCCCAACACCCTTCCAAAGTGGCTCAAAACCCACCAAACTCCCTCCATGCTCTCGGTCGTTCGATCACGATCGCGGCTTGAAACCGCACCTCATTTGGACTCTCCTAACTCCTCCTCGTGTCCGGAGCCTTCCGATCGTGATCCAGGGTCCGAAACAGAGCAAAACCCTAACCCTAGCCTCCTTTTCTATTTATAGGCGCCTCCCTGCCATTTTGGCCTCCTACCTACCCCTCCTCAATTTCCATGATCGCCGCCGCCTCCTCTTCGTTTTCCGCGGCCGCTCCTCCGCCGCCACTTGGCGCCGCCCAACGGCCAGCCGCCACCCTGCGCCGCAAGCAACCGCCAGCCTCCTCCACTCCCGGCCGCGCCACGCCCCCCCCCCACTCCGCCGCCATGCTCCTCCCGGCCAGATCGGGCCCCTGGGCAGATCTCCCAGGCCCAAGCGCCTCCGCTCCCGATCGGATCGAGGAGAGCCCTCGACCCGAGCCCCGCCGCCCGCCATCTCCGGCAGCCTCGCCCGCGCCGGAGCGCCGCCACCGACCGGACGCGCTGGCAGCGGCGCCCGTCCTCGCCGCCCGGCCCTTGGTGGTGCCGCCGCCTCTCCCTCAACCCCGCGGCGATCCGCGCCCGGCGAGCCGCCGCCTCTCCCACGTGCTCGGCCTCCTCCCTCACCTTGGCGACAGAACTCCGCGAACCTCGAAGAACGAGCCCGAAACCCTAGATCTGTTTTGGAGGTGAAAACCCACTAAGTCCCCGAGGTTGTGATTATTTTCATGCATTTTCATCGCATCATATCTCTGCATCTATAGCTCCGTTTTGCACGTGTAATATGTCAAAATGTTCGACTCGAAGAGTAGATCATTTCATTCCATTGCATCAGTTTCGTTTGAGCTCATCTTAATGCCCGAAATGCTGTTGGAAGAGTGCTATGTGATGTTAGTTTCAGATTCTTAACAGAACATGCACTTTTGTCATTTTTGCCATGATTGATGGGTGCACCCTATGAATTTGAGTCCTACATGTGTTTTGTAATATGCCATGCCATCTTTCCAGGGGTGTATGCCATGTATTTTTGTGATCTATGTGGTGACTAGCACAAGCATGCAAACTAGGTGTCTTGATGTTGCTGATTTCAGCCCCTGTTTTGCTGATATTTTGATGCCATGTTAACTTGATGCTACAGAGAGATCCATGCATATTTTGAGATACTTCAGTGAGGATGTTTTGTTCTACATGTCTTGCTCTATCCATCCATGCCTTTGTTTGCAATTATGGAGTGCCATAGCTTGAGTCAATCGAGCTCTACTTTTGCTATAAAATGTTCCTGGCAGATTGTTTACATGTTATTCAATTTTGCCAAGGTTATTGTAGTTGATCCATACACCCTATGATGTTGTTCTTGCCATGTATAGCTTCTATGCCATGTCTTCTTGCTGTGGGTTGCCTTGCCATGCCATGTGTTGCTCTGTGGTGAGTGGTTCAAGCTCACCAACATGCCTACTTATCGTTGTTCCTGCCATGTTTAAATCTGTAATATAACTTGCCATGTTTACGTGGGTGCCATCATATTTTCTGATCCTTTTTGTCTTATGGTCAGTAAGGGACTTTTGTTCTATGCTTTGAGTAGATTCATGCCATGCCTTTGTTTGCCATGTTAAGTTCCTGTAACATGTTGTTTCATAGCTCTAAATATTGCAACTTTGATGTTATTTACGCCAATGCCCAAACTGTTATTATTTGCAATCTTGCCATGTCATTTTGAGCATGTTCTAGTTGTTTCTGGAGATAGTTCAGTGTTCATGTTTTGTAATGCTTTACCTGTACATCATGCCCATGCCTTTTGTTATTATGTTGAGGTCCTGTAGCTTGTTGTTTTGGTGCTTGCAATATGCCTAGTTGCTGTTTTGGACAGATTGTTGTCATGTCTTGTATAGAGTGTATGTGTTGATCCGTTGCTCCGTTTTGAGTGTGCTCTATATGAAACTTGCTTGATTTTGCATGTAGTTTCATATTATCATGTTGCATCCTTGTTTTGAGGTGTTTGCTTGATGTTTGTATGCATTTTGCACTAATGCCATGTTTATCTTGTTTTGCTCATATCTTCTAGACCGTAGCTCCGAATCTAATGAACTTTATATGTAACTTGACTAGAATTTCGTGTAGATCATCGTGGTGCATCTTAACTTGCTGTTTAACAACTTGAACATAATGTTTATTCAAATCTGGACCAATTTTGAAATTTGCATATGAGGACTTACCGGAATTGTTATATGTTGTTTCCGGCCTCATTTAAACTTGACTTGATGTGTTGCTCTTGTTTGCATCATCTCTTGCCATGAGTAGCTTCATGTAGCTTTGTCATGCATCATGCTTGTTGTGCATCATGTCATGTTCATGTGTGGTGTGTTTACTATGTTGTGTGCTTCTTCTTGTTAGTTCCCGCTTCGTATGCGATCTTGAGGATTCATTCGCTCACGCTTGGTTCGGCTTCATCCGTTCATCTTCTTCATGGACTCGTTCTTCTTCCTTGCGGGATTTCAGGCAAGATGACCGCTACCTGGACCTCACTACTATCATTGCTATGCTAGTTGCTTCGTTCTTTCGCTATGCTGCGCTACCTATCACTTCTGCTCAAGCCATCCCAAATTGCCATGTCGCCTCTAACCTTTTGCACCCTTCCTAGCAAACCGTTGTTTGGCTATGTTACCGCTTTGCTCAGCCCTCTTATAGCGTTGTTAGTTGCAGGTGAAGATGAAGTTTGTTCCTTGTTGAACATGGAGATGTTGTTCCTTGTTGGAACATGTTTACTTGTTGGGATATCACAATATATCTTATTTAATTAATGCATCTATATACTTGGTAAAGGGTGGAAGGCTCGGCCTTATGCCTGGTGTTTTGTTCCACTCTTGCCGCCCTAGTTTCCGTCATATCGGTATTATGTTCCCGGATTTTGCGTCCCTAACGCGGTCGGGTGATTTATGGGACCCCTTGACAGTTCGCTTTGAATAAGACTTTTCAAAGAAGGCCCAACATTGGTTTTACCATTTGCCTCACCACCACCTACCTTTTCCCTTGGGAGTCGCTCTCGAGGGTCATCTTTATTTAGCCCCCGGACCAGTGCTTCTCTAAGTGCTGGCCCGAACCGAGTAGATCTGGGGCCCCTCGTGGCAACTCGAGGTTTGGTTTTACTCGTAGGATGTCTCATCCGTGTTGCCCCGAGAACGAGATATGTGCAGCTCCTATCGGGATTGTCGGCGCATCGGGCGGCTTTGCTGGACTTGTTTTATTGCTGTCGAAATGTCTTGTAGCCGGATTCCGAGATCGATCGTGTCTTCCGGGAGAAGGAATATCCTTCGTTGATCGCGAGAGCTTATCATGGGCTGTTGGGACACCCCCGCAGGTATAAACTTTCAAAGCCGTGCCCGCGGTTATGTGGCAGATGGGAATTTGTTAATGTCCGGTTGTAGAAAACCCGAAGTTGATCTTAACTAAAAGACACCAACCGTGTGTAACCGTGAGTGTCTCTTTTCGGGTTGATCGAGAGGAGAACACGGTTTCGGGTTATGTCGACGTAAGTAGGAGTTCAGGATCACTTCTTGATCATTACTAGTTGACGACCGTTCCTTTGTTTCTCTTCTCGCTCTCATTTGCGTATGTTAGCCACCATATATGCTTAGCGCTGCTGCAACCTCACCACTTTACCCCTTCCTTTCCCATTAAGCTTTGCTAGTCTTGATACCCATGGTAATGGGATTGCTGAGTCCTCGTGGCTCACAGATTACTACACCCCGATTGCCAGTACAGTCGTATGCGATGACCATGACGCGAGAGCGATGCTTGCTTGTCTTGAGTTCTTCTTACGCTTCTTCTCCGATCGGGGATAGGTTCCGGTCGGCAGCACTGGGCTAAAGGTGGTGGATGTCGTTGAGTTTTGTTTATGTTTCATCCGTAGTCGGATGTTGATCTTGTATATGATATTGATGTATTCTTGTGGCATTTGTGCCTTATGTATGTATCCCCACTATTATGTAATGTTGATGTAATGATATCCACCTTGCAAAAGCGTTTCAATATGCGGGTCTATCCTTGGTGGGACCTTCGAGTTCCTTTTGGATAGGGTCGCATATTGGGCGTGACAAAAGGGCTGGCAGGGCGCCGCGCCGGCCGCGCAAAGGACCGCGGCGGAGGACGAGGCCCCGCACCCGCACCAGCTAGGCGGGGGGAGGGGGATCCGAGCCGGAGCAGACGCACCACGCCCCGAGCCAGGGGCAGGCAGAGAGCCCGAGGAAGACGAGATCCCCCCACCCGCCGCCGCCGCCTCCCAAGGGTCCACCGCTGGAGAGAGGGAGGCCCCAGATCCGGATCCTTGCGGACCAGAACCAGGCGCACGCTCCCGCTCCGAGCGCTGAAGCCACTCGACCAGCCGCCCACGCCGCGCGGTCGCGAGCCACCTGCTCACGAGCCGCCTGCTCCACCTCCAGCTTGGAGCGGAGCGAAGCCTCGAGCTCCAGATCCGCCGCAGAGCCCGGGGAATCCTCCCGCCGACACTTACTACCCCGAAACCGCATCACAGGACGAGGCCCGCGACTTATCCATGGTGAGCACCGCAGCGAAGGAGAGAAGAAGGGGAGGGAGAAGGCTAGATCTGACGAGGCGACGAATGCGGAGACGGTGGCGACTTAAATCAGCGGCGAAAGCCGGAAACCCTAACAGGGGATGGAGGAGCCGCGGGGGATCCATAAATACCCAGACCGAGCCGTGCCACCTTGGACCAGATGGGCCAAGCGGGCCTGGGGAAGAGGGGGGGGCCCAAATTAGAAGGAGGGCGCACTGGGTCCACAGAAAGGAGAGGGGGAAATCGTCAACTGACGCCAGAGGGGGGGGAGGGCTGACAGGCCAAAACAAAATCGCGAGGCCCAACTGGCCCAACAGCCGATCCAGCCCGCAACCCACTGGTCAACGGGAAGGAGACCAGATCTAGGGCAAGCGGAGCCAGCTCCGACCCCCCGGCGCGCGCGCGGCCGGCGGGGGAAGCCGAGCCAGACGCAGAGGGGGGGGGGAGGAGCACACCACACCCGTAGCGGCACCCAAAATCTCAGGAACAGACGAGAAGCAGGGGACCTTACCAGATTTGCGCCGATGACGAGGGGAAACCCTAACCCAGCCATCACCAGACGACAATGGTTAACGGCCGACCGACCCGGAGCGAACTTATGGGGCGGCGCAGTGGCGGGGGCAAGCTCGCACCGGCGCTGCGGCCGGGGAGAAGGAGCCTCATCCGATGAGTCATCCTCATCGGGCGCGAGAGCCCAGAAACGGGAGCCCAGCAGGGACGGAGAAGGCACCGGAGCGCAACCCACAGCTGAGCGAGCGGGGGGGGGGGAGGGGGGAGCATCCAGACGCGGGGGGAAGGGGAGAATCGGGGCCCAGGCCATCACCGGAGCGGCCAAGGGCGGCGACGGAGGAGCAAGGAAGGGGGAGAAGCTTCCCGGGGAGAGGAGGAGCGAGAGGGGAAAGGAGAGCCATGTTATCCCATGCTCTGGGGCTCTTAATCACGGAATAGGATGAGGAGCGCGTGAGGACGCCCATGTCTACCAAGCCACTCGGTAGTCCAGCATTGATCGTATGCGGTCATTCTTTATTAGTGTTTTTCTTTCTTTGCGAATATTAGGTACTAGTGTGTTGCCGAGCTAGATCCCATCTAGGTCAGACGGTGGGACATGCGAACCGAGTCCCTATCTTTGAGTTATGTATAAAATAGGCGTTCAAAAAAAGAAGGCAAAAAGTTCAAAATAACTCCGAATAAATTGATCGTATGCGGTCATTCTTTATTAGTGTTTTCTTTTCTTTGCGAATATTAGGTACTAGTGTGTTGCCGAGCTAGATCCCATTTAGGTCAGACGGTGGGACATGCGAACCGAGTCCTTATCTTTGAGTTATGTATAAAATAGGCGTTCAAAAAAAGAAGGCAAAAAGTTCAAAATAACTCCGAATAAATACTACACTGTCTCAGAAAAATGTTTCAATTTTTGTATTCATGTTTCTCAAAGGAAAATTTCCTTTCGTGTTTGTTGTCTCGGAGCGCACGGCCCAGGGTAGCAGTACCAGGCACTGCCCAGCGTACACCTGTCCATGGCCCACCCGTCAGTGAGACAGCACTTCCCGTAATAATAATAAAAGAAAAAGAAGACCATAGACCCGCAGGAGTGGAGGCAATCAAAACCGTTGATTTGAAATAAAGCAGCGGTACTGAGTAGATCGGCGCCGTCCGCTCCGTGGCCGCTCCGCTATTTATACGCCCCCAACCCCTCCCCTCCAGAGCACACCACCACAAGCTAGCAGCTTCCTTCTTCCCATCCCAAACCAACCACTCTCTTTTTTGCTTTTGGTAGACGTACGCGACCCGAGCGAGTAGCAGCAACTCCCCATCTGCTATTTCGTTTCGTTTTGATTCTCTGGTTCTGCTGTTTGGATGTTTCTCTTGCGTTGGTTTGGTTTTCTTGAACTGAATGTTCTCCTCCGTGATTCTTGATGCGCCGGTGATGGCAAGAGCTCGGTGAGCAAGAGCTGCCTGCATGCGTGCCGGATGTATCAGGCCGGCCGCAGATCGTAGCTCGACTGCCTGAGGCAGGTTTTCGTTGTTCTTCCCCGTCAGGAGCTTTGTGTGGCTGATCGATCAGCACTTGGTGCAACATCTTCTGGTTTTTTCAGTCACACTTATTCTTGTTGTTTTCCTCTTCTTGTGGTGCTCTTGCGTTTCAACTTTCTTTTACCGGCAAGACGGCATACGGGCGTGGAGACGAGGTTCAAGAACCCGTTCGTCTACTCGTCCGCGCGGGTCATGCATGCTCCAGATCTGTGTGCTGTTCAAAACCCTGCACGCCCCATCTTTTGCTCTGTGCTTTTCTTGAGGTTTTCTCCGTCCGGAGTGCTGCGCTCATCCGTGGCTCTGTTTTTTTTCCGTTTCTTCTCGTTTGGAATGGTCTCCTCTCCCCCATGGTTGGCGTTTCTTGCATGCGACCATACATACATACGCCGATGATGATGCATAGATATGCAGATGTGCTTCGCACAAGTGACCGCAATCAATTTCCCAATCTGAGGCGGCGGCCGTACGTCGTTTCTCAACCTGTTGGTTTCTTTGCGAGAAGACCTTCCCCCATGATTCTTGTTTGTTTCTCGCGACCATACATACGACACGCCGGTGAGGATGCATACATCTGCAGATGTGCCACGCACAAGTGATAGCAATTAATTAATTTCTTCATCTGAGGTTGTCGTTTCGCAACCTATTCGTTTTCGTTTGATGATGATGCGTACAGCCAGTGGATTTCTTTCTTTCTTGGCCGAGATGCCAAGACCTTCTTTTCTCCTCCGTGCTCTGATCGCCTGGTCCGGTCGCACAACAGCTGAGAGAGAGGCAGGCTTCTTTGTAATTTTGTCTGGACGTTGGCACCGGGGTCAGAGAAGATCAACCTGACGTGCGCTCTGCCCATGCTTTATTCTCTTTTTTCTGCCTTTTCTCCCTTGGCATTGGAAGTTGTTCGTCTTGGCGTTTCTTTTACACGTACGGGTGCCATGCATGATCAGCTCAAGCAGTTGTGAGGAATGGTCTCTGTCTTGTTCCGTTTGTTGGTTGGTAGTGCTCTGCTGCACCCGCACTCAGTCTTTCCTGCCCTGCATGCTTTTGCTTTGGTCTACCTTCTCTACGTACGTTCCTTTGGTAAAGATGTCAGGGTGGCAGCTATGATGCCTGCCTTCCGCGCGCGGCAAGAAATCGTTTCAGTCTTTTACATACTTGTCTCTGGTCTTTGTCTTTGGCCAATGATGCATAAATACATGAATAAGTAAAATACTCCGACTCTCCCCATGCGGAAAACTTTTAAAATCGCTGAGGCATTCACTAATTTAATTTCATCTGAACCCTTGAGTTTTTCTTCTCTTTTTTGTGGATCATCTCTTCTTACCTCAGTGATGCAAACTGTGAAAGACCTGATGCTCTGACCGCCTGGTTGATTCGCGGCGAGATTAGCTTCACAAGAGCTGAGAGGCATTTGCTCTTCTGTTTCGTTAATGTTAGCTTCCTGCATTTCTTTGGCTGTTGAAGAGTCTTCGCCTACCTTCTCTACGTTCCTTTGGTAAAGGTGTCCTGTCAGGGTGACAGCTTTGTTGTCTGACGCGGTAAGAAATGGTCTTCTGGACGTACCAGAAACATTGTTTCAGCATTTTACTTCTCCGTGTTTTTCATCCCGTTTTTATTTCCAGAATTCTCTCCTCTCACGTCCCATTATTTTCATCCTGCCAATGATGCACAAAAACATGAATAAGTAAAATACTCCGACTCACCCCATGCGGAAAACTTTTAACATCGCTGAGGCATTCAGTAATTTAATTTTCAGTATTTCTTTTGCCAAGAAATCCTCTGGACGTCGTACCCGAAACATTGTTTCAGTATTTTGCTTCTATGTGTTTTTCATCCCGTTTTGAATTCTCTCCTCTCACGCACCATTATTTTCATCCTGCCAATGATGCACAAAAACATGAATAAGTAAAATACTCCGACTCACCCCATGCGGAAAACTTTTAACATCGCTGAGGCATTCACTAATTTAAATTGGACCATTGAGTTTTTCTTGTTCTACGCTACTTTCCATCCAGGTTTCTTCAATTTATTTACCAAAAACAGCTGCTTCCTGACTGGATAGGCAAATTTTACTGTTGTCTATGATGAGGTGTCGTTAGCGGTTTGACGCTACGTGAAAACACGATGACATTACTGAGACATGGTTATTTTTTTGGCCGATGTGATGTATAATCATGTAGTCAACATGAGGGCTAAAATTTCTTTGTTACTCGAACGAGATGCCAACAAGTTCTTCCACCTCTTGACAGTTGGTATTTCTTCTCTCATCGCCCGGTCCGGTAGCACGAACACCAGCTTCTTTTTAGTCTTGTCTGGACGTTGGCATCGGGATCAGAGAAGATCAACCTGACGTCCGCTCTGACCATGGCCATGCTTTTTTCTCTTTTTTGTGCCCCTCCTGCAGTGCAGCCATGGCTGGGCTGGCTCTTTTTTCCCTTGCCTCTCGGTGCTGGTGCTTGCATGGGTTCCATGTTGAATGCGCAGTCGTGGTACCATGCCATGCATGGTGGTCTCTTCCTTGTTGGTAGTGACACGCGCGCGCAGTCTTCCCTGCCCTTCTTTTGCTTTGGAGCAGTACTACTCCTTCCTTCCTTTGTAGATTTCTCTTTTTCGTCATCTTTCCCCTTGGACGATCTCTTCTTACCTCAATGATCCAAATTAACACTGTTTGTCTTGAGGATTCCTCGTCTACCTTCCTTTGCCAAAGAAAAGAAATGAGCACGTACCAAAAACGTCCATCTGCAGTTTCTTTTACTCCTCTGTTTCTTCTCTCTCCCATTCGATTTAATTTCTTTTGTCTTTGGCCAATGATGCATAAATACATGAATAAGTAAAATATCCGACTCACCCCATGCGGAAAACTTTTAGCTGAGGCATTCAGTAATTTCGTTTGAACCATTGCGTTTTTTCTTCTTCTGTATGCACTCTCTATCCAGTTCTCCCAAATCTGAGGTGCACGACGGACCGTCGTTTCCAACGGTTTCGTTCTGATGTGCCGATGATGTGATCATGCATGTAGTTTGAACCAGTGGGAGATCTTCTTCTCTCCGCCGGCACACGTACTGGTGGATTTGTTTCTTGCTAGAGATGCCAAGTTCTTCCTTCTCGTACAATTTTATTCTCTCTGTTCAACCGTGCTTGATGATGCTCTGAGAGTTATGCTGCTTTTTTTAGAAGATCAACCTACTGCAGGCGGGCTACGTTCTGTCCAACATGCTTTATTCTCTTTTTCTGCCCCTCGTTCAGCCAGGGCTCTCTGCTTTTTCCGTTTCCCTACTCCTCTGTTTTCTCTCTCTCTCCCATTCGATTTAACTTCCTTTGAGTGTGCCAATGATGCCTAAATACATGAATAAGTAAAATACTCTGACTCTCCCATGCGGAAAGCTTTCAACATAGCTGAGGCATTCACTAATTTAATTCGCACCTAGTGATTTTCACTTCTGTATGTACTTTCTATCCAGCTTTCTTCACTTTTTTTTTTTTACCAAAAGAGGCTACGGAGTACTGACTGGATAGACCAAATTAATTAACGTCTATGATGAAGTGTCCTTAGCGGGTTGATGCTAGCTAGTATGTGAAAATGCAATGACATCTCTGAGACATCCAGACTTCTTTGATTGCTTCCATGAATTTATCTTTTGTTATCTGGGCCGTTGATGTATTTTGTTCAATACCGCACCGATGTGCCACGTGGAAGATAACAATACACATCCTTGTACTTTTCTCCTGTACGATATTTTTGTTTCCTGTCTTTGGCCAAAGATGCTTTTACTACATGAAGTAGTAAAATACTCTGAACCGCAACATGCAGAAAGCTTTTAAGATAGCAGAGGCCTTCAGTAATTTAATTTGCTATCCTGAGTTTAATACTACTTTCTGTCCAGTTTTCTGCACTTCTTTTAAAGATAACCAAATAAATTAATGTATATGATGAAGTGTCCTTACTCCTTAGCAGTATGTGAAAAATGAAATGACATGCAATTCATGAATTAATTTTGGTTTTGTTGGCCGTTGATGTAGTAGTATCTCAGTATCGTTCTGATGTGCCGCGTGTAAGATAGCAATACACTGAGGCCATTCGAGCAGCCGACATTCAACTTGTAGTATCTCACTGATCTTTATTCTTGTTCGCCGCTCTCTGTTGGTTTTGCTGAAACCTCTTGTGTTCTGTTTCCGATGATATCCTAAAGTAAAATATCTGACACGCGTGTGATGAAAGCATTGCTGCGTGAGCTATGGCTGTAACCTCTTCTTTTTTATGGATAGGCCGGTGATAGAACTATTAGCTGTACTGAAAACTATATTTTGCTCTTGTTCAGTTGTCTGTCTTTGGTTTGTGTCTCTGGCTGATCGGCTTTACCAACACACCACTTATTACCAGTCCAGCTTCTTTAATTTTTGAAGCATCAAAGAACACAACCCTAAGAACTTACTCTTTGACACAAGGCCAATGATTAGTGATACAATCCAACCTTGAATCAATGTGATGTTCATTGGTATGAGAAGATGTTTCCATGACTAAATGAGGCCTAATATAAAATATATTGCTTAACCTTGACTCCTTGAGTATGCATGTCTGTGCTATAAGAGTTGTAATATTGTTGAAATTCGTTTTGCTGCTGAAATTCTGTACAAAATTTGCCAAACTCTGTCTTACAAAATTGGCCAAACACTTGCTCTGTTTTTTTATAATGTTTTGTACAAAAAATGTTCTTTTGAAGTGAGCAGTTTGTTTTCTGAGTCATTCTTTTGAAAAAAATCTCACATCTTCCTTTTCATGCATTGGCCAGTGATGCAACAGTGAATTCTACTGACAACTCTGACATTTGAGTTACCTGAAGTGCAAAATAGACTAATGCGTCTCTGAGGCCTTCTCCTTATCTCAGTGATATTGGTCCTTGTTTTCATGGAACTTACATTTAAACTTGAGCTACTCCTATTTGTATACAAGTGATGTTTCTCTCTTCGTTGATTTTCCTAAAACCGCTGCTGTTCATTGGCCGATGATATCTTACAAGTAAAATATCTGACAAACTTGTGCTGTAAACTGTACATTGCTGAGGCCGTGGGCAACCCGCAGACCATTTATAGGCCCAACTTCCTTACACGCAATGACCATATCGTGCTCATTTTGTTACGATTGGGCATTTGAGTAATTTGTACAGTGTTGGCAGCTTTCGTCTTTTGAATGATTTCAACTTCTCCACCCGACCAAATTTCAAATTTTCAGCATTTGTAATTTTCTTAGGGGCTGATGATGTGAACACAGTTCAATTTGATCTAAGGGCCTGATATCTTGGCCCATTTTCAACATGAAATAAACTTCATTTCCCCTGAGGCCATAGATGAGAATACTTCTTTCAGTACTTTTTGCTGATTAGTTCTCACACTGTTGAATATTTCATTTTTGTTTGCCTTTGGCCAATGATGCATTCAGTTCTTTCTGCCCAGTTTTGTCAACTTCTTTTAGCAAAAATAGCAGCTCCTTAGCGGTTTGATGCTTGCTACTGTGTGAAATTCAAATACATGCCTGAGACCTCCTGACTTTCTTTGATTGCTTCCATGAATTAATTTTGGTTTTGTTGGCTGTTGATGTACAGTGAGGCCATTCAATTGTTATGGCTGCATGCATCGTCCAGATGTAGAGGCAGGGGGCCATCCTCCTTTTCTTAGGGCCTGTTTGGTAATCCACCGTCTCCACAAATCTGGCGGAGCACCAATTCCCCCGCTCTGAAATTTTGAACTGCAGCCCGCTCCGCTCCGTGGCAGAGTTGTGGAGTGGAGGGGCTTTGAACAGGCACTTAAAAGAAAATTCAATTGTTATGGCATGCAGATGAGTTTGTTGGTACTTATATTCTGTGTTCATTTACCCCTCAACTTCCTATAACATTTGTACACCTTGGGTATTTTTATTTCAGGCCAATGATTAGAAAGATTGTACCTTGAACCAATGTGCTTTCCATTGGTATGAGAATCCATAACTATATGAGGCCTGTAGAACTTTGTGTACGCATGGCTGTGCTATACAAGTAGTAATTTATCTTTCTGATTTACACAGTCTGAATTCGTTTTGCTGTGCTATACAAGTAGAAAATTGATAGGAAATTGGCCAAACACTTTATGATTTTTATAATGTTTTGTAGAAATTGCACTTAACAATTGGATTTTAATTCTAGCTAGTCATTTTTTTTGTTTCTTTTCACTATGTACTAAAGAGCTGTCCGGCTTGCATCTCCATCTTTTTTGTGGCTCTTCTGTTCCGTTTCTTTTCGTTCGGAATGGTCTCAGCGAGTCGCTTCCCCAACGAAGCCTGTTTCTTGCGACCATCAACTGATGACAATGCGTATATTTGCAGATGTGCGACGCACAAGTGATAGTAATCAATTTCGACTCACCGTCGTTTTACATCCTTTCGTTTCTTGTTGGGCTCAGAGAAGATCAACTTCTGCTGGATGCGTTCCGAATTTTTCGTTTGGATTATTTTGGATGTGCCGATGGTGTCTTGATGTAGTTTGAACCAGTAGCCGATGATGCATTACAAGTAAAATATTTGGCAAGCTTGTACTGTAAACTGTTGATTGCTGAGGCTGTGGGCAACCCGTTCTTGTCGTTGCTGTACTACTTTTGCTCAGTTGTCTCTGTTGGTTTGTGTCTCTGGCAAATTGGGTACCCCACTTAGGTCTTTCGAATGAGTTGGTTTGTGCAGTGTTGGCAGCTTTCATCTTTAAATGACTATATGAGACCTCAAACCATAAACCTTGAACCAATGTTGCATAACCTTGCGTATGCATGGCTGTGCTAGAAGAAAAATAATTTATCTTTCTGTGATGACCGAAAGACTGTTTGAAATCGTTTTGCTGCTGAAAATTTCTTCAGTTGTAACCAGAATTCATTGATTTTCCCAGAGAAATTACTCAATCCTTAGATCATCGTAGCAATAAATATTTTTGATTGGCCAGCAACTTGACATGTTAATACACTTATTCTGAATAAGTGAACATAAATGAGAGAGTATGTTTATGAACAAAGTTGCTTTAGTTGTTTTCATAGGACTTTTGCTGATGTTAGAACAAATTATATTTGTTTTCATAAAATTCTTGAAAAATGTAAGCTGATCAATTGGAGGCCCTAATGAGTCCGTAAATCTAATCTTGTAACTGCTCTTGTGTTTTCGTTTCCCAGATGCTGAACTCCTGACCCAATACTCTATAATTTTCTCTCATAGTATAATATACAATGATATGAATCACACAGTTTGAAACTGAACCAACTACCAACTTTAAACCGTTGCAAATGAGGTAAATTTCATGGTATACGATGTTGAATAATAATCTTTTCTGCAAAAAAAGATTGAATAATCATTGACCATTCTTATCTTTAATTGATCAGCTTACATTTTTCAAGAATGGCCAAATTTTAAAGATTACCATTGCATCATCCCTACAAGAGGTGCTTGACATACGACTTTATAGTATATACCTGATCCAATTCATAGAGCACCGGTGGGGTTTCTTTTTCTTATCTCCAAATTTACCCAACCAAGTGTTTAAGCATGTTTCCATGTCGTAGAAGTCACATTGGATCCCTGTAATATGAATTACCACACTGCACATGTATCTGGCCAGGGGGCATTGGAAAAAGAGATGATTAATTGACTCATTTTTGCAACAAAAGAGACAAAATTTCTCACAGCCCCCCCTTTTGAAGTAAAACATCTCTGGTTAAAATACTTTTTTTAGTAACTAACCAGATAAAAGTTTTTATTCTAGGAGGTATTTTTTACTTTCCATAAAAATATATTAGGACATTTCTCCCCAACAAAATAAAAGGATCTAACGCTATATTCTCCCGATCCCTCAGGGATCCAGGAAAGTTTATCTTCTTCTCTATTCAAAACAACCTTTTCGCACAACTTCAGTAACTCCTGCCACTGAGTTGCCCTATTTCCCACCAAATTTCTTATGAATTTTAGTAGGGTAAGATGAGAGTACAAAGCACCAGCTATAGTAATATGTTGATCTAAGGAAACATTATAAAGATCAGGGAAAATAACTGATAAACTTTTATTACCAATCCAATTATCTTCCCAGAATCTAGTTTTCTCCCCATTACCTATTTTAAATTTGCAACAGGCCAGAAATAGGTTTTTGCATTTCAGCACACCCTACCAGAAATGCGAGCCCCCCTGCTTCTTTTGGACCTGTCCAAAGGTGCTTTTCCCTATGTATTTATCCCACAAAACTCTTTGCCATAATCCTTTGTCATTAAAAAATTTCCATAACCATTTAGAAAGTAAGGCAATGTTCATAATATCTAGGTCCAAAATCCCTAAGCCTCCAAGGGTTTTAGGTCTACAGACTCTCTCCCAAGCCACTAGGTGGTACTTATGTTTGTGCTCCTCCCCACTCCATAAGAAACTTGCCATTGGTCTATCCATTTTATTTTTTACTCTTGGGGTCTCATAAAAGGAGAGCATGAAAAGGATAAAACTGGTGGGGGAAGAGTTTATTAAAGTGGTTCTTCAAGCAATACTCACTGGTGCACGTCGGTCCTAAACAAACAGTTTTTTACCCCTTTCCGCGACGGCATTTGGAACCGTCGCCAAGTGAGTGTGGGCCATAGGGGGGTCCTTCCCACACGACCCAGAAACCGTCGGGGATAGGGAGCCTTGATGCATATAGTTGTCCCTGATATCTCGAATATCCCAAACGCTTCATCCTTGCTACTCGTTTGTGCTCGCATTGCCATCACAGACGGAGTTTTGTGGTTCTGCCTAAAACCAGGCAGATTCTAGGCATGGGAGCTTTCCAGGCAGATTTTGGGTAGATTCCAGGCACGGAAGATTTACATACAACAAGGATACATACAACAAGTCATCAACCCACAACGACAACGAGGATACACGTTGGATTATAGATCATTTCCAACAAAACATTCTAGTAAAGTTTTTCTCACACAACAAATAACAAAGCGATGAAATGAACTTCAGCTCAACCACTCGTCGGCGTTGGAAATGCTTGATTTGAACCAGAAGTGATTCTCTGGAAGGGCCAACTATTGTCAATCTCGAGACCAACGCAGGACTGATCATGCAGGCTGAAGCGACCTATTTGAATACCCATATTGGGACAGTAGGGAAGCATAGTAATGTCCGAGGTATAGATACAGTTGCTTCTCATAAATGGTAGTAACGTTGTGTCAACAGCAGCTGGATCGCCTTCCACCATCATTAGATAGTTTTGTCCAAGGAAGAGTGAGTTTCCTCCAAGACTTTCAATACTGAACCAGGGAGAAGGTGTTGGTGCTAGTACACCAGTATCCATCTCGAATACCCTGCAACGGATGTTGGAATAGGTCTGGAGAGTGCGACCATACGAGACAACACCTGCTTCCTTAGTAACATCAGCAGTGCCCCGTATACAAACAAGAAGAGGAGATCCATTGGAATAAGTTGCCAGATGCCACTAAGTATATGGGTCCTGCTCGTCCTCATGCTCGTGAATAAAATTTTCAAGTATAGGTGGTGGAATGTTCACAGGACCTTGGAAACACAAGAAGGTTAATTAGTAAAGGGAAACTAGCTAACCCGTATGCATGTGGATGAAACAATTAGAATTAGGTGGAAGACAAACGTACCAAAATCATGAGGATTCCATGCAAAAACAGTGCCACGAGTGGTGGCAGCAAACACAAGACCCTCGTATTGAATTGCATCACAGTACTCATCCACGTATAGAAACTGATTTTTGAGCAATATCCATCAAGTCAAACCATGAAGGACGGCAACAAGCTTGTCGAAGATAGCGACAACATAAGCATTCCTATAACCCCAAGAGAGGTTGGGAACTCGACAAATTGCTATCTTCCGTAGACGACAGTCAGCATGATCGTATTTGAACTCACGTAAAATTCCGGTGTACTCAACCTCTGGGCAGTCGTTTGAGATTTTTTAAAGTGGAACCCGATGACGAGTGTACACATTCACAACTTCCCACTCGCAGTTGTACCCAATATAAACAACTGATACGTCTCCAACGTATCTATAATTTTTGATTGCTCCATGCTACTTTATCTACTGTTTTGGACTATATTGGGCTTTATTTTCCACTTTTATATTATTTTTGGGACTAACCTATTAACCGGAGGCCCAGCCCGTAATTGCTGTTTTTTGCCTATTTCAGTGTTTCAAGAAACGGAATATCAAACGGAGTCCAAACGGAATGAAACCTTGAACGTGATTTTCTCACTTGAACGTGATCCAGAGACTTGGACCCTCACGCCAAGGAACAAAGAGGCGGTCACGAGGTGGGGCGCCCCCTAAGGCGCCCCGCCTCGTGGGCCCCTGTTGCTCCACCGACGTACTCCTTCCTCCTATATATACCTACGTACCCCCAAACGATCAGGAGGGGAGCCAAAAACCTAATTCCACCGCCGCAACTTCTGTTGGAAATATGCCCTAGAGGCAATAATAAAAGGATTATTATTATATTTCCTTGTTCATGATAATTGTCTTTTATTCATGCTATAATTGCGTTATCCGGAAATCGTAATACATGTGTGAATACTTAGACCACAATATGTCCCTTGTGAGCCTCTAGTTGACTAGCCCGTTGATCAAAAGATAGTCATGGTTTCCTGACTATGGACATTGGATGTCGAGATGGACAAGACCCAATCCTAAGCATAGCACAAGATCGTGTAGTTCGTTTGCTAGAGCTTTTCCAATGTCAAGTATTTTTCCTTAGACCATGAGATCGTGTAACTCCCGGATACCGTAGGAGTGCTTTGGGTGTACCAAACATCAGAACGTAACTGGGTGGCTATAAAGGTATACTATGGGTATCACCGAAAGTATCTGTTGGGTTGACACGGATCGAGACTGGGATTTGTCACTCCGTATGACGGAGAGGTATCTCTGGGCCCACTCGGTAATGCATCATCATAATGAGCTCAAAGTGACCAAGTGTCCGGTCACGGATCATGCATTACGGATGCGAGTAAACTGACTTGCCGATAACGAGATTGAACGAGGTATTAGGATACCGACGATCGAATCTCGGGCAAGTAACATACCGATTGACAAAGGGAATTGTATACGGGGTTGCTTGAATCCTCGACATCGTGGTTCATCCGATGAGATCATCGAGGAGCATGTGGGAGCCAACATGGGTATCCAGATCCCGCTGTTGGTTATTGACCGGAGAGCCATCTCGGTCATGTCTACGTGTCTCCCGAACCCGTAGGGTCTACACACTTAAGGTTCGGTGACGCTAAGGTTGTAGAGATATAAGTATGCAGCAAACCGAAAGTTGTTCGGAGTCCCGGATGAGATCCCGGACGTCCCGAGGAGTTCCGGAATGGTCCGGAGGTAAAGAATTATATATGGGAAGTCGAGTTTCGGCTGTCGGGAAAGTTTCGGGGGTCACCGGTATTGTACCGGGACCACCGGAAGGGTCCCGGGGGTCCACCTATCCCGGATGGCCCCATGGGCTGAAGTGGGAGGGGAACCAGCCCCTGGTGGGCTGGTGCGCCCCCCCTTGGCCCCCTCCGTGCGCCTAGGGTTGGGAACCCTAGGGGAGGGGGCGCCTCCACTTGCCTTGGGGGGCAAGGCACCCCCCTTGGCCGCCGCCCCCCCTAGGAGATCCCATCTCCTAGGGCCGACGCCCCCCTTGGGAACCCTATATATAGAGGGGGGAGGGAGGGCAGCCGCACCCTTGCACTTGGCGCCTCGCTTCCCCCTTGCTACACCTCTCCCTCCCGCAGACGCTTGGCGAAGCCCTGCCGGGATCCCTGCTGCATCCAACACCACGCTGTCGTGCTGCTGGATCTTCATCAACCTATCCTTCCCCCTTGCTGGATCAAGAAGGAGGAGACGTCACGCTGACCGTACGTGTGTTGAACGCGGAGGTGCCGTCCATTCGGCGCTAGGATCTCCTGTGATTTCGATCACGACGAGTACGACTCCCTCAACCCCGTTCCCTTGAACGCCTCCGCTCGATCTACAAGGGTATGTAGATGCACTCCTCTCTCTCTCTCGTTGCTAGATGAACTCATAGATTGATCTTGGTGAAACTGTAGGAGAATTTTTATTTTCTACAACGTTCCCCAACAGTGGCATCATGAGCTAGGTCTATGCGTAGTTCTCTTTGCACGAGTAGAACACAAATCTGTTGTGGGCGTAGATGTTGTCAACTTTCTTGACACTACTAACATTACACGTACGCTTACGTGAGACAGGTTCCACCGACTGACATGCACTAGTTGCATAAGGTGGCTAGCGGGTGTCTGTCTCTCCCACTTTAGTTGGAGCGGATTCGATGAAAAGGGTCCTTATGAAGGGTAAATAGAAGTTGACAAATCACGTTGTGGCTTTTTCGTAGGTAAGAAAACGTTCTTGCTAGAACCCTATTGCAGCCACGTAAAAGATGCAACAACAATTAGAGGACGTCTAACTTGTTTTTGCAGCAATTGCTTTGTGATGTGATATGGCCAAAAGTTGTGATGAATGATGAATGATATATTGTGATGTATGAGATCATGTTCTTGTAATAGGAATCACGACTTGCATGTCGATGAATATGACAACCGGCAGGAGCCATAGGAGTTGTCTTAATTATTGTATGACCTGCGTGTCAATGATTTAACGCCATGTACTTTACTTTATTTCTAAACCGTTAGCTATAGTAGTAGAAGTAATAGTTGGCGAGCAACTTCATGGAGATATGATGATGGAGATCATGATGATCTAGATCATGGTGTCATGCCGGTGACGAAGATGATCATGGAGCCCCGAAGATGGAGATCAAAGGAGCTATATGATATTGGCCATATCATGTCACTACTATTTGATTGCATGTGATGTTTATCATGTTTTTGCATCTTGTTTACTTAGAACGACGGTAGTAAATAAGATGATTCCACATGATAATTTCAAGAAAGTGTTCCCCCTAACTGTGCGTCGTTGCGACAGTTCGTTGTTTCGAAGCACCACGTGATGATCGGGTGTGATAGATTCTAACGTTCACATACAACGGGTGTAAGACAGATTTACACATGCAAAACACTTAGGTTAACTTGATGAGCCTAGCATGTACAGACATGGCCTCGAACACGAGACCGAAGGTCGAACATGAGTCGTATGGAAGATACGATCAACATGGAGATGTTCACCGATGATGACTAGTCCGTCTCACGTGATGATCGGACACGGCCTAGTCGACTCGGATCATGTAACACTTAGATGACTAGAGGGATGTCTAATCTGAGTGGGAGTTCATTAAATAATTTGATTAGATGAACTTAACTATCATGAACTTAGTCTCAAATCTTTGCAAAAATGTTTTGTAGATCAAATGGCCAACGCTCATGTCAACATGAACTTCAACGCGTTCCTAGAGAAAACCAAGCTGAAAGATGATGGCAACAACTATACAGACTGGGTCCGGAACCTGAGGATCATCCTCATAGCTGCCAAGAAAGCATATGTCCTAGAAGGACCGCTAGGTGAAGCACCCATCCCAGAGAACCAAGACGTTATGAACGCTTGGCAGTCACGTCTTGATGATTACTCCCTCGTTCGATGCGGCATGCTTTACAGACTTAGAACCGGGGCTCCAAAAGCGTTTTGAGCAACACGGAGCATATGAGATGTTCGAGGAGCTGAAAATGGTTTTCCAAGATCACGCTGGTCGAGAGATATGAAGTCTCCGACAAGTTCTATAGTTGTAAGATGGAGGAAAATAGTTACATCGGTGAGCACATACTCAAAATGTCAGGTTGCACAACCGCTTTGTCCCACTGGATATTAACCTCCCGGACGAGGCGGTCATTGACAGAATCCTTCAGTCGCTCCCACCGAGCTACAAGAGCTTTGTGATGAACTACAATATGCAGGGGATGGTGAAAACTATTCATGAAGTATTTTCAATGTTGAAGTCGGCAGAGGTAGAAATCAAAAAGGAACATCAAGTGTTGATGGTCAATAAAACCACCAAGTTCAAGAAAGGCAAGGGTAAGAAGAACTTCAAGAAGGACGACAAGGATGTTGCCGCGCCCGGTAAGCCAGTTGCCGGGAAGAAGTCAAAGAATGGACCCAATCCTGAGACTGAGTGCTTTTATTGCAAAGGGAAGGGTCACTGGAAGCGGAACTGCCCCAAATACTTAGCAGACAAGAAGGCTGGCAACACTAAAGGTATATGTGATATACATGTAATTGATGTGTACCTTACCAGTGCTCGTAGTAGCTCCTAGGTATTTAATACCGGTGTCGTTGCTCATATTTGTAACTCAAAGCAGGAGCTGCGGAATGAGCGGAGACTGCCGAAGGACGAGGTGACGATGCGCGTCGGAAATGGTTCCAAGGTCGATGTGATCGCCGTCGGCACGCTACCTCTACATTTACCTAAGGGATTAGTTTTAAACCTCAATAATTGTTATTTAGTGCCAAGTTTGAGCATGAACATTGTATCTGGATCTCGTTTAATACGAGATGGCTACTCATTTAAATCCAAGAATAATGGTTGTTCTATTTATATGAGAGATATGTTTTATGGTCATGCCCCGATGGTCAATGGGTTATTCTTAATGAATCTCGAACGTGATGTTACACATATTCATAGTGTGAATACCAAAAGATGTAAAGTTGATAACGATAGTCCCACATACTTTAGGCACTGCCGCCTTGAGCTCCATGCTGATGGACTTTTAGAGTCTCTCCATTATGAATCATTTGACACATGCGAACCATGCCTCATGGGAAAAATGACCAAGACTCCGTTCTCCGGAACAATGGAGCGAGCAACCAACTTATTGGAAATCATACATACTGATGTGTGCGGTCCAATGAGCGTTGAGGCTCGCGAAGGATATCGTTATGTTCTCACTCTCACTGACGACTTGAGTAGATATGGGTATGTCTACTTGATGAAACACAAGTCTGAGTCCTTTGAAAAGTTCAAGGAATTTCAGAATGAGGTAGAGAATCAACGTGACCGAAAGATAAAGTTCCTACAATCAGATCGTGGAGGAGAATATTTAAGTCACGAATTTGGTACGCACTTAACGAAATGTGGAATCGTTTCACAACTCACGCCGCCTGGAACACCTCAGCGTAACGGTGTGTCCGAACATCGTAATCGCACTCTATTGGATATGGTGCGATCTATGATGTCTCTTACCGATTTACCGCTATCATTTTGGGGATATGCACTAGAGACAGCTACATTCACTTTAAATAGGGCTCTGTCTAAATCCGTTGAGACGACACCGTATGAATTATGGTTTGGGAAGAAACCTAAACCGGAAAGTAGTGCAGCTCAGGAAAATGTTCCTGTGGTGCCTACACCGACTGGAGAGGAAATTAATGATGATGATCAAGGTACTTCGGATCAAGTTGCTACTGAACTTCGTAGGTCTACAAGGACACGTTCCACGCCAGAGTGGTATGGCAACCCTGTCCTGGAAATCATGTTGTTAGACAATGGTGAACCTTCGAACTATGAAGAAGTGATGGTGGGCCCAGATTTCAACAAATGGCTTGAAGACATGCAATCCGAGATAGAATCCATGTATGAAAACAAAGTATGGACTTTGACAGACTTGCCCGATGATCGGCGAGCGATAGAAAACAAATGGTGTTGGAAATATGCCCTAGAGGCAATAATAAAAGCATTATTATTATATTTCCTTGTTCATGATAATTGTCTTTTATTCATGCTATACCTGTATCATCCGGAAATCGTGATACACGTGTGAATACATAGACCACAATACGTCCCTAGTGAGCCTCTAGTTGACTAGCTCGTTGGTCGACAGATAGTCATGGTTTCCTGACTATGGACATCAGATGTCATTGACAACAGGATCACGTCATTAGGAGAATGACATGATGGACAAGACCCAATCCTAAGCATAGCACAAGATCGTGTAGTTCGTTTTGCTAGAGCTTTTTCCAATGTCATGTATCTCTTCCTTAGACCATGAGATCGTGTAACTCCCGGATACCGTAGGAGTGCTTTGGGTGTACCAAACGTCACAACGTAACTGGGTGACTATAAAGGTGCACTACAGGTATCTCCGAAAGTGCCTGTTGGGTTGACACGGATCGAGACAGGGATTTGTCACTCCGTATGACGGAGAGGTATCACTGGGCCCACTCGGTAGTGCATCATCATAATGAGCTCAAAGTGATCAAGTGTATGGTCACGGGATCATGCATTACGGTCCGAGTAAAGTGACTTGACGGTAACGAGACTGAGCGAGGTATTGGGATACCGACGATCGAGTCTCGGGCAAGTAACATACCGTCTGACAAAGGGAATAGTATACGGGGTTGCTTGAATCCTCGACATCGTGGTTCATCCGATGACATCATCGAGGAGCATGTGGGAGCCAACATGGGTATCCAGATCCCGCTGTTGGTTATTGACCTGAGAGCGTCCCTGTCGTGGAATTGTCACGGCAGATGTCCTTAGTGTTAGGACTTAGTCGCGAGGCCAACGCATCTATGTGGTAGCTTGAGAGGGGTTGAGCGGGACGAGAGACGCGAGGTTTTACCCAGGTTCGGCCCCTCACGGTGGAGGTAAAAGCCTACGTCCTGCTTCATTGATATTGATGATCATGATCACGGTTACAAGAGTGCTCTAACTCGAGAGCTATTGTCTAAACCTAACTTGTCCAACTTGTGGAACTTGTCCCCTCTCCCCCTTTGGGGAGCCCTGCCCCTCCTTATATATGTTGAAGGGGCGGGTTACATGTGGAGTCCTATTAGGATTAGGACTAGTCTATCTTTAATGCAAACCGGATACAAGTCCTGGTCTTAACTCCTTGTAAAATATTCCCCATGCCTTTCCTCTTAAACCGGCCCACAATAGTTGAACCGGCCTTCTGATCCGCCGGCCGGGTTACTAATGAACCGCCAAGACCGGGCGGGTAATCCGTGAACCGCCAAGCTCCGGGCGGGTTACCGATGAACCGTCTGCACCGGCGGGTTAACTTCCGGCGGTTTACACCGCTGGGTATATTCCGACATTAGCCCCCAAGTTTAGCTTGGATTTATCCATAGTAAACTTACGCTGCAAAATAAACACCGAACAAATTTGGCAGGTTGTACTCCGGTTAAGAATTCTTGTAGACCGCACCGATCGTCCTTGTCATTTCCTTCTTTTAGAAAATCTGGGTCAATAACCAGCTTCATAACCAATTTGCTGATGTTGGTTTCTTATAGAAAAATATTGTGAAGAATAATCCACTTGAGTCGGCTTCCAAAGCGCGGTTTAAGAAATATTGGTCTTGAAATACTCATCGATATTCAACGGTTTGAAGATGTAGAACTTGCGGTTTATCATTGCCAAAACTGTCGGGTTATAAAAACTGATAATTCCAGGTTATGATTGTTGCCAACGCCGGGTTATGATTGTTGCAAACACCGGGTCATAATGGTTGGTGACGCCGGGTCAATCCGGTTTGCTCAAAACAGAGAATTTGAAAATAGTTCTTCCATAATAATATAATACCTGTAGCCCCCAAGTCTTGAGTAGAACAAAGTGATGGCTTAAGACTTGTTTCAATATAAATACTGCCACTTAAGAAGAAATCCATGTTGTTCATCCCAGTCACTTAGTAAAAACTGAATACTCGATATTATGTAGCCCCCAAGTGCCGGGTCATTATGCAATAATAAGCAGGGACTTTGTAAGTATAATCATATAGATTTGAGCAATGATGTGTAGCCCCCAAGGGCCGGCTCAGTAAGATAATATTGAGTTGGGACTTAATATATACTTCAATGAAAATAACATCATATGATGTAACTCCCATCATGGGACTTGAATCCACGTCCACAAGGTTAAGAGCCTTGTGCTTTACCAACTGAGCAGCGGACCTTTGCATTAGCCCCCAAGTGTCACGGTACATGCTTGCAGCGACATGAGACTTGCATATTTAATATAATCTCAACTTAAATAATGTAGCCCCCAAGTGCCGGGTTGTAAGCCTGCAGCAACTCGGGACTATTCCTTCAATTGTAGAATAAATTATATCCATTGATAATATGATAGCCATTGCGCTAAAGCGACTTTGAAAACCTTAATCATAATACTGGTTATTGATAACCATAATGGAAATCCAGCCATGTTGGCTATTTAAGATAATATAATCCGGTATGAAAAATTCATCCAATATCATAATGAAAATTCAGCCAAGTTTGGCTATTTGAATAATATAACCCAATCATTTATAAGCGCATGATTCCAATGGCGCAATCCAAATATATCTCGCGACGTATAGTCCAAAGCCAGGCCGGTTTAATAAACGCCGCGATTTATAATCATGCTTTATTCAACCTGTTTCGTATACAACAAGTTTAAAATGTCTGGCGGTTTATCACGGACGGTCAAAGTAATCAAATATGAAATATATCATACCGTGATATTGAATCACATTGCTGGTTTGACCAACTTTATGTAGTAAAAGTGATAACCCCAATCTTGAGTAATGATAACTCCTTTCATCTTGTGCGGTTGATGATAAACCGTGCGGGTTGTGATAAACACCGGTTTAACCATATATATCTTGGCGACTCGTAGTCAAACCAGACCGGCGGATAGTCTCGGATTATGATTTGATCATGTCTCGACAACTTGTAATTGAAAGTCAAGCCGGGTTAATGAACACCGGTTTACTCCATAATAAGATGGTAACATAAAATTAAACCGGGCAAATAGTCTCCGGATTAGGATTTGACCGTGTTCCGCCAATTTGTAATTGACAGTTTTGAACCGGATTAATGATGTCGGTTTGAAAACACAACAAAAGAAATAATTTAAAAGAGAACGAAATTCAAGCAAAGGCAAATATAAAACCATTGCAAATGAGGCTTTGAGCCGATCAAGAGGCATTACCATGGTCGGACACGACCAAGCCCCCAAAAGGCGTAGCTATGGTTCGAGTCAGCCAGGTCCCCAAATGATGCATTGGCATTACGCCGATCAAGAGGTGTAGCGATGGTTCGGGTTCGACCAAAGCCCCCAAGTGATGCTGTGGCACTAGGCCGATCAAGAGGCGTGACTATGGTTCAGACGTGACCACAAGTCCCCAAGTGATGCTGTGGCTTTGCGCCGATCAAGAGGTGTGACTATGGTTCAGACATGACCAAGCCCCCAAGTGATCAATAATATGATAAGCCAACAAGGCATGATACCCATGTTTGAACCGCGCATCATGGCAGCAGGTCCTCTTTGGCACCCTTTAACTTTTTGCAAGAGATAAATCCTTCTTGAACCGGGATTTTGAACCGGATATTGAGAGCTTCAAAGCTTGTGGGAGATATCTTTCCCTTGAACCGGATGTTAAACCGGAATCTTCATATTGGAATCTTCATTTTCAGCCGGAAATTTTCTGATGGCCTTTAAACTCGAACTTGCGAGAAGTTAATTCCTTTTTGAACCGGACATTGTTAAACCAGATTTGAGAGCTAAAGAGCTTTGTGAGAGAACAGATTTCCCTTGAACCGGATTGTAAACCGGATATTTGAGAGCTTCAGTGAGACTGATTTTCCTTTAGCTGGATTTTTAAACGGAATCCTTTCGATGACCGGATCTTCTTCATTGAGCAGGATTTTGTAACTATCATACACTTTCTAAACCGGAAATTTTCGACGGCCCTTAAACTTTCATCAATATAACGGTAGCCTCCGGGACGGGTTATCCTTCCCTCCATCGTCACGGGGTTCTTTAAATTCTTCAAATCGCAATATTATTTGAGTCATGTCATCGTAGCCCCCGAGTCTCAAAGGTGTCTCGAGGAGTTGGCTTGAGACTCTCCATATTTGACTGTGATATAAACCGGCATAACTTGTATATCATTGTTGTTGATAGCACGATGTGAATCCATAGAAGGTTGAGGTGACTGCGGCGGGTTGTAAATGATCCCATATGAGCCGTGTCAGCAACTCGGCCAATGGTTTCTTCCAACCGGCGATTTAAAGTTAATAAAAACTATAATGGCGGCGACTTGTGTGCCTGCCCATTGAACCATCCAGTGCAAACGGCGGTTTGATGATAATTTGTCTCCAATTTGAAAGAAAACCGGGCTACCCAAGTTGTGACTTGCTCATACCCAATAAACAGCTCATGCAGACAGATGCGGCCCGGTATGTTGATGTAGACCGGGCCGCGAGAGACGGACGACAAAAGCGACCGCAACATCAAAAGCAGCTCGGATAGATGAATCGGCCGCGGCATTGTAAACCGGTGCGGACGGCGAAGACCTTCACCGGTGTTGTAAACTGGCACGGACGGGCGAGTTAATCGCGGGTGCGGTCCCGGTGAGTCGAAGTAGTCCGGGCCACTAGGGCGGCGTCTTGCACGCATATTCTTTGATCATTGTGGCACGGTCATATGCTAGCACATGACAGTAATTACGCAATCTATATATCCATGATCCGGCCATCGGCTTCACAATGACCAATTGTCCTGCATATAAAATGCAAAGACCAAAGTAATTGCTCTCTGACAAAAACAATATGTGCTAAATTATACTTAGAGGATATCACCTGATTCGCCGAACAATGGATGAGTCGGCCGTGGCATTGCAAGCTGGTGCGGACGCGTGAACGCCATGCGGGCAGATGAACGAGTCATCCATGGCGTTTGTAAAGCGGCGCGGGTGGCGATTCAAACATGATGTTGTTTAATCGGTGTAGATGCACGAATCAGCGGCAGGAGCGGATGGATGTAATCCGAACATCGGGGCGGCGACTTGCACGTATATCCGTCAAGCATCCTAGCACGGACAAATACCAATGCAAAAAGTGATGTTGATGCGCCCCCTTAGGCGACACCCTCTCGTAACGGTCCTGCAAAAATATTACAAGACCAAGTAATTGTTTTTTGACAAAAAACAATATGCGCTAATAAAATAATCTTAGATGGATATCACCTGATGTTTTTTTGTTCGAACAACGGATGATCCGTTCATCGCAATAGAGGCGGTTTAGGCTAGTCGGCGACTCAATATGGTCCCGGCGATTCAAGCAGAAACCCTCCGGGTTATTCTCCAGGTCTTTAAGTACCCGGCATGGGTGGTGCAGATGTATACGTCGCCTCCGATGCCGGCACACGAGGACCGGAGCATATCTTGGCCATGAGTCAATTGACCTGATTTGTTCGGATGACCAATGATCCGTTCAACGTGCCAGAAACAAACTCAGGCAGACTGGCAGCTTAATACAACCTCGGCCGCTCAACACAGCAGAGACGGCTCAACGCGGCCCCGGCGGTTTATACAGCAGAGGTGATCCGGCGACTCAACGCAAGAGCGCTCGCGCCGGCTCGGCAGCGGAAACAAGGCACCGCAAATGTTGGGTGTGGCCGGACCGAAAATACCCCGCCTGTATGTACGTTTAGCTGAGCAGTAGTAGCACCCCATGTGGCTTCACGACTGCCACGATGATTCATTGTTTTTTTTTTGATTCCATCCATGAAAAACTAATTTGTCTTGATGAGATGAAGAAGCGGCAGTAGCTTTTAATCTCCATGTGGTACGGGCAAGATCTTGCGAATGCATCAACAAAACCAGTGTTTTGTAGTCTGTTTTTAGTACACCAGCAGACTTTGAGCTCCTCGGGACTTGAAGCTTCGGCGTATGGCTGCTATGGACGGGAAACATGCGTCGTACTTCCGAATCCTGCCAATCTAACCAGCCTTTTAGCGACGCGCGACAGCATCCCAAGAAATCGATCCGGTTTTGGATTAGACCGCTTATCGGTCTCATCAACTCGACGGTTTTGCTGGTTTCTTCATCGGAACGGTCCTCCTTGGTCTTAGTGCTTTGCGTGTCCAACCAATACTAGGTGTTGTAGAAAAACGGCCGTCCCCGCCTTCTCTGTCAGTTTCGGCGGATCATCAGACGGTGGCGGCAGACGCGGATATCTCAACCCTAATCTTTTCTTTGACTTCAATCTCATGGATTGTAAAAATCTTCATCCGAAAATTGCAAAAATCCAACTCTGATCATAAACAATGAACACGCCGGCTCTGGCAAAAAACTGTCCCATGCCGGATCATCTTGCGTGATTAAATCTGCGCGGTTCTTCTTCATCCGCTAATTCGCGAACTTCTCAAAACCCGGGTAAAGATCCCTCCAAGAACTCAACACCACCATGCGCGAGCCCCACGGTGGGCGCCAACTGTCGTGGAATTGTCACGGCAGATGTCCTTAGTGTTAGGACTTAGTCGCGAGGCCAACGCATCTATGTGGTAGCTTGAGAGGGGTTGGCGGACGAGAGCGCGAGTTTTACCCAGTTCGGCCCCTCACGGTGGAGGTAAAAGCCTACGCCCCTGCTTCATTGATATTGATGATCATGATCACGGTTACAAGAGTGCTCTAACTCGAGAGCTATTGTCTAAACCTAACTTGTCCAACTTGTGGAACTTGTCCCTCTCCCCTTTAGAGCCCTGCCCTCCTTATATATGTTGAAGGGCGGGTTACATGTGGAGTCCTATTAGGATTAGGACTAGTCTATCTTTAATGCAAACCGGATACAAGTCCTGGTCTTAACTCCTTGTAAAATATTCCCCATGCCTTTCCTCTTAAACCGGCCCACAATAGTTGAACCGGCCTTCGATCCGCCGGCGGGTTACTAATGAACCGCCAAGACCGGGCGGGTAATCCGTGAACCGCCAAGCTCGGGCGGGTTACCGATGAAACCGTCGAGACCGGCGGGTTAACTTCCGGCGGTTTACACTGAGGTATATTCCGACAGTCCGGTCATGTTCGCATGTCTCCGAACCCGTAGGGTCTATACATAAGGTTCGGTGGCGCTAGGGTTATTAGGAAGACTTGTATGTGATTACGAATGTTGTTGAGTCCGGATGAGATCCGGACGTCACGAGGAGTTCGGAATGGTCCGGAGGTAAATATTTATATATGGGAAGTCGTCAAACGGACACGGAAAGGTTTGGTCATATCGGTATTATGGAGGGGCCACCGGAAAGGTTCCGGAGGACCACCGGGAGGGGCCACCCCTCTCGGGGGGCCACTTGGGCTGCGTGGGAGGCAGCCAGCCACTAGTGGGCTGGGCGCACCCCCTCCCCTTGGGCCCATGCTCCTAGGGTTGAGGGGGGAACCCTAAGGGGGGTGCCCCCCTTGCTTGGGGGGCAAGCCCCTCCCTTGGCCGCCCCCTTCTAGATGCATCTAGAGGGGGCCGACCCTCCTCCTCCCTTCCCCTATAAATAGAGGGGTGAGGGGAGGGCTGCATATACAACTTGAAGGCGCAGCCCCTCCCCTCCCCAACACCTCTCCTTCTCCGCGTGCGCTTGGCGAAGCCCTTCCGGAGAACTGTCACTCCTTCATCATCACGCCGTCGTGCTGCTGTTGGAGCCATCTTCCTCAACCTCTCCTTCCTCCTTGCTGGATCAAGGCGAGGAGGCGTTGCCCGCACCGTCACGTGTGTTGAACGCGGAGGTGCTGTCCGTTCAGCGCTTTGGTCATCGGTGATCCGAGTACGACTCCATCATCACCATCCCCTCGAAAGCTTCCGCACGCGATCTACAAGTGGTATGTAGATGCAAACTCACTCCCATGACTCGTTGCTTAGATGAACTCATAGATGGATCTTGGTGAAACCGTAGGAAAATTTTAATTTTCTGCAACGTTCCCCAACAGTGGCATCATGAGCTAGGTCTATGCGTAGTTCTCTATTGCACGAGTAGAACACAATTTAGTTGTGGGCGTGGATCTTGTCAACTTACTTGCCGCTACTAATCTTATCTTGCTTCCGCGGTATTGTGGGATGAAACGGCCCGGACCAACCTTACACGTACGCTTACGTGAGACCGGTTCCACCGACTAACATGCACTAGTTGCATAAGGTGGCTGGCGGGTGTCTGTCTCTCCCACTTTAGTTGGAGCGGATTCGATGAAAAGGGTCCTTATGAAGGGTAAATAGAAGTTGACAAGATCACGTTGTGGTTTTTCGTAGGTAAGAAAACGTTCTTGCTAGAACCCAATTGCAGCCACGTAAAAGATGCAACAACAATTAGAGGACGTCTAACTTGTTTTTGCAGCAATTGTCATGTGATGTGATATGTCCAAGTTGTGATGAATGATGAATGACATATTGTGATGTATGAGATCATGTTCTTGTAATAGGAATCACGACTTGCATGTCGATGAGTATGACAACCGGCAGGAGCCATAGGAGTTGTCTTTATTTTTATATGACCTGCGTGTCATTGAAGAACGCCATGTAAATTACTTTACTTTATTGCTAAACGCGTTAGCCATAGAAGTAGAAGTAGTCGTTGGCGTGACAACTTCATGGAGGCACAATGATGGAGATCATGATGATGGAGATCATGGTGTCATGCCGGTGACAAGATGATCATGGAGCCCCGAAGATGGAGATCAATGGAGCTTTATGATATCGGCCATATCATGTCACTACTATATAATTTCATGTGATGTTTATTATGCTTATACATCTTGTTTAGTTAGAACGACGGTAGTAAATAAGATGATCCCTTACAACAATTTCAAGAAGTGTTCTCCCCTAACTGTGCACCGTTGCTAAAGTTCGTCGCTTCTAAGCACCACGTGATGATCGGGTGTGATGGATTCTTACGTTCACATACAACGGGTGTAAGACAGATTTACACACGCAAAACACTTAGGGTTAAACTTGACGAGCCTAGCATGTACAGACATGGCCTCGGAACACGGAGACCGAAAGGTCGAACACGAGTCGTATAGAAGATACGATCAACATGAGAATGTTCACCGACGATGACTAGTCCGTCTCACGTGATGATCGGACACGGCCTAGTCGACTCGGATCATGTAACACTTAGATGACTAGAGGGATGTCTAATCTGAGTGGGAGTTCATTGAAATAATTTGATTAGATGAACTTAATTATCATGAACTTAGTCTAAAACTTTTGAATGATATGTCTTGTAGATCAAATGGCCAACGCTCATGCCAACTTGAACTTCAACGCGTTCCTAGAGAAAACCAAGCTGAAAGATGACGGAAGCAACTATACGGACTAGGTCCGGAACTTGAGGATCATCCTCATAGCTGCCAGGAAACAATATGTCCTTGAAGGACCGCTAGGTGACGCTCCGTCCCGCAGAACCAAGACATTATGAATGCTTGGCAGTCTCGTCTTGATGATTACTCCCTCGTTCAGTGCGGCATGCTTTACAGCTTAGAACCGGGCTCCAAAAGCGTTTTGAGCATCACGGAGCATATGAGATGTTCGAGGAGCTGAAACTGGTTTTCCAAGCTCACGCCCGGTCGAGAGATATGACATCTCCGACAAGTTCTATAGTTGTAAGATGGAGGAAAATAGTTACGTCGGTGAGCACATTCTCAAGATGTCAGGTTGCACAACCGCATGACCCAGCTGAATATTAACCTCCCCGATGAGGCGGTCATTGACAGAATCCTCCGATTGCTGCCACCAAGCTACAAGAGCTTTGTGATGAACTACAATATGCAGGGGATGGTAAAGACCATTCTGAAGTATTCTCTATCTGAAGTCACCGAGGTTGAAATCAAGAAAGAACATCAAGTGTTGATGGTCAATAAGACCACTAAGTTCAAGAAGGGCAAGGGCAAGAAGAACTTCAAGAAGGACGGCAAGGAGGTTGCCGCGCCCGTAAGCAAGTTGCGGGAAGAAGTCAAAGAATGGACCCAAACCGAGACCGAGTGCTTTTATTGCAAGGGAAGGGTCCCGAAGCGGAACTGCCCCAAATACTTAGCGGATAAGAAGGCCGCCACACCAAAGGTATATTTGATATACATGTAATTGATGTGTACCTTACCATTACTCGTAGTAACTCCCGGTATTTGATACGGTGCCGTTGCTCATATTTGTAACTCACAGCAGGAGCTGCGGAATAAGCGGAGATCTGGCGAAGGACGAGGTGACGATCTTGCGTCGGGAATGGTTCCAGAGTCGATGTGATCGCCGTCGCACGCTACCTCTTCATTTACCTACGGGATTAGTTATGAACCTTAATAATTGTTATTTGGTGCCAAGTTTGAGCATGAATATTGTATCCGGATCTCGTTTAATGCGAGATGGCTACTCATTTCAATCCGAGAATAATGGTTGTTCTATTTATATGAGAGATATGTTTTATGGTCATGCTCCGATAGTCAATGGTTTATTCTTAATGAATCTCGGCGTAGTATTACACATGTTCATAGCGTGAATACCAAAAGATGTAAAGTTGATAACGATAGTCCCACATACTTGTGGCATTGCCGCCTTGGTCACATTGGTGTCAAGCGCATGAAGAAGCTCCATCTTGATGGACTTTTGGAGTCTCTAGATTATGAATCATTTGACACATGCGAACCATGCCTCATGGGCAAGATGACCAAGACTCCGTTCTCTGGAACAATGGAGCGAGCAACCAACTTGTTGGAAATCATACATATCGATGTGTGCGGTCCAATGAGCGTTGAGGCTCGCGGAGGATATCGTTATGTTCTCACTCTCACAGATGACTTGAGTAGATATGGGTATGTCTACTTGATGAAACACAAGTCTGTGACCTTTGAAAAGTTCAAGGAATTTCAGAATGAAGTAGAGAATCAACGTGACCGAAAGATAAAATTCTTACGATCGGATCGTGGAGGAGAATATTTAAGTCACGAATTTGGTACACACTTAAGAAAATGTGGAATCGTTTCACAACTAATGCCGCCTGGAACACCTCAGCGTAACGGTGTGTCCGAACATCGTAATCGCACTCTATTGGATATGGTGCGGTCTATGATGTCTCTTACTGATTTACCGCTATCATTTTGGGGATACGCTCTAGAGACAGCTACATTCACTTTAAATAGGGCACCGTCTAAGTCCGTTGAGACGACACCGTATGAATTATGGTTTGGGAAGAAACCTAAGCTGTCGTTTCTAAAAGTTTGGGGATGCGATGCTTATGTCAAGAAACTTCAACCTGAAAAGCTCGAACCCAAGTCGGAAAAATGCGTCTTCATAGGATACCCTAAGGAAACCATAGGGTATACCTTCTACTTAAGATCCGAGGGCAAGATCTTTGTTGCCAAGAACGGATCCTTTTCGGAAAAGAGTTTCTCTCGAAAGAAGTAAGTGGGAGGAAAGTAGAACTCGATGAAGTACGCCTCTTGAACAGGATAGTAGTGCACCTCAAGAAAATGTTCTGTGATGCCTACACCAACCGAAGATGAAATTAATGATGATGATCAAGGCACTTGGATCAAGTTGCTCTTGAACCGTAGGTCCACTAGGACACGTTCCGCACTGCAGTGGTACGGCAACCCTGTCCCGGAAATCATGTTGTTAGACAACGGTGAACCTTCGAACTATGAAGAAGCGATGGCGGGCCCAGATTCCAACAAATGGCTAGAAGCCATGAAATCCGAGATAGAATCCATGTATGAAAACAAAGTGTGGACTTTTACTGACTTGCCCGATGATCGACGAGCGATAGAAAACAAATGGATCTTTAAGAAGAAGACGAACGCGGATGGTAATGTCACCATCTATAAAGCTCGACTTGTCGCTAAGGGTTATCGGCAAGTTCAAGGGATTGACTACGATGAGACTTTCTCTCCCGTAGCGAAGCTTAAGTCCGTCCGAATCATGTTAGCAATTGCCGCATACTATGATTATGAGATATGGCAGATGGACGTCAAAACAGCGTTCCTTCACGGATATCTTAAGGAAGAGCTGTATATGATGCAGCCGGAGGGTTTTGTCGATCCTAAGAATGCTGGCAAAGTATGCAAGCTCCAGCGATCCATTTATGGGCTGGTGCAAGCATCTCGGAGTTGGAACATTCGCTTTGATGAGATGATCAAAGCGTTTGGGTTTATGCAGACTTATGGAGAAGCCTGCGTTTACAAGAAAGTGAGTGGGAGCTCTGTAGCATTTCTCATATTATATGTAGATGACATACTTTTGATGGGAAATGCTATAGAATTCTTGGACAGCATTAAGGCCTACTTGAATAAGTGTTTTTCAATGAAGGACCTTGGAGAAGCTGCTTATATATTAGGCATCAAGATCTATAGAGATAGATCGAGACACCTCATAGGTCTTTCACAAAGCACATATCTTGATAAGATTTTGAAGAAGTTCAAAATGGATCAGTCCAAGAAGGGTTCTTGCTCTGTATTGCAAGGTGTGAGATTGAGCTCAGCTCAATGCCCGACCACGGCAAAAGATAAAGAAGAGATGAGTGTCATCCCTATGCTTCAGCCATAGGATCTATTATGTATGCCATGCTGTGTACTGACCTGATGTAAACCTTGTCGTAAGTTTGGTAGGAAGGTACCAAAGTAATCCCGCAAGGAACACTGGACAGCAGTCAAGAATATCCTGAAGTACCGAAAAGGACAAAGGACATGTTTCTCGTTTATGGAGGTGACGAAGAGCTCGTCAGAAGGGTTACGTCGGCGCTAAGCTTCGACACAGATCTGGATGACTCTAAGTCACAAACCGGATACGTGTATATGTTGAATGGTGGAGCAGGAAGCTGGTGCAGCTGCAAGCAGAGCGTCGTGGCGGGATCTACATGTGAAGCGGAGTACATGGCAGCCTCGGAGGCAGCGCATGAAGCAATTTGGGTGAAGGAGTTCATCACCGACCTAGGAGTCATACCCAATGCGTCGGGGCCGATCAAACTCTTCTGTGACAACACTGGAGCTATTGCACTTGCCAAGGAGCCCAGGTTTCACAAGAAGACCAGGCACATCAAGCGTCGCTTCAACTCCATCCGTGAAAATGTTCAGGATGGAGACATAGAAATTTGTAAAGTGCATACGGATCTGAATGTCGCAGATCCGTTGACTAAACCTCTTCCACGGGCAAAACATGATCAACACCAGAACTCTATGGGTGTTCGATTCATCACAATGTAACTAGATTATTGACTCTAGTGCAAGTGGGAGACTGTTGGAAATATGCCCTAGAGGCAATAATAAAAGCATTATTATTATATTTCCTTGTTCATGATAATTGTCTTTTATTCATGCTATAACTGTATCATCCGGAAATCGTGATACACGTGTGAATACATAGACCACAATACGTCCCTAGTGAGCCTCTAGTTGACTAGCTCGTTGGTCGACAGATAGTCATGGTTTCCTGACTATGGACATCAGATGTCATTGACAACGGGATCACGTCATTAGGAGAATGACGTGATGGACAAGACCCAATCCTAAGCATAGCACAAGATCGTGTAGTTCGTTTTGCTAGAGCTTTTCCAATGTCAAGTATCTCTTCCTTAGACCATGAGATCGTGTAACTCCCGGATACCGTAGGAGTGCTTTGGGTGTACCAAACGTCACAACGAATCGGGTGACTATAAAGGTGCACTATAGGTATCTCCGAAAGTGTCATTGGGTTGACACGAATCGAGACAGGATTTGTCACTCCGTATGACGGAGAGGTATCACTGGGCCCACTCGGTAGTGCATCATCATAATGAGCTCAAAGTGATCAAGTGTCCGGTCACGGGATCATGCATTACTGCACGAGTAAAGTGACTTGCCGTAACGAGACTGAACGAGGTATTGGGATACCGACGATCGAGTCTCGGGCAAGTAACATACCGTCGACAAAGGGAACGATATACGGGTTGCTTGAATCCTCGACATCGTGGTTCATCCGATGACATCATCGAGGAGCATGTAGGAGCCAACATGGGTATCCAGATCCGCTGTTGGTTATTGACCGAGAGCGCCCCGGTCATGTCGCATGTCTCCGAACCCGTAGGGTCTACACTTAAGGTTCGGTGGCGCTAGGGTTATTAGGAAGACTTGTATGTGATTACCGAATGTTGTTCGGAGTCCCGGATGAGATCCCGCACGTCTCGAGGAGTTCCGGAATGGTCCGGAGGTAAAGATTTATATATGGGAAGTCGTCAAACGGACACCGGAAAGGTTTCGGGTCATATCGGTATTATGGAGGGGCCACCGGAAAGGTTTCGGAGGACCACCGGGAGGGGCCACCCCTCTCGGGGGGCCACTTGGCTGCGTGGGAGGCAGCCAGCCCCTAGTGGGCTGGGCGCACCCCCTCCCCTTGGGCCCATGCGCCTAGGGTTGAGGGGGGAACCCTAAGTGGGGCGCCCCCCTTGCTTGGGGGGCAAGCCCCCTCCCCTTGGCCGCCGCCCCCCCCCCCTTCTAGATGCATCTAGAGGGGGCCGGCCCCCCTCCTCCCTTCCCCTATAAATAGAGGGGTGAGGGGAGGGCTGCATATACAACTTGAAGGCGCAGCCCCTCCCCTCCCCAACACCTCTCCTTCTCCGCGTGCGCTTGGCAAAGCCCTGCCGGAGAACTGTCACTCCTTCATCATCACGCCGTCGTGCTGCTGTTGGAGCCATCTTCCTCAACCTCTCCTTCCTCCTTGCTGGATCAAGACGGAGGAGACATTGCCCGTACCGTACGTGTGTTGAACGCGGTGGTGCTGTCCGTTCAGCGCTTTGGTCATCGGTGATCCGAGTACGACTCCATCATCACCATCCCCTCGAAAGCTTCCGCACGCGATCTACAAGTGGTATGTAGATGCAAGCTCACTCCCATGACTCGTTGCTTAGATGAACTCATAGATGGATCTTGGTGAAACCGTAGGAAAAATTTTAATTTTCTGCAACGTTCCCCAACAAATGGATCTTTAAGAAGAAGACGGACGCGGATGGTAATGTTACCATCTATAAAGCTCGACTTGTCGCTAAGGGTTATCGGCAAGTTCAAGGGGTTGGCTACGATGAGACTTTCTCTCCCGTAGCGAAGCTGAAGTCCGTCCGAATCATGTTAGCAATTGCCGCATACTATGATTATGAGATATGGCAGATGGACGTCAAAACGGCATTCCTTAACGGCTATCTTAAGGAAGAACTGTATATGATGCAGCCGGAAGGTTTTGTCGACCCTAAGAATGCTAACAAGGTATGCAAGCTCCAGCTATCCATTTATGGACTGGTGCAAGCATCTCGGAGTTGGAACATTCGCTTTGATGAGATGATCAAAGCGTTTGGGTTTATGCAGACTTATGGAGAAGCCTGCGTTTACAAGAAAGTGAGTGGGAGCGCTGTAGCATTTCTCTTATTATATGTAGATGCCATACTCTTGATGGTAAATGATATAGAACTCTTGGACAACATTAAGGCCTACTTGAATAAGTGTTTTTCAATGAAGGACCTTGGAGAAGCTGCTTACATATTAGGCATCAAGATCTATAGGGATAGATCGAGACGCCTCATAGGTCTTTCACAAAGCACATACCTTGATAAGATATTGAAGAAGTTCAATATGGATCAGCCCAAGAAAGGGTTCTTGCCTGTATTGCAAGGTGTGAGATTGAGCTCGGCTCAATGCCCGACCACGGCAGAAGATAAAGAAGAGATGAGTGTCATCCCCTATGCCTCAGCCATAGGATCTATTATGTATGCCATGATGTGTACCATAACTGATGTAAACCTTGCCGTAAGTTTAGTAGGAAGGTACCAAAGTAATCCCGGCAAGGAACACTGGACAGCGGTCAAGAATATCCTGAAGTACCTGAAAAGGACAAAGGACATGTTTCCGTTTATGGAGGTGACGAAGAGCTCGTCGAAGGGTTACGTCGATGCTAGCTTCGACACAGATCCGATGACTCTAAGTCACAAACCGGATACGTGTATATGTTGAATCGTGGAGCAAGAAGCTGGTGCGATTGCAAGCGAGAGCGTCGTGGCGGGATCTACATGTGAAGCGGAGTACATGGCAGCCTCGGAGGCAGCGCATGAAGCAATATGGATGAAGGAGTTCATCACCGACCTAGGAGTCATACCCAATGCGTCGGGCCGATCACTCTCTTCTGTGACAACACTGGAGCTATTGCCCTTGCCAAGGAGCCCAGGTTTCACAAGAAGACCAGGCACATCAAGCGTCGTTTCAACTCCATCCGTGAAAATGTTCAAGATGGAGACATAGATATTTGCAAAGTACATACGGATCTGAATGTCGCAGATCCGTTGACTAAACCTCTTCCGAGAGCAAAACATGATCAACACCAGAACTCTATGGGTGTTCGATTCATCACAATGTAACTAGAATATTGACTCTAGTGCAAGTGGGAGACTGTTGGAAATATGCCCTAGAGGCAATAATAAAAGGATTATTATTATATTTCCTTGTTCATGATAATTGTCTTTTATTCATGCTATAATTGTGTTATCCGGAAATCGTAATACATGTGTGAATACTTAGACCACAATATGTCCCTAGTGAGCCTCTAGTTGACTAGCTCGTTGATCAACAAATAGTCATGGTTTCCTGACTATGGACATTGGATGTCATTGATAACGAGATCACATCATTAGGAGAATGATGTGATGGACAAGACCCAATCCTAAGCATAGCACAAGATCGTGTAGTTCGTTTTCTAGAGCTTTTCCAATGTCAAGTATTTTTCCTTAGACCATGAGATCATGTAACTCCCGGATACCGTAGGAGTGCTTTGGGTGTACCAAACGTCACAACATAACTGGGCGACTATAAAGGTATACTATGGGTATCTCCGAAAGTATCATTGGGTTGACACGGATCGAGGCGGGATTTGTCACTCCGCATGATGAGAGGTATCTCTGGGCCCACTCGGTAATGCATCATCATAATGAGCTCAAAGTGACCAAGTGTCCGTCACGGGATCATGCATTCTGATGCGAGTAAAGTGACTTGCCGGTAGCGAGATTGAACGAGGTATTGGGATACCGACGATCGAATCTCGGGCAAGTAACACACCGATTGACAAAGGGAATTGTATACGGGGTTGCTTGAATCCTCGACATCGTGGTTCATCCGATGAGATCATCGAGGAGCATGTGGGAGCCAACATGGGTCTCCAGATTCCGCTGTTGGTTATTGACCGGAGAGCCGTCTCGGTCATGTCTACGTGTCTCCCGAACCCGTAGGGTCTACACACTTATGGTTCGGTGACGCTAAGGTTGTAGAGATATTAGTATGCAGCAAACCGAAAGTTGTTCGGAGTCCCGGATGTGATCCCGGACGTCCCGAGGAGTTCCGGAATGGTCCAGAGGTAAAGAATTATATATGGGAAGTCGAGTTTCGGCCGTTGGGAAAGTTTCGGGGGTCACCTGTATTGTACCGGACCACCGGAAGGGTCCCGGGGGTCCACCGGTGGGGCCACCTATCCGGAGGGCCCCATGGGCTGAAGTGGGAGGAACCAGCCTGGTGGGCTGGTGCGCCCCTGGGCCCCCTGCGCCTAGGGTTGGGAACCCTAGGGAGGGGCGCCCACTGCCTTGGGGGCAAGGCACCCCTTGGCCGCCCCTAGGAGATCCCATCTCCTAGGGCCAGTGCCCCCCCTTGGGGACCCTATATATAGAGGGGGGGAGGGAGGGCAGCCGCACCCTTGCACTTGGCGCCTCCCTTTCCCCTTGCTACACCTCTCCCTCCCGCAGACGCTTGGCGAAGCCCTGCCGGGATCCCTGCTGCATCCACCACCACGCCGTCGTGCTGCTGGATCTTCATCAACCTCTCCTTCCCCCTTGCTGGA
The DNA here is from genome assembly GCA_021605205.1 of Aegilops longissima. Taxonomy (NCBI): domain Eukaryota; kingdom Viridiplantae; phylum Streptophyta; class Magnoliopsida; order Poales; family Poaceae; genus Aegilops; species Aegilops longissima. Next base: position 688,920,870 of record CM038677.1, on the reverse strand, counting down.
TGAAGGAGGAGGAGACGTCACACTGACCGTACGTGTGTTGAACGCGGAGGTGCCGTCCGTTCGGCGCTAGGATCTCCGGTGATTTGGATCACGACGAGTACGACTACCTCAACCCCATTCCCTTGAACGCTTCCACTCGGTCTACAAGGGTATGTAGATGCACTCCTCTCTCTCGTTGCTAGATGAACTCATAGATTGATCTTGGTGAAACCGTAGGAAATTTTTTATTTTCTACAACGTTCCCCAACAACTTCCTGTATCCATGAGATCCCATCTTGGGGCCTGTTCCGGAGCTCCGCCGGAGGGGGCATCCACCACGGAGGGCTTCTACATCATCACCATAGCCCCTTCAATGAAGTGTGAGTAGTTTACTTCAGACCTTCGGGTCCATAGCTAGTAGCTAGATGGCTTCTTCTCTCTTTTTGGATCTCAATACAATGTTCTTCCCCTCTCTCGTGGAGATCTATTCAATGTAATCTTCTTTTTGCGGTGTGTTTGTTGAGATCGATGAATTGTGGGTTTATGATCCAGATTATCTATGAATAATATTTGAATCTTCTCTGAATTCTTTTATGTATGATTGGTTATCTTTGCAAGTCTCTTCGAATTATCCGTTTGGTTTGGCCAACTAGATTTGTAGTTCTTGCAATGGGAGAAGTGCTTAGCTTTGGGTTCAATCTTGCGGTGTCCTTACCAAAGGATGTAAAGGGCAACAAGGCACGTATTGTATTGTTGCCATCAAGGATAACAAGATGGGGTATTTATCATATTGCATGAATTTATTCATCTACATCATGTCATCTTGCTTAAGGCGTTACTCTGTTTTTAACTTAATACTCTAGATGCATGCTGGATAGCGGTCGATGAGTGGAGCAATAGTAGTAGATGCAGGCAGGAGTCGTTCTACTTGTCTCGGACATGATGCCTATATACATGATCATACCTAGATATACTCATAACTATGCTCAATTATGTCAACTGCTCAACAGTAATTTGTTCACCCACCGTAGAATACTTATGCTCTTGAGAGAAGCCACTGGTGAAACCTATGGCCCCCGGGTCTATTATCATCATATCAATCTCCATCACTTTAATACTTGCTTTGTTTTTACTTTGCCTTTTACTTTTCACTTTGCATCTCTATACCAAAAAAATACCAAAAATATTATTTATCATCTCTATCAGATCTCACTCTCGTAAGTGACCGTGAAGGGATTGACAACCCCTAATCGCGTTGGTTGCGAGGAGCTATTGTTTTGTGCAGGTACGAGGGACTTGTGCGTGGCCTCCTACTGGATTAATAACTTGGTTCTCAAAAACTGAGGGAAATACTTACGCTACTTTGCTGCATCATCCTCTCCTCTTCGGGGAAATCCAACGCAGTGCTCAAGAGGTAGCAAGAAGAATTTCTGGCGCCGTTGCCGGGGAGGCTCACGCAAGAGCAAGTCAAGCACCATACCAAGTACCCATCACAATCCCTATCTCCCGCATTACATTATTTGCCATTTGCCTCTCATTTTCTTCTCCCCCACTTCACCCTTGCGTTCTATTCGCCCTTTTTCCGTTCGCCTTGATGTCTTTCTTGGCTCGTTTTCTCGCTTGGTTGAAATAGTTGAGTATTTATTCCTAAACAGAGAAGCTAATATCTATGGATCCTCATCCGCTTGCCAATATTTTTCAGAGATCCAATTATGATGAACCAATTCCTAGTGACTTGGATGCACTAGATTATCTTTATAAGCTTTTGCCTGAAATCCGTAAATCTGAAAATTGTGATGAAGTGCTTTATGAAGTGATTCACGATAGATCTTTGAATAAAAAGCATGATTGCAATTATGCTACTATAAATTATCTTGATGTCCATTATCCTAATAATATGCAAAACCCTAAGCTTGGGGATGCTAGTTTTGCTATGTCTACTACTTGTTGCAATGATCATGATTGGGGTGATTCTTCTTATGATCTTGAAAATTTATCTAATCCCCATGATGAATATGAAATAGATAATATTGTTTGCAATAATATTGAAAGTGGGTTTGGAAGAGTGACAACTTTAGATCCCACATATTTGGAGAATATTCAATCTTATGAAATTTTTGATAAAAATGGGTTTGGAAAGGTCATGACTTTAGTTAATGTTAATCCCACTATTTCGGAAGAGTGTCAACTTTGCATGCATGTGGATCGTGTTGAGAATATGTTATGTGATAGCTATATTGTTGAATTTTCCCATGATCCTACATGTACTTATTATGAGAGAGGAAAATATGGTTATAGAAATTTTCACGTTACTAAATTACCTCTCGTTATGTTGAGATTGCTATTGTTCCTTTCCGCTTCCTTGCATATGCTAGTTTTTGCTTGCTATGATAATTTGTTTGCCTATAAGATGCCTATGCATAGGAAGTATGTTAGACTTAGATGTGTTTGTCACGTGTTTCATGATGCTCTCTTTGTGCTTCAATTCTTGTCATTCTTGCGAGCATCATTAAGATTATCAATGCCTAGCTAAAAGGCTTTAAAGAAAAGCGCTTGTTGGGAGACAACCCAATATATTTCCTTTATGTCATTGAATAAATAATCCATATAGCCTCTGTTTAGATGTGGTTTTATGTTTTAATTAGTGTTTGTGCCAAGCTAGACCTATTGGATCTTCTTGGATGATAGTTATTTGATCTTGCTGTAATTTCCAGAAACTTTGCGCTCAGTGCCCGAATTATTAAAAATCAGCAGAACATGATAAAATACTGATTCCAATTGTTGCTGATCAATAAACAAATTTTCTAGGTCGTATAATTTTGGTAGAGATTTTGGACTTCCAGAAGTTCGCGTTAGTTACAGATTACTATAGACTGTTCTGTTTTTGACAGATTCTGTTTTTCGTGTGTTGTTTGCTTATTTTGATGAATCTATGGCTAGTAAAATAGTTTATAATCCATAGAGAAGTTGGAATACAGTAGGTTTAACACCAATATAAATAAATAATGAGTTCAATACAGTACCTTAAAGTAGTATTTTGTTTTCTTTCTCTAACGGAGCTCACGAGATTTATATTGAGTTTTGTGTTGTGAAGTTTTCAAGTTTTGGGTAAATTCTTTTGATGGATTATGGAACAAGGAGTGGAAAGAGCCTAATCTTGGGGATGCCCATTGCACTCCCAAGATAATCCAAGGACACCAAAAAGTCAAAGCTTGGGGATGCCCCGGAAGGCATCCCCTCTTTCGTCTATTTCCATCGGTAATTTACTTGGAGCTATATTTTTATTCACCACATGATATGTGTTTTGCTTGGAGCGTCTTGTATTATTTGCGTCTTTGCTTGTTAGTTTACCACAATCATCCTTGTTGTACACACCTTTTCAGAGAGCCATGCATGAATTGGAATTTGATAGAATACTCTATGTGCTTCACTTATATCTTTTGAGCTTGATAGTTTTGCTCATAGTGCTTCACTTATATCTTTTGAGCGTGATAATTTTTGCTCTAGTGCTTCACTTAGATCTTTTAGAGCACGGTGGTGGATTTGTTTTAAAGAAACTATTGATCTCTCATGCTTCACTTAGATTATTTTGAGAGTCGTTAATAGCATGGTAATTTGATTAATGATTAATATACTTGGTATTCAAGATATGTGAAACTTTCTTTTGAGTGCGTTGAATACTAAGAAAAATTTGGTGCTTGATAATTGTTTTGAGATATGAAAATGGTGATATTAGAGCCATTTTAGTTGAGTAGTTGTGAATTTAAAGAATACCTGTGTTGAAGTTTGTGATTCCCGTAGCATGCACGTATGGTGAACCGTTATGTGATGAACTCGGAGCATGATTTATTCATTGATTGTCTTCCTTATGAGTGGCGGTCGGGGATGAGCGATGGTCCTTTTCTACCAATCTATCCCCCGAGGAGCATGCGCATAATACTTTGCTTTGATAACTTCTAGATTTTTGCTATAAGTATATGAATTCTTTATGACTAATGTTGAGTCCATGGATTATACGCACTTTTTCCCATCCTTCCACCATTGCTAGCCTCTCTAATACCGCACACTTTTCACCGGTATCATACACCCACCATATATCTTCCTAAAAACAGCCACCACACCTACCTATCATGGTATTTCCATAGCCATTCGGAGATATATTGCCATGCAACTTTCCACCGTTTCATTTATTATGACACGCTCCATCATTGTCATATTGCTTTGCATGATCATGTAGTTGACATCGTATTTATGGCAAAGCCACCTTTCATAATTCTTTCATACATGTCACTCTTGTTTCATTGCATATCCCGGTACACCGCCGGAGGCATTCATATAGAGTCATACTTTGTTCTAAGAATCGAGTTGTAATTGTTGAGTTGTAAGAAAAATAAAAGTGTGATGATCATCATTTTTTAGAGCATTGTCCCAAGTGAGGGAAGGATGATGGAGACCATGATTCCCCCACAAGTCGGGATGAGACTCCGGACGAAAAATAAAAAAAAATGAAAAATGAAAAAAAAGAGGCCAATAAAAAAAGAGAAAAGGCCCAAATGAAAAAAATGAGAGAAAAAGAGAGAAGGGACAATGCTACTATCCTTTTACCACACTTGTGCTTCAAAGTAGCACCAAGATCTTCATGATAGAGAGTCTCTCATTTTGTCACTTTCATATACTAGTGGGAATTTTTCATTATAGAACTTGGGTTGTATATTCCAATGGTGGGCTTCCTCAAATGCCCTAGGTCTTCGTGAGAGTTGGATGCACACCCACTTAGTTTCTTTTGTTCAGCTTTCATATACTTATAGCTCTAGTGCATCCGTTGCATGGCAATCCCTATTCACTTACATTGATATCTATTGATGGGCATCTCCATAGCCCGTTGATACGCCTAGTTGATGTGAGACTATCTTCCCTCTTTTTGTCTTCTCCACAACCACCATTCTATTCCACATATAGTGATATATCCATGGCTCACCCTCATGTATTGCGTGAAGATTGAAAAAGTTTTGAAAATGTTAAAGTATGAAACAATTGCTTGGCTTGTCATCGGGGTTGTGCATGATTTAAATATTTTGTGTGGGGAAGATGGAGCATAGCCAGACTATATGATTTTGTAGGGATAACTTTCTTTGACCATGTTACTTTGAGAAGACATAATTGCTTAGTTAGTATGCTTGAAGTATTATTATTTTTATGTCAGTATGAACTTTTGTCTTGAATCTTTCAGATCTGAATATTCATACCACAATTAAGAAGATTTACATTGAAATTATGCCAAAGTATCACTCCGCATCAAAAATTCTCTTTTTATCATTTAGCTACTCGAGGACGAGGATGAATTAAGCTTGGGGATGCCTGATACGTCTCCAACGTATCTATATTTTTTGATTGCTCCATGCTACTTTATCTACTGTTTTGGACTATATTGGGCTTTATTTTCCACTTTTATATTATTTTTGGGACTAACCTATTAACCGGAGGCCCAGCCCATAATTGTTTTTTTGCCTATTTCAGTGTTTCGAAGAAATGGGATATCAAACGGAGTCCAAACGGAATGAAACCTTCGGAAACATGATTTTCTCACGAACGTGATCCAGAGACTTGGACCCACGCCAAGGAACAAAGAGGCGGTCACGAGGGTGGGGCCGCCCAAGGCGCGCCCCTACCTCGTGGGCCCCTGTTGCTCCACCGACGTACTCCTTCCTCCTATATATACCTACGCATCGCCAAACGATCGAGGGGAGCCAAAACCTAATTCCACCGCCGCAACTTCCTGTATCCACGAGATCCCATCTTGGGGCCTATTCGGAGCTCATGGGGGGGCATCCACCACGGAGGGCTTCTACATCATCACCATAGCCCCTCCAATGAAGTGTGAGTAGTTTACTTGAACTTGGGTCCATAGCTAGTAGCTAGATGGCTTCTTCTCTCTTTTTGGATCTCAATACAATGTTCTCCCCCTCTCTCGTGGAGATCTATTCGATGTAATCTTCTTTTTGCGGTGTGTTTGTTGAGACCGATGAATTGTGGGTTTATGATCCAGATTATCTATGAATAATATTTGAATCTTCTCTGAATTCTTTTATGTATGATTGGTATCTTTGCAAGTCTCTTCGAATTATCCGTTTGGTTTGGCCAACTAGAATTGTAGTTCTTGCAATGGGAGAAGTGCTTAGCTTTGGGTTCAATCTTGCGGTGTCCTTACCCAGTGACAAAAAGGGGCAACAAGGCACGTATTGTATTGTTGCCATCGAGGATAACAAGATGGGGTATTTATCATATTGCATGAATTTATTCCTCTACATCATGTCATCTTGCTTAAGGTGTTACTCTGTTTTTAACTTAATACTCTAGATGCATGCTGGATAGCGGTCGATGAGTGGAGTAATAGTAGTAGATGCAGGCAGGAGTCGGTCTACTTGTCTCGGACGTGATGCCTATATACATGATCATACCTAGATATACTCATAACTATGCTCAATTATGTCAATTGCTCAACAGTAATTTGTTCACCCACCGTAGAATACTTATGCTCTTGAGAGAAGCCACTAGTGAAACCTATGGCCCCCGGGTCTATTCTCATCATATCAATCTCCATCACTTTAATACTTTCTTTGTTTTTACTTTGCCTTTTACTTTTCACTTTGCATCTCTATACCAAAAAAATACCAAAAATATTATTTATCATCTCTATCAGATCTCACTCTCGTAAGTGATCGTGAATGGATTGCCAACCCCTAATCGCGTTGGTTGCGAGGAGCTATTGTTTTGTGCAGGTACGAGGGACTTGTTCGTGGCCTCCTACTGGATTGATACCTTGGTTCTCAAAAACTGAGGGAAATACTTACGCTACTTTGCTGCATCATCCTCTCCTCTTCGGGGAAATCCAACGCAGTGCTCAAGAGGTAGCAACAAACCAATCTCCATTTGCGTCTGCCCAAGCCTTGCCCTCAAGCGATGGCATCTTAACATCATATGTATCATTATCAAGCGGCATAAACTTACACAAGGCGATGCTTCCCTCGTCCCCACGCCAGTCAGCAGGGTCACCGCGAAGAAGATAGGGGAGATCAAACCGCTCCTGAACCCTTGGGTTCCTTGTAATGATGTTATTAGTTGAGTCGAGAATGGTCTTGAACGAACCTTCCATGCTAGCCGAGGTGATGACGTCGCACCGATCAATGAGTTCCTCCAACGCGTCATCATTCAGATCGGGGCAAGAATAACGGGGTCGTTTCCGGCTTGTTCCCTCCATGGCGAAGACAATCAAACAATGGCAGAAGGAAGGGTGAAGGCAAATGGAGGAGGGGGAAGAGCTAGCGTGCGACAGCAGTTCCAAATCGAGAGGGAAAGGCGAAGAGTCAGTGGACGGTTGCCACAGTACACGAAGAGGCGCCTGGGGAGAAAACGATTGCCACAGAGGTCACACGTTGACGACAAGGGCCGAGTGAACTGCATGCAATCCCATCGCACAACACACACGTCTTGTTAAGTTGAACCGTTTATGTACTCTTGTGTCAACGCAAACAGTTCATCTGAGTGAACCGCATGCCGTATATCCCACACACCTTGATCTGGCTGACCGTTTCTTTTGTGTTGCCTAATCACAAACAGTTCATCCGAGTGAACCGTATGTTGTATATCGCACACACCTTCATCTAGCTGACTGTTTCTTTTGTGTTACCTAATCACACACAGTTCATCCCAGTGAACCATATGTTGTGTATCGCACACGCCTTCATCTGGCTGCCCGTTTCTTTTGTTCCTCCTCATGGCAAACAGTTAATTGAATTGAACCGTATGCCCTTCATCACACACACAACTAAAACCTGAACCGTGTTTGATGCATCCGTCATCACAAACGTTTTATGCATTTCTGACGGTTTTCATACAACACCGTTTGCGATTATGGCAGCGCACACAGTTTCTCGAAGGGTCTCTGATTGTAGTGTCGCGTTAGTAGCATCCTGCAGTAGTGACTTAGTAGCCTACCTAGCCAGCTCCCCATTCTCTTCTCCATTTTGGAAACAGAAGAGTTCCAAACAATTCCTTTCAATCTTTTCTCGTACAAAGGTATTCCCAAATATTTAAAGGGGAGTTTCCCTTTTTTACATGTTAAAATTTATTCAAATTGTTTAATTCTATCTTCCTCCATTCCAACACAGATCACCTCACTCTTATGAAAGTTGATTTTCAAACCTGACATAATCTCAAATAAGCTCAAAATGCTTTTCACATTTTTTGCTTACACCAAATCATCTTGGAAAAGAATGATAGTGTCATCTGCATATTGCAGAATAGACACATCATTTTCTTTGTGATTTTTAGCAAGACCACTGATCAAATTCTTCTCTACGGCTCTGTCAAATAAAATTGCTAAGATATCTACAGCTAGATCAAAGAGTAAACAAGACATCGAATCTCCTTGGCATAAACCCTGATGAGTTTTGAAAAAAGGACCAATTTCTCCATTTACCTTAACAGCCACCCTCCCCCCAGTAACTATCTTCATCACCCAATTGATCATTTTGTCTGGGAATTTTTTCATCTCAAGACCATGAAGAAGAAAAGGCCATTTAACTTTGTCAAAGGCCTTTTCAAAATCAATCTTAAAGAGAACCCCAGATCTTTTTCCCTTATGCATCGAATTCAAAGTTTCATGCAGCACCAGCACACCTTCTAATATGTATCTGCCTTGGATAAAAGCCGTTTGAGATGCCCTAATCACCCCGGATATAACCAATATAAGTCTATTAACCAAGATTTTTGTAAAAAAAATTAAAGACCACATTCAGCAAGCAAATTGGCCAATATTTCCGAATTCTATCAGCATCATTCCCTTTTGGGATAAGAGAAATAACCCCATAATTTAGTCTGTCCAAGTCTAAATTATGAGCATTAAATTCCTCCAGTAATGAGAGTAAATCATTCTTCACCAAGTCCCAATAATGTTGGTAAAATTCAATATTAAAGCCATCTGGTCCAGCAACCTTATTTTTTTCCATTCCAAACACCGCTTTTTTCAATTCCTCCATTGTGAATTTTCTTGCGAGAAATTCTTGCTAAAGCAAATATGCCCTAGAGGCAATAATAAAGTTGTTATTTATATTTCCTTATATCATGATAAATGTTTATTATTCATGCTAGAATTGTATTAACCGGAAACTTGATACGTGTGTGAATACATAGACAAAACAAAGTGTCCCTAGTATGCCTCTACTAGACTAGATCGTTAATCAAAGGTGGTTAAGTTTCCTGACCATAGACATATGTTGTCATTTGATGAATGAGATCACATCATTAGAGAATGATGTGATGGACAAGACCCATCCGTTAGCTTAGCATTATGATCGTTGAGTTTTATTGCTATTGCTTTCTTCATGACTTATACATGTTCCTATGACTATGAGATTATGCAACTCCCGAATACCGAAGGAACACTTAGTGTGCTATCAAACGTCACAACATAACTGGGTGATTATAAAGATGCTCTACAGGTGTCTCGGAAGGTGTTTGTTGGGTTGGCATAGATCGAGATTAGGATTTGTCACTCCGAGTATCGGAGAGGTATCTCTGGGCCCTCTCGGTAATGCACATCACTATAAGCCTTGCAAGCAATGTGACTAATGAGTTAGTTATGGGATGATGCATTACGGAACGAGTAAAGAGACTTGCCGGTAACGAGATTGAACTGGGTATGATGATACCGACGATCGAATCTCGGGCAAGTAACATACCGATGACAAAGGGAACAACGTATATTGTTATGCTGTTTGACCGATAAAGATCTTCGTAGATTATGTAGGAGCCAATATGAGCATCCAGGTTCCACTATTGGTTATTGACCAGAGATGTGTCTCGGTCATGTCTACATAGTTGTCGAACTCGTAGGGTCCGCACGCTTAACGTTCGATGACGATTTGTATTATGAGTTATGTGATTTCATGTACTGAAGGTTGTTAGGAGTCCCAGATGAGATCACGGACATGACGAGGAGTCTTGAAATGGTCGAGATGTAAATATTGATATATTGGAAGGCTATATTCGGACATCGGAAAAGTTCCGAGTGATTCGGGTATTTTTTGGAGTACCGGAGAGTTACGGGAATTCGCCGGGGAAGTAATGGCCCTTAATGGGCTTTAGTGGAAAGGAGAGGAGGGCCTCAAGGGGTGGCTGCGCTCACCCCCCATGGGCTGGTCCGAATTGAAATAGGAGGGGGCGGCGCCCCCCTCTTTCCTTCTCCCCCCTTCTCCCTTCCCTTCCTTCTCCTACTAGGAATAGGAAAGAGGAGGGGAATCCTACTTGGACTGGGGAGTCCTAGTAGGATTCCCCACACCTAGCACGCCCCCTAGGCCGGCCACCTCTTCCCTCCCCTCCTTTATATACGTGGGCAGGGGCACCCCAAAGACACACAAGTTGATCTATAGCCGTGTGTGGTGCCCCCCTCCATAGTTTTACACCTCGGTCATATCGTCGTAGTGCTTAGGCGAAGCCCTGCGCCGGTAACTTCATCATCACCGTCACCACGGCGTCATGCTGACGGAACTCTCCCTCGGCCTCAGCTGGATCTAGAGTTCGAGGGACGTCACCGAGCTGAATGTGTGCAGATTGCGGAGGTGCCGTGCGTTCGGTACTTGATCGGTTGGATCACGAAGACGTTCGACTACATCAACCGTGTTACTAAACGCTTCCACTTTTGGTCTACAAGTGTACGTGGAAACACTCTCCCCACTCGTTGCTATGCTTCTCCTAGATAGATCTTGCGTGATCGTAGGCAAATTTTTTGGAATACTACGTTCCCCAAAAGTGACATCCAAGCCAGGTCTATGCGTAGATGTTATATGCACGAGTAAAACACAAAGAGTTGTGAGCGATAATAGTCATACTGCTTACCAGCATGTCTGATACGTCTCCAACGTATCTATAATTTTTTATTGCTTCATGCTATATTATATTCTGTTTTAGATGATTAATGGGCTTTGTTATACGGTGTGTTTGTTGAGACCGATGAATTGTGGATTTATGATCAAGCTTACCTATGAACAATATTTGAATCTTCTCTGAATTCTTTTATGTATGATTGGTTATCTTTGCAAGTCTCTTCGAATTATCAGTTTGGTTTGGCCTACTAGATTGATCTTTCTTGCAGTGGTAGAAGTGCTTAGCTTTTGGGTTCAATCTTGCGGTGTCCTTTCCCAGTGACAGCAAGGCACGTATTGTATTGTTGCCATCGAGGATAACAAGATAGGGTTTATTTCATATTGCATGAGTTTATCCCTCTACATCATGTCATCATACTTAAAGCATTACTCTGTTCTTATGAACTTAATACTCTAGATGCATGCTGGATAGCGGTCGATGTGTGGAGTAATAGTAGTAGATGCAGGCAGGAGTCGGTCTACTTGTCACGGACGTGATGCCTATATACATGATCATACCTAGATATTCTCATAACTATGTTCAATTCTATCAATTGCTCAACAGTAATTTGTTCACCCACAGTAATACTTATGCTCTCGAGAGAAGCCACTAGTGAAACCTATGGCCCCGGGGTCTATTTTCCATCATATTAATCTTCCAACACTTAGCTATTTTTATTGCCTTTTATTTTACTTTGCATTTTTTATTATAAACTAGCAAATATGCCCGTGCGTTGCAACGGGAGACAAAAAAATTATGGCTAACCATATAAGTATGACTCAGTATCCTGATATATGAGCGTACTCTATTTTAACACAGTGGCTCATCATGTAGCCATTTTTTTCTCACCCTAGCCGATGATGGTCGCGATGTCCACGTAATCACAATGCATTCGATGATGGTCGCTATGAGTTTGCCAGTGCATGCCACCCTTGTCATTATGTTGCGCAAGGTAATGTTTAAAACTTTAAAAACAAATCTCATTGACCACGAACTACTCCCAACACCAATACATATAAAGACTTTGGAAAAACTAATAAAATCCTAGACATAAAATACTTTTGAATCAGTGAACAGTTTTTCAAATCGACAAGCATTTTTTATTTTTTATTTTCTCAAAAAAATCATGAACATTAGTTTTGTTTACAAAAAAAAATTAAATGTATGAACCGGTTTTGTATTCATCAACAATTTTTTACTCGACAAACATTTTTTGAGTCGATGAACTTTTTAAAAAAATTGAGGAACAATTTTTTAAAAAATATTTTATTTTATTTTTGTGAACATTTTCTAAAATGTCATGGAGATTTCTTTTCAGATTCCCGAATATGTTTTGAATACACGGTCATTTTTTCAAAATCATGAACATGATTATATTTCCCGGCCATTTTTCCAAATTGTGATTTTTTATAATTTTGCGAACAGTTTTGCGAAACCACCAAAAAAATGAATCTGTAATTTTTTTATGATTTTCGAAACATTTTCGAATTCACATATATTTTATGATTTCTCATACTTTTTTTGAAAAGTCGCAACTTTAGAATATTAAAGTTCCGAATTAATTTAAAGAAGAAAGAAGAAAGAAAACAGAATGAGAAAAGAAAAGACAAAAAAGTAAAAAGAAAAAAAAGGGAGTGAAGCCCCACACATGGGCCGGCCCATGCACACATACATGGGGACATGCGTGAGAAAAGAAAGATGAAAAATTGTGGAAGCGGGGGATCGAACCCTGGCCTCGTCGCTACATGAGCGGTCGGCCAACCACTCAGCTGCCCATCGTACTGTGAATTAAACTCGTCGCGTCTTTCTAAAACATGAAGGAGGCAACAATTTTTGGTCCGAGAAATTGAATTCTTTTCCCACTTGCGGGTGGCATTGGTGGGTAATTTTTACCAATTTGAAGGGTAATTTTAATGACGGACGACCAGAAGCGATAGCCGCTTTATTAGTAGTTATAAAAATACCAAAAATATTATCTTATCATATCTATCAGATCTCACTTTCGTAAGTGATCGTGAAGGGATTGACAACCCCTTTATTGCGTTGGTTGCGAGGTTTTTATTTGTTTGTGTAGGTGCGAGGGACTCGTGCGTGGCCTCCTACTGGATTGATACCTTGGTTCTCAAAAACTGAGGGAAATACTTACGCTGCTTTACTGCATCACCCTTTCCTCTTCAAGGGAAAACCAACGCAGTGCTCAAGAGGTAGCAAGAAGGATTTCTGGCGTCGTTGCTGGGGAGTCTACGCAAAAGTCAACATACCAAGTACCCATCACAAACTCTTATCTCCTGCTTTACATTATTTGCCATTTGCCTCTCGTTTTCCTCTTCCCCACTTCACCCTTGCCGTTTTATTCACCCTCTCTTTTTCATTTGCCTCTTTTTCACTTGCTTCTTGTTTGCTCATGTGTTGGATTGCTTGCTTGTCACTATGGCTCAAGATAATACTAAATTGTGTGACTTTACCAATACCAACAACAATGATTTTCTTAGCACTCCTATTGCTCCTCTTACCGATACTGAATCTTGTGAAATTAATGCTGCTTTGTTGAATCTTGTTATGAAAGATCTTCGCCGGCCTTCCTAGTGAAGATGTCGCTACTCATCTAAATAACTTTGTTGATTTGTGTGATATTAATAACCCACAAGCATAGGGGATCGCAACAGTTTTCAAGGGTAGAGTATTCAACCCAAATTTATTGATTCGACACAAGGGGAGCCAAAGAATATTCTTAAGTATTAGCAGTTGAGTTGTCAATTCAACCACACCTGGATAATTTAATATCTGCAGCAAAGTATTTAGTAGCAAAGTAATATGATAGTAGTGGTAACGGTAACAAAGGTAACAGTAGCAAAAGTAATATTTTTGGTATTTTGTAGTGATTGTAACAGTAGCAACGGGAAAGTAAATAAGAGAAGAACACTATATGGAAAGCTCGTAGGCATTGGATCGGTGATGGAGAATTATGCCGGATGCGGTTCATCATGTAACAGTCATAACATAGGGTGACACTGAACTAGCTCCAATTCATCAATGTAATGTAGGCATGTATTCCGAATATAGTCATACGTGCTTATGGAAAAGAACTTGCATGACATCTTTTGTCCTACCCTCCCGTGGCAGCGGGGTCCTAATGGAAACAAAGGGATATTAAGGCCTCCTTTTAATAGAGTACCGGAACAAAGCATTAGCACATAGTGAATACATGAACTCCTCAAACTATGGTCATCACCGGGAGTGGTCCGATTATTGTCACTTCGGGGTTGCCGGATCATAACACATAGTAGGTGACTATAGACTTGCAAGATAGGATCAAGAACTCACATATATTCATGAAAACATAATAGGTTCATATCTGAAATCATGGCACTCAGGCCCTAGTGACAAGCATTAAGCATAGAAAAGTCATAGCAACAGCGATCTCAGAACATAATGGATACTAGGGATCAAACCCTAAGAAAACTAACTCGATTACATGATAGATCTCATCCAACCCATCACCGTCCAGCAAGCCTATGATGGAATTACTCACGCACGGCGGTGAGCATCATGAAATTGGTGATGGAGGATGGTTGATGATGACGACGGCGACGAATCCCCCTCTCCGGAGCCCCGAACGGACTCCAGATCAGCCCTCCCGAGAGGTTTTAGGGCTTGGCGGCGGCTCCGTATCGTAAAACGCGATGAATTCTTCTCTTTGATTTTTTTCTCCCCGAGAGCAAATATATAGAGTTGGAGTTGAGGTCGGAGGAGCTCCAGGGGGCCCACGAGGTAGGGGGGCGCGCCCTAGGGGGGCAGGCGCGCCCACCCCCCACCCTCGTGGACAGGGTGTGGGCCCCCTGGTCTTCATCTTTGGCAAGGATTTTTTTATTATTTCTAGATAGATGTTCCGTGGAGTTTCAGGTCATTCCGAGAACTTTTGTTTCTGCACATAAATAACACCATGGAAAGTCTGCTGAAAACAGCGTCAGTCCGGGTTAGTTCCATTCAAATCATGCAAGTTAGAGTCCAAAACAAGGGCAAAAGTGTTTGTAAAAGTAGATACAACGAAGACGTATCAACTCCCCCGAGCTTAAAACCATTGCTTGTCCTCAAGAAATTCAGTTGACAAACTGAAAGTGATAAAGAAAAACTTTTACAAACTCTGTTTGATCTTGCTGTTGTAAATATGTAAAGCCAGCATTCAAGTTTTCAGCAAAGATTATGACTAACCACATTTGCAATAACTCTCAGGTCTCATGTTTACTCATATCAATGGCATAATCAACTAGCGAGCGATAATAATAAATCTCGGATGATAACACTTTCTCAAAACAACCATGATATGATATAACAGGATGGAATCTCGCTAGCCCTTTCTGAGACCGCAAAACATAAATGCAGAGCACCTTTAAAGATCAAGGACTGACTAGACATTGTAATTCATGGTAAAAGAGATCCAGTCATAGTCATACCAATATAAATTATTAGTAATGGATGCAAATGACAGCAGCGCTCTCCAGCTAGTGCTTTTTAATAAGAGGGTGATGACTCAACATAAAAGTAAATAGATAGGCCCTTCGCAGAGGGAAGCAGGGATTTGTAGAGGTGCCAGAGCTCGGTTTTGAAATAGAGATAAATAATATTTTGAGCGGCATACTTTCATTGGCAACATAACAACCAAGAGATGGCGATATCTTCCATGCTACACACATTATAGGCGGTTCCCAAACAGAATGGTAAAGTTTATACTCCCCCTCCACCAACAAGCATCAATCCATGACTTGCTCAAAACAACGAGTGTCTCCAACTAGCAACAGTCCCAGGGGGAGTTTTGTTTGCAATTATTTTGATTTAGTTTGCATAAAGCATGGGACTGGGCATCCCGGTGACCAGCCATTTTCTCGTGAGTGAGGAGCGGAGTCCACTCCTCTTGAGAATAACCCGCCTAGCATGTAAGATACGGACAGCCCTAGTTGATACATGAGCTATTCGAGCATACAAAACAGAATGTTTATTTGAAGGTTTAGAGTTAGGCACATACAAATTTACTTGAAACGGCAGGTAGATACCGCATATAGGAAGGTATAGTGGACTCATATGGAATAACTTTGGGGTTTAAGGGATTGGATGCACAAGCAGTATTCCCGCTTAGTACAAGTGAGGGCTAGCAAAAGACTAGGAAGCGACCAACTAGAGAGTGATAACAATCATGAACATGCATTAAAATTAATAAACATTGGATGCAAGCATGAGTAGGATATTGTAGGACCTTGAAGTATGTCTAGAGGGGGGTGATTGGACTACTTGACCAATTAAAAGCTTAACCTTTTCCCAATTTTAGATTTTGGCAGATTTTAGCTATCTTTAAGCAAGTCAAGCAATCTTCACGTAATTCAAGCAAGCATGCAAAGAGTATATAGGCAGCGGAAAATAAAGCATGCAACTTGCAAGAATGTAAAGGGAAGGGTTTGGAGGATTCAAACGCAATTGGAGACACGGATGTTTTTGTCGTGGTTCCGATAGGTGGTGCTATCGTACATCCACGTTGATGGAGACTTCAACCCACGAAGGGTAACAGTTGCTGCTGAGTCCACGGAGGGCTCCACCCACGAAGGGTCCACGAAGAAGCAACCTTGTCTATCCCACCATGGCCGTCGCCCACGAAGGACTTGCCTCACTAGCGGTAGATCTTCACGAAGTAGGCGATCTCCTTGCCCTTACAAACTCCTTGGTTCAACTCCACAATCTTGTCGGAGGCTCCCAAGTGACACCTAGCCAATCTAGGAGACACCACTCTCCAAGAAGTAACAAATGGTGTGTTGATGATGAACTCCTTGCTCTTGTGCTTCAAATGATAGTCTCCCCAACACTCAACTCACTCTCACAGGATTTGGATTTGGTGGAAAGAAGATTTGAGTGGAAAGCAACTTGGGGAAGGCTAGAGATCAAGATTCATATGGTTGGAATAGAATATCTTGGCCTCAACACATGAGTAGGTAGTTCTCTCTCAGAACTGGTAAGTTGGAAGTGTAGGTTTGTTCTGATGGCTCTCTCCACGAATGAAGAGGAGGTGGAGGGGTATATATAGCCTCCACACAAAATCTAACCGTTACACACAATTTACCAAACTCGGTGGGACCGAATCATAAAACTCGGTCGGACCGATTTAGTAAACCTAGTGACCGTTAGGGTTTTCGGTGGGACTGACATGCAACTCGGTAGGACCGATATGGTTAGGGTTAGGGCATAACGTAATCTCGGTGAGACCGATTACACAAACTCGGTGAGACCGAATTTGGTAATTAGCTAACCAGAGAGTTGGTCAGGTAAACTCGGTGGGACCGATTCGCTCTTTCGGTGAGACCGAGAAGTTACGAAAGGGAAACAGAGAGTTTATATTGCAATCTCGGTGGGACTGATCGCTCACTTTGATTAGACCGAAATGTTACGAAGGGAAACAGAGAGAATACAATCCCATCTCGGTGAGACCGAGATCCCTATCGGTGAGACCGATTTGCCTAGGGTTTGTGGCAGTGGCTATGACATTTGAACTCGGTGGCGCCGGATAGAAAGAATCGGTAGGGCCGAGTTTGACTTTAGGTTTAGGTCATATGTGGATGTGAGAAAGTAGTGGAGGGTTTTGGAGCATATCACTAAGCACATGAAGCAAGAGGCTCATTAAGCAACACCTCATCTCTCCTTGATAGTATTGGCTTTTCCTATAGACTCAATATGATCTTAGATCACTAAAATGTAAAATGTAGAGTCTTGAGCTTTTGAGCTTGAGCCAATCCTTTGTCCTTGATATTTTGAGGGATCCACTTTCATCATCCATGCCATGCCATTCATTGAGCTTTCCTGAAATATTTGTCTTGGAATAGCATTAGCTCAATGAGCTATATGTTGTTATGAATTACCAAAACCACCTAGGGATAGTTGCACTTTCAATCTCCCCCTTTTTGGTAATTGATGACAACATATAGATCAAAGCTTTGACAAATGATAATAAGATTGAAAAACATCGTCGCTTTGAGAAGTATGTGATAAGCAAGAGCTCCCCCTAAATTTGTGCATATTTTAAGATTTGCTTTGGACTGCAAATGCACAATGAATTAGGATCATGGGTTACTCTTCCATGTCACATACATCTTGGTGGAGCGCTCAAAATAATAAAGATTGAATACATGCACTCATCACCAAGCACAGTGAATGATCATATAAGGATAAGTAAGATAATATCATAACAAGCATAAGTGTAGCTTATGATCAAACACATGATCATCAATGTCTCACAGGTAAAAGCATAGTATCTCAAGAAATCAAAGCAAACGAAGTTCAACCAAGAAGACAAGAGAGAACAAAAGAAAATCTCTCTCTCTCGAAGCCTATGATCTATACATTTTTCTCCCCCTTTGGCAACAAGTTACCAAAAAGTTCCTAGAAAATGCATAGGACTATATCGTCTCTCAGGCTTGGTCTTCTGGTGGTGGTGTCCGGAAAACTCCAAGAACGAAGGCATCAGTAGATGTGGAAGGAGCTGAAGGAGTTGGTGCTAGAGCTGGTTGCGCTGGAGCTATAGCTGGAGCTGATGAAGTGACTCTGGTGACTGGCTCTGCAGCTGATCTCTGAGCTCGTGGCACTCTGGCAAATGCATCAGTCATTGTTCTGCCCTTCCTCTCCTGCATATCATCCTGTAGCTGCTCCACAGCTGACTGAATCTCAGTTACTTTGACATCAAGATCATAGAATTTTTGTTCCATGATTTTTTCCAGGCTCTCCTGGTTTTGAGTTAGGGTGGCCAACCCCTTCTCAATCCGCAGAGTTGATGCTATCAAGTAACCAAGATGCTCCTGCTTGTTCTTTAGAAAGTAATCAGATGCCTCTGCTTGAGTTGGCATCTTGGCAGCCTTCTCTTTCCTTGCTTTCTCCCTCTTGGGCTTGTACTGATGATGGTTCATTCTCAGTCATGACAACTTGATTGTCCTCAAAGTCAGGATAGAGAACAATGTGTTCCTTATCCAACAGATACTTCCTTGTGCCCATCTTTGAGTTAATCAACTCCTGAATCTGTGGGGCATATCCATAGCTCCTCTTCTGGTCTGCTGCTATCCTCTTGATAGTTTCAACTATGAGGCTCATGGCCTTGAATTTCTGAGGCACATCAAATATGTGAAGCAAATTGATTGCATGCCCTCTGATCATGTTGTGGTCACCTGATTTGGGCAATAGAGTGTGCCTTAGGATCCAGTTGATCGTAGGCAGCCCTGACAGAAGATAATGAATTGATCCAAACTTGAAAGTCTCAAGTGCATCATCTAGGATCTCCTTGTACATCTGTGACATTGAGTTGTGACCCATCTTCTTCTTGGCATAAATGTCCAAGTCATCTTCACTTCCCTTGGGGGCATTGATCAGACTTGCCCATTCCTCTATGGTTGACTGGTATCTTGTTCCTTCATACATCCAAACTATCCTGCCATCTGGATAGAAATGTGTTGTGGAGTAGAATTGCATAATGAGCTCGTCATTCCAGTTTGTGAGCTTCTGCCCAACAAAATCTGCAACTCCACACGATCAAGCTGTCATACACTCCAGGATAGTGTTCTGCATTCTCCTGAATGTAGGTCCAGTCGACCCACCTCATATCACAAACTATGGGCTTCTTATCCAATAAGATGGTCTCATAGAAGTCCTGCTGCTCCTTGGTGTGGAACCTGTAATCTACAACAGTCCTTCTCCTGGTGGCATATGGATCTGACTCTCTCCATAGCCTCAACCCTTGATCTCTCCTGATCTCCATGTTCTCAGCCACAGGATGAGCATCATTGTGGACTGGAATCTTGGGCTTGAGCTTCCTTAGGACCTGCCCTTCTTCATCTTCCTTAGCATCAACTTCAGGCATTGGGGCCTTGTTCTTCAAAGCTGCTGGTATACTCCTGGTATTCCTCTTTGGTGCACTCTTGGGCTTAGGGGCAGCTTTGGGCTTTGTTGTTGCATCCCCTGATTTTATGGCATCACCCATCAGCTTTTGTGCCTTGGGTGCTGGTTCAACAACCTCTTCTTCTTCTTCTTCCTCCATCATAGAAGGCTTCCCAATCACTCTGGACATGGTCTTCTTGACCCTTTCCTTCCTTTTCTTTCCTTCAGCAGTAGTAGGTTCTTTGGGTTGGGATTCCAAAGAAGCTTGAGTGGAGACTCTGGCTTTGGACATTGGTTGTCTTCCTGCTGGCCTTTTGATCATTCCAGGCTTAACTGCTGTTGAGCTGTACTCCTTCTTGAGCACTTTCTTCTTTGAACTGGCCTCATCCTCAACTGCCACATAATCCTCATCCTCAGACTCTGAGGTCTTCTTCTTTCTTGTCCTTGTGGCAGCCTTGGGAAAATTACTAGGAGTGCTTGTGCACCCCTCATCTGAGCTGCTAGAGGGACTAGTGCCCTCACTCATGTGAATCTGCTCTTCTGACCTGTTCTGGCTGTCACTTTGGTCTGACATGCTGCACACATTGACTGCTGACCCTATGAATAGTTATAGATGAGGTAGAGTGGATGAGCATCACAAAATGCAGAGATTTTTGCAAAAGAATGATTCAAAAAACTTAGTTTTAGTTTTCCACAGAAAGCATTTCGGATCTACCGATTTTTAAACTCGGTGATACCGAACCAGTTTTGGAACCTAAACTAGTGAACTCGGTCAGACCGAGTCATAGTTCGGTGGCACCGAGACTGCTAGGGTTTCACAAAGTTCTAAAATCGGTCACACCGGTTTGTAACTCTTGGTCAGACCGAGACTTACTAGTGCCATGGCGTTAGCCAAATCGGTGGGACCGAGTTTTTCAACTCGGTGGGTCCGAGATGGTTTCGGCGGAAACCTAACCCTAAATTTTCGAATCACAACTATTCTAAGGATTGTTTTGACTGGATAGAGGTGTTTCAATCATGGCAAGATGCATTGCGAACACAATGTGCTGAGAATCAGACGAGGATAGCACTGTGATCGAGTTCATACCCTAGTTCGGCGGTGAACTCGCTACGGCGGCAACAGCGGAGAAGAATTCCGTTGACGGCGGCGGAGACCAGCGACTGGAGGCGGCTCGCAACGAAGTCGACGATCCGTAGACCTAGTAGGCAGAGCGAGCTATGCGCGGGCGAGGAGTTTCGGAGAAAGTTTTCCAAATTTTGCCCGTGTGAATATATAGCCCGACACTGTCGGTGTGACCGAGTGGAACAACTCGGTGGCACCGGGATGCATAACTGTTAACAGTTACAGCAACTCGGTGTGACCGAAAAGTTCAAATTGGTTGCACCGAGATTGAAAACCTAGGTCGACTTAGTGATCTCGGTATGACCAAAATGAAGGAATCGGTCAGACCGAAAATCACAAAGAAGTTTTGGAAGTTTAAGTCTATGACGAATCGGGGACTCTGAGTGCTCCTCACACAGAGTGGTTCGAATCTGACTTGATCAAATTTTGTGATGTAGCATGAATAGAGTTTGAGATGAGAAAATCATAGATAGCTAGAGAAGGTTCTTAGGCATTCTTGTCCATCCACTTGGCCAAAGAGAAAGAAACCAATCAATCAAAACAACAAGTGGATGTCCTCGAATGAGTAAAATATGCAACCAACATGCTCACACAATAAAATGACAAATGAAATATGTGACAAAGCATGCACAACCAATTCTAGCATCTATCAAACAATTGGCGATGACTAGGTCATCTATATATGAGTATATTGACTTAGGAGTCAAATGAGAACATTTGATCATAGGTCATACTCATCGTTTAAGATCAAATGGGGTTACCACTTTTACATAAAGCATTTATGTGTTCACATCATTAGAGTTGCTTTGACTCAATTCTTAGAGTTAAGCTCCCCCTAGATGTGAGATCCCCCCTTAGAGGGATAAACTAACCTTGGGTTTTGTCGATGATGACTTCATGTAGGTGTTGAAGATGTGGATGCTCAATGTTGATGTAGATCTTTTGGAGCAATCCTTTGGAGTGAGTTGCACTTTCAATACCTACATGGGTTAGTCCCACAAGGAACAAACAAGAATATCCATAGACATAGAGTGATGCACACGCAAAATGATGTCCATGAAAACTTTAGGTTACCTTGTCCCTTGCCTTACCAACATGAGGGTTTTGTGACTCCTTGAACTAGTGCAAGATATGGAAGTTGATTGCACTTGTCCTTGCCATAATTATATGAGTGAAAAATGTTGGCGGAGTCATCCTCAAGAACTCTCTAGTTCTTCTTCTTCTTATGGATCCACATCATCTTGATGGGAATCCTTGGTGTTGTAGTTGTGCTTGATGAAGTAGAGCTTGACGTAGTCTTGGGAACCCACTTGACCAAGGCCTTAGGTGCTTCTTCAAATGCATCAATCTCCTCTTGAAGCTTGTCCTTGCCTTTTTTCTTGTGGTCTTGTGGTGGAAGATCATCTTGTTCTTGTGTTCCCTTGAAGGAAGTAGGATCATACTTCTCTTGTTGAGGAACAAACTTCGTCTTGGGGTATTGATCTTCTTCCCACTCAACTCCATTGGCATTGAACTTTCGCACAAAACCAACACCTTGATTCTTTCGGTGCCTTCCTTGCTTGCGTACAATTTCCTCAAATTGCTTACTCCCGGCAAGGCTCTTGTATACACCTTTCTCTATAATTCCCTTCAATAAGTTGTTTTCTTGCTCAAGTGTAACTTGGCTAAGAGAATCATTAGTGGAATCAAGAGAGCTACTAGAAGCAACAATATTGGATTTAGCATTGTTTTTCTTACTACTTGAAGAAGAATCTTTCTTGTTCTTGTTACTAGACTTGACTTGAGGCATGCAAGTAGATAAGAGTAAATGCTTGGCAATATAAGAAGAACTTTTCTTACGGAGATCATCATTGATCGCTTTTAGGAACTCATGCTCTTGCTCAAGATTGAGCTTTTCAAAGCGTAACTTCTCATGAGCCCTTAAAAGTTCTCGATGATCTTCGAAGATAGTTTCATGAGCTAACTTAAGAGTGTTTAGTTCTTTAGTTAGATGCTCAATCTTCTCCTTATCATTGTCATTCGTTTCATCTTGATTAGCATGATTGATTGACGTTTCATCATAGTATTCATCACTAGAGTTGTCAATAAGTAAATCATCATCACCTAGCAAGTCATCTTCATCACTATTAAAATCAACATACTCGGGGTGTGTTACCTTAGGACCTTTGGCCATGAAGCATCTTCCAATTCCTTCATTTGGTGATTCAAATATGTCGTAGGAGTTGGTTGACACAAGTGCTAAACCGGCAACACCTTCATCTTGAGTGTATTCGGAGTCGGAGTGATAGCTTCTCTCGGAGTGATTGTCGGAGTCGGAGCCGGATACCCATTCACCAACATGAGCTTGATGTCTTCGTTTTGTGTAGCTCTTTGATGACTTGTCCTTCCTTTCTGAATCCTTTCTTCTCCGTGAGGGTCTTCGTTCATAACGATCATCTCTACTCCTTCTCTCTCTTAGTGGTGATTCTTCTCTTCTACTTATTCTCTTGGGAGAATCTTCTCTTCTTTTGTAGGGTGCCGTACACTCATGGAATAGTGTCCGGGTCTCCCACAATTGTAGCAATTTCGCTCTCGACTAGAAGATCTTTTGTCATTGTAGGATCTTGACTTGGAGCTTCTTTCTTTGCTTCTACTCTTGTAGAATTTGTTGAAGTTCTTCACCATTAAGATCAATTCTTCATTGAAGGTTTGTTTCTCACTTGATGATGTGGGGGCTTCACATGAGGCTTTGTAAGCACCACTTGACTTGTTGTGAAGTTCCTCCTTATCCTTCAGTGACATCTCATGAGCAACTATTCTTCCAATGACTTCCGTTGGCTTGAGATCTTTGTAATTTGGCATCATTTGGATCTATGTGCACACGGTATCATATTTTCCATCCAATGCTCTTAGGATCTTCTTGATGATGAATCTGTCGGTCATTTCTTCACTTCCTAAGCCGGCAATCTCATTTGTGATAAGAGAAAGCCTAGAGTACATTTCAGCGACACCTTCACCATCCTTCATTTTGAACTTGTCAAGCTGACTTTGGAGCACATCCAACTTGGATTCCTTGACGGAGTCGGTACCTTCATGCATATCAATCAAAGTATCCCAAATTTCCTTTGCATTCTCAAGACGGCTGATTTTGTTGAATTCTTCGGGGCACAAGCCATTGAAGAGGATATCACAAGCTTGAGCGTTGTATTGCAACATCTTCAACTCTTCCGTGCTAGCTTCACGGTTCGGTTCTCTCCCATCAAAGAATTCACCTTGCAAACCAATACACATAATAGCCCAAACGGCGGGGTTATGTCCGAGAATATGCATTTTCATCTTATGCTTCCAACTAGCAAAATTAGTGCCATCAAATTAAAGGACCTCTACGGTGATAATTTCCCTCGCTAGAAGCCATACTCTCCTAGGTTGTGAAACCAAGGCTATGACCACCAAAAGCTATGGAAATCAAAGCAAATGGAGACCAAAGCTCTGATACCACTTGTAGGACCTTGAAGTATGTCTAGAGGGGGGGTGATTAGACTACTTGACCAATTAAAAGCTTAACCTTTTCCCAAATTTAGACTTTGGCAGATTTTAGCTATCTTTAAGCAAGTCAAGCAATCTTCACGCAATTCAAGCAAGCATGCAAAGAGTATATAGGCAGCGGAAAATAAAGCATGCAACTTGCAAGAATGTAAAGGGAAGGGTTTGGAGGATTCAAACACAATTGGAGACACGGATGTTTTTGTCGTGGTTCCGATAGGTGGTGCTATCGTACATCCACGTTGATGGAGACTTCAACCCACGAAGGGCACCGGTTGCGCGAGTCCACGGAGGGCTCCACCCACGAAGGGTCCACGAAGAAGCAACCTTGTCTATCCCACCATGGCCGTCGCCCACGAAGGACTTTCCTCACTAGCGGTAGATCTTCACGAAGTAGGCGATCTCCTTGCCCTTACAAACTCCTTGGTTCAACTCCACGATCTTGTCGGAGGCTCCCAAGTGACACCTAGCCAATCTAGGAGACACCACTCTCCAAGAAGTAACAAATGGTGTGTTGATGATGAACTCCTTGCTCTTGTGCTTCAAATGATAGTCTCCCCAACACTCAACTCTCTCTCACATGATTTGGATTTGGTGGAAAGAAGATTTGAGTGGAAAGCAACTTGGGGAAGGCTAGAGATCAAGATTCATATGGTTGGAATAGAATATCTTGGCCTCAACACATGAGTAGGTAGTTCTCTCTAGCTGGTAAGTTGGAAGTGTAGGTTTGTTCGATGGCTCTCTCCACGAATGAAGAGGAGGTGGAGGGGTATATATAGCCTCCACACAAAATCTAACCGTTACACACAATTTACCAAACTCGGTGGGACCGAATCATAAAACTCGGTCGGACCGATTTAGTAAACCTAGTGACCATTAGGGTTTTCGGTGGGACTAACATGCAACTCGGTAGGACCGATATGGTTAGGGTTATGGCATAACGTAATCTCGGTGAGACCGATTACACAAACTCGGTGAGACCGAATTTGGTAATTAGCTAACCAGAGAGTTGGTCGAGTAAACTTCGGTGGGACCGATTAAGCTCTTCGGTGAGACCAAAAAGTTCTGAAAGGGAAGCAGAGAGTTTATATTGCAATCTCGGTGGGACCGATCGCTCACCGGTTAGACCGAAGCGTTACGAAGGAAGCAGAGAGATTACAATCCCATCTTGGTGAGACCGAGATCCCTATCGGTGAGACCGATTTGCCTAGGGTTTGTGGCAGTGGCTATGACATTTGAACTCGGTGGTGCGGATAGAAAGAATCGGTAGGGCGAGTTTGACTTTAGGTTTAGGTCATATGTGGATGTGAGAAAGTAGTGGAGGGTTTTGGAGCATATCACTAAGCACATGAAGCAGGAGGCTCATTAAGCAACACCTCATCCCTCCTTGATAGTATTGGCTTTTCCTATAGACTCAATGTGATCTTGGATCACTAAAATGTAAAATGTAGAGTCTTGAGCTTTTGAGCTTGAGCCAATCCTTTGTCCTTGGTATTTTGAGGGATCCACTTTCATCATCCATGCCATGCCATTCATTGAGCTTTCCTGAAATATTTGTCTTGGAATAGCATTAGCTCAATGAGCTATATGTTGTTATGAATTACCAAAACCACCTAGGGATAGTTGCACTTTCAGATATAATCCACCATGAACATAAATATCGTGAAGGCTATGTTGATTTGTTTCAACTACATGTGTGAACATGTGCCAAGTCAAATCACTTAAATCATTCAAAGGAGGATACCACCCCATCATACCACATCACAACCATTTTAATAGCATGTTGGCACGCAAGGTAAACCATTATAACTCATAGCTAATCAAGCATGGCACGAGCAACTATGATCTCTAATTGTCATTGCAAACATGTTTATTCATAATAGGCTGAATCAGGAGCGATGAACTCATCATATTTACAAAAACAAGAGAGGTCGAGTTCATACCAGCTTTTCTCATCTCAGTCAGTCCATCATATATCATCATAATTGCCTTTCACTTGCACGACCGAACGATGTGAATAATAATAAGAGTGCATGTGCATTGGACTAAGCTGGAATCTGCGAGCATTCAATAAATAGGAGAAGACAAGGCAATATGGGATCTTGGTTAAATCAACAATAATGCATATAAGAGCCACTTCAACAATTTAATTAAGGTCTTCTCCTACGACCCCCAAAGAAAAGAAAAGAAATAAAACTATTTACACGGGAAAGCTCCCAACAAGCAAAAGAAGAACGGGAAATCTTTTTGGGTTTTGTTTTTAATTATTACTACTACAGCAAGAAAAGTAAACTAACTAAAAGCTACAACTAATTTTTTTTGGTTTTTTAAGGTTTACCAAACACACAAGAAGAAAGCAAGAAAAAGAAAATAAACTAGCATGGATATTACAGTGAAAGAGTATGAGCACCGACATCTAGCAATGAGTGTGTGTAAACATAGATGTAATGTCGGTGGGAAATACGTACTCCCCCAAGCTTAGGCTTTTGGCCTAAGTTGGTTTATTGCCATGGATGGCCTGGCGGATACCCGTAGGTGTAGCTGGGGTCGTACTGAGATGCAGCGGCTATCACCTCCTGAGCTGCGGCGTGGCGGCGAGCTGCCTCCGCACTCCTCTCGTACTCATCTGCCTCCTCTCTAGTGATAACATATCTTCCTTTTGCCTGATAATCAAAGAAGGCAGGAGCAGGGAGAGTAATACGGATAGCACGACGTCTGTCAAAAATTAAGCGATACCGGAGAGGTGATTCGTTCCTCTCGACAAACTGGTGATGGACCATAGCATTATAGTCTAAATAAGTAGGAGGCAACTCAATATCATCCTCCCGAACATCCACACCAAGAAAATCAGCTAAGCGGGCTGCATAAATTCCTCCAAAGAAATCTCCATTAAATCTATTATGATACAACCTACGTGCAACAATGGCTCCCAAGTTATAAGATTTGTCTCCTAACACAGCACTCCTAAGAACACTGAGGTCAGGGACACACATGTGACATGCTTCATCCTTACCATTTATGCACCTACCTATAATGAGAGCAAAATCATGTATAGCAGGAAAATGGATGCTCCCTATGGTAGCTTGTGCTATGTCTCTAGAGACTCCCACAGTTATGCTAGCAAGAAAGTTTCTAAATTCAGATTTACGGGGTTCACTAACACTACCCCATTGTGGAAGTTTGCAAGCAGAAGTAAAATCATCTAAGTCCATGGTATAAGATTCTTCATAAAGATCAAACAGGACAGTTGGAGAATTACGTGAAGATGAAAATCCAAACCTCCTCACAAATGTACTAGTGAGATAGTGGTACTGGTGGCATTTGTCTGCCTCAAAGCTCACAAGATCGGCGTTACGCAAATATGCGTTAAATTCTTCTTTGATTCCCGCTCGATCCATAAAATTTTCTGAAGGCCATTCACAGGGCCGCACTGGAGCGTCCCTTGGTGGCTCCTCATCAGCATCACGCATTGCAAGCCTGGGTCCTTGCTTCCTTGAAGAACCACCTTGGAACATTTTCCTAAGCATATTTCTACCTCTGAAGAATTTCTGAAATTTTTAGTAACTTCAAACAAAAGTGAACCAAACTCAACAAAATTGATAGCAACTACTCCTACAAGTGCCTAGAGCCTATATCAAGCATTATAACTACTTGGAACCATATAAATTTGACATGCAAGCTCAAGAACATGGTCACCTAGGCAGCACAAATTTGCAATGAATAAAGCACTAGAAC
Organism: Aegilops longissima; assembly: GCA_021605205.1. Taxonomy (NCBI): domain Eukaryota; kingdom Viridiplantae; phylum Streptophyta; class Magnoliopsida; order Poales; family Poaceae; genus Aegilops; species Aegilops longissima. The sequence goes on along the minus strand of CM038677.1, from coordinate 688,892,687 downwards.
AAAAACTAATTGGACCAATGGAGGAGTCACATACCAAGGAACAACCCCCCCAAGAAGTTTTGTGAGAGGTGCTTTGAGCAAGGAGATCGAAAATCGCAGCAAAATAAGCTAGAACTCGTGCTTGAGCTGGATATTGGTGTTTGTGGGAGGAAGAAGGAGTGTATGGGTGCAGGAATAAGTGGAGGAGGGCCACCATGGGCCCACGAGGCAGGGGGCGCGCCCTCCACCCTCGTGGCCAGGTGCTTGCCCCTCCTGCTGTGTTCTCAGTACCAGAAATTCTCAAAAATTCTATAAAAAATCATATTCCACTTTCAGGGCATTTGGAGAACTTTTATTTTCGGGGTATTTTTATATTGCATGGATAAATCAGAAAACAGACAGAAAATACTATTTTACTTTATTTCAACTAAATAACAAAAAGTAGAGAGAGGATACAGAAGGTTGTGCTTTCTAGTTTCATCCATCTCATGCTCATTAAAAGGAATCCACTAACAAGGTTGATCAAGTCTTGTTAACAAACTCATCCCGAATTGCATGAAACTAGAGAAATTTCGAATAACACTAAGTTACCTCAACGGGGATATGCACATCCCCAATAATAAGAATATCACATTTCTTCTTGACAGTAGGAAGAGGAAATTCAAAACCTCCAAATATAATCGATGGAATTTTTCCAATAGAATTGATACTATGCACTTGATGTTGTTTCCTCGGAAAGTGTATCGTATGCTCATTACCATTAACATGAAAAGTGACATTGCCTTTGTTGCAATCAATAACAGCCACTGCAGTATTCAAAAAGGGTCTTCCAAGAATAATAGACATACTATCGTCCTCGGGAATATCAAGAATAACAAAGTCCGTTAAAATAGTAACGTTTGCAACCACAACAGGCACGTCCTCACAAATACCGACAGGTATAGCAGTTGATTTATCAGCCATTTGCAAATATATTTCAGTAGGTGTCAACTTATTCAAATCAAGTCTACGATATAAAGAAAGAGGCATAACACTAACACCGGCTCCAAGATCACATAAAGCAGTTTTAACATAGTTTCTTTTAATGGAGCATGGTATAGTGGGTACTCCTGGATCTCCTAGTTTCTTAGGTATTCCACCTTTAAAAGTATAATTAGCAAGCATGGTGGAAATTTCAGCTTCCGGTATCTTTCTCTTATTTCTGACAATATCTTTCATATACTTAGCATAAGGATTCATTTTGAGCATATCAGTTAATCGCATACGTAAAAAGATAGGTCTAATCATTTCAGCAAAGCGCTCAAAATACTCATCATCCTTTTTCTTGGATGGTTTGGGAGGAAAAGGCATGGGTTTCTGAACCCATTGTTCCCTTTCTTTACTATGTTTCCGAGCAACAAAGTCTCTCTTATCATAACGTTGATTCTTTGATTGTGGGTTATCAAGATCAACAGCAGGTTCAGTTTCTACATCATTATCGTTACTAGGTTGAGTATCATCATGAACATCTTCATTAACATTTTCACTAGGTTCATGTTCATTACCAGATTGTGTTTCAGCATCAGAAATAGAGATATCATTTGGATTCTCAGGGGGTTCAGCAATAGGTTCACTAGAAGCATGCAAAGTCCTATCATTTTTCTTTTTCTTCTTTTTAGAAGGACTAGGTGTATCAATATTATTTCTTTGAGAATCTTGCTCAATTCTCTTAGGGTGGCCTTCAGGATACAAAGGTTCCTGAGTCATCCTACCAGTTCTAGTAGCCACTCTAGCAGCATAATAATTTTTCTTACTATTCATTTCATTGAGAAAATCATTTTGAGCCTTTAGTACTTGTTCTACTTGAGTGGTAACCATAGAAGCATGTTTAGTAATGAGTTTAAGTTCACCTATAACATTAGCCATGTGATTACCCAAGTGTTCAATCATATAAGCATTTTGTTTTAATTGTCTACCAAAATAAGCATTGAAATTTTCTTGTTTGACAACAAAATTATCAAACTCTTCTAAGCATTGTCTAGCAGACTTATAGTGAGGAATATCACCTTCATCAAATCTATAGAGAGAATTTACCTTTACTACCTGTGTCGGGTTATCAAGACCATGAGGTTCTTCAGTAGGTAATGGATTAAGATCATATGTTTTTTCAACAGGCGGTAAATTAAGACCATGTATTTCTTCAATAGGAGGTAAATTCTTAACATCTTCAGCTTTAATACCTTTTTCTTTCATAGATTTCTTTGCCTCTTGCATATCTTCAGGACTGAGAAATAGAACACCTCTCTTCTTTGGAGTTGGTTTAGGAATATGCTCAGGAATTGGCTCTGGAGCTGGTTCAGGAAGTGTCCAATTATTTTCATTTGTCAACATATTATTCAATAGAATTTCAGCTTCATTCGGTGTTCTTTCCCTGAAAATAGAACCAGCACAACTATCCAGGTAATCTCTAGAAGCATCGGTTAGTCCATTATAAAAGATATCAAGTATTTCATTTTTCTTAAGAGGATGCTCAGGCAAAGCATTAGTAACTTGAGAAGCCTCCCCCAAGCTTGTGGGAGACTCTCTTCTTCAATTTGCACAAAATTGTATATTTCCCTCAAAGCAGCTTGTTTCTTATGAGCAGGGAAATATTTAGCAGAGAAGTAATAAATCATATCCTGGGGACTACGCACACAACCAGGATCAAGAGAATTAAACCATATCTTAGCATCACCCTTTAATGAGAATGGAAATATTTTAAGGATATAAAAGTAGCGAGATCTCTCATCATTAGTGAACAGGGTGGCTATATCATTTAATTTAGTAAGATGTGCCACAACAGTTTCAGATTCATAGCCATGAAAAGGATCAGATTCAACCAAAGTAATTATATCAGGATCCACAGAGAATTCATAATCCTTATCGGTAACACAGATAGGTGAAGTTGCAAAAGCAGGGTCAGGTCTCATTCTACCATTAAGAGATTGCTTATTCCATTTAGCTAATAATCTCTTGAGTTCATAGCTATCTTTGCAAGCTAAAATAGCTGCAGAAGCTTCTTTATAAAAAATATAACCCTCAGGTATAACAGGCAAGTCTGCATCATCAATTTCATCCACATAATCAGTTTCAATAATTTCTTTCTCCTTAGCCCTAGCAATTTGTTCATCAAGAAATTCACTAAGTGGCACAGTAGTATCAAGCATAGAAGTAGTTTCATCATAAGTATCATGCATAGCAGAAGTGGAATCATAAATAACATGCGACATATCAGAATGAATAGCAGAAGCAGGTTTAGGTGTCGCAAGCTTACTCAAAACAGAAGGTGAATCAAGTGCAGAGCTAGATGGCAGTTCCTTACCTCCCCTCGTAGTTGAGGGATAAATTGTTGTCTTAGCGTCTTTCAAGTTCTTCATAGTGAACAGCAGATATAAATCCCAAGTTACTCAAAGAATAGAGCTATGCTCCCCGGCAACGGCGCCAGAAAATAGTCTTGATAACCCACAAGTATAGGGGATCGCAACAGTTTTCGAGGGTAGAGTATTCAACCCAAATTTATTGATTCGACACAAGGGGAGCCAAAGAATATTCTCAAGTATTAGGAGTTGAGTTGTCAATTCAACCACACCTGGATAACTTAATATCTGCAGCAAAGTATTTAGTAGCAAAGTAATATGATAGTAGTGGTAACGGTAACAAAGGTAACGGTAGCAAAAGTAATATTTTTGGTATTTTGTAGTGATTGTAACAGTAGCAACAGGAAAGTAAATAAGCGAAGAACAGTATATGGAAAGCTTGTAGGCAATTGATCGGTGATGGAGAATTATGCCGAATGCAGTTCATCATGTAACAGTCATAACATAGGGTGACACAGAACTAGCTCCAATTCATCAATGTAATGTAGGCATGTATTCCGAATATAGTCATACGTGCTTATGGAAAAGAACTTGCATGACATCTTTTGTCCTACCCTCCCGTGGCAGCGGGGTCCTAATGGAACTAAGGGATATTAAGGCCTCCTTTTAATAGAGTACCGGAACAAAGCATTAGCACATAGTGAATACATGAACTCCTCAAACTCTGGTCATCACCGGGAGTGGTCCCGATTATTGTCACTTCGGGGTTGCCGGATCATAACACATAGTAGGTGACTATAGACTTGCAAGATAGGATCAAGAACTCACATATATTCATGAAAACATAATAGGTTCAGATCTGAAATCATGGCACTCGGGCCCTAGTGACAAGCATTAAGCATAGCAAAGTCATAGCAACATCTATCTCAGAACATAATGGATACTAGGGATCAAACCCTAACAAAACTAACTCGATTACATGATAGATCTCATCCAACCCATCACCGTCCAGCAAGCTACGGTGGAATTACTCACGCACGACAGTGAGCATCATGAAATTGGTGATGGAGGATGGTTGATGATGACGACGGCGATGAATCCCCCTCTCTGGAGACCCGAACGGACTCCAGATCAGCCCTCCCGAGATGTTTTAGGGCTTGGCGGCGGCTCCGTATCATAAAACGCGATGAATTATTCTCTCTGATTTTTTTCTCCCCGAAAGCAAATATATAGAGTTGGAGTTGAGGACGGAGGAGCTCCAGGGGGCCCACGAGGTAGGGGGGCGCGCCCCCACCCTCGTGGACAGGGTGTGGGCCCCCTGGTCTTCATCTTTGGCAAGGATTTTTTATTATTTCCAAATAGACGTTCCGTGGAGTTTCAGGTCATTCTGAGAACTTTTGTTTCTGCACATAAATAACACCATGGAAAGTCTACTGAAAACAGCGTCAGTACGGGTTAGTTCCATTCAAATCATGCAAGTTAGAGTCCAAAACAAGGGCAAAAGTGTTTGGAAAAGTAGATACGACGAAGACATATCAGATATGCAAAAGAAGAAAGATGTGGACAATGATATTGTTAAATTGAAGCTATTTCCTTTTTTGCTTAGAGATCGTGCTAAAGCTTGGTTTTCGTCTTTGGCTAAAAATAGTATTGATTCTTGGAATGAGTGCAAAGATGCTTTTATCTCTAAGTATTTTCCTCCCGCTAAGATCATCTCTCTTAGAAATGATATTATGAATTTTAAGCAACTTGATCATGAACATGTTGCACAAGCTTGGGAGAGGATGAAATTAATGATACGTAATTGCCCTACACATGGTTTGAATTTGTGGATGATTATATAAAAAAATTATGCCGGATTGAATTTTGCTTCTAGAAATCTTTTAGATTCGGCCGCGGGAGGCACTTTTATGGAAATCACTTTAGGAGAAGCTACTAAACTCCTAGATAATATTATGGTTAATTATTCTCAATGGCACACTGAAAGATCTACTAATAAAAAAGTGCATGCGATAGAAGAAATTAATGTGTTGACTGGAAAGATGGATGAACTTAAGAAATTATTTGCTAATAAAAGTGTTTCTTCTGATCATAATGATATGCCTTTGTCTAGTTTGATTGAGAATAATAATGAATCTATGGATGTGAATTTTGTTGGTAGGAATAATTTTGGTAACAACGCGTATAGAGGAAACTTTAATCCTAGGCCGTACCCTAGTAATTCCTCTAATAATTATGGTAATTCCTACAAAAATTCTTATGGAAATTATAATAAGATGCCCTCTGAATTTGAGACTAGTTTTAAAGAATGTATGAACTCGCAAAAGAATTTCAATGCTTTACTTGAAGAAAAGTTGCCTAAGATTGATGAGTTGGCTAGGAACGTTGATAGAATTTCTATTGATGTTGATTCTTTCAAACTTAGATCTATTCCACCTAATCATGATATCAATGAGTCTCTTAAAGCCATGGGAATTTCCAGTGATGAGTGCAAAGAAAGAACCGCTAGGATGCGTGCTAAGAAAGATTGTTTTGTGAAAGCATGTTCTTCTAGTTTCTATGAAAATAAAGATGAAGATCTAAAAGTTATTGATGTGTCTCCTATTAAATCTTTGTTTTGCAATATTAATCTTGATAATGATGGGACTGAATATGATCCACCTTTACCTAGAAGGCGTTCCAAAAATTCGGAGTTTTTATATCTTGATGCTAAAATTGGTAAAAGTGGGATTGAAGAGATCAAAACTCTAGATATTAATGAACCCACTATTTTGGATTTCAAGGAATTTAATTATGATAATTGCTCTTCGATAGATTGTATTTCCTTGTTGCGATCCGTGCTAAATTCTCCTCTTGCTTATAGTCAACATAAAGCTTTTACTAAACATATTGTTTATGCTTTGATGCAATCTTATGAAGAAAAACTCGAGTTGGAAGTTTCTATCCCTAGAAAACTTTATGATGAGTGGGAACCTACTATTGAAATTAAAATTAAAGATCATGAATGCTAGTGTTTTGGGTGCCAGTGTTTCCACGATTCCAAAAACTTTGTGTGATTTGCTAGGATTCCGTGAATTTGATGATTGCTCTTTAAACTTGCACCTTGCGGATTCCACCATTAAGAAACATATGGGAAGAATTAATGATGTTCTTATTGTTGCAAATAGGAACTATGTGCCCGTAGATTTCATCGTCCTTGATATAGATTGTAATCCTTCATGTCCTATTATTCTTGGTAGATCTTTCCTTAGAACGATTGGTGCAATTATTGATATGAAGGAAGGGAATATTAGATTTCAATTTCCATTAAAGAAAGGCATGGAACACTTCCCTAGAAATAAGATAAAATTACCTTATGAATCTATTATGAGAGCCACTTATGGATTGCCTTCCAAAGATGACAATACCTAGATCTATCCTTGCTTTTATGCCTAGCTAGGGGTGTTAAACGATAGCGCTTGTTGGGAGGCAACCCAATTTTATTTTTAGCTTTTTGCTTCTGTTTAGGAATAAGTCTTTGATCTAGCCTCTGGTTAGATTTGTTTTTATGTTTCAATTAGTGTTTGTACCAACTTAAACCTATAGGATCTTCTTGGGTGATAGTTATTTGATCTTGCTGAAAATTCCAGAAACTTTCTGTTCACGAAAACAATTGTTAAAAATCACCAGAACGTGATAAAATATTGATTCCAATTGCAGCAGATCAATAAACAAATTTTTAGGTCTTCCTATTTTGGATGAATTTTTGGAGTTCCAGAAGTTTGCGTTAGTTACAGATTATTACAGACTGTTCTGTTTTTGACAGATTCTGTTTTTCGTGTGTTGTTTGCTCATTTTGATGAATCTATGGCTAGTAAAATAGTTTATAAACCATAGAGAAGTTGGAATACAGTAGGTTTAACAGCCATATAAATAAACAATGAGTTCATTACAGTACCTTGAAGTGGTGTTTTGTTTTCTTTCGCTAACGGAGCTCACAAGATTTTCTGTTAAGTTTTGTGTTGTGAAGTTTTCAAGTTTTGGGTAAAAGATTTGATGGATTATGGAATAAGGAGTGGAAAGAGCCTAAGATTGGGGATGCCCATAGCACCCCAAGATAATCTAAGGGCACCAAAAAGCCAAAGCTTGGGGATGCCCCGAAAGGCCTCCCCTCTTACGTCTACTTCCATCGGTAACTTTACTTGGAGCTATATTTTTATTCACCACATGATAAGTGTTTCGCTTGGAGCGTCTTGTATAATTTGAGTCTTTATTTGTTAGTTTGCCACAATCATCTTTTCTGTACACACCTTTTGAGATAGACACATATGATTCGGAATTTATTAGACTACTCTATGCGCTTCGCTTATATCTTTTGAGCTATATAGTTTTTGCTCTAGTGCTTCACTTATATCTTTTAGAGCACGGCGGTGGTCTCCTTTTATAGAAACTATTATTCTCTCATGATTCACTTATATTATTTTGAGAGTCTTAAACAGCATGGTAATTTGCTTAAATAGGAAAATTAATCCTAATATGTTAGGTATGCAAAACTAGTAAAAAACTTTCTTATGAGTGTGTTGAATACTAAGAGAAGTTTGATGCTTGATGATTGTTTTGAGATATGGAGGTAGTAATATTAAAGTTGTGCTAGTTGAGTAGTTTTGGAATTGATAAATACTTGTGTTGAAGTTTGCAAGTCCCGTAGCATGCACGTATGGTAAACGTTATGTAACAACTTTGAAACATGAGGTGTTCTTTGATTGTATTCCTTATGAGTGGCGGTCGGGGACGAGCGATGGTCTTTTCCTACCAATCTACCCCCCTAGGAGCATGCGCGTAATGCTTGGTTTTTGATGACTTGTAGATTTTTGCAATAAGTATGTGAGTTCTTTATGACTAATGTTGAGTCCATGGATTATATGCACTCTTATCCTTCCATCATTGCTAGCCTCTTCGGTATCGTGCATAGCCCTTTCTCACATTGAGAGTTGGTGCAAACTTCGCTGGTGCATCCAAACCCCGTGATATGATACACTCTATCACACATAAACCTCCTTATATCTTCCTCAAAACAGCCACCATACCTACCTATTATGGCATTTCCATAGTCATTCCGAGATATATTGGCATGCAACTTTCTACCGTTCCGTTCATCATGACACGTTCATCATTGTCATATTGCTTTGCATGATCATGTAGTTGACATCGTATTTGTGGCAAAGCCACCGTTCATAATTTTTCATACATGTCACTCTTGATTCATTGCCTATACCGGTATACCGCCGGAGGCATTCATATAGAGTCATACTTTGTTCTAGTATCGAGTTGTAATCATTGAGTTGTAAATAAATAGAAGTGTGATGATCATCATTCATAGAGCATTGTCCCAATAAAAAAGGAAGTCCAAAAAAAGGGAAGGCCCAAAAAAATATATAAATAAATAAAAAGGGACAATGCTACTATCCTTTTTCCACACTTGTGCTTCAAAGTAGCACCATGATCTTCATGATAGAGAGTCTCTTGTTTTATCACTTTCATATACTAGTGGGAATTTTCATTATAGAACTTGGCTTCTATATTCCAACAATGGGCTTCCTCAAATGCCCTAGGTATCCGTGAGCAAGCAAGTTGGATGCACACCAACTTAGTTTCTTTTGTTGAGCTTTCATGCATTTATAGCTCTAGTGCATCTGTTGCATGGCAATCCCTACTCCTTGCATCAACATCAATCGATGGGCATCTCCATAGCCCGTTGATTAGCCGTGTTGATGTGAGACTTTCTCCTTTTTCGTCTTCTCCACATAACCTCCATCATTATATTCTATTCCACCCATAGTGCGATATCCATGGCTCACGCTCATGTATTGCTAAAGGTTGAAAAAGTTTGAGATTACTAAAGTATGAAACAATTGATTGGCTTGTCATCGGGTTTATGCATGATGAGAGCATTCTTGTGTGACGAAAATGGAGCATGACTAAACTATATGATTTTGTAGGGATGAACTTTCTTTGGCCATGTTATTTTGAGCAGACATAATTGCTTAGTTAGTATGCTTGAAGTATTATTGCTTTTATGTCAACATTAAACTTTTATCTTGAATCTTTTGGATCTGAATATTCATACCACAATTAAGAGGGTTACATTAAAAAAATTATGCCAAGTAGCATTCTGCATCAAAAATTCTGTTTTTATCATTTACCTACTCGAGGATGAGCAGGAATTAAGCTTGGGGATGCTTGATACGTCTCCAACGTATCTATAATTTTTTATTGCTTCATGCTATATTATATTCTGTTTTAGATGATTAATTGGCTTTGTTATACACTTTTATATTATTTTTGGGACTAATCTATTAACCGGAGGCCCAACCCAAATTGCTGTTTTTTTTTGCCTATTTCAGTGTTTCGCGGAAAAAGAATATCAAACGGAGTCCAAACGTAATGAAACCTTCGGGAACGTGATTTTCGGAACAAACGTGATCCAGAGGACTTGGACCCTACGTCAAGAAAGCAACCAGGAGGGCACGAGGTAGAGGCGCGCCTACCCCCTGGGCGCCCTCCACCTCGTGGGGCCCATGTTGCTCCACCGACGTACTTCTTCCTCCTATATATACCTACGTACCCCCAAACCAACAGAGGCATCCACGAAAACCTAATTCCACCACCTCAACCTTCTGTACCCGTGAGATCCCATCTTGGGGCTTTTTCCAGCGTCCTGCTGGAGGGGGCATTGATCACGGAGGGCTTCTACATCAACACCATAGCCTCTCCGATGATGTGTGCGTAGTTTACCTCAGACCTTCGGGTCCATAGTTATTAGCTAGATGGCTTCTTCTCTCTCTTTGGATCTCAATACAAAGTTCTCCACGATTCTCATGGAGATCTATTTGATGTAATCTTCTTTTGCAGTGTGTTTGTTGAGACCGATGAATTGTGGGTTTATGATCAAGTTTATCTATGAACAATATTTGAATCTTCTCTGAATTCTTTTATGTATGATTGATTATCTTTGCAAGTCTCTTCGAATTATTAGTTTGGTTTGGCCTACTAGATTGATCTTTCTTGCAATGGGAGAAGTGCTTAGCTTTTGGGTTCAATCTTGCGGTGTCCTTTCCCAGTGACAGCAGGGGCAGCAAGGCACATATTGTATTGTTGCCATCGAGGATAACAAGATGGGGTTTATTTCATATTGCATGAGTTTATCCCTCTACATCATGTCATCATACTTAAAGCATTACTCTATTCTTATGAACTTAATACTCTAGATGCATGCTGGATAGCGGTCGATGTGTGGAGTAATAGTAGTAGATGCAGGCAGGAGTCGGTCTACTTGTCACGGACGTGATTCCTATATACATGATCATACCTAGATATTCTCATAACTATGCTCAATTCTATCAATTGCTCAATAGGAATTTGTTCACCCACCGTAATACTTATGCTCTTGAGAGAAGCCACTAGTGAAACCTATGGCCCCCGGGTCTATTTTCCATCATATTAATCTTCCAACACTTAGCTATTTTTATTGCCTTTTATTTTACTTTGCATCTTTATTATAAAAATACCAAAAATATTATCTTCTCATATCTATCAGATCTCACTTTCGTAAGTGACCGTGAAGGGATTGACAACCCCTTTATTGCGTTGGTTGCGAGGTTTTTATTTGTTTGTGTAGGTGCGAGGGACTCGTGCGTGGCCTCCTACTGGATTGATACATTGGTTCACAAAAACTGAGGGAAATACATACGCTGCTTTACTGCATCACCCTTTCCTCTTCAAGGGAAAACCAACGCAGTGCTCAAGAGTGAAGTGAAAAATCATCGTAAGTCTGAAACAGATGATTTATCTACTTGATGAAACATAAGTCTGAAACATTTGAAAAGTTCAAAGAATTTCAGAGTGAAGTGAAAAATTATCGTAACAAGAAAAAGTTTCTACGATCTGATCGCAGAGACGAATATTTGAGTGACGAGTTTGGTCTTCATTTGAAACAATGTAGAATAGTTTCGCAACTCACGCCACCTGGAACACCATAGCGTAATGGTGTGTCTGAACGTCATAACCGTACTTTATTAGATATGGTGCGATCTATGATGTCTCTTACCAATTTACCACTATTGTCTTGGGGTTATGCATTAGAGACAGCTGCATTCACGTTAAAAAGGGCACCATCTAAATCCGTTGAGATGACACAGTATGAACTGTGGTTTAGCAAGAAACCTAAGCTGTCATTTCTTAAAGTTTGGGGTTGCGATGCTTATGTGAAATTTTTTCATTCTGATAAGCTCAAACCCAAATCGGAGAAGTGGGTCTTCATAGGATACCCAAAAGTAACTGTTGGGTACACCTTCTATCACATATCCGAAGGCAAGATATTCGTTGATAAGAATGGACCCTTTCTAGAGAAGGAGTTTCTCTCAAAAGAAGTGAGTGGAGGAAAGTACAACTTAATAAGGTAATTGTACCTTCTCCCGAATTGGAAAGTAGTTCATCATAGAAATCAGTTCCAGTGATGCCTACACCGATTAGTGAGGAAGTTAATGATGATGATCATGAAACTTCAGATCAAGTCACTACCGAACCTCGTAGGTCAACTAGAATACGTTCCGCACCAAAGTGGTACGGTAATCCTGTTCCGGAAATCATGTTACTAGACCATGACAAACCTACGAACTATGATGAAGCGATGATGAGCCTAGATTCCGCAAAATGGCTTGAGGCCATGAAATCTGAGATGGGATCCATGTATGAGAACACAGTTTGGACTTTGGTTGACTTGCCCGATGATCGGCAAGCAATAGAAAATAAATGGATCTTCAAGAGGAAGACGGACGCTGATAGTAGTGTTATTATCTACAAAGCTCGACTTGTCGCAAAAAAGGTTTTCGACAAGTTCAAAGTGTTGACTACGATGAGATTTTCTCACTCATAGCGATGCTTAAGTCTGTCTGAATCATGTTAGAAATTGCCACATTTTATGAAATCTGGCAAAATGGATATCAAAACTGCATTCCTTAATGGATTTATTAAAGAAGAGTTGTATATGATGCAACCAGAAGGTTTTGTCAATCCTAAAGGTGCTAACAAAATGTGCAAGCTCCAGCGATCCATCTATGGACTGGTGCAAGCATCTCGGAGTTGGAATATATGCTTTGATGAGTTTATCAAAGCATATAGTTTTATACAGACTTGTGGTGAAGCCTGTATTTACAAGAAAGTGAGTGGGAGCGCTAGAGCTTTTCTGATAAGTATATGTGTATGACATATTGTTGATCGAAAATGATGTAGAATTTTTCTGGAAAGCATAAAGGAGTGTTTGAAAGGAGTTTTTCAAAGAAAGACCTCGGTGAAGCTGCTTATATATTGGGCATCAAGATCTATAGAGAGAGATCAAAACGCTTAATTGGACTTTCACGAAGCACATACCTTGATAAAGTTTAGAAGACATTCAAAATGGGCCAGTCAAAAAAGGAGTTCTTGCCTGAGTTGTAAGGTGTGAAGTTGAGTAAAGACTCAAAAACCGACCACGGCAGAAAATAGGAAGAGAATGAAAAGTCATTCTCTGTGCCTCAGTCATAGGTTCTATAAAGTATGTTATGCTCTGTACCAGACCTATTGTGTACTTCACCATGAGTTTGACAAGAGGGTATAATAGTGATCTAGGAGTGGATCACTGGACAGCGGTCAAAATTATCCTTATTGGAATAAGGATATGTTTCTCGGTTATGGAGGTGACAAAGAGTTTGTCGTAAAGGGTTACGTCAATGCAAGCTTTGACACTGATCCAAATGACTCTGAGTCTCAATCTGGATACATATTGAAAGTGGGAGAAATTAGCTAGAGTAGCTCCATGCAGAGCATTGTAGACGTAGAAATTTGCAAAATACATACAGATCTGAATGTGGCGGGCCCGTTGACTAAACTTCTCTCACAAGCAAAACATGATCACACCTTAGTACTCTTTGGGTGTTAAATCACATGGCGATGTGAACTAGATTATTGACCCTAGTAAACCCTTTGAGTGTTGGTCACATGGCGATGTGAACTAAGGGTATTAATCACATAAAGATGTGAACTATTGGTGTTAAATCACATGGCGATGTGACCTAGATTATTGACTCTAGTGCAAGTGGAAGACTGAAGGAAATATGCCCTAGAGGCAATAATCAAGTTGTTATTTATATTTCTTTATATCATGATAAATGTTTATTATTCATGCTAGAATTGTATTAACCTGAAACTTGATACATGTGTGAATACATAGACAAAACGAAGTGTCCCTAGTATGCCTCTACTAGACTAGCTCGTTAATCAAAGATGGTTAAGTTTCCTGACCATAGACATGTGTTGTCATTTGATGAACGGGGTCACATCATTAGAGAATGATGTGATGGACAAGACCCATCCATTAGCTTAGAATTATGATCGTTGAATTTTATTGCTATTGCTTTCTTCATGACTTATACATGTTCCTATGACTATGAGATTATGCAACTCCCGAATACCAGAGGAACACTTAGTGTGCTATCAAACGTCATAATGTAACTGGGTGATTATAAAGATGCTCTACAGGTGTCTCCGAAGGTGTTTGTTGGGTTGGCACAGATCGAGATTAGGATTTGTCACTCCGAGTATCGGAGAGGTATCTCTGGGCCCTCTCGGTAATGCGCATCACCATAAGCCTTGCAAGCAATGTGACTAATGAGTTAGTTACGGGATGATGCATTACGGAACGAGTAAAGAGACTTGCCAGTAACGAGATTGAACTAGGTATGATGATACCGACGATGGAATCTCAGGCAAGTAACATACCGATGACAAAGGGAACAACGTATGTTGTTATGCGGTTTGACCGATAAAGATCTTCTTAGAATATGTAGGAGCCAATATGAGCATCAAGGTGGCTATTGGTTATTGACCGGAGATGTGTCTCGGTCATGTCTACATAGTTCTCGAACCGGTAGGGTCCGCACGCTTAACGTTCGATGACGATTTGTATTATGAGTTATGTGATTTGATGTACTGAAGGTTGTTCGGAATCCCGGATAAGATCACAGACATGACGAGGAGTCTCGAAATGGTCGAGACGTAAAGATTGATATATTGGAAGGCTATATTCGGACATCTGAAAGGTTCCGAGTGATTCGGGTATTTTTCGGAGTACTGGAGAGTTACGGGAATTCGCCGAGCAAGTAATGGGCCTTAATGGGCTTTAGTGGAAAGGAGAGGAGGGCCTCAAGGGGTGGCTGCGCCCCCCCCCCCCCCATGGGCTGGTCCGAATTGGACTAGGAGGGGGCGGCGCCCCCCTCTTTCCTTCTCCCCCCTTCTCCCTTCCCTTCCTTCTCCTACTAGGAATAGGAAAGAGGATGGGAATCCTACTTGGACTGGGGAGTCCTAGTAGGATTCCCCACACGTGGCGCGCCCCCTAGGGCCGGCCACCTCTTCCCTCACGTCCTTCATATACGTGGCCAGGGGGCACCCCAAAGACACACAAGTTGATCTTTAGCCGTGTGCGGTGCCCCCTCCACAGTTTTACACCTCGGTCATATCGTCGTAGTGCTTAGGCGAAGACCTGCGCCGGTAACTTCATCATCACTGTCACCACGTCGTCGTGCTGACGGAACTCTCCCTCGGCCTCAGCTGGATCTAGAGTTCGAGGGACGTCACCGAGCTGAACGTGTGCAGATTGCGGAGGTGCCGTGCGTTCGGTACTTGATCGGTTGGATCACGAAGACGTCCGACTACATCAACCGTGCTCGTTGCTATGCTTCTCCTAGATAGATCTTGCGTGATCGTAGATTTTTTTTAAAAAAAAATACTATGTTCCCCAACACTTGCTCCTTCTCAGTGAGTGTTTCCACCCCACTAGAGTCTATATTAATATCATTACTCTCTGGTTCACAGAAAAGTTTCTCATAAAAATTGGTAATTTATTTTTTCAGGTTATCCTGCCCCTCAATCAACCCTTCCTCTTGATGTAATTTTATAATCCTGTTTTTCCTCAATCTGCCATTAGCCTTAATATGATAAAATCTAGTATTTAAATCCCGATTCAAGCAACTCAGTATCATGAGATCTTTGTAACCATCTAATTTCTTCCTTTTTAGAATTTCTTTCAGTTCATCTTGACAAGTTTTCTTATACTTCCTATCAATGGTACTCAACACCTCATTTTCTTCTAATTTATCTAATGTGTCAATTTCTTCAAGCAAACCTTTTTTCAGCCTCCTACTATTGGCTTCAAAATTAAAATTCCACCCCTTCAGAACTTTCCTCAATTCTTTCAACTTATTGTGAAAATTATCAAGGACAGAAATACCAGGGTAATCATTTTTCCACACTTTATCAACTATTTTATCAAGATCTGCTCTCTGAAACCAGCAATTTTCAAATTTGAAAATGTAAGTTTTCGATTGCAGCTCCTCAGTTTTTATTAACAATGTTGTATGATCTGACAGTCCTCTGTCCAAAGCTTCAAGGTGGACTAAAGGAAATTTTTCCTCCCGGGTAGGTGAAATCAAAACTCTATCTAACAATGCATAAGTGGGGTCCTCATGATCGTTATACCAAGTGTATTTCCTACCCACCAACGGTAGCTCCATCATTTCACCAAAAGTAATAATGGAGTTAAAAAGCAAACTCCATTTGTTATAGCCTCCGGGTTTGTTCTTGTCACTACTTTTTCTAGTCAGGTTAAAATCTCCTGCAACCAGCAAGGGATATTTGGCTTTCTTAAACACGTGAACCAGTTCCACTAGGAATTTGGATTTGCCCGAAGGTTGAGCATCCCCATATACTATCACCAGGTTCCAAGTAAAAACATCACTTATATTATGAACATTAACTCTGACGAAATATTCACCATGTTCAACCTCCTTTTTAACTAAGTGGTCTTATTAGTTCCAACTAAAATCCCACCAGACCTCCCCCTAGAAGGTAAAAAATCCGAGTCAAAATTTTTCTGGGCACTCAGAGCTGACAGCTCCAATGAGGTAAATTCACCCTTCATTGTTTCTTGAATGCCCACAAAATCAAGACTGTTTTTAGCAATTTGATCTTTAATAAAATCTTTCTTATTCTTATCTCCAATTCCTCTACAGTTCCAAATCAAACCTCTCATCAATTTATCTATATTCTAAAAGTCCAAAGATAGAAACAATGTGTAAGGAGGTTTATATGGAAAAATACAAAACTTATGTGTCATGGTAGTAGCGCTTATGTTGAGGATGTAGAATTCTGTATAGTCGGCATAGGGCCCACACCTGGTGAGGCAGGCAGCTCGGCTGCACTTGATGGGCCCGCTCCAACTCTGTGGCAGAGGAGTACATACATGCAGACACAGATCGAACACAATTCTTGAAAGTCACTAGCACTTGAAATGTGGACTGGTCTTGCAAATCATGGTTTCCGAAGGCAGTTTGGTCCGCGCTGGTGAGGATCGCGGAGCCGATTGTACCATCAGAGTTTCCATGCGTGCAGACTGGAGGCGGCCGGAGGAGATGCGTGCCCCGCTTATCGATCAGAGTACGTGCGGCACACCGCCAGTGGCCTCGCGTCGTTGAAGAGACCGTCGTCGTCGGCGACGAACGACGTCAGGCTGGCATGCGCCGAGCCGGTCTGAAGGCTTAGGAACCGCGGATGGCAGCAAGGTTTTCTCTTGAGAGGCTTAACTCCGCCGGGATCAAGCCATATGGTCTGGGAGAAGATGCCAACTAGCATGGACGGGCGGCGGGCGTCGTCCGCCGGGTCGGCGACGAGGCGTTGCCATCGCCTGCACGTGACGGCGCAGCGGAGGTGGTCCTGGTCGTTCGGCAGGCGCGCGAAGACCTCGCGGAGGACGTCGTCGGCGATCTGGCCGTCGGAGCCTACGCGTTCATTGGCCATCATCTGGTCTATATCCGGGCTCGGCCGATGCATGGATGGATCCGTGGATCTGCTGATGTGGGCCCCCGAGGCCCACACCACCCAACCCATACATGATACATGGACTCACGGACGGACGCCCGACGCCAATTGTTCCATCGCCTTCTCCATGCATGTCGTCGGAGCCTCTGCATTTCTGCTCTGTGCTCTGGTTCGTTCTTTCTGTATAATAGACAGAGCAAGTTCGGATATTCATATATGCAAGACATAGTAGGACAATCTGAACGCCTCAGCACCCTTAAAACTCACGAATATCCCGGGGGGAACTGGTGGTGTGGCATGTTTCGCGCATCACCTGCGCCAAAAAGTAGAAGCAAGCTGTGGCTAGAGTTGAAGGTGGGGACGAAGCAGGAGAGGGGCAGTGGAGGGGGCTTCGCTTCATCTGCGAGGTAAGTTTCCCTCCGATCGTCCTCACTCTGCGCTGCGGTAGAAGATAAGAGGAGAAGGGCAGATAGAAACAAAAATCTTGGAGGATAGAACTCATGGACTTTGTAAGTTAGTATGCATTTGTTTCTCTGTGATATCATTGTATGCATGTAGGTAAAATGTCTTTTGAATTGTTTGTTCATGTCATAAGGAGAACATGACAGAGATGAAATTTCATGGATGGGAATTGTCCAGAAAATGCCACGCCATGTGGGGAAAGGGAAACATGGACAGCAGCTTAATAGATTTCTTATGGCTAAGATTGTGTAATAATACGTATCTGATATTTGTTTTCTACAGGATGTCATTCCCAGACGAATATCTGCTATTTCGCGCAGAAGGGAAGATTTGGAATGGACCCGACGGGGCGCAAGTGAGCCCCGATTGCCCGTTTGTGGTCAGGCAGGTGGCGGAGCTGAAGAACAAATCGTTCGAACAAGTGCGACGTGCGGTACTGAAGAATTTTCAGCTGAACGAAGCCACACATGAACTCACTTTGCAGCACATCCTGTACGTGAGGACCGACCCTTCCGCTCCTCCATACAATGTGCTGATTGACATAGTAGGCGAGGAATCATGGAGGGCGTTTTTCAAGGTGGCATGCCGCCATGTCCGCTCCTTCAAGCTCTTCGCCAAATGGACCGTCAAGAAAACAAGCTCCAATGAGACTGACAGCAATATCACAACAGCTCTAGACGACGATCCCGCCGTAACAGATGAATCCGACGACGGGAGCTGGCCGGCTTGCAAGCACGATAAGCCATGCACCATTGAAACTTCGTGGGACCGACAAGACCCGGGGCGAAGGTTCTACCGCTGCCCCTTATTCGCTGTAAGTTTCCATGAGTAATTTTTTATCGGGGCGTACCTCTATGAATGATTTATGCTTCGATCCACAATGACATTCTTATTTCTTGTCAGAATCCTAAAGAAGACTGCAAATTCACCAAATGGTTGGACAAGAAGTTTCCTGAGAAGGCAAACGAACTCATAAACAAATACCAGGACACGGTTGATTCACTTCAGCAGCAAGTCGACAACCTCAAGTGTGAGCCTGAGGAACTCCGTCGCCGTCACCGGAAAAGATCCGCCGAAGAAGTTGTTGTCAGTCATGGCGACAAGTGCCCCTGTGGCTGTGGCAAGAGCCTGTGCGACCTGACTTGTCGGGGCCGGGAGAAACAGACACGCCCAAGCCAAACTCCAAGATTGGCCAGGGACAATTAGTCGTCAATATGCAGAGTGGTTTGTAGAGCTGTTTTGATGATGACGTGATGGCTGGTTTTGCCCAGTTAGCACAAAATTTGAAAAGAAACAGATTTTTTTGTGTAAATTAAAAATCAGAACATTAACAAGGAAAATCAAGAGAATTTGAATATTGAAGAAAAAAAGAAAAAAAGGAAAATGACATGAAAATTAGAAAAACCTGGAGCATTATAGAAGTGTTATTGAAAATTTAATAGTAGTAAACAATGGGAAAAAAAGTAAAAAGAAACGTTTGAATCTATATAAACCCATAGTCCAAATATTTATGGAAGCTGTTTGGTCTTAAAACGTAAATATTATTTACTACTATTTTTTCTTGAATATTATTTGTTTACTCAATTTTTTTTTCGAAAAGGGGGACTCCCCAACCTCTGCATCAGAACAATGCATACCGCCATCTTATTAAACCAAATAAGTTCCAACAAGGTCTCAAAGTCTCCTACTGAGAAGTGCAAAAAGCTCACACAGAGCCAAAATGGACTAGAAACACAAACTAGCCATATAAAAGACGCCACAACCGGCTGGCTGAAAAAGAGATAGATAAACTAATTGCCTATCCTATTACATGATCGCCATCCAAACCGGTTGAAGATGTCCCGAGCTACCATCGCCCAACGGATAGATCTAGTAACCAAACGCTCCCTGGCCTCCGTCGGAATGAGTAGCGACCACGAACGGATCAACCCCGTGGCTCTGAAAATAACCTGCAAAAAATGAATATGTGTTGTCCTGTTAAAAACCAAATCATTTCTGCAATTCCAGAGCGCCCACGCCAAGGCACAGACTTCTACACGAATATGTCTCGCTAACTCGGGCTCTACCCCGTTAAGCCACGTTCCAAATAACGTGTTGACTGAACTTGGTGGAGTAATATTAAAAGCAATATGGATCGTCCTCCATAAAACTTTAGCTAGCGGGCAATCAAGAAAAAGGTGTTTGATCGTCTCATCCTGATCACAGAAGCTACACCTACTAAATCCTGTCCAATTACGCTTTGTCAAGTTTTCCTTGGTTAAAATAACCTGTTTATGGAGAAACCATATAAACACTTTGATTTTCAAAGGGACTTTGACAGCCCAAACATGTTTAGAACTAGGGATCGAGCTTGAATTGATAACATCAACATACATTGATTTAACAGTAAAAACTCTAGACCTAGTAAGCTTCCAGCATAATTCATCTGGTTGTTGGAAAAGCTGAATGTCCATCAGTCTCCTTACTAGATGCAGCCATTCTTCCCAACGATTACCCACTAATGCCCTTCTGAACTGAATATTAAGGGGGATCGACTGTAATACCGTAGCAACAAAAATCTCACGTCTTTGAACTATACGATACAAAGACGGGTATTGGATTGCTAAGGGTGCCTCTCCGAGCCAAGTATCCTCCCAGAATCGCGTACTGGCACCGTCACCAACAATAAACTTTGTCCTATTAAACAAGCAAAGCTTTACTTTCATAAGCCCTTTCCAAAAGGGTGAATCGATCGCTCTTCTTGTCACCGAGATGAGTTTTGGTTTGAAGATACTTGCTACGGAGGATTTGCGCCCAAGTGGCGTCGGTCCCTTGATAACTTCCACAACCACTTTTTGAGAAGACATCTGTTCTTAACTTCAAGATTCTCAATACCAAGACCCCTTGGTCTTTCGGTCTCTGAGATGATATCCCATTTGGCTAACGGTATTTTCTTTTACCTCATCACCTTGCCAGAAGAAACGCGATCGATAGAAGTCCAGTCTTTTCCTAACTCCAACTGGGACTTCAAAGAACGACAAAAGAAACATAGGCATACTCGTGAGAACCGAATTTATCAGAATTAAACGGCCTCCGTCACGACATGAGCTTGCCCTTCCAAAGAACAGTTTCTTTTCAAATCGATCCTCGATGCACTTCCACTCCGTGTTTGTCAGCTTACGATGGTGGATTGGTATTCCTAAGTAGGTGAAAGGCAAAGCCCCCAAATCACACCCGAACAATTGCCTATAATCCTCTTGTTCATCGTTGGCTCTACCAAAGCAGAACAACTCGCTTTTGTGAAAGTTAATTTTTAACCCGGTCAATTGTTCAAATAAGCATAACACCAGCTTCATATTTCTCGCTTTTTTCCAAGTCATGCTCCATAAAGATGATTGTATCATCAGCGTATTGGAGGATGGACACACCTCCATCAACTAGATGAGGTACCAGGCCACCCACTTGACCAGCCTCCTTGGCCCTTCCTATTAGAATTGCCAACATATCCACTACAATGTTGAACAAGATAGGGGACATCGGATCCCCTTGTCGCAGGCCCTTTTGTGTCTGGAAATAATGACCTTCTAGGCACTCTAAAGCGCTTCCATGAGAGACAGATGGACTTTGAGTTATAGACGGAGAAGAGCCTTTAGAGGATCAAGTGATTCCTCAATAAAACAAATGGGATTTTGAGGAGGGCTGAACGCGATGTCTTGAAGGGTTCGCTTTACGCTGATCGGCGCCAGATCTTTCCTGCTGTGAATTTCCCAGGTCGGGAGGGCCCTTTCCTTCTACCTTCTTGAACCCATTCACCAATGATTGGATCACTCAAAGCTAAAGACCAATTCCTTCCTTTTAGGTGGTCTAGGTGGCTGGGATACTATGCCCTTCTTTTAGAGGCTCAAAGGCGAGTTCTTTGAAGGAAGCAAAAGAACCCATGTGTCTCGGATGAAGTCTACCCCTCTTTTGTGCGGGAAGAAGAATGAGATCCAACTCAAAGTCAAGGAAAGCGGCCTAGACCACTGACTTTTGATGGAAGGCTTCGAACATGGATTGGTGCGATAAAGCCAATTTTTCGTGAATCAATATTTTTCGAGAGCACTAGACCTTCTCTCTTTCAGGATTGATTCCCACTCCTTTGCTGATAGCAGGCTTGGCCCATGAGACCTATTGTCTTATTGTCTTGGCTCACTTCACTACTTTGGAGGATGGGTTTTCCCCTTTTGGTTCGCAAGCGCTCTAACCCATCGAAGCTCCATCCAAATTGGAGTTGATGTGAGCACTACCCCAGGCGAGGCTTTTTCTACAAAAGGGTGGGAGCATAAAATGTAGGTGAGTCAATTGCGTGTGGCCTTCAAGTATTTCGTATTGTAAAAATATTAGATCGGCATCCAAACAAAGGTGCATGTACGGTTCCTAAGGGATACAATTTTGTCCTAATCATCGAGAAAGATGAAATAAGTTGATAAGCGATCTCGTACTAACACATACTCTCTAAATATTGAAGAACTTGCATGCGGCCTTCAAGCCACAACCATGTATGAGTTACGATCACATACTTTGGTTTGGGGCTCTTTGGCCCCTTAGCGTCGACAAGGAAACTGTGGACGACAATGGGTTTAGAATTAGAATAAAAGCGAAGACCCTATCGAACAAATAGAGGAAAAGGCGGAAAGGGAAAAAGTAAAGTCTAAGCGACATATGGCACGAAAAGGAAATCCAATTTCGGTAAGACTTGATCTGAATCGTAGTTCAGATCCAAGTCGGTTCGATGAAGCGACGCGAAAGTCACCGAATGGGTTCGGTCCGTCTTTTCCTGATCTTTGTTTGTCCCCCAAAAAAGGCGTGAGAGGGCGTTGCAGATGTCCGGACGGACACGACTTCTTCTAACGCTAGAAGACCACAGGAAGAAACTCGGGACGAGCATGTCGTGAAAGGCGCTGCAGGCGGGCGTGCTTGACCGTGTCTCCGGGCACACGATTGAATGTAGATATCATGAGCGAGGATAAGGATACCAGGCCGAGAAACCGGGCAAGTACTCCCTAATGTGCCGATCGCTAGCGCATCCAGGGCCTGGCGCCCAGCTTCTGCTGGAGAGGCCGTCAACGATCTGAAAAGTGCGTCTGCGGTTCGGATAGGCTGATTCTGCGAACGCCTAGCCCGTGAATCAATAAAAACAAGTGCTAAGTTTCATTTCAGATCAGTGAATAAACCAAAAAAGAGACCTTTCTCGCTCGACGCCACACTATGCTCCGCTTTAACAAATGAGAGTTTTCAGTGGAACCGGTGAACCACGCGAGCTGGTTAGATGTAACGCCCCGGATTCGATGCGCCAGGTGTCCGCCAGTTATTCGCCGTCTTTGTCATGTCATTTGCTTGCGTGTTGAACTTTGCCATGTCATCATTTGCATTTCATATCATGTCATCATGTGCATTTCATTTTGCATACGTGTTCGTCTCATGCATCCGAGCATTTTCCCCGTTGTCCGTTTTGCAATCCGGCACTCCTATGTCTCCCGGCGCCCCTTTTGCCTCTTTTAGGTCGTGCGGGTGTTAAGCGGTCTCGGAATGGACTGAGGTTTGTCAAGCGGCCTTGGTATAGCACCGGTGAACCGCTGTCAAGTTTCGGATCATTTGGAGGTCGTTTGATACTCAGCAGTTAGCAAGGGTAACCATAAAGCCCTCTTTGTTGCAGCCCATCACCCCCTCCAAAGTGGCCCAAAACCCAGCAAACTCCCTCCATGCTCTCGGTCGTTCGATCACGATCGTGTGGGAAACCGCACCTCATTTGGACTCTCCTAGCTCCCTCTACCTATAAATAAGCCTCCTCCTTGAAATCCGGGTCTTCTTCCTCCGAAACCCTAATTTCCCCTCGCTTGCCGGACATGTCCGGTCGGCCGGACGAAGCTCCCGCCGCCGCCCAGCAGCCGGTGGCCGCGCGCCACGTGGCCTCCGGCCCTCCCCCCCATGAGCCATGGAGCCCATTGAGCCCATGCGCCGCCGCGCCTCCCGGCCAGCAGCCGCCCAAAACCAGAGGCCCGCCTCGCCGCCGCCTCGCCGCCCGAAACCCGCCGCCTCGCCCGGCGTCGGCCGCCTCCGCCCGCGCCCGAGCTCCATCCGCGCCTCCGCGCCCAGGCGCCTCGCCCGCCGCCTCCGTTCGCGGCGCCCGCCTCTCTCCGTGACTCGGCCTCCGCCGCCTCCCAGCAGCCCGCCCCTCGCCGGAGCAGCCGTGCTTCCGGGCGGCGCGTACCTCCGGTCCGGCCTCGCCCTGCCCGCCGTGGCCCCGAGCCCCTCCGGACCTCCCCGGCCTCCTCCGGGCCTCTCCCTCGACTCCGGCGCCGATCTCCGGTGAGATTCCGGCCACCCCGCCGAGGTTGACTTTTCCCCCCCTCTGAGATTTCACTAAGTCCCCGATTCTGCTGTTATTTTCATGCAATTTCATCGCATCGTAACTCTGTGTATGTTACTCCGTTTCGTGCGTGTAATATGTCAAATTGTTCGTCTCGAAGAGTAGATCATTTCATCTCATTGCATCATTTTCATTTGAGCTAATCTTGATGCCCTAAATGCTGTTAGAAGAGTGCTATGTGATGTTAGTTTCAGATTCTTATCAGGACATGCACTTTTGTCATTTTTGCCATGATTGATGTGTGCACCCTATGAACTTGAGTCCTACATGTGTTTTGTAATATGCCATGCCATCTTTCCAGAGGTGTATGCCATGTATTTTTGTGATCTCTGTGGTGACTAGCACAAGCATGCAAACTAGGCTTCATGATGTTCTTGATTTCAGCCTGTTTTCTTGATATTTTTATGCCATGTTAACTTGATGCTACCGAGAGATCCATGCTTATTTTGAGATACTTCAGTAAGGATGTTTTGTTCTACATGTCTTGCTCTATCCATCCATGCCCTTGTTTGCAATTATGGAGTGCCATAGCTTGAGTCAATCGAGCTCTACTTTTGCTATAAAATGTTTCCTGGCAGGTTGTTTACATGTTATTCAATTTTGCCAAGGTTGTTATAGTTGATCCGTGTATCTATGATGTTGTTCTTGCCATGTATAGCTTCTATGCCATGTCTTCTTACTGTTGGTTGCCTTGCCATGCCATGTATGTGTTGGAAATATGCCCTAGAGGCAATGATAAAAGCATTATTATTATATTTCCTTGTTCATGATAATTGTCTTTTATTCATGCTATAAGCTGTATTGTCCGGAAATCGTAATACACGTGTGAATACATAGACTACAATCGTCCTAGTAAGCCTCTAGTAGACTAGCTCGTTGGTCAACAGATAGTCATGGTTTCTCGACTATGGACATCGGATGTCATTGACAAGCGGGATCACGTCATTAGGAGAATGGCGTGATGGACAAGACCCAATCCTAAGCATAGCACAAAGATCGTGTAGTTCGTTTTGCTAGAGCTTTTCCAATGTCAAGTATCTCTTCCTTAGACCGTGAGATCGTGTAACTCCGGATACCGTAGGAGTGCTTTGGGTGTATCAAGCGTCAAAAGCGTAAGCGGGTGACTATAAAGGTGCACTCGGGTATCTCGAAAGTGTCTTTTGGGTTGACATGAATCGAGGCAGAATTTGTCACTCCGTATAATGGAGAGGTATCTTTGGGCCCACTCGGTAGTGCATCATCATAATGAGCTCAAAGTGACCAAGTGTCCGGTCACGGGATCATGCATTACGGTACGAGTAAAGTGACTTGCGATAACGAGACTAAGCGAGGTATTGGGATACCGACGATCGAGTCTCGGGCAAGTAACATACCGTCGACAAAGGGAATAGAATACGGGTTGCTTGAACCCTTGACATCGTGGTTCATCCGATGACAACATCGAGGAACATGTAGGAGCCAACATGGGTATCCAGATCCGCTGTTGGTTATTGACTGAGATCGTCTCGGTCATGTCGCATGTCTCCCGAACCCGTAGGGTCTACACATAAGGTTCGGTGGCGCTAGGGTTATTAGGAAGACAAGTATCTGACTACGAATGTTGTTGAGTCCGGATGAGATCCCGGACGTCACGAGGAGTTCGGAATGGTCCGGAGGTAAAGATTTATATATGGAAAGTGGTTAAGCGGACTCGAAAAGTTTGGGGTATACGGTAATGTCTGGGGCCACCGGAGAGGTTCGGAGGTCCACGGGAGGGCCACCCCTCCCGGGGGCCACATGGGCTGTGGGAGAGGGAGCCAGCCCCTGGTGGGCTGGCGCACCTCCCACCTAGGCCCATGCGGCTAGGGCATGGGGAGGGAAACCTAAAGGGCGCCCCAGCTTGGGGGGCAAGCCACCCTCCCTCCTCCCCTTGGCCGCCGCCCCATCTAGGGTTTCCCTAGATGGCCGCCCCCTTGCCCTCTCCTCCTATAAATAGAGGGGTGGGGGGAGGGCTGCACACACCATTGAAGGCGCAGCCCCTCCCCTCCCCAACACCTCTCTTTCTCCCTGCGAGCTTGGCGAAGCCCTGCCGGAGAACTGTTGTACCAACTGCACCACGCCGTCGTGCTGCCATTGGAGTTGTCTTCCTCAACCTCTCCTTCATCCTTGCTGGATCAAGACGGAGGAGACGCCATCGTCCCGTACGTGTGTTGAACACGGAGGTGCTGTCCTTTCAGCGCTTGGTCATCGGTGATCGGAATCTCGTTGGGAGCGACTCCATCATCACCACTCCCTCGAGCGCTTCCGCACTCGATCTACAAGTGGTATGTAGATGCAAACTCTCTCTCTTGACTCGTTGCTTAGATGAACTCATAGATAGATCTTGATGAAACCGTAGGAAAATTTTAATTTTCTGCAACGTTCCCCACAAATGGCATCATGAGCTAGGTCTATCGTAGTTCTCTTTGCACGAGTAGAACACAATTTAGTTGTGGGCGTGGATCTTGTCAACTTACTTGCCGCTACTAATCTTATCTTGCTTCCGCGGTATTGTGGGATGAAGCGGCCGGACCAACCTTACACGTGCGCTTACGTGAGATCGGTTCCACCGACTAACATGCACTAGTTGCATAAGGTGGCTGGCGGGTGTCTCTCTCCTACTTTAGTTGGAGCGGATTCGATGAAATGGGTCCTTATGAAGGGTAAATAGAAGTTGACAAGATCACGTTGTGGTTATTCGTAGGTAAGAAAACGTTCTTGCTAGAACCCAATTGTAGATGCAAACAACAATTAGAGGACGTCTAACTTGTTTTTGCAGCAATTGACATGTGATGTGATATGGCCAAGTTGTGATGAATGATGAATGACATATTGTGATGTATGAGATCATGTTCTTGTAATAGGAATCACGACTTGCATGTCGATGAGTATGACAACCGGCAGGAGCCATAGGAGTTCTCTTTATTTTGTATGACCTGCGTGTCATTGAAGAAAGCCATGTAACTTACTTTACTTTATTGCTAAAACACGTTTAGCCATAGTAGTAGAAGTAGTCGTTGGCGTGACAACTTCATGCAGGCACGATGATGGAGATCATGATGATGGAGATCATGGTGCCATGCCGGTGACAAGATGATCATGGAGCCCCGAAGATGGAGATCAATGGAGTTTTATGATATTGGCCATATCATGTCACTATTATATAATTGCAGGTGATGTTTATTATGTTTATACATCTTGTTTACTTAGAACGACGGTAGTAAATAAGATGATCCTTACAACAATTTCAAGAAGTGTTCTCCCTAAGCGTGCACCGTTGCTAAAGTTAAATCGCTTCTAAGCACCACGTGATGATCGGGTGTGATGGATTCTTACGTTCACATACAACGGGTGTAAGACAGATTTACACACATAAAACACTTAGGGTTAAACTTGACGAGCCTAGCATGTACAGACATGGCCTCGGAACACGGAGACCGAAAGGTCGAACACGAGTCGTATAGAAGATCGATCAACATGAGAATGTTCACCGGCGATGACTAGTCCATCTCACGCGATGATCGGACACGGCCTAGTCGACTCGGATCGTGTATCACTTAGATGACTAGAGGATGTCTAATCTGAGTGGGAGTTCATTTAAATAATTTGATTATATGAACTTAATTATCATGAACTTAGTCTAAAACTTTTGAATGATATGTCTTGTAGATCGAATGGCCAGCGCTCATGTCAACTTGAACTTCAGCGTTCAGTAGAAAACCAAGCTGAAAGATGGCGGCAGCAACTATACGGACTGGGTCCGGAACTTGAGGATCATCCTCATAGCTGCCAGAAACAATATGTCCTAGAAGGACCGCTAGGTGGCGCTCCGTCGAGAGAACCAAGACATTATGAATGCTTGGCAGTCTCGTCTTGATGATTACTCCCTCGTTCGGTGCGGCATGCTTTGACTTAGAACCGGGCTCCAAAAGCGTTTTGAGCATCACGGAGCATATGAGATGTTCGAGGAGCTGAAACTGGTTTTCTAAGCTCACACCGGGTCGAGAGATATGACATCTCCGACAAGTTCTATAATTGTAAGATGGAGGAAAATAGTTACGTCGGTGAGCACATTCTCAAGATGTGCGGGTTGCACAACCGTATGACCCACTGAATATTAACCTCCACGATGAGGCGGTCATTGACAGAATCCTCGATCGCTCCCACCAAGCTACAAGAGCTTTGTGATGAACTACAATATGCAGGGGATGGTAAAGACCATTCTGAAGTATTCTCTATGCTGAAGTCAGCGAGGTTGAAATCAAGAAAGAACATCAAGTGTTGATGGTCAATAAGACCACTAAGTTCAAGAAGGGCAAGGGTAAGAAGAACTTCAAGAAGGACGGCAAGGAGGTTGCAGCGCCCGGTAAGCAAGTTGCGGGAAGAAGTCAAAGAATGGACCCAAGCACGAGTGAGTGCTTTTATTGCAAGGGAAGGGTCCTTTGGAGCGGAATTGCCCCAAATACTTAGCGGACAAGAAGGCCGGCAACACCAAAGGTATATTTGATATACATGTAATTGATGTGTACCTTACCGATTACTCGTAGTAACTCCTGGGTATTTGATACGGTGCCGTTGCTCATATTTGTAACTCACGGCAGGAGCTGCGGAATAAGCGGAGGCTGGCGAAGGGCGAGGTGACGATCTTGGCGTCGGGAATGGTTCAGTCGATGTGATCGCCGTCGCACGCTACCTCTTCATTTACCTACGGGATTAGTTATAAACCTTAATAATTGTTATTTGGTGCCAAGTTTGAGCATGAATATTGTATCGGATCTCGTTTAATGCGAGATGGCTACTCATTTAAATCCGAGAATAATGGTTGTTCTATTTATATGAGAGATATGTTTTATGGTCATGCTCCGATGGTCAATGGTTTATTCTTAATGAATCTCGGCGTAGTATTACACATGTTCATAGCGTGAATACCAAAAGATGTAAAGTTGATAACGATAGTCCCACATACTTGTGGTACTTTGCCGCCTTGGTCACATTGGTGTCAAGCGCATGAAGAAGCTCCATCTGATGGACTTTTGGAGTCTCTTGATTATGAATCATTTGACACATGCGAACCATGCCTCATGGGCAAGATGACCAAGACTCCGTTCTCGGAACAATGGGCGAGCAACCAACTTGTTGGAAATCATACATACCGATGTGTGCGGTCCAATGGCGTTGATGCTCATGGAGGGTATCGTTATGTTCTCACTCTCACAGATGACTTGAGTAGATATGGGTATGTCTACTTGATGAAACACAAGTCTGAGACCTTTCAAAAGTTCAAGGAATTTCAGAATGAAGTAGAGAATCAAGGTGACGAAAGATAAAATTCTTACGATCGGATCGTGGAGGAGAATATTTAAGTCACAATTTGGTACACACTTAAGAAAATGTGGAATCGTTTCACAACTAACGCCGCTGGAACACCTCGGTAGAACGGTGTGTCGAGCGTCGTGTCGCACTCTATTGGATATGGTGCGATCTATGATGTCTCTTACCGATTTACCGCTATCATTTTGGGGATACGCTCTAGAGACAGCTACATTCACTTTAAATAGGGCACCGTCTAAGTCCGTTGAGGCGACACCGTATGAATTATGGTTTGGGAAGAAACCTAAGTATCGTTTCGAAAGTTTGGGGATGCGATGCTTATGTCAAGAAACTTCAACTGAAAAGCTCGAACCCAAGTCGGAAAAATCGTCTTCATAGGATACCCTAAGGAAACCGTAGGGTATACCTTCTACTTAAGATCCGAGGGCAAGATCTTTGTTGCCAAAACGGATACTTTACGGAAAAGGAGTTTCTCTCGAAAGAAGTAAGTGGGAGGAAAGTAGAACTTCGATGAAGTACTACCTCTTGAACAGGATAGTAGTGCAGCTCGGAAAATGTTCTGTGATGCCTACACCAACGAAGAGGAAATTCATGATGATGATCAAGGTACTTCGGATCAAGTTGCTCTTGAACCCGTGAGGTCCACTAGGACACGTTCCGCACCAGTGGTGCGGCAACCCTGTCACGGAAATCATGTTGTTAGACAACGGTGAACCTTGAACTATGAAGAAGCGATGGCGGGCCCAGATTCCAACAAATGGCTAGAAGCCATGAAGTCCGAGATAGAATCCATGTATGAAAACAAAGTGTGGACTTTGGTGACTTGCCCGATGATCGGCGGCGATAGAAAACAAATGGATCTTTAAGAAGAAGGCGGACGCGGATGGTAATGTCACCATCTATAAAGCTCGACTTGTCGCTAAGGGTTATCGGCAAATTCAAGAGATTGACTACGATGAGACTTTCTCTCCGTGGCGAAGCTTAAGTCCGTCCGAATCATGTTAGCAATTGCCGCATACTATGATTATGAGATATGGCAGATGGGCGTCAAAACAGCGTTCATAACGGTTATCTTAAGGAAGAGCTGTATATGATGCAGCGGAAGGTTTTGTCGATCCTAAGAATCTTGACAAAGTATGCAAGCTCAGCGATCCATTTATGGGCTGGTGCAAGCATCTCGGAGTTGGAACATTCGCTTTGATGAGATGATCAAAGCGTTTGGGTTTATCTTGAGACTTATGGAGAAGCCTGCGTTTACAAGAAAGTGAGTGGGAGCTCTGTAGCATTTCTCATATTATATGTAGATGACATACTTTTGATGGGAAATGATATAGAATTCTTGGACAACATTAAGGCCTACTTGAATAAGTGTTTTTCAATGAAGGACCTTGGAGAAGCTGCTTATATATTAGGCATCAAGATCTATAGAGATAGATCGAGGCGCCTCATAGGTCTTTCACAAAGCACATAACTTGATAAGATTTTGAAGAAGTTCAAAATGGATCAGTCAAGAAGGGTTCTTGCCTGTATTGCAAGGTGTGAGATTGAGCTCAGCTCAATGCCCGACCATGACAAAAGATAAAGAAGAGATGAGTGTCATCCCTATGCCTCAGCCATAGGATCTATTATGTATGCCATCTGTACGGACCTGATGTAAACCTTGCCGTAAGTTTGGTAGGAAGGTACCAAAGTAATCCCGCAAGGAACACTGGACAGCGGTCAAGAATATCTGAAGTACCGAAAGGACAAAGGACATGTTTCTCGTTTATGGAGGTGACGAAGAGCTCGTCGTAGCAGGTTACGTCGATGCTAGCCGACACAGATCTGATGACTCTAAGTCACAAACCGGATCGTGTATATGTTGAATGGTGGAGCGATGGCTGGTGCAGCTGCAAGCGAGAAGCGTCGTGGCGGGATCTACATGTGAAGCGGAGTACATGGCAGCCTCGGAGGCAGCGCATGAAGCAATTTGGGTGAAGTAGTTCATCACCGACCTAGGAGTCATACCCAATGCGTCGGGGCCGATCAAACTCTTCTGTGACAACACTGGAGCTATTGCCCTTGCCAAGGAGCCCAGGTTTCACAAGAAGACCAGGCACATCAAGCGTCGCTTCAGCTCCATCCGTGAAAATGTTCAGGATGGAGACATAGAAATTTGTAAAGTGCATACGGATCTGAATGTCGCAGATCCGTTGACTAAACCTCTTCATGGGCAAAACATGATCAACACCAGAACTCTATGGGTGTTCGATTCATCACAATGTAACTAGATTATTGACTCTAGTGCAAGTGGGAGACTGTTGGAAATATGCCCTAGAGGCAATGATAAAAGCATTATTATTATATTTCCTTGTTCATGATAATTGTCTTTTATTCATGCTATAAGCTGTATTGTCAGGAAATCGTAATACACGTGTGAATACATAGACTACAATCGTCCCTAGTAAGCCTCTAGTAGACTAGCTCGTTGGTCAGCAGATAGTCATGGTTTCGACTATGGACATCGGATGTCATTGACAAGCGGGATCACGTCATTAGGAGAATGGCGTGATTGTCAAGACAATCCTAAGCATAGCACAAAGATCGTGTAGTTCGTTTTGCTAGAGCTTTTCCAATGTCAAGTATCTCTTCCTTAGACCGTGAGATCGTGTAACTCCGGATACCGTAGGAATGCTTTGGGTGTATCAAGCGTCCTGGCGTAAGCGGGTGACTATAAAGGTGCACTACAGGTATCTCCGAAAGTGTCTTTTGGGTTGACACGGATCGAGACAGAATTTGTCACTCCATTATAGCGGAGAGGTATCCTTGGGCCCACTTTCGGTAGTGCATCATCATAATGAGCTCAAAGTGACCAAGTGTCCGGTCACGGGATCATGCATTACGGTGCGAGTAAAGTGACTTGCCGTATGCGAGACTAAGCGAGGTATTGGGATACCGACGATCGAGTCTCGGGCAAGTAACATACCGTCGATAAAGGGAATAGAATACGGGGTTGCTTGAACCCTTGACATCGTGGTTCATCCGATGACAACATCGAGGAACATGTGGGAGCCAACATGGGTATCCAGATCCGCTGTTGGTTATTGACTGAGATCGTCTCGGTCATGTCCGCATGTCTCCCGAACCCGTAGGGTCTACACATAAGGTTCGGTGGCGCTAGGGTTATTAGGAAGACAAGTATGTGACTACGAATGTTGTTGAGTCCGGATGAGATCCCGGATGTCACGAGGAGTTCGGAATGGTCGGAGGTAAATATTTATATATGGAAAGTGGTTAAGCGGACTCGGAAAGTTTGAGGGTATACCGGTAATGTCTGGGGCCACGGGAGGTTCGGAGGTCCACGGGAGGGGCCACCCCTCCGGGGGCCACATGGGCTGTGTGGGAGAGGAGCCAGCCCTGGTGGGCTGGGCGCACCTCCCACCTAGGCCCATCGGCTAGGGCATGGGAGGAAACCCTAAAGGGGCCGCCCCCTAGCTTGGGGCAAGCCACCTCCCTCCTCCCCTTGGCCGCCGCCCCCATCTAGGGTTTCCCTAGATGGCCGTCCCCCTTGCCCTCTCCTCCTATAAATAGAGGGGTGGGGGAGGTTGCACACACCATTGAAGGCGCAGCCCTCCCTCCCAACACCTCTCTTTCTCCCTGCGAGCTTGGCGAAGCCCTGGGAGAACTGTTGTACCAAGCTGCACCACGCCGTCGTGCTGCCATTGGAGTTGTCTTCCTCAACCTCTCCTTCATCCTTGCTGGATCAAGACGGAGGAGACGCCATCGTCCCGTACGTGTGTTGAACACGGAGGTGCTGTCCTTTCAGCGCTTGGTCATCGGTGATCGGAATCTCGTTGGGAACGACTCCATCATCACCACTCACTCGAACGCTTCCGTACTCGATCTACAAGTGGTATGTATATGCAAACTCTCTCTCTTGACTCGTTGCTTAGATGAACTCATAGATAGATCTTGGTGAAACCATAGGAAAATTTTAATTTTCTGCAACGTTCCCCTACAGTATGCTCTGCAGTGAGTGCATCGAGCTCTTAAACATGCCTACTTATTATTGTTCCTGCCATGTGTGAATCTGTAATATAACTTGCCATGTTTACATGGGTGCCATCATATTTTCTGATCCTTTTTGGCTTATGGTCAGTAAGGGACATTTGTTCTATGCTTTGAGTAGATTCATGCCATGCCTTTGTTTGCATTGATAAGTTCCTGTAACATGTTGTTTGATAGCTCTAAACATTGCAACCTGATGTTATTCCTGCTAAAGTCTGAAACTGTTATTATTTGCAATCTTGCCATGTGTGTTTGAGCATGTTCTAGTGATTTCTAGAGATAGCTCAGTGTTCATGTTCTGGAGATAGCATGTTCTAGTGATTTCTGGTTACCTGTACATCATGCCCATGCCTTTTGTTATTACGTTGAGATGCTGTGGCTTGTTGTTTTGATGCTTGCAACATGCCTACTTGCTGTTTTGGACAGATTGTTGTTATGCCTTGTATAGAGTGTATGTGTTGAACCGTTGCTCCGTTTTGAGTGTGCTCTATATGAAACTTGCTTGTTTTTGCATGTAGCTTCATATTACCATGTTGCATCCATGTTTTGAGGTGTTTGCTTGATGTTTGTATGCATTTTGCATCAATGCCATGTTTAACTTGTTTTGCTCATATCTTCTAGGCCGTAGCTCCGAATCTAATGAACTTTATATGTAACTTGACTAGAATTTCGTGTAGATCATCGTGGTGCATCTTAACTTGCTGTTTAACAACTTGAACATAAGGTTTATTCAGATCTGGAACAATTTCTAAATTTGCATATGAGGACTTACCGGAATTGTTATATGTTGTTTCCGGCCTCATTTAAACTTGCTTTGATGTGTTGGTCTTGTTTGCATCATCTCTTGCCATGAGTAGCTTCATGTAGCTTTGTCATGCATCATGCTTGTTGTGCATCATGTCTTGTTCATGTGTGGTGTGTTTACTATGTTGTGTGCTCCTTCTTGTTAG
Organism: Aegilops longissima; assembly: GCA_021605205.1. Classification (NCBI taxonomy): domain Eukaryota; kingdom Viridiplantae; phylum Streptophyta; class Magnoliopsida; order Poales; family Poaceae; genus Aegilops; species Aegilops longissima. The sequence goes on along the minus strand of CM038677.1, from coordinate 688,858,290 downwards.
TTCCTGTTTCGTTGCGATCGTGAGGATTCGTTCGTCTACGCTTGGTTCGGCCTCATCCGTTCGTCTTCTTCATGGACTCGTTCTTCTTCCTAGCAGGATTTCAGGCAAGATGACCGCTACCCTGGATCTCACTACTATCATTGCTATGCTAGTTGCTTCGTTCTATCGCTATGCTGCGCTACCTATCACTTGCTGCTCAAGCCATCCCAAATTGCCATGTCAGCCTCTAACCTTTTGCACCCTTCCTAGCAAAACCGTTGTTTGGCTATGTTACCGCTTTGCTCAGCCCCTCTTATAGCGTTGTTAGTTGCAGGTGAAGATGAAGTTTGTTCCTTGTTGGAACATGGAGATGTTGTTCCTTGTTGGAACATGTTTACTTGTTGGGAGATCACAATATACCTATTGTTTAATTAATGCATCTATATACTTGGTAAAGGGTGGAAGGCTCGGCCTTATGCCTGGTGTTTTGTTCCACTCTTGCCGCCCTAGTTTCCGTCATATCGGTGTTATGTTCCCGGATTTTGCGTCCCTAACGCGGTCGGTTGATTTATGGGACCCCCTTGACAGTTCGCTTTGAATAAGACTCCTCCAGCAAGGCCCAACATTGGTTTTACCATTTGCCTCACCTACCCCCTTTTTCCCTTGGGTTTCCGGAGCCGAGGGTCATCTTTATTTTAGCCCCCGAGCGGTGCTCCTTGAGTGTTGGTCCGAACCGAAGCAGACTGCGGGGCCACCACAGGGCAACTCGAGGGCTGGTTTTACTCGTAGGCTGACTTATCCGGTGTGCCACGAGAACGAGTACGTCGACTCCTATCGGGATTTGTCGGCACATCCGGCGGCTTTGCTGGTCTTGTTTTATTCTGTCGAAATGTCTTGTAGCCGGATTCCGTGACTGATTGGGTCTTTCGGGAGAAGGAATATCCTTCGTTGATCGCGAGAGCTTATCATGGGCTAAGTTGGGACACCCTGCAGGTATAAACTTTCGAGAGCCGTGCCCGCGGTTATGTGGCAGATGGGAATTTGTTAATATCCGGTTGTAGTAAACTTGAAGCAAACTCTTCTAAGACACACCAACCGTATGCGTAACCGTGAGTGTCTCTTTTCGGGGTTGATCGAGAGGATAACACGGTTTCTGGGTTATGTTTGACGTAAGTAGGAGTTCAGGATCACTTCTTGATCATTACTAGTTGACGACCGTTCCTTTGTTTCTCTTCTCGCTCTCATTTGCGTATGTTAGCCACCAGATATGCTTAGTCGCTGCTGCAACCTCACCACTTTACCCCTTCCTTTCCCATTAAGCTTTGCTAGTCTTGATACCCATGGTAATGGGATTCTTTGAGTCCTCGTGGCTCACAGTTTACTACAACACCGATTGCAGGTACAGGTTTGCGATGATCGGGGCGTGAGGCGGTGTTCTTGTTTTGGAGTTCTTCTTACGCTTCTTCTTGATCGGGGATACGTTCGGTCGGCAGCCTGGGCTAGCGAGGTGGATGTCGTTTGAGTTTACTGTTTATGTTTCATCCATAGCGGATGTTGATCTTGTATATGATGTTGATGTATTCTTGTGGCATTTGTGCCTTATGTATGTATCCCCATCTATTATGTAATGTTGATGTAATGATATCCACCTTGCAAAGCGTTTCAATATCTTGGGTCTATCCTTGGTGGGACCGTCGAGTTCCTTTTGGATAGGGTCGCATATTGGGCGTGACAAGTTAGTATCGAGCCTCGACCGACCTTAGGAGCCCCTTGATTGATCGTGTAGTTTGGCGCAGTTGAGTCTAGAATAAAACTATTTTGAAGTTTAGTTATATCGGAGAGTAGGAATTCTTTTTACTCCTCTGCCCCTTCGTCGCTCTGGTGAGGAATCTTGACGTAGGTGCTTTGAACTACTCCTCTTCTCATTCAAATTTTTCTTTAGGATCACGCAGTTGGTTTTCCGGTAGTTGTTCCTCAGCTCTTTTATCCGGTGCATTTCTCGTCAAATCGACTCGACCATCTTCATCTTTGCCAAGTTCAATCCTCAGTTCTTCCTCCGACGTCGTTGTTTTTCCTTGTCGAAGTTGTCCTTGTTTTCCCACCACCTCCCTTCTTCCTCTCGGAACCCGAGTCCGTGTCAGTATCCATCCTACTCGTGCGAAGTCTTTGCTTTCTTTCCTCAATGTTTTTCAACCGGTGTTTTCTCTTCAAGATATTCCTCGGTTTCCCCTTCCAAGTTGTCTTTGTTTTCCGCCCTCCACCCTATTATTCCCGGAGTTCGAGTCTCTTTCGACCATCAATTTCATTCATGTGGAGTCTTCCCTCAACTATTTCAACCGGTGAATTCTCGTCTTGTTCGTCATTCTTCATCTCTTTCTTTTCCGGTGGATTCAATTCAAGTTTTTCGTTGTCGATCGTATTCTTTCCCTCGGCTCAAGTGTTTTCCTTACTCGTTCGCCTCTCGCCATTTGTCCTTCCGGAGTGTTCAACACATCTCAGGAGATTCGTCTGTCTTCCAATTAATTTGAGGTTGTCACCTCATTCATATATTTCAATTGTTCCGGTGCATCATCTATCTGTTCAATAATCCTTTTCAACGGTGTTTTCTTTTAGTGGGCCCTAACCCACAGGTTTTTTCCCAGGATCTTACCTGACTCTTCTAATTCCCCGGAGTTATTCTCAATTCTTTTCAAGCGTGACGTAAGAATGGATTCCATCGGTCACATGCCTTCTACAAGATCTCGTTCATATTCTTTTCATTGTTGGCTCAACCTCTCTGCTTTCATTCTCCCGGAGTATCCTCAGTAATTTTGGTGTTGTTTTCCGTCGTCTTTTGAAGACCGAAGTAGAGTTTCTCTTAAATCTTGTTCGTTCTCCCGAAGATTCGTGGTTCTAGCTTCATGCTATCCTCTTGAATTATTCCGTTTGTCAGATATTCTTTTCTTACCAATCCGGAGTATTTCAGGAGTTGCTTTTCTGTTCCGATCATACGGAGGCCATCTTTTCGGAAGATTTCTTCGTTCCAAGTTTTCAAAGTCGTTCTCCAATTATTCTATATCCGTGCCCCTTCGTTCGTCTCATTATTCTTCCGGTGCTGCGTTCAAGCATTCGTTAATCAGTGTGCGATCTCTTCGATCTCTTTTCTCTAAATTCCCTCAAGTATCTTCGTGCTTCTCTAATTCTGCCCGGTGATTCATTCTCTTTCATCAGTCATTTTCGAATTCTTACGGTGGTTAATCCAGATTCTTTTTCCTTTATTATCGTATCAATTCATTCCTTCTTTCAATCCTACCAGTGGTTCATGAAGACCTTCTCAAGTTTGCGATATGTCATTTCTCAATTCTTTTTCAAGAAGAATAAGTTGCATGCCAAATCCATTGCTTGTCATCAATTTAATTTGATGAAGGATAAGCATACAATAAATCTTATTCTTATTTCCGCAAGTTGATTAATCCCTTCCTTCGGAGTTTGTTCTTGATGAATAAATTCTAGTTCCAAGTGCTTTCATCTTTTCTTTTCCGGAGTTCAATTATTTCCTCGACCATTTCGTCGGAATCCTCCATCTAATTCATCGCAAGGCTTTAGTCTTATTCTTTCCTCCTTCATTCTATCTCATCATCCCTTTTGTTACCGGAGTTCTTCATGGTGGTTCTTCATGATTTAATTCTTTCTTCAAGAGTTTCATCAATATTTTGGTGGAATTCAAATATCTTTTCTTCTTGCATCTCTAAGTGTAATTAATTCTCCGTGTTCTTTAGAATTGGAGTTTTCCATTTCTTTGTTCTTCTCAGATATTCAAATCCACTCAATCCTTCCTTCTAAGTTCTTTTCATTCAAATTCTTTCAATTCTTCCGGAGGCATTGTGTTGTTCCTCTCGTCAACTATCGTTCCATTTTGTCAAACTCAGTTCCAACTCCTTCCATGTTTTAGCCGGAGTGCTGCCTAAATCCTTTCAGTCTTATCCGTTTCTTTTCTCATTCTAACCACTCCGGTTAGAACGAGTGCTTTCATAGTCTATCTTAATTCCGTGAGCTTTCAATTCTCGTCATTCTCGTCGTTTCTTTCTTCTTCTCGAGTGCTCTCGATTCCTTGCTTCTTCTTTGAGTTCTTGTTTCACCTCATCCCTTTTCCCTTTCGTCTCGGTCCTAAGATCTCGGGACGAGATCTCTTGTTAGTGGAGGAGTGTTGTAACACCCCGGATTCGATGCGCCAGGTGTCCGCCAGTTATTCGCCGTCTTTGTCATGTCATTTGCTTGCGTGTTGAACTTTGCCATGTCATCATTTGCATTTCATATCATGTCATCATGTGCATTTCATTTTGCATACGTGTTCGTCTCATGCATCCGAGCATTTTCCCCGTTGTCCGTTTTGCAATCCGGCACTCCTATGTCTCCGGCGCCCCTTTTGCCTCTTTTCGTATGCGGGTGTTAAGCGATCTCGGAATGGACGAGGTTTGTCAAGCGGCCTTGGTATAGCACCGGTAGACCGCCTGTCAAGTTTCGGATCATTTGGAGGCCGTTTGATACTCCAACGGTTAACCGGGTAACCACAAAGCCCTCTTTTGTTGCAGCCCATCACCCCCTCCAAAGTGGCCCAAAACCCAACAAACTCCCCTCCATGCTCTCGGTCGTTCGATCACGATCGTGTGGGCGAAAACCGCAACTCATTTGGACTCTCCTAGCTCCCTCTACCTATAAATAAGCCTCCTCCTTCGAAATCCCGGGTCTTCTTCCTCCCGAAACCCTAATTTCCCCTCCGCGCCGCGCCGGACATGTCCGGTCGGCGGACAGGCTCCCGCCACGCCCTGCAGCCGGTGGCATGGCGCCACGTGGCCTCCAGCCCCTCCCGCCGCCGCGGCGCATGGAGCCCATCAGCGGGCCCAGCGAGCCCGCTCCGCCGCGCCTCCCGGCCCAGCGCGCCGCCCGAGCCCATGAGCCCGCCTCCGCCGCCGCCGCCTGGCCCAGCTCCCCTTGGCGCCGACCGCCGCCGCCTCGCCGCCCGACCCGCCGCCTCTCGCCGGCGTCGGCCCTGCCCTGGCGCCGCCCGTCCGCCCGGCCGGCGCCGCGCCGAGCTCCATCCGCGCCTCCGCGCCCAGGCGCCTCGCCCGCCGCCTCCGTTCGCGGCGCCCGCCTCCTCCGTGAGCTTCGGCCTCCGCCGCCTCCCAGCCCGCCCCCTCGCCGGGCAGCCCGTGCTTCCCGGCGGCGCGTCCCTCGGTCGGCCTCGCCACGCCGCCGTGGCCCCGAGCCCCTCCGGACCTCCCCGACCTCCTCCGGGCCTCTCCCTCGACTCCGGCGCCGATCTACGGCGAGATTCCGGCCACCCCGCCGAGGTTGACTTTTCCCCCCCTCTGAGATTTCACTAAGTCCCCGATTCTGCTGTTATTTTCATGCATTTTCATTGCATCGTAACTCTTTGTATGTTACTCCGTTTCGTGCGTGTAATATGTCAAATTGTTCGCCTCGAAGAGTAGATCATTTCATCTCATTGCATCATTTTCATTTGAGCTCATATTGATGCCCTAAATGCTGTTAGAAGAGTGCTATGAGATGTTAGTTTCAGATTCTTATCAGGACATGCACTTTTGTCATTTTTGCCATGATTGATGTGTGCACCCTATGAACTTGAGTCCTACATGTGTTTTGTAATATGCCATGCCATCTTTTCAGAGGTGTATGCCATGTATTTTTGTGATCTCTGTGGTGACTAGCACAAGCATGCAAACTAGGCTTCATGATGTTGCTGATTTCAGCCCTGTTTTGCTGATATTTTTATGCCATGTTAACTTGATGCTACCGAGAGATCCATGCTTATTTTGAGATACTTCAGTAAGGATGTTTTGTTCTATATGTCTTGCTCTATCCATCCATGCCCTTGTTTGCAATTATGGAGTGCCATAGCTTGAGTCAATCGAGCTCTACTTTTGCTATAAAATGTTTCCTGGCAGGTTGTTTACATGTTATTCAATTTTGCCAAGGTTGTTATAGTTGATCCGTGTATGCTATGATGTTGTTCTTGCCATGTATAGCTTCTATGACATGTCTTCTTACTGTTGGTTGCCTTTCCATGCCATGTATGCTCTGTAGTGAGTGCATCGAGCTCTTAAACATGCCTACTTATTATTGTTCCTGCCATGTGTGAATCTGTAATATAACTTGCCATGTTTAAATGGGTGCCATCATATTTTCTGATCCTTTTTGGCTTATGGTCAGTAAGGGACATTTGTTCTATGCTTTGAGTAGATTCATGCCATGCCTTTGTTTGCATTGATAAGTTCCTGTAACATGTTGTTTGATAGCTCTAAACATTGCAACCTGATGTTATTCCTGCTAAAGTCTGAAACTGTTATTATTTGCAATCTTGCCGTGTGTGTTTGAGCATGTTCTAGTGATTTCTAGAGATAGCTCAGTGTTCATGTTCTGGAGATAGCATGTTCTAGTGATTTCTGGTTACCTGTACATCATGCCCATGCCTTTTGTTATTACGTTGAGATGCTGTGGCTTGTTGTTTTGATGCTTGCAACATGCCTACTTGCTGCTTTGGACAGATTGTTGTTATGCCTTGTATAGAGTGTATGTGTTGAACCGTTGCTCCGTTTTGAGTGTGCTCTATATGAAACTTGCTTGGTTTTGCATGTAGCTTCATATTACCATGTTGCATCCATGTTTTGAGGTGTTTGCTTGATGTTTGTATGCATTTTGCATCAATGCCATGTTTAACTTGTTTTGCTCATATCTTCTAGGCGTAGCTCGAATCTAATGAACTTTATATGTAACTTGACTAGAATTTCGTGTAGATCATCGTGGTGCATCTTAACTTGCTGTTTAACAACTTGAACATAAGGTTTATTCAGATCTGGAACAATTTCTAAATTTGCATATGAGGACTTACCAGAATTGTTATATGTTGTTTCCGGCCTCATTTAAACTTGCTTTGATGTGTTGGTCTTGTTTGCATCATCTCTTGCCATGAGTAGCTTCATGTAGCTTTGTCATGCATCATGCTTGTTGTGCATCATGTCTTGTTCATGTGTGGTGTGTTTACTATGTTGTGTGCTCCTTCTTGTTAGTTCCTGTTTCGTTGCGATCGTGAGGATTCGTTCGTCTCGCTTGGTTGACCTCATCCGTTCGTCTTCTTCATGGACTCGTTCTTCTTCCTAGCGGGATTTCAGGCAAGATGACCGCTACCTGGATCTCATTACTATCATTGCTATGCTAGTTGCTTCGTTCTATCGCTATGCTGCGCTACCTATCACTTGCTGCTCAAGCCATCCCAAATTGCCATGTCAGCCTCTAACCTTTTGCACCCTTCCTAGCAAAACCGTTGTTTGGCTATGTTACCGCTTTGCTCAGCCCTCTTATAGCGTTGTTAGTTGCGGTGAAGATGAAGTTTGTTCCTTGTTGGAACATGGAGATGTTGTTCCTTGTTGGAACATGTTTACTTGTTGGGAGATCACAATATACCTATTGTTTAATTAATGCATCTATATACTTGGTAAAGGGTGGAAGGCTCGGCCTTATGCCAGTGTTTTGTTCCCTCTTGCCACCCTAGTTTCCGTCATATCGGTGTTATGTTCCCGGATTTTGCGTCCCTAACGCGGTCGGTTGATTTATGGGACCCCTTGACAGTTCGCTTTGAATAAGACTCCTCGGCAAGGCCCAACATTGGTTTTACCATTTGCCTCACCTACCCCTTTTTCCCTTGGGTTTCGGGCCCGAGGGTCATCTTTGTTTTAGCCCCCGAGCGGTGCTCCTTGAGTGCTGGTCCGAACCGAGAGCATGCGCAGGGCCACCACGGGCAACTCGAGGGCTGGTTTTACTCGTAGGCTGACTTATCCGGTGTGCCACGAGAACGAGGTATGCGTGCGACTCCTATCGGGATTTGTCGGCACATCCAGGCGGCTTCTTGGTCTTGTTTTATTGCTGTCGAAATGTCTTGTAGCCGGATTCCGTGACTGATCGGGTCTTTCGGGAGAAGGAATATCCTTCGTTGATCGCGAGAGCTTATCATGGGCTAAGTTGGGACACCCTGCAGGGTATAAACTTTCGAGAGCCGTGCCGCGGTTATGTGGCAGATGGGAATTTGTTAATATCCGGTTGTAGTAAACTTGAAGCAAACTCTTCTAAAACACACCAACCGTGTGCGTAACTGTGAGTGTCTCTTTTCGGGGTTGATCGAGAGGAGAACACGGTTTCTGGGTTATGTTTGACGTAAGTAGGAGTTCAGGATCACTTCTTGATCATTACTAGTTGACGACCGTTCCTTTGTTTCTCTTCTCGCTCTCATTTGCGTATGTTAGCCACCAGATATGCTTAGTCGCTGCTGCAACCTCACCACTTTACCCCTTCCTTTCCCATTAAGCTTTGCTAGTCTTGATACCCATGGTAATGGGATTGCTGAGTCCTCGTGGCTCACAGTTTACTACAACACTAGTTGCTGGTACAGGTTTGCGATGATCAGGACGTGAGAGCGGTGTTACTGTTTTGGAGTTCTTCTTCTGCTTCTTCTTCGATCAGGGGATAGGTTCCAGGTCGGCAGCCTGGGCTAGCAGGGTGGATGTCGTTTGAGTTTCTGTTTATGTTTCATCCGTAGCCGGATGTTGATCTTGTATATGATGTTGATGTATTCTTGTGGCATTTGTGCCTTATGTATGTATCCCCATCTATTATGTAATGTTGATGTAATGATATCCACCTTGCAAAGCGTTTCAATATGCGGGTCTATCCTTGGTGGGACCGTCGAGTTCCTTTTGGATAGGGTCGCATATTGGGCGTGACATTAGATGCGTGGGGCAGAGGGCTCGTAGTACACGATAAGCGCAGCTATGCGATGGAAGGAAGGAGCCTAAATCGACCCCTTCTTTCTTTTTATTCAAAGACACAAAAGCAAGCACAATTACAAAGAGATTGGACTCTCGGATGAGATTAAGCAGCTACCGTCCGACGCGGCCTGACCCTATCTTGATTCAAACCGAAAACCCTCTCTAAGGTGGAGCCTAGTTGAAGCTGTCATTCAAAGAAGAAATGGGAATCCAAATCCACTTTGAGGGATATAGATGAAGTCTCGCTCAAGTAAAGAGAGTTGTAGATTAAGTAGAAGAGGATCGAGTGCGCGCTACAAAAGGCAGCTAGCCAATGAAAGTAAGTGGAAAGAATATAGTACTTTTATGCTCGACCCGGAGGGGCCCCGGTTGTTTTGGCGCGCCCTACCCCAACGTTAGACTATTGCCTTTTAGCCTCGCTTGCTGCTTGCAGCATGGATTCGATAGATCTATCGAATCCATGCTTCCCCAAGCGAGAATCTATCCAGATCTCAAAGAATAACGAGCTAGGCGGCGGCGGGCAAAGAAAGGGCGGGCGTTTACTTGAAAATGACAACCGCTTTGTTCGGCAGCGGGGCCTTGCGAAAGCAAACCTACGATTAAGTAGCAGTTGCTTTGTTGATGGGCCCAAAGATGGGGGGCATTGTCCTCGATTCTTACCAACCTCGGTGTGTACATCTAACTTATTATCTTCTTTTTCACATAAGCCGACCTCAGCTGTCCATTTCTTATTCATTCAGAGCGCCCCTAGTGGACTTGGCGGTGCTCCTTTGTCAAACCAGAACAACTCTGAGCGTTAGGGAAAAATAAGGAAGACCACTGGCGAACCGACCGAAGGACTTTACTTATCCGAACGAGCGTTAGCGGCTTAAGCTAAGCCTATCACGAGCTGCGTTGCTGCTTGATCGGTGGGGAGGAAGATATCAAAGTATGGGGCAAAGGATCAAGCGCTTTGACTTTGCTTTGTCCCCCGGGATCCACCACAGGTTGGGTTTGAGAGCCGTGTGATGGGTGACTATCTAGCAGTTCGAGAGCACGTGTATGTAGTCTGCGCTGGTGAATGGAAGCCCCCGCCGCAAAAAAGAAGCGGCTCTTCCCACGGCTCTGTCACCATTGACTCTATTTATTATTATGGTAAATCATTGTATCAAGATATCAATCTTAGATCTTATTTTAGTTCGATACGTCCACCTATGAAACTCGCCCTTAGCTTTCGTCTCGGTAGGTGTATTATTCTACATTTTCCCAAAAGGACATTCATTCATTTCTTTCTTCCCGGGCAATCACCACGACTAAAACGAAAAAAAGACAAGAAATCAAGACCCGTACTACAGGAAAAGGGCTGGTGGCCGACATTTGGGAAAGGCGGGCCGATCGGGTGTCTTCATTCAAGCGAGGGTACAGAGGAAGAACGAAGCGAAGTGAGAGGCGGGGGCAGGGAAAAGAGTCGAGTCGATCGACCGGGAGAAGAAAAACGAAATTGGATTTGGCGAAAAAGATGCAATGTTATGGATACCATGACCGATCACCATCGAGAAAGAAGAATTTTTAAATCACTTGGTGGCGGGGCCTTCAAGCGGCCTCAATACGCGGGTTGTAAATGACATACCTTTCCTTATGGGAAATGCCGCCTCCTTACTAAAAAGGAATAGAATCAAGTTATTTTACCAAAGAAGTCCCGCTCGACGGCCCGACGAGTCATCTACTAAAAGGAACCTCCCGCTGTCGCCCTCCTTGAATTATTCGGTCATGCAATACTTTTTAATACTAAGAATAAAATGCATTTCGACCCGTCCTAGTTCTCAATCATTTCGTGGCACGGGTGTGGCTGAACCATCTCGATGGGGGGCGAAGGAGGAAGCTTAGATAAGAGAATACGCTCTCGCATCGCTTTTTAGAAAGCTCTACCAGCGAGAAAAGTGTTTGGCCCGAGCCAAAAGAGGTTGATCCACTTCATTCGCCAAGCGAATGATCCGCTTCAAGGAACAACAAAACCACCATATCGCTCTTTCCTTTCTTGATTGCTACCTTCTTTTTCCAAGGGATGGGGTTGGGGTGTATAATAACCCTTTTTGAGTATGCCGGAAACAACTCCTAGCTCAATTTAGGATCAAATGTAGGAACCTCATGGGTAAGGATAAGGTAATGGAATTGATAGAAATTCATAGACCTAGGTAGGATAGGAAAATTGATAAAGGGAATAGAGATGATGATAGAGATCATACTGAGAAAGAGGATAATTCCGTACGGGTACAACTCTTATTTGAACGAAGTGCAAAAAATCCAATCTTTTTTCTAATAGAACAAACACTAATACCTTAATTGAGTCGGTAAAGATCCAATATGTTTATCAAAGTGCTTCTCTGATTGCTCAAGACATATCTTTTCAACTGAGGAACAATCCAATCTCATTTCGTTCCATTTTTGTAAAATAGTGAAGGATATTCCATTAATAATGCCAAAAGGGTGGAGGGATACGTATTTGTTGTTACAGTCGATTAGGGGTGCGGAAATAGCTAGAACTGAATGCGGAAAGTATGGAAAAACATCTTGTAATGTATTTAACCAGAAAATCGATTATGCTCCTGCGGAAGTATCTACTAAACGGAATTTCAGGTGTCAAAGTGCGGATCTCATATAGTCAAAATAAGAAGGGACGTGCTATATCCAAACGCGTCTGAAATATAGTAAATATTTTAAATGCAGATGTAGTAGGGCTCATGAACGGATGGTACACAACTTGGTTTTGGAAGATATGGCACCAAAAGTTGTAGAGCTGGTCGTCTTTCATATCAAGCCATTGAAGCAGCGCGTCGGGCTACAATCGGACAATTCCATCGTGCTATGGCGTACAATTCGAAGAAATTGTAAGATATGGGTAAGAGTTCTCGCAGATCTTCCTATTACGGGAAACCCGCAGAAGTTCGAATGGGAAGAGGAAAAGGAAATCCGACGGGTTGGATTGCTCGTGTCCACTGGGACAAATCCCATTTGAAATGGATGGTGTGAGTTTGTCAAATGCTCGACAAGCCACTAGATTAGCGGCGCATAAACCATGTTAAATCAACCAAGTTTGTTCGATGGTCGAACGTAATTGGTTAGTGGGGAAAAACGGGCGGGACTCAAAAGAATTTGGCGAAGTGTTTGTTCTGAGCGAGGAAGTGGAAAGACAAAGAGGGATAGGAGCTCGCCTCCTTCTTTTTGTAATTGCGAAATTGTACGACGACCCTTCTTGTTCCGGGCATACGACCACGAGGCGTGGCGGTCTCACTTTTCCGGCCGGTAAAGTGACAGTTATATAAATAAGAATAAGAAAGAGAAGCGTGATATTGTCGTGTTGTCGACAATCAAATTATCGTAAATAGATAATGCAGTTGCGTTGTTTCAATTTCTGTTAAGTACTCACGATTGTTGTGGCTGCAGCTCGATCTTGGCAAATCTCTCAAATGGATGTCAAAAATTTTCCTTCATGGTGATCTACATGATTTTTTCTATATGCAGCCACCTCTGGGTATTGAAGTTCTGATGGTCATGTTTGTCGCCTTGAAAGGCCCTCTATGGGAAAAAAGCAACCACCTCGTGCTTGGTTTGGCGGTTCAGCTCGTGGTTCAAGCTGATGGTTTCTCTTCTAGTGAGCATGACCTGCACTTTTCACTCATACATCGACCGCGGTCGTACCTTGCTTCTTCTCTATGTTGATGATATGTTGATCTTTGGAGATGATCGGAAGAACATTGCTTTTGAGAAGAAAAAGTTGAGTGAGCAATTCAAGATGTCGATTGATTTTCTCTCGTTATTTTCTGGGAATTGAGGTTGATCAAACTAATGATGGTTACTATCTCTCTCAGCATCTCTATACTCAGGATTTGATCTCACGCTCAGGTCTTCTTGATACACACTGCCGCTACACCCATGGAGCTCCATCTCCAATTGCGCCCTAGTGATGGTACTCCTCTTGAGGGATACCACTCGCTATCGTCATCTTGTAGGCAGCCTTGTGTACCTCATTGTGACCCGCCCGACATTGCTCATGCAGTCCACATTGTCGGTCGGTTTGTCGATGGTTACTTGAGGAGATGCAAATACTTACATCACGCCCAATATCGACCCTATCCAAAAGGAACTCGACGGTCCCACCAAGGATAGACCCGCATATTGAAACGCTTTTGCAAGGTGGATATCATTACATCAACATTACATAATAGATGGGGATACATACATAAGGCACAAATGCCACAAGAATACATCAACATCATATACAAGATCAACATCCGACTATGGATGAAACATAAGCGAAGCTCAAACGACATCCACCTGCTAGCCGGGCTGCCGACTGGAACCTATCCCTGATCGAAGAAGAAGCGGAAGAAGAACTCCAATACAAACAAACATCGCTCTCGCGTCATGATCATCGCAAAACCTGTACCTGCAATGGTGGTGTAGTAATCTGTGAGCCACGAGGACTCAGCAATCCCGTTACCATGGGTATCAAGACTAGCAAAGCTTAAATGGGTAAGGAAAGGGTAAAGTGGTGAGGTTGCAGCAGCGACTAAGCATATATATGGTGGCTAACATACGCAAATGAGGCGAGAAGAGAAACAAAGGAGCGGTCGTCAACTATTAATGATCAAGAAGTGATCCTGAACTCCTACTTACGTCCGACATAAACCGAAACCGTGTTCTCCTCTCGATCAACCCGAAAAGAGACACTCACGGTTACGCTACGGTTGGTGTATTTTAGAAGAGTTTGCTTCAAGTTTACTACAATCGGATATTAACAAATTCCCATCGCCACATAACCGCTGGCACGGCTCTCGAAAGTTTATACCCTGCGGGGTGTCCCAACTTAGCCCATGATAAGCTCTCGCGATCAACGAAGGATATTCCTTCTCCCGGGAAGACCCGATCGTCTCGAATCCGGCTACAAGACATTTTGACAGCAATAAAACAAGACCAGCAAGACCGCCCGATCGCCGACAATCCCGATAGGAGCTGCACATATCTCGTTCTCGTGGCAACACCGGATGAGACTAGCTACGAGTAAAACCAATCCTCGGGTTGCCTCAAGGTGGCCCATGAGTAGTTTCGGTTCGAACCAGCACTTAGAGAAGCACGGCCGGGGGCTAAATAAAGATGACCCTTGAGAGAGTGACTCCCAAAGGAAAGGTAGGTGGTGGTGAGGCAAATGGTAAAACCAATGTTGGGCCTTCTTTGGGCGAGTCTTATTCAAAGCGAACTGTCAAGGGGTCCCATAAATCACCCGACCGCGTTAGGGATGCAAAATCCGGGAACATAATACCGACATGACGGAAACTAGGGCGGCAAGAGTGGAACAAAACACCAGGCATAAGGCCGAGCCTTCCACTCTTTACCAAGTATATAGATGCATTAATTAAACAATAGATATTGTGATATCCCAACAAGTAAACATGTTCCCACAAGGAACAACATCTCCATGTTCCAACAAGGAACAAACTTCATCTTCACCTGCAACTAACAACGCTATAAGAGGGGCTGAGCAAAGCACTAACATAGCCAAACAACGGTTTGTTAGGAAGGGTGCAAAAGGTTAGAGGCTGACATGGCAATTTGGGAGGCTTGAGGAACAAGTGATAGGTAGCGCAGCATAGCGATAGAACGAAACAACTAGCATAGCAAAGATAGTAGTGAGATCCAGGGTACCGGTCATCTTGCCTGAAATCCCGCAAGGAAGAAGAACGAGTCCATGAAGAATACGAACGGATGAAGCCGAACCAAGCGTAGACGAACGAATCCTCACGATCGCAACGAAACGGGAACTAACAAGAAGAAGCACACAACATAGTAAACACTCCACATGAACAAGGCATGATGCACAACAAGCATGATGCATGACAAGACTACATGAAGCTACTCATGGCAAGAGATGATGCATACAAGAGCAACACATCAAAGCAAGTTTAAATGAGGCCGGAAACAACATAGAACAATTCCGGTAAGTCCTCATATGCAAATTTCTAAATTGGTCCAGATCTGAATAAACCTTATGTTAAAGTTGCTAAACAACAAGTTAAGATGCACCATGATGATCTACACGAAATTCTAGTCAAGTTACATATAAAGTTCATTTAATTCGTAGCTACGGCCTAGAAGATATGAGCAAAACAAGTTAAACATGGCATTGGTGCAAAATGCATGCAAACATCAAGAAAACACCTCAAAACAAGGATGCAACATGATAACATGAAGCTACATGCAAAATCAAGCAAGTTTCATATAGAGCACACTCAAAACGGAGCAACGGTGCAACACATACACTCTATATAAGTCATGACAACAATCTGTCCAAAACAGCAACTAGGCATATTGCAAGCATCATAACAACATGCTACAAGACCTCAACAAGAAAACAAAAGGCTTGGGCATGATGTACTGGTAAAGCATTACAAAACATGAACACTGAGCTATCTCCAAAAATCACTAGAACATGCTCAAAATAACATGGCAAGATTGCAAATAATAACAGTTTCAGACTTTAGCAGAAATAACATCCGGCTGCAATGTTTAGAGCTATCAAACAACATGCTACAGGAACTTAACATGGCAAAAAAAGGCATGGAATGAATCTACTAATTGCATAGAACAAAAGTCCTTTACTGACCATAAGCCAAAAAGAATCAGAAAATATGATGGCACCCATGCAAACATGGCAAGTTATATTACAGATTCATATATGGCAGGAACAACGATAAGTACGCATGTTGGTGAGCTTGAACCACTCACCACAGAGCAATACATGGCATGGCAAGGCAACCAACAGTAAGAAGACATGGCATATAAGCTATACATGGCAAGAACAACATCATAGCATGCAAGGATCAACTACAACAACCTTGGCAAAATTGAATAACATGTATGCAATCTGTCAGGAAACATTTTATAGCAAAAGTAGAGCTCGATTGACTCAAACTATGCTACTCCATAATTGCAAACAAGGGCATGGATGGATAGAGCAAGACATGTTTAACAAAACATCCTTACTGAAGTATCTCAAAATATGCATGGATCTCTCGGTAGCATCAAGTTTACATGGCATGAAAATATCAAGAAAAGCAGTGAAATCAGCAACATCAGGAAGCCTAGTTTGCATGCTTGTGCTAGTCACCACAGAGATCACAAAAATACATGGCATACACCCCTGTAATGATGGCATGGAATATTACAAAACACATGTAGGACTCAAGATCATAGGATGCACACATCAATCATGGAAAAAATGACAAAAGTGCATGTTCTGATAAGAATCTGAAACTAACATCACGTAGCACTTTCCCAATAGCATTTCGGGCATCAAGATGAGCTCAAATGAAACTGATGCAATGAGATGAAATGATCTACACTTCGAGACGAACAATTTGACATATTACACGCACGAAACGGAGCAAAGATGACAGAGTTATGGCATGCTGAAAATGCATGAAAATTACTGAAACTCGGGGACTTAGTAGGAAATCGGGGTCAAACTCAACTGCACGGTTTACGAGGATCGCCGGAGTGAGGTCGCCGGGGCTGTCGGGGACGGGGCCAGGGAGGCGGATCCGGGGCTCCTCCGGCCGGATCTCGCCGGATCCGGGCCGGAGAGGCACGAGGCTGACCAAAGGGCGCGACAGGATGGCGGGCGGTGGCGCGGCACCGGGCGAGAGCTCGCCGAGCTCCGGCCTGAACGGGCGGCGGCTGGCAGCGTCCGGGGCGCAGCAGGTCGGCGGGAAGGAGCTGGGCGCGGGCGGCGCTTCGAGTGGCGGAGAGGGGAGCCGCGGGGGCTCGGGTTGAGGCTCCGACGGCCGGCATGGCGGCTCGCCGCGACGGACGGCAGGGGCGGAGTCGGCGAGGCGCGAGGCGGCGGCGCGGCGCTGCTGGCAGCGGGTCGGAGGCGACAGGCTCGCATGGAGGCGCGGCAACGCTGCCTGTGGCGGAGGACAGGGGCGGGCCCGATCCGACTCAGCCGAAGCCATGGGCGCGGGGCGCTGAGAGGCCACGTGGCGAGGCGGAGAGTGGCGGGAGGCGGCGGCGCTGAGGTGTCGCCTCGGGATTGGTCCGGGCGACGTGGCTGCGGGGCGGCGGACGCGTCCGGCCGTCGGCGGACATGTCCGGCGGCGCGGAGGGAGGATTTAGGGTTTCATCTGCGATTTGGACGGGGAGGGACACATATTTATAGGTAGAGGGAGCTAGGAGAGTCCAAATGAGGTGCGGTTTTCGGCCACGCGATCGTGATCGAACGACCAAGAGCATGGAGGGGAGTTTGCTGGGTTTTGGGCCACTTTGGAAGGGGTGTTGGGCTGCAACAAAAGAGGGCTTTTGCGGTTACCCGTTTAACCGTTGGAGTACCAAACGACCTCCAAATGGCACGAAACTTGATAGGCGGTCTACCGGTGCTATACCAAGGCCGCTTGACAAACCTCGGTCCATTCCGAGACCGTTTAATACCCGCACACGAAAATAGGCAAAAGGGGACGCCGGGAGACATAGGAGTGCCGGATTGCAAAACGGACAACGGGGAAAATGCTCGGATGCATGAGACGAACACGTATGCAAAATGAAATGCACATGATCACATGATATGAAATGCAGATGATGACATGGCAAAGTGCAACACGCAAGCAAATGACATGGCAAAGACGGCGAATAACTGGCAGACACCTGGCGCATCGAATTCGGGGCGTTACAACACTCCTCCACTAACAAGAGATCTCGTCCCGAGATCTTAGGACCGAGACGGAAGGGAAAAAGGGATGAGGTGAAAACAAGAAATCAAGAGAAGAAGCAAAGAATCGAGAGCACTCGAGAAGAAGAGATGAGCGACGAGAATGACGAGAATCGAAAGCTCATGGAATCAGATAGACTATGAAAGCACTCGTTCTAACCGGAGTGGTTAGAATGAGAAAAGAAACGCATAAGACTGAAAGGATTTAGGCAGCACACCGGTTAAAACATGGAGGAATAGAACTTGAACTTGAGAGGATGGAATGATACTTGATGAAGACATGACACAAAACTCCGGAAAGAATTGAAAGAATTGAATGAAAAGAACTTAGAAGGAAGGATTGAATGAAGTTGTTGAGAAAATCAACAACGAAAGAATAAGCTAGATGTGGACTTATAGGTAACATCTCAAGATCATAAGGTTCCAACAAAGTCTTGACGAACTCTTGAAGAATGAATTAAATCATGAAGAACCACCATGGAGAACTCCGTTGGCAAAAAGGATGATGAGATAGAATGAAAAGATGAACGAATAAGATGAGCCTTGCGATGATTTAGATGGAGGTTCCGACGAAATGGCTGAGGAAATTTGAACTCCGGACAAGAAAAGATGAAAACACTTGGAACTAGAATTTATTCCTCAAGAACAAACTCCGAAGAAAAAGATTATTCACCTCGATGAAAGAATAATAAGAATTATGTTATGCTTATCCTTCATCAAATTAAATTGATGACAAGCAATGGATTTTGCATATTACTTATTCTTCTTGAAAAAGAAAAGGATTGAGAAGGGATAGCACAAAACTTGAGAAGGTCTTCATGAACCACCGGTAGGATTGGAAAGAACGAATGAATTAATATGATAACAAAGGAAAAGAATCTTGAACGAGCCACCGTAAGAATTCGAAAATGACTGATGAAAGAGAATGAATCACCGGGAAGAATTAGAAAAGCACAAAGATACTTGAGGGAATTTAGAGAAAAGAGGTCGAAGAGATCGCGAACTGATTAACGAATGCTTGAACGCAGCACCGGAAAAATATTGAGACGAACGAAGGGGCACGGATATAGAATAATTGGAGAACGAATTTGAAAAACTTAGAATGGAGAGATATTCCAAAAAGATGGCCTCCGGATGATCGAGAGCGAAAGCAACACCTGAAGTACTCCGGATGGATGAAAAGAATTGCACAACTGGAAACAACTAGATATGATAACATCGAGCTAGTACCGCGAATCTTCGAGGGAACGGACAAGATTTAAGAGAAACTCTACTTCGGCCTTCAAATGACGACGAGAAACACCACCAAAATTTGTGAGGTACTCCGGAAGAATGAAAAGCAAAGAGATTGAGCGAACAATGGAATGATTTGAAATCGATCTTGGGAAGGCATCTGACTGATGAAATTCATTCTTACGTCACCTCCGAAAAGAATTAGAGAATAGCTCCGGGGAATTAGAAGAGTCAGCTAAGATCCTGGGAAAAGACCTGTGGGTTAGGGCCCACTGAATAGATAACACCGTCGGAAAGGATTGTTGAAGAGATAGATGATGCACCGGAACAATTGAAATATTTGAATGAGGTGACAACCTCGAATTAATTGGAACACAGACGAATCTCCTGAGATATCTTGAACACTCCGGAAGGATAAACTGGCGAGAGACGAACGAGCTGGGAGAACATTTGATCCAAGGAAAAGAATGTGATCAACCGAAAACTTGAATTGAGTGCACCGGAAAAGAAAGAGATGAAGAATGACGAACGAGACGAGAATTCACCGGTTGAAATGATTAGCGAAAGACTGAAGAGGCTCCACATGAATGAAAATTGTTGGTCGGAAGAAACTCGAACTCCGGGAATAAGAGGGTGGGAGGGCGGGAAAAACAAAGGCAACTTGGAAGGGGAAACCGACGAATATCATGAAGAGAACACACAGGTTGAAATCATTGAGGAGAGAAAGCAAAGACTTCGCACGAGTAGGAAGCATACTCGATCACAGGCTCCGGTTCCGAGAGGAAGGGAGGGCGGGTGGGAAAATAAGACAACTGAGGATTGAACTCAAAGATGAAGATGGTCGAGTCGACTTGAAGAGAAATGCACCGGATGCAGAGAGCTGAGGAACAACGATCGGAAAACCAACTGTGTGATCCTAAATAAAGTTTGAAAGGGAAGAGGACTAATTCAAAACACCTACGTCAAGATTCCTCACCAGAGCGACGAAGGGCTGAGGAGTAAAAAGAAATCCTACTCTCCGATATAACTAGACTCCGAAAACAGTTTTCTTCTAGACTCAACAACGGCCAAACTACACGATCAATCAAGGGGGCTCCTAGGGTCGGTCGAGGCTCGATACCAACTTGTCACGCCCAATATGCGACCCTATCCAAAAGGAACTCGACGGTCCCACCAAGGATAGACCCGATATTGAAGCGCTTTTGCAAGGTGGATATCATTACATCAACATTACATAATAGATGGGGATACATACATAAGGCACAAATGCCACAAGAATACATCAACATCATATACAAGATCAACATCCGACTACGGATGAAACATAAATGAAGCTCAAACGACATCCACCACCTGCTAGCCCAGGCTGCCGACTGGAACCTATCCCCGATCGAAGAAGAAGCAGAAGAAGAACTCCAATACAAACAAACATCGCTCTCGCGTCATGATCATCGCAAAACCTGTACCTGCAACTGGTGGTGTAGTAATCTGTGAGCCACGAGGACTCAGCAATCCCGTTACCATGGGTATCAAGACTAGCAAAGCTTAAATGGGTAAGGAAAGGGTAAAGTGGTGAGGTTGCAGCAGCGACTAAGCATATATATGGTGGCTAACATACGCAAATGAGAGCGAGAAGAGAAACAAAGGAACGGTCGTCAACTATTAATGATCAAGAAGTGATCCTGAACTCCTACTTACGTCAGACATAAACCAGAAATCGTGTTCTCCTCTCGATCAACCCCGAAAAGAGACACTCACGATTACGCTTTACGGTTGGTGTATTTTAGAAGAGTTTGCTTCAAGTTTACTACAACCGGATATTAACAAATTCCCATCTGCCACATAACCGCATGGCACGGCTCTCGAAAGTTTATACCCTGCGGGGTGTCCCAACTTAGCCCATGATAAGCTCTCGCGATCAACGAAGGATATTCCTTCTCCCGGAAGACCCGATCAGTCTCGGAATCCGGCTACAAGACATTTCGACAGCAATAAAACAAGACCAGCAAGACCGCCCAATGCGCCGACAATCCCGATAGGAGCTGCACATATCTCGTTCTCAGGGAAACACCGGATGAGACTAGCTACGAGTAAAACCAATCCTCGGGTTGCCTCAAGGTGGCCCCGCAGGCAGCTCGGTTAGAACCAGCACTTAGAGAAGCACTGGCCCGGGGGGGCTAAATGAAGATGACCCTCGAGAGAGCGACTCCCAAGGGAAAGGTAGGTGGTGGTGAGGCAAATGGTAAAACCAATGTTGGGCCTTGCTGGACGAGTCTTATTCAAAACGAACTGTCAAGGGGGTCCCATAAATCACCCGACCGCGTTAGGGACGCAAAATTCGGGAACATAATACCGATATGACGGAAACTAGGGCGGCAAGAGTGGAACAAAACACCAGGCATAAGGCCAAGCCTTCCACTCTTTACCAAGTATATAGATGCATTAATTAAACAATAGATATTGTGATATCCCAACAAGTAAACATGTTCCAACAAGGAACAACATCTCCATGTTCCAACAAGGAACAAACTTCATCTTCACCTGCAACTAACAACGCTATAAGAGGGGCTGAGCAAAGCAGTAACATAGCCAAACAACGGTTTGTTAGGAAGGGTGCAAAAGGTTAGAGGCTGACATGGCAATTTGGGAGGCTTGAGGAACAAGTGATAGGTAGCGCAGCATAGCGATAGAACGAAACAACTAGCATAGCAAAGATAGTAGTGAGATCCAGGGTACCGGTCATCTTGCCTGAAATCCCGCAAGGAAGAAGAACGAGTCCATGAAGAAGACGAACGGATGAAGCCGAACCAAGCGTGAGCGAGCGAATCCTCACGATCGCATAGCAAGCGGAACTAACAAGAAGAAGCACACAACATAGTAAACACTCCACATGAACAAGGCATGATGCACAACAAGCATGATGCATGACAAGACCACATGAAGCTACTCATGGAAAGAGATGATGCATACAAGAACAACACATCAAAGCAAGTTTAAATGAGGCCGGAAACAACATAGAACAATTCCGGTAAGTCCTCATATGCAAATTTCGAAATTGGTCCAGATCTGAATAAACCTTATGTTAAAGTTGTTAAACAACAAGTTAAGATGCACCATGATGATCTACACGAAATTCTAGTCAAGTTACATATAAAATTCATTTAATTCGTAGCTACGGCCTAGAAGATATGAGCAAAACAAGTTAAACATGGCATTGGTGCAAAATGTATGCAAACATCAAGAAAACACCTCAAAACAAGGATGCAACATGATAACATGAAGCTACATGCAAAATCAAGCAAGTTTCATTTAGAGCACACTCAAAACGGAGCAACGGTGCAACACATACACTCTATATAAGTCATGACAACAATCTGTCCAAAACAGCAACTAGGCATATTGCAAGCATCATAACAACATGCTACAGGACCTCAACAAGAAAACAAAAGGCATGGGCATGATGTACAGGTAAAGCATTACAAAACATGAACACTGAGCTATCTCCAGAAATCACTAGAACATGCTCAAAATGACATGGCAAGATTGCAAATAATAACAGTTTCAGACTTTAGCAGAAATAACATCCGGTTGCAATGTTTAGAGCTATCAAACAACATGCTACAGGAACTTAACATGGCAAAAAAAGGCATGGAATGAATCTACTAATTGCATAGAACAAAAGTCCTTTACTGACCATAAGCCAAAAAGAATCAGAAAATATGATGGCACCCATGCAAACATGGCAAGTTATATTACAGATTCATATATGGCAGGAACAACGATAAGTACGCATGTTGGTGAGCTTGAACCACTCACCACAGAGCAATACATGGCATGGCAAGGCAACCAACAGTAAGAAGACATGGCATATAAGCTATACATGGCAAGAACAACATCATAGCATGCAAGGATCAACTACAACAACCTTGGCAAAATTGAATAACATGTAAACAATCTGTCAGGAAACATTTTATAGCAAAAGTAGAGCTCGATTGACTCAAACTATGCTACTCCATAATTGCAAACAAGGGCATGGATGGATAGAGCAAGACATGTTTAACAAAACATCCTTACTGAAGTATCTCAAAATATGCATGGATCTCTCGGTAGCATCAAGTTTACATGGCATGAAAATATCAGCAAAACAGGGCTGAAATCAGCAACATCAGGAAGCCTAGTTTGCATGCTTGTGCTAGTCACCACAGAGATCACAAAAATACATGGCATACACCCCTGTAAAGATGGCATGGCATATTACAAAACACATGTAGGACTCAAGATCATAGGATGCACGCATCAATCATGGAAAAAATGACAAAAGTGCATGTTCTGATAAGAATCTGAAACTAACATCACATAGCACTTTTCCAACAACATTTCGGGCATCAAGATGAGCTCAAATGAAAATTATGCAATGAGATGAAATGATCTACTCTTCGAGACGAACAATTTGACATATTACACGCACGAAACGGAGCAAAGATGACAGAGTTATGGCATGCTGAAAATGCATGAAAAATACTGAAACTCGGGGACTTAGTAGGAAATCGGGGTCAACCTCAACTGCACGGTTTACGAGGATCGCCGGAGTGAGGTCGCCGGGGCTGTCGGGGACGGGGCCGGGGAGGCGGATCCGGGGCTCCTCCGGCCGGATCTCGCCGGATCCGGGCCGGAGAGGCACGGGGCGGCCAGGGGCGCAGACGGATGGCTGGGCGGCGGCGCGGCACCGGCGAGGAGCTCGCCGAGCTCCGCGAGACGGCAGCCGGCGGCGTCGGGGCGGCGAGGTCGGCGGGAAGGAGCTGGAGGCGCGGGCGGCGCTTCGGGGTGGCGGAGAGGGGGGAGCGGGGCGGGGCGCGGGGCTCCCGCGGCCGGCTGCTGGCGGCTTCGCCAGCGACGGACGGCGGGCGGAGGCGGCGAGAGGGAAGCAGCGGCGGCGCTTCGCCGGCAGCGGGTCGGGAGGCGACAGGCTCATGGGAGGCGGCGCTTGCGGCCATGGCGGCGGATGGGCGGGCGGGCCCGATCCGCTCGCCGGGCCGCATGCGGCGGGCGGCGCAGAGGCCACGTGGCGGTGGAGGTGGCGGAGGGGCGGCGGCGCTGAGGTGTCGCCCGGGATTGGTCGGCGGCGTGGCTGCGGGCGGCGGACGCGTCCGGCCGTCGGCGGACATGTCCGTGGCGCTTGGAGGAGGATTTAGGGTTTCATCTGCGATTTGGACGGGGAGGACACATATTTATAGGTAGAGGGAGCTAGGAGAGTCCAAATGAGGTGCGGTTTTCGCCACGCGATCGTGATCGAGCGACCAAGAGCATGGAGGGGAGTTTGCTGGGTTTTGGGCCACTTTGGAAGGGGTGTTGGGCTGCAACAAAAGAGGGCTTTTGCGGTTACCCGGTTAACCGTTGGAGTACCAAACGACCTCCAAATGGCACGAAACTTGACAGGCGGTCTACCGGTGCTATACCAAGGCCGCTTGACAAACCTCGGTCTATTCCGAGACCGTTTAATACCTGCACACGAAAATAGGCAAAAGGGGATGCCGGGAGACATAGGAGTGCCGGATTGCAAAACGGACAACGGGAAAATGCTCGGATGCATGAGACGAACACGTATGCAAAATGAAATGCACATGATCACATGATATGAAATGCAGATGATGACATGGCAAAGTGCAACACGCAAGCAAATGACATGGCAAAGACGGCGAATAACTGGCAGACACCTGGCGCATCGAATCCGGGGCGTTACAACTTCATTCTTCCATAGTGCTGCCAATGGAAGACACATAAAATGTAATATTGCTTCTTTGGAACATGAAGGAAATGTTATACAAGATGAGAAAGAGTTGCAAGAACACATTTCTAGTTACTATAAGAGACTATTTGGTTCAGAGGACAGGGGGGACATATCTCTTGGTGGAAGCCCCTTGGTCAACAGAGCACATGCTATCAGAACTAGACAATGAAGAGTTGACTAAGCCTTTCACTATGGAGGAAATAGAGTTAGTAGTTAAAGAGATGAAAACCAATACAGCTCATGGCCCGGATGGCTTACCAAGTAATCTTTTAGAAACATTTTGGGAGATGGTTAAAGAGATGGTCAAAAGAATGCTTGATAGCCCGCATCTTTGAGGAGTTGCAACTTAGAAGACTTAATTATGGGGTGGTTACTCTGATTCCTAAAGCGAAGATGCTGCAACTATCAAGCAATATCGGCCAATATGTTTATATTATGTTTGTTAGAAAATTGTGACTAAAATCTTGACAAATAGGCTTGAGAGAGTTGCGAGATAAGGTGGTGAGTAAGAGTCGGCGGCATTTATGAAAAGCGGAAATATTTTAGATGGGGTGGTCACTATCCATGAGGTGTTTCATGACCTTAGGAGGACTAAACAAGAGGGGGTCATACTAAAGCTAGACTTTGAAAAAGCATATGACAGGGTGAATTGGGATTTTCTACAAGAGGTTTTGCTTAAAAAGGGTTTTCTTTAGTGAGAAGTGGAGAGGTTGGATTAAACAAGTGGTAGAAGGAGGTGCAGTGAGTATCAATATTAATGGAGAGGTTGGCCCATATTTTAAGAGCTACAAAGGATTTTTTTCAGGGTGATCTCACCTCTTCTTTTGAATTTGGTGGTGGTCACAGAAAAGGGGGTCACTCAAGTGTACGGCATTCTTTGTCCGTCCAGATCGCGGTACATGTTCGGACTGCTCTGGATTGTAGAGGCAATTTCAGGCTACTTTAGATGGGGTGGGCTGCACCCATTCTCGAGACATACAAGGTGGGCACCCATTCTCGGTTAAGATGGGAAATCCTATAGGGTAGAAATGCTACATGAAAAAATCCGCTCTTGCTGTATTAGGAATTAAAAGTAAGTCAACTCCTTCCTCTTAGAGCAACTTTCGCAGCTGTGACTACTCTTTCTATTTCAATTGAATGTCGTGAATCACTTGTTTCACTAATGTGACTAGTCTTGACTGCAGGTTTTTCTTTCTCAGAGAAGTGACTGCGCTAGAGATGCTTATTAAAGGTTTGCTTGGTGGCTTCC
This sequence comes from Aegilops longissima, assembly GCA_021605205.1. Lineage (NCBI taxonomy): Eukaryota > Viridiplantae > Streptophyta > Magnoliopsida > Poales > Poaceae > Aegilops > Aegilops longissima. The sequence continues at coordinate 688,832,482 of CM038677.1, read as the reverse complement.
TTGCTTGATGGGCTTTCCTTGTTGATTGGCTTGGTCTCGCTAGTTCCGAAATCACTTCCTCTAAGTCTTAAATAGCAGAACCTACTCTTTCTTCAAAGAATGTAGCATACCTAAGAAATGATTTCTCTAACGAGTCAAATCCGTTTGTGAAATAAGGAAATGCGTGGATCGCTTCTTCTACCCTTCTCTTATTCGCATTTCGCTTACTATTGAAAGAAAAGCTGTTCTTGTTCCATATCCCCTTTTTCCTCTAATTCGAGCGAGTAAAGGCGCAGCTTCCTCATCTTTGCTTTATAGTTTGATATAATATAGAATTGGATTTTGCTTTCCTTTAAGGAGCTCTAGCTATCTTGCTGATCCACCAGTTCATACTATTAATGAAAGCTCTTTCACCTGCCTGCGGGTAATCCCTTCTTGAGCCTACTCAAGCAATCTCCCATTAGCCGCTCTTTACTTTATAGTCAGCGATTGTAAACTCCTTATTTAGGCTAGCTACTTTGCTGATTAACAAGATTATCGCATTGGAGCTGTGACAGTTATGTAAACTACTACTCTAGCAAGTAATGAATCTGAGGTCAAAGCCAATGAGTACGCCGGATGTTGCATTTTCGCAGTGAGGAAGGTTGGCTTGACAGGCTTCGTTCTCGATGTTGTAATCTCTTCTCATGGTCTTTGTTCGCTTTATTATCCCGTTGTGAGAATGGCTAGGACTGTGGATCCACCCCCCTCTAGTCAATTACTTTCCGAGTAGCGCAAGGCTTCTTCGTTGGCAAATAAACGAATTAATGAACGAATTTCCTAATATGACGTGAACTTGAACTAGCATTGATCAAATCCATGAGCTCATAAGAAGGAGTTCTTCACGTGAGAAAGTCCACGGCTTAGCTTAATTCAATAAAAAAGAAAGTGTCCAATCGACTTTAGGAGCGCCATATGTTTTTATCTGAAACGGTAAAGCGAGGCTCGCTATAAGGGTCATAGCTAGTTCAGGATTGGTAGGAAAGTAATACAAATGATTGTAATATGACAACCCCCAGGGGAGCTAGCCTTTGTGTTAAGATTAAAAAGAAGAGCCCTCTTTTCATACGACTCGGTGATTCCATTGCTCTATCCGGCCGCAAGATTCGATCGTGGTACAAAGACGAGCACGAGATGGGTTGGGGACTTAGAAATGAGCTATGCTCCAAGAATTGACCCCTGAACTACCTTTGCCCGCCTTTTCTTGTAGAATCCATTCCCCCTCTTTTATATATTTAGAATGCTTTTAGGGCTAGTGGAATGAGGCTGGAACCCATCAATATCGCTAAACCGGTCCTTTATGCTTCATGATTATTTCTTCCTTATCTTCATGTAATGCATGTATGCAGTATGACTTGGGAGCCAAAAAGATTCCCTCTTTTACATAGTGCTCCTTCTTAAACTTTCCTATTTAAGCTAGGTGATACCATTTCTTACGGAAGTTCGTTCGAACAACAATAGAGTCTGTGTCCATATAATAGCAATCATCCCTTTTAATAAAAGGGTATAACACTATCTGGCATAGGCAGCAATAGCAATTGAGAGCTGAAGCTGCTTTGTATTAGCTGGCTGCTTTGTTGTCTCCTCCATTTCCTTAAACAAATCATCACTCACTTTGTTTTTATAGGTTACTAGGTACAGATCATCATCTAGATGAGTTGAATCAATAAATCCATCCTGAGAAAGGGTCATTTCCCTCCGTCTTCCTTTGGGCAACGAAGAGTGCATTCTCCATCCAGTATTTGTTTGATGGTTCTCTATGCTTTCTTTCGATTGAAAGCTAAGCTATTCTCAGTGCTCTTACTTCAAGGATAAAACAAACTATCTATTATAAAAATCCTTATCACTACAAGCTCCAATACCACGGGGTAGCGACAGAAATGTGAATTAGTACCCGTATCTGCTGATACCTAAATAGCTTCCCTTCTAGGATGTTTCTGTCCGGCATGAAAGCAGTTTGGGAATGCTACACCACAGAATGCGCAATCTGTGTGAGCCGATTAGTCCCAACCTTGGTGAAAATTTTGAAACTAACATTGAGAAGGCAGATCGGCCTAAACTGCTCAATTCTCACAGCATCCGTTTTCTTAGGAAGCATTGTTATTGTTCCAAAATTTAAGTGAAATAACTGAAGCTGTCCAGAGAAAAGATCGTGAAACATTGGAAGTAAATCCCCCTTAATAATGTGCCAACATCTCTTGTAAAACTCCACAAGTAATCCATCAGGCCCGGGAGCCTTATTGTTTTTCATCTGCGCTATAGCATCAAACACCTCCTTCTCCGAGAATGGGGCAACCAGAATATCATTATCATGAGCAGTTAGTTGAGGCACATCCTCAATCCTGGACTCATCGAGGGATACACAACTATCCTCCGGAGGTCCAAATAACTGCTTATAATATTCGGTGATATAAAGTTTCAGGTTGTCCTGCCCTACAATCGTTCCTTCATCTTGCTCAAGCTGAAAGATTCTCTTCTTTCTGTGCTTGCCATTAGCAATCAAGTGAAAGAATTGAGTGTCTGCGTCCCCCTGGACCACTCTGCGAACCTTAGCCCGCAACGCCCACTTCAATTCTTCTTTGCGGAGGAGTTCTTTCAACCTCATCTCCGCATCTAGCTTAATCTGGAGCTCTGCAGATTGCAAAATCATGGACTCGGCTTTTATATCTAGGGACTGAATCAGAGAAAGGAGCCTTTCCTTTTCAACTTTATAAACCCCACTAAGGTGCTTAGCCCATCCCCGTAGGAAACTTCTCAAATGCCTAATCTTGTTCTGCCAACGCTGGACAGAGGTCGTGCCTCCTGCGTCTTTAGCCCATTCCCTGGCTACCAGATCCAGGAAGCCTTCTCGTTCAAACCATGCAAGTTTGAAAGAAAAGGTGTTTTTGTTTCCCACGTGGTTTGGCTCACCTGAGTCCACGAATAAAGGTGTGTGATCCGAGATTCCGCGCGAGAGAGCCTGGACCGTTACGAGAGGGAACTTTTGTTCCCACTCGACACTCGCGAGAACTCGATCCAGCTTCTCATACGTCGGGTTTGGCAAAGCGTTAGCCCAGGTAAACTTTCTACCGGAAAGCTCTATCTCTCTCAGATCCAAGCTTTCAATAATGGTATTGAACATAAACGACCATCTGTTGTCAAAATTATCATTATTATTTTCATCTCCTCCTAATGATATTGAAGTCACCCCAACCAAAATTGGGAGCTGCTCGGATCCGCAAATTCGAACAAGGTCCGCCAAAAACTCCGGTTTAAGCTCGGGTTGTGTGGCACCATACACCACCACCAGAGCCCAGTTAAACCCATCAGCTTTGGACCTGACCCGAAATTTAACCGCGAAGTCACCCATCACTACACTACGAACTTCCAGTGAATCGCATCTCACTCCAAGCAAGATCCCACCCGATTTTCCTCGCGGAGGAAGGCAATGCCAATCAAAATCGACACCACCCGATAAAGTATTGAGAAACTGGGGCGCAAAATTATCCCTACCAGTTTCAGAGAGAGCAATGAAATCTAATCGATGCCCAAGAGACGCCTCAGCAAGGAACCTTCTTTTAGCCAAGTCCTTAAGACCTCTGCTATTCCAAAAGATTCCTTTCATATGTCATCATGAAATTTTTTGGCCGTTCGAATCCTAGCACTCCTACGAACCGCGGAAGCCGCATAAACCTTCCGCTTCCACTTACGCTTCGGTTTATCATGGTCTTCCATCCGGTCCTCATAACCGGGATCAGTTGGTCTTGCTACGGCATCCTCTAGAACTACATCCTCTTCCTCAGATTCAAGAGTCGATGGTGCAAGATCCGCACACAAATTATCGAGCACTCTTACCCCTAACGCGTCAATCTCTGTATCGTTCATAGGTTTTACTGCTGCTAGGTTTCGAATCGTATCTAGAGCGTGTTCCGCTTCCAAATCTAGGAGATCATTAACCGAGTTAGAAATTTCAATACTAGTACTCCCTAGCGAAACTCCTAACTGGTTGGCATTATTAATAATCTCATCATTAGAAAAATGCAAAATAGAATTAGACATGTTGACTGACATACCAGTGGTGACCTCAATGTCACGAAGCTTGGCCGCCCTCATAGCGCACCTCTGCTGCATGTCATCAACCTCCGGGTGGTCCTGGAGACGAGTACTCATCCGTCGCCCCGCAGAGACCGGGTCAGGGATCCCACCAAAGGCAACGACCTCCTCCCGAGTAAAACCTCGCGCTGAAGAGTCAGCCAAGGATCCCGGAGGAGGCAGCGGAGGGCTCCCAAACCCCACGGACGGGCAGCCGAGGGAGGGATGTGCGGGCGCCGCCTGCCCGGACACTCCCCCGGCCGCAACCCCCTGGCCTGAGGGTGTCGCTGTCCTGACTGCCGAAGAAGGATGAGGGGTCGAGGCCACCTGCCCTAGACCCCCACCCAGCACCACTATAGGAGCGGCCGTTGTTGCCGCCATCGTAGGAGAAGGAGCCGGGTCCACCTGACCCAGACGGCCTCCCCCACGGCCGGTCCTCGTCGGCGTCACCGGCGTCACCGGCGCCAGTATAGGAGGAGGAGAGGTCGCGGCCACCTGCCTCGGACTCCCCCCCCCCCCCCATGCACAACCTCCGAATCAGAGGACGTCTCCCGGCCCAAGACCACTGGGGAGGCGGGGGAGAGCGAAACCACCTGAGGCTCCAACTCCCCACCCCCACCAAGGTCGTCGCCGAGTGCGTCCCTATCAAGCCTCCCGCCATAGGACTATCAACAGTATCAAGCTCCAACACCGGAAGCGTGCACTCAAAAACATCATCAGATTCCACCCGGTCGCTCCAAAGTCTGGGAGGGGCAGACGCTGTCTCAAAGGACCCAAACCGCAAAGTACTCATCGGCACCAGCGGTCTTTGGGACCGCTCGACTTCGCCCATCCCGGCAATCGAGCAACTGGTCCCGATCCATTGGACCTCTCTCGTCTAGCCTCATTAGTCGGATCCCCACTAGCACCTACGTTGTCGTCACCCTCGTGCATATCCACATCAGTCCCATTAACCGCGTCGGCAAACAGCTCAGTATCCTCAAACTCAATCTCAAGAGGAAACACCTCTCCCCTATAAGTCCAGTTGACCACGTCCGGGACGAACTCAATGTCCAGAACACTCACTAAGAGTCGGGTCACCCCATGGGCGCGGGTGAATAGCATATCCACTTTCTCAGTTTTTCCAACCATTATACCCAGACTAGCCACAACTCGAACATCTGTCAAAGACTCAGAGGGAGCGCCGGAAAATCGCAACCACACCTGAGTGAGCGGCTTTCCCTTAGGCTCCACCTTCTTCCACTCATGAAATTCCAGAATGCATTTAGTACCAGGGACCTTGCACAACCCAAAGCTCAGCAACCTCTGCAAATCGTCCACAGTTGGGAAGTCAACCCTGAACACACTATCCTCAATATGGACAAGCTCCCACTAAAAATCACCTGGGGCCAGTTCCTGAAGTCTCTGCACAATCCGAGCCTCAGAAACTACCCCCTGGGTAGCTTTGACAATTCCAGTAGTCAAGCTCTGCGTCTGTACCGGAATCTCTCTCGCAGCCGGGGACTTAAAGAACATGAGCTTAGCACAATATACTCCATACATCATAAGAGCTGGCACCTGATCACGCAGAAGCGGGCAGTCCCCCGTGGCATGTGCTGGCTTACCACACAAATTGCACAGCTCCGCCACACACTCAGCAATGAAGTGACCCTTCTCACCACATCGATAGCATAGCATTTTTTCCTTCTTACGCGCAAACTTGGACGCTCTCTCAGACTTCGACCTATCACCTGCCTCAGCAGAAATTCCAGTAGCAGGAACCTCCACGTTGGCCAAAGCCGTCACTACCTCCATCGCCTGGCTAGGCAGTTCGGTTGACTTAACGGGATCGGCCACCACATCAGTAGCCTGATGGTCAACAACGACCGGTGGCGGAGGCTGTCTGCGGTACCGACCACAACCACCACCACGACTACCGCGATGACCACGGTAGCCACCTCTCTGCCGGTAGTCCGGGCTAGAGGCTCCCTCGACAAAACCACCCGGAGATCCGACAAAAGGTCTCTCCGCAGAACCATCACTCTGCCATGCGTAACCACGTCCACCTCCCCCGTAGACGATGATCCACGGTGCTGGCCATCCCCATAAGCATCATATCCATCGTCCTCCCACTGTCCCCGGGGCGGTTCATTGGACTTGCCAGCAACCACAATCTGCCTCGTCTGCGATGGGCCCGACCGTTTTTGCGTCGGCCTCGCAACGTAGTGCGGCGGTGGCGCGGCGCGAGGCAGCGGCGGAGCAGCACCACGCCCCACCGACGCTGGAGCCGGAGGCCTCGGGGGAGCAGCTACGCGCCCCACAGGAGCAATAGCCGGCGCGGGAGGCCGAAGTCCACCACGCCCGACCGCCGGCGACACCCCTGCTGGCACCGGCGGCTTAGTCACCGTAGGCAGGATACCACGAGGCGGACCGCCCCGACCCGCAACTAGCACCGTCGGCCGGGTCCCGGTGTTGCCACCTCCGCGGCCCCCAGGCGCAGCCCCAACAGCCTCCGAACAATCCGCGGCACCCCTTGCAGTACCAGTCGGCGGCGGCACGACCCGCCGCGGCCAACAGCGGACACAGTCGGAGGAGGTTTCTTCCTGGAGCCCCACCCGCGGCACCCCTTGCAGTACCAGTCGGCGGCGGCACGACCCCGCCGCGGCCAACAGCGGACACAGCCGGAGGAGGTTTCTTCAGGATTCGTTTTGTTCGTCCAGATCCGCAAGAAGGAAAGCCAGGCCTCCCGCGCCGACGAACCCTAGCAATCAGCGATGAAACAGACGTACAGCGATCAACCAAATCGCTACCTGTGTCGGCGCACGCAGAAACGGTGGCCTGGGCCTCATACCCATCGATCTCCGTTCGTGCATGCACCATCACGCAATCCACCGGGCTCTCATGCAAAGGTCCCTTGGCCGAAGCACTCACGTCCAAACCCTGGGCTACGCACTGGGCCTCATACCCAGTGCGCCTCGGGCCCCGGACGGACAAGTCTGCCTCCGGCCCACTAAGGCCTAGCAGCAGGTTCAAAACGGGCACGACGCGCCGCACGGATCTCGCCTGGTCCGACGGCCGGCGGCGGCGGATGAAACACTGCCGGAGACACTTTCTTCTTCTTCTTTCTAGTGATCATCGTCCAACCATCCGACGGAAAATAATCTGATAACGTGACTTGCGGCCGGCTTACCTTGGGAAGGGGGCCCTTCCAAGGCTTGATCGTTTTGGTTTCTTTGATGTTTTCTATATTTTTATTGGTTGAGCTACCACGTGTTCACGGACGAGACTTGCCTGCTCCCTGCTTGTGTGCCCATCTGTGCTCCTGCATACGTGGCTTGATTTAATTGGAACAAAATAAGGCCAAGCCCCACTCCCTTAAAATCAGGGGGGAGATGATTAGATTAGAAAGGAAAAAGGAAAAAAGACAGTCGTAGGATGAGGTGGGAGCACGAATGGGAGCATGGAGAAGGAGCAGGCAAGCCGGATCCCGTGTTCACAACATCGATCGAGTCACCTTCCACTTGAAAGACCAGAAATATTCAGAATGCATTAGAGGGTCATACTTACAGTTTGGCAACATATAAGGGAACAAAATATGACATTTTTCTCAAGCAATTGCATCAATAACAATAGCCAAAAAGAAATAGCGTGCATGTCTTACTGAACAAATTATCTTAATAGGCCCCTCGAAAAACTAGCTAACATAATGCTTCCATTTATATTTATTTTTTGAGGAATGAACACAGGGTTTCCTCAATTGAATAATATTTCCACGTGTGCACACACATGAACTAATCTACACTTCCCTCGTCTTGTAGAGCACCGGGGTTTTTCTAGACAGATTCGTACTAGAAAAAGGACTGTTAGTTGCACACCTATTTTTGTTATTAATGTTGCACTATAGGTGTGCCACTATTACCACGTCACTATAACTGATACTAATGGCGCACCTTGTAGTGCGCCATTACTATTGCGTCAGGTGCGCCACTGGTAACTTTTTTTTTGAATTTTTTTTAAATTTTGAAGGCGGGAAAATAGTAGTGGCGCACGGTCTAACCCCTACCGTGCGCCATTGCTATTCTTGAATTTTGAATTTTGATCTGGATCTAGATCTGGCTCATTTTTTTGGCTTTTTTTTTGCTCTTTTTTTTGCTTGAATTTTTTTCAAATTTCGTTCTCGACCTGGATCTGGCACGTTCTTTGTGCCGGGGGAGCTCCACATGTGGCCGGAAGTAGAGGAGGAGGGAGGAGAGACCGTGAGGAGGAGAGGAGGGAGGAGGAGGTCGTCGGAGAGGAGGAGGAGGTCGCCGGAGAGGAGGAGGAGGAGGACCGTGAGCAGGAAAGGAAGGAGGAGCACCGTGAGGAGGAGAGGAGGGAGGAGGAGGTCACCGGAGGAGGAGCACCGTGAGGAGGAGAGGAGGGAGGAGGAGGTCGCCGAAGGAAGAGCACCGTGACGAGGAGGTCACCGTGAGGAGGAGGAGGTCGCCGGAGAGGAGAGATGGAGTGGAGGAGAGGAGGAGAGAAGGAGATGGAGTAGAGGAGAGGAGGAGAAGAATGAAGGGGCAAGTGGCTGGCCGGCCCTTTTAAACTTCTGTCCCAACTTAGCAGTGGCGCACCGTGCACTCGTGCGCCATTGCTATTTTTTTGTCGTATTTTTTTGAATTGTGAAGGCGGGAAAATAGTAGTGGCGCATTATTCATAAGGTGCGCCATTGCTAACTTGAAGGCGGGAAAATAGCAGTGGCGCACCATGCACTAGTGCGCCATTGCTAATTTATTTATTTATTGCAATTTTTTCGAATTGTTTTGCCTCCAGATTTTAAAAGCCCCGTATCTTTTATTCTGTTAGGTTTTGGGGATTCTAAAAGTCTTCAACGGGGTTCCCCCAATTGAATTCGGATGTAACTTTTCGAGTAGATGATTTTTTATATAAAAAACCTTTTTCATCGGAGGTCGTATGCAAAAGTTACGGCCATTTTACCGAAACACGGCGGCCTTTTGCAAAAAAAAAAAATCAAAATTCATGTTTGTTAATTTTCCTAACAACTAGAACATATAACACATGGGCATCTATTTTTTTTTATCATTTTCTTTTATTTTTTAAAAACCTAAAAGACGATCTAGGGGGTGGGGGTGTATTTGTGTGTGTGAGACGTTAGTAATGGCGCACCCTCCCTGGTGCACCATTACTAACCTCACACACACGCGCAGGCACACACCCACCAGACATAGCAATGGCGTACCACACCTAGGTGTGCCACTGCTAGCAGTAGCGCAACTAGGTGTGGTGCGCCATTGCTATGTCGGGTGGGGGGAGGGTGGACCAAATAAATAGCAATGGCGTACTGCTCATGTGGTGCTCCATTAGTAAAAATATAGCAATGGCGCACCTGATTCTGGTGCGCCACTGCTATATAGCAGTGGCGCACCACCATCATGGTGCGACATTAGTAGAGATATTGGGGATAAGCCTTTTTCTAGTAGTGTACCATTCCAATGTTCATTGTAGAAATTGCTAGTGCAATGCTCTGCTAAAAACCACCATCTACTGCTCCTAACATGGTGAGTTTCCACACCCTCAAGGCTAATTCGTGTCTTCTCCTTACTCTTGAGGTTCACAGTGAAGAAGGCACCACCTTTCTCAAGTAAATCACCTCTTCTCTCTACAAAAAGGACCATGTTGGTTGCTAGACTGAGATCAAGAGGTTGGCCACACGAAGACAAGTGCTCCCTTTCCAACGTCACAATGGAGTCATCGGTCCACCTCACTGTCTAGTGCCCTTTTACTCTGATCTTTGTGCACGACTTTGCTCTAGCCGTTCTGCACTGTGTATGCTTAGGCCCAGGCTGAGAGCGGCAGCTTCAGTGACTTCCTAGTGGTCCACAATTGATGCCTCGTAAAAGGACAACGCGATAGTTGCGACATACTTCACCTGGCACATCTGGAGCGAAAGGAACAGAAGGATTTTCTCCATGTGATGATCACCTCGGACAATGTGGGCAATTGGATCTTCCTTTTGTTTTCTTCTTTCCCTGGGCACTTTCGCCCTCCCCTGTACCTTCCTAATCTATAATGAAAAGGCAAAGCACCTATCATCTTACCTAGAAAAAGTCGCTCACTCCTTAAATTTGTCAGTTCAAACTTCAGAGTGTAGCCACTCTCCCTCATACTCACTGTCATTATTATTGTTGTTTTGATCTTGCTTGGTTTAAAGCTCTAGCACAGCATGATCTCATATATTAACAAGTGGAAGCCTTCCTTCCCCAAAGATACAGGGCACGGGAGGTGGGCTTGACACACCCGCGTGGACTTTGATCGGAATCTTTGTCAAAGAAACATGTGTCTTTGTCACACTTATGCTGAGGCTGTAGAAGTCCGTGATGTCCATGTCCAACCAGTGCACAATGCCACGTGTGACAACACCGACCTGCGTCCCCCAGTTCAGCAACATTCGATGTGTTCGCTCGAATGTTGTGCAGTAGAGGAGTACACACAAGCGGAAGCAAGTCCATAACAATCTGTGTAGGTCATATCACTTGAAACATTGACTCGTCTTGCCAATCCAAATTTTTGATGGTGTGGGTCCGCATTGGTGAGAATCGTGCAACAGGTTGGACCACAACAGTGATCAAAGATTCCACATTCAGGCAGGCCAATGTAGCATGGAGCTTTTCAGTGGCTGGCCTAATGTGGTTTTGTGATAATTATTTTCGATCCAGCCACCCAGGGGCCGGGGTCCTTTTGCACACCCAAAAAAATGCATATTTGTTTTTTTTTCTGCTCATGGATCTCCAACATGTGAGCATCAACTAGTTGTGAGGCAAGCAGGACAAAGGCCACTAGTTGGTAGCATCAGTCCACCATTGAAGGAACTCAATGTCGGGGGTGGGTAGGGCGACAGGGACGCAACACAACGCGAGGATATCGTGCCAAAAATTGCAAGAAACGGGCACGGCAGGCTAACCGATGAAAAATCAGATCCGGAGTCGGGCCTAAGTACGCCAATTGAGCTACCGAATAGAGGCCCATAGCACTCGCCTTCATCCATCCCTGCAACGACTATTTGCTATAACCAGGAAATGCAAAGCGGCTTCGTACCATCATCATCTTCATGTCAAGGCTTACTAATGGGTGTATGCATCTTTTCTTTTTAATGAATATAAGGATTACCCCCCGACCTCTGCAAATATGCATCTACGGGGCATCCTGATAGATACCTGTAGATGTTGAAGAACAATCCTGATAGAGCGATGCGACTTGATTCTTACCAGATCGATTTTGCATCAGTTCAGCTCCAACATGAGAACTGTTTCTTTTTTGCTGAGTAACTCCAACATGAGAACTGTTTCTTTTTTGCTGAGTAACTCCAACAGGAGAACTGGTTGACAACTATGCCAGCTTAATTACATGGGACAAAAACAGAATATATATAGATCAACAAAGGAAAAGTGGATCGAAACAAGATACGTTATGCATGAAATGAAAATGGTTGCAACGGTAGCACATACTCTACGTCCTTTTGTACTCCCTCCGTCTCGGTTTACAGGGCATGCACGTCATTCTAGGTTGAGAATTTAACTAGTTATATATGTACTTATATGTGATGAAAAAAATGTTTATAAACTACATCCGCTTAAGAATTCAATGATATACTTTTGGTGACATATAACTCATATTTAGTTAGTCAAATGGACGAATAGAACTACGGCAAGCCCTCTAAACCGAGATGGAGAGAGTACAAAAGTTAGGGTGCAATCAAAATCCCGATTTGGGTAAAAACTTAAGTGAACAAAGCTTGGTGAATTCTAACATATTTCAAATTGTTGTCCGGCTTGTAAAAATCTAGTCACATGCCTAGGAAACACCCCGACCCTCTATACTGTTTATCCACACTGGTAGTTAAACTTGGTGTGATCCAAATTGGAGCCGGTAAATCTAGCCAAGAATGCATGATTGGCCACACATCGTCAAGCTTCTGCATGATCCTCTTCTTGATGTTCCAGATACCAAGATCTTTCCGCAACATCGGCTCACATGATGAATGGTCAAAATCGTCTGTGAGATAGATGCAGTTTGGTTCCAATGTTGTGTCCTTGGTCGAAAGGCACACAGCGGCATTGAACCCAAGGAAGATTGCGCAGTCTCCAATGTCGTGAAGCTCTACCAGTTTCTGCCTATCCATGTCAACCTTGAAGACTAGGATCTCTGTCGTCTTGACCTCGCTATCACGCCCCTCCTTACTGTCAATGTGTTGTTGGTCATCGATGACAGTTTCACTAAGCATGTCGCCGCCATTTTTGTTTGCCAATTCAATACGATCATCGATCACGTACGACAAAATGTCTTTGTATGTCGTGCGATTCTTGAGTGAGGTATCTATGGTATCCCGCATCCTCCACACCTGCAGGAGTTGGCCCGACGGCGCGACGACGAGATACGTACCAGAAATCCTCATTCTCGATGTGGGACGCATGGTCATGGTCAGCCTCGGCTGAGGCCCATTGATATCCACAACATTGATGGAGGCAGTATTATGTAGAACATAGAACAGGCCGTCCTTATCGTTGTAAAGAACATCACTGACACCACCGGTTTGAAAGTTGGGGAGCAATGTCCACCGCTTATCGCACGGCTTGGCAAACGAGAGCATCGAATCTGGATTGTGCAAGATCAGGACAGTGCATGCAGTCACCTCGGCTGCGGAGGAGATGGCGACCCGGATATACTCCGTATCTCGTGCCCAGAGGATGCTGGTTTTCTGGTCTCCGTTCTCGTCATCACTCCTGAGGTCGATGACATGCTTGCCTTCATCGTCGTAGAAGTTCTCGTCGCGGCCCGAGAGCGTCTTGACCGGCGGTAGCGCGGCCTGGACGCCGGTGGTGGGGTTGAAGAGGTACGGGTCACCGACCTCATCGGCAGCGAACACCCAGCCGTGGCACGAGAAGACGAAGCCTCGCTTCTCGTGCGGTGGGCCGGGGAAGGGGACGTGGAAGGTGGCGTTGGTGGAGGTGTTGGGGAACGTTGCAGAAAATTAAAATTTTTCCTACGGTTTCACCAAGATCCATCTATGAGTTCTACTAAGCAACGAGTTACGAGAGAGAGTTTGCATCTACATACCACTTGTAGATCGAGTACGGAAGCGTTCGAGAGAGTGGTGATGATGAAGACATTCCCAACGTGATTCCGATCACCGATGACCAAAGTGCTGAAAGGACAGCACCTCCGTGTTCAACACACGTACGGGACGATGGCGTCTCCTCCGCCTTGATCCAGCAAGAATGAAGGAGAGGTTGAGGAAGACAACTCCAATGGCAGCACGACGGCGTGGTGCAGTTGGTACTGGCAGTTCTCCGGCAGGGCTTCGCCAAGCTCGCGTGGAGAAAGAGAGGTGTTGGGGAGGGGAAGGGCTGCGCCTTCAATTGTGTTGGCAGCCTCCCCCACCCCTCTATTTATAGGAGGAGAGGGCAAGGGGGCCGGCCATGTAGGGGAAACCCTAGATGGGGCGGCGGCCCAAGGGAGGAGGGAGGTGGCTTGCCCCCAAGCCAGGGGCGCCTTTAGGTTTCCCTCCCAAACCCTAGCCGATGGGCCTAGGTGGGAGGCGCCCAGCCCACCAGGGCTGGCTCCCTCCCACTTAGCCCATGTGGCCCCGAGGGGTGGCCCCTCCCGTGGACCTCCGAACCCTCCCGTGGCCCCGTGATTTTACCCAGTATAACCCTCAAACTTTCCGAGTCCGTTTAACCACTTTCCATATATAAATCTTTACCTCCGGACCATTCCGAACTCCTCGTGACGTCCGGGATCTCATCCGGACTCAACAACATTCGTAATCACATACTTGTCTTCCTAATAACCCTAAGCGCCACCGAACCTTAAGTGTGTAGACCCTACGGGTTCGGGAGACATGCGACATGACCGAGACTACCTCAAGTCAATAACCAACAGCGGGATCTGGATACCCATGTTGGCTCCTACATGCTCCTCGATGTTGTCATCGGATGAACCATGATGTCAAGGGTTCAAGCAACCCGTATTCTATTCCCTTTGTCGACGGTATGTTACTTGCCCGAGACTCGATCGTCGGTATCCCAATACCTCGTTTAGTCTCGTTATCGCAAGTCACTTTACTCGCACCGCAATGCATGATCCCGTGACCGGACACTTGATCACTTTGAGCTCATTATGATGATGCATTACCGAGTGGGCCCAGTGATACCTCTCCGTAACACGGAGTGACAAATCCCGCCTCGATCCGTGTCAACCCAATGGTCACTTTCGGAGATACCGTAGTGCACCTTTATAGTCACCCAGTTATGTTGTGACGTTTGATACACCCAAAGCACTCCTACGGTATCCGGAATTGCACGATCTCATGGTCTAAGGAAGAGATACTTGACATTGGAAAAGCTCTAGCAAAACGAACTACACGATCTTTGTGCTATGCTTAGGATTGGGTCTTGTCCATCACGTCATTCTCCTAATGACGTGATCCCGTTGTCAATGACATCGATGTCCATAGTCGAAACCATGACTATTTGTTGACCAACGAGCTAGTCAACTAGAGGCTTACTAGGGACGTATTGTAGTCTATGTATTCACACGTGTATTACGATTTCCGGATAATACAGTTATAGCATGAATAAAACACAATTATCATGAACAAGGAAATATAATAATAATACTTTTATTATTGCCTCTAGGGCATATTTCCAACAGTCTCCCACTTGCACTAGAGTCAATAATCTAGTTTACATTGTGATGAATCGAACACCCATAGAGTTCGGTGTTGATCATGTTTTGCCCATGGAAGAGGTTTAGTCAACGGATCTGCGACATTCAGATCCGTATGCACTTTACAAATTTCTATGTCTCCATCTTGAACATTTTCACGGATGGAGTTGAAGCGACGCTTGATGTGCTCTGGTCTTCTTGTGAAACCTGGGCTCCTTGGCAAGTGCAATAGCTCCGGTGTTGTCACAGAAGAGTTTGATCGGCCCCGACGCATTGGGTATGACTCCTAGGTCGGTGATGAACTCCTTCACCCAAATTGCTTCATGCGCTGCCTCCGAGGCTGCCATGTACTCCGCTTCACATGTAGATCCCGCCACGACGCTTCGCTTGCAGCTGCACCAGCCATCGCTCCACCATTCAACATATACACGTATCCGGTTTGTGACTTAGAGTCATCCAGATCTGTGTCGAAGCTTGCGCCGACGTAACTGTTCTGACGAGCTCTTCGTCACCTCCATAAACGAGAAACATGTCCTTTGTCCTTTCGGTACTTCAGGATATTCTTGACCGCTGTCCAAAGTGTTCCTTGCGGGATTACTTTGGTACCTTCCTACCAAACTTACGGCAAGGTTTACATCAGGTCGGTACACAGCATGGCATACATAATAGATCCTATGGCTGAAGCATAGGGATGACACTCATCTCTTCTTTATCTTTTGCCGTGGTCGGGCATTGAGCCGAGCTCAATTTCACACCTTGCAATACAGGCAAGAACCCTTTCTTGGACTGATCCATTTTGAACTTCTTCAAAATCTTATCAAGGTATGTGCTTTGTGAAAGACCTATGAGGCGTCTCGATCTATCTCTATAGATCTTGATGCCTAATATATAAGCAGCTTCTCCAAGGTCCTTCATTGAAAAACACTTATTCAAGTAGGCTTTAATGCTGTCCAAGAATTCTATATCATCTCCCATCAAGTATGTCATCTACATATAATATGAGAAATGCTCTGAGCTCCCACTCACTTTCTTGTAAACGCAGGCTTCTCCATAAGTCTGCATAAACCCAAACGCTTTGATCATCTCATCAAAGCGAATGTTCCAACTCCGAGATGCTTGCACCAGCCCATAAATGGATCGCTGGAGCTTGCATACTTTGTCAGCATTCTTAGGATCGACAAAACCTTCCGGCTGTATCATATACAGCTCTTCCTTAAGATAGCCGTTAAGGAACGCTGTTTTGACGTCCATCTGCCATATCTCATAATCATAGTATGCGGCAATTGCTAACATGATTCGGACGGACTTAAGCTTCGCCACGGAGAGAAAGTCTCATCGTAGTCAATCCCTTGAACTTGCCGATAACCCTTAGCGACAAGTCGAGCTTTATAGATGGTGACATTACCATCCGCGTCCGTCTTCTTCTTAAAGATCCATTTGTTTTCTATCGTCGCCGATCATCGGGCAAGTCACCAAAGTCCACACTTTGTTTTCATACATGGATTCTATCTCGGACTTCATGGCTTCTAGCCATTTGTTGGAATCTGGGCCCGCCATTGCTTCTTCATAGTTCAAGGTTCACCGTTGTCTAACAACATGATTTCCGGGACAGGGTTGCCGTACCACTCAGTGCGGAACGTGTCCTAGTGGACCCACGAAGTTCAAGAGCAACTTGATCCAAGTACCTTGATCATCATCATGAATTTCCTCTTGAGTTGGTGTAGGCATCACAGAACATTTTCTGAGCTGCACTACTATCCTGTTCAAGAGGTAGTACTTCATCGAAGTTCTACTTTCCTCCCACTTACTTCTTTCGAGAGAAACTCTTTTCCGTAAAGGTTTCGTTCTCGGCAACAAAGATCTTGCCTTCGGATCTAAGGTAGAAGGTATACCCAAAGGTTTCCTTAGGGTATCCTATGAAGACGATTTTCCGACTTGGGTTCGAGCTTTTCAGGTTGAAGTTTCTTGACATAAGCATCGCATCCCCAAACTTTTAGAAACGACAGCTTAGGTTTCTTCCCAAACCATAATTCATACGGTGTCGTCTCAACGGATTTAGACGGTGCCCTATTTAAAGTGAATGTAGCTGTCTCTAGAGCGATCCCCAAAATGATAGCGGTAAATCGGTAAGAGACATCATAGATCGCACCATATCCAATAAAGTGCGATTCTGACGCTCGGACACACCGTTCTGTTGAGGTGTTCCAGCGGCGTTAGTTGTGAAACGATTCCACATTTTCTTAAGTGTGTACCAAATTCGTGACTTAAATATTCTCCTCCACGATCGATCGAAGAATTTTATCTTTCGGTCATGTTGATTCTCTACTTCATTCTGAAATTCCTTGAACTTTTCAAAGGTCTCAGACTTGTGTTTCATCAAGTAGACATACCCATATCTACTCAAGTCATCTGTGAGAGTGAGAACATAACGATATCCTCCATGAGCCTCAACGCCATTGGACCGCACACATCGGTATGTATGATTTCCAACAAATTGGTTGCTCGCCCATTGTTCCGAGAGAATGGAGTCTTGGTCATCTTGCCCATGAGGCATGGTTCGCATGTGTCAAATGATTCATAATCAAGAGACTCCAAAAGTCCATCAAGATGTAGCTTCTTCATGCGCTTGACACCAATGTGACCAAGGCGGCGATTGCCACAAGTATGTGGGACTATCGTTATCAACTTTACATCTTTTGGTATTCACGCTATGAACATGTGTAATACTACGCCGAGATTCATTAAGAATAAACCATTGACCATCGGAGCATGACCATAAAACATATCTCTCATATAAATAGAACAACCATTATTCTCGGATTTAAATGAGTAGCCATCTCGCATTAAACGAGATCCAGATACAATATTCATGCTCAAACTTGGCACCAAATAACAATTATTAAGGTTCATAACTAATCCCGTGGGTAAATGAAGAGGTAGCGTGTCGACGGCGATCACATCGACTCTGGAACCATTCCCGACGCGCATCGTCACCTCGTCCTTCGCCAGATCTCCGCTTATTCCGCAGCTCTGCTGTGAGTTACAAATATGAGCAACGGCACCGTATCAAATACCCAGGAGTTACTACGACATGGTAAGGTACACATCAATTACATGTATATCAAATATACCTTTGGTGTTGCCGGCCTTCTTATCCGCTAAGTACTTGGGGCAGTTCCGCTCCAAAGGACCCTTCCCTTGCAATAAAAGCACTCAGCCTCGTGCTTGGGTCCATTCTTTGACTTCTTCCCGCAACTTGCTTACGGGCGCGGCAATCTCCTTGCCGTCCTTCTTGAAGTTTTTCTTACCCTTGCCCTTCTTGAACTTAGTGGTCTTATTGACCATCAACACTTGATGTTCTTTCTTGATTTCAACCTCGGTGACTTCAGATAGAGAACACTTCAGAATGGTCTTTACCATCCCCTGCATGTTGTAGTTCATCACAAAGCTCTTGTAGCTTGGTGGGAGCGATCGAGGATTCTGTCAATGACCGCCTCATCGTGGAGGTTAATATTCAGCTGGGTCATACGGTTGTGCAACCTGCACATCTTCGTAATGTGCTCACCGACGTAACTGTTTTCCTCCATCTTACAACTATAGAACTTGTCGGAGATGTCATATCTCTCGACCCGGGCGTGAGCTTGGAAAACAAGTTTCAGCTCCTCGAACATCTCATATGCTCCGTGGTGCTCAAAACGCTTTTGGAGCCCCGGTTCTAAGCTGTAAAGCATGCCGCACCGAACGAGGGAGTAATCATCAAGACGAGACTGCCAAGCATTCATAATGTCTTGGTTCTGGGACGGAGCGCCACCTAGCGGTCCTTCTAGGACGATTGTTTCTGGCAGCTATGAGGATGATCTCGGGTTCCGGACCCAGTCCGTATAGTTGCTGCCGTCATCTTTCAGCTTGGTTTTTCTAGGAACGCGTTGAAGTTCAAGTTGACATGAGCGTTGGCCATTTGATCTACAAGACATATCATTCAAAAGTTTTAGACTAAGTTCATGATAATTAAGTTCATCTAATCAAATTATTACAATGAACTCCCACTCAGATTAGACATCCCTCTAGTCATCTAAGTGTTACACGATCCGAGTCGACTAGGCCGTGTCCGATCAACACGTGAGACGGACTAGTCTGCGTCGGTGAACATTCTCATGTTGATCGTATCTTCCATACGACTCGTGTTCGACCTTTCGGTCTCCGTGTTCCGAGGCCATGTCTTTACATGCTAGGCTCGTCAAGTTAACCCTAAGTGTTTCTGCGTGTGTAAATCTTGCTTACACCCGTTGTATGTGAATGTAAGAATCCATCACACCCGATTAACACGTGGTGCTTAGAAGCGACGAACTGTAGCAACGGTGCACAGTTAGGGGAGAACACTTCTTGAAATTTTTCTAAGGGATCATCTTATTTACTACCGTCGTTCTAAGTAAACAAGATGAATAATCATAATAAACATCACATGCAATTATAAAGTAGTGACATGATATGGCCAATATCATATAGCTCCTTGATCTTCATCTTGGGCTCCATGATCATCCTGTCACCGCATGACACCATGATCTCCATCATCATGATCTCCATCATCGTGTCTTCATGAAGTTGTCACGCCAACGACTACTTCTACTTCTATGACTAACGCGTTTAGCAATAAAGTAAAGTAGATTACATGGCGTTCTTCAATGACACGCAGTCATACAAAAATAAAGACAACTCCTATGGCTCTCGCCGTTGTCATACTCATCGACATGCAAGTCGTGATTCCTATTACAAGAACATGATCTCATACATCACAATATATCATCATTCATCACAACTTGGCCATATCACGTCACATGACAATTGCTGCAAAAACAAGTTAGACGCCCTCTAATTGTTGTTGCATCTTTACGTGGCTGCAATTGGGTTCTAGCAAGAACGTTTTCTTACCTATGAATAACCACAACGTGATCTTGTCAACTTCTATTTACCCTTCATAAGGACCCTGTTCATCGAATCCGCTCCAACTAAAGTAGGAGAGACAGACACCGCCAGCCACCTTATGCAACTAGTGCATGTTAGTCGGTGGAACCGGTCTCACGAAGAGCACGTAAGGTTGGTCCGGCCGCTTCATCCCACAATACCGCGGAAGCAAGAAACGACTAGTAACGGCAAGTAAGTTGACAAGATCCACGCCCACAACAAAATTGTGTTCTACTCGTGCAAAGAGAACTACGATAGACCTAGCTCATGATGCCCTTTGTTGGGGAGCGTTGCAGAAAAATTAAAATTTTTCCTACGGTTTCACCAAGATCCATCTATGAGTTCTACTAACAACGAGTTACGAGAGAGAGTTTGCATCTACATACCACTTGTAGATCGATGGAAGCGCTCGAGAGAGTGGTGATGATGAAGACGCTCCCAACGTGATTCCGATCACCGATGACCAAAGTGCTGAAAGGACAGCACCTCCGTGTTCAACACACGACGGACGGGACGATGGCGTCTCCTCCGCCTTGATCCAGCAAGAATGAAGGAGAGGTTGAGGAAGACAACTCCAATGGCAGCACGACGGCGTGGTGCAGTTGGTACTGGCAGTTCTCGGCAGGCTTCGCCAAGCTCGCGTGGAGAAAGAGAGGTGTTGGGAGGGAGGGGCTGCGCCTTCAATTGTGTTGGCAGCCTCCCCCACCCCTCTATTTATAGGAGGAGAGGGCAAGGGGGCGGCCATGTAGGGGAAACCCTAGATGGGGCGGCGGCCCAAGGGGAGGAGGGAGGGTGGCTTGCCCCCAAGCCTGGGGCGCCCTTTAGGTTTCCCTCCCAAACCCTAGCCGCATGGGCCTAGGTGGGGGGCGCCCAGCCCACCAGGGCTGGCTCCTCTCCCACTTAGCCCATGTGGCCCCCGGGAGGGGTGGCCCTCCCGTGGACCTCCGAACCTCCCGGTGGACCTCCGGAACCCTCCCGTGGCCCCCAGATTTTACCAGATAACCCCAAACTTTCCGAGTCCGCTTAACCACTTTCCATATATAAATCTTTACCTCCGGACCATTCCGAACTCCTCGTGACGTCGGGATCTCATCCGGACTCAACAACATTCGTAATCACATACTTGTCTTCCTAATAACCCTAGCGCCACCGAACCTTATGTGTAGACCCTACGGGTTCGGGAGACATGCGCACATGACCGAGACTACCTCAAGTCAATAACCAACAGCGGATCTGGATACCCATGTTGGCTCCCACATGCTCCTCGATGTTGTCATCGGATGAACCATGATGTCAAGGGTTCAAGCAACCCGTATTCTATTCCCTTTGTCGACGGTATGTTACTTGCCCGAGACTCGATCGTCGGTATCCCAATACCTCGCTTAGTCTCGTTATCGCAAGTCACTTTACTCATACCGCAATGCATGATCCCGTGACCGACACTTGATCACTTTGAGCTCATTATGATGATGCATTACCGAGTGGGCCCAGTGATACCTCTCCGTAACACGGAGTGACAAATCCCGCCTCGATCCGTGTCAACCCAATGGTCACTTTCGGAGATACCGTAGTGCACCTTTATAGTCACCCGATTACGTTGTGACGCTTGATACACCCAAAGCACTCCTACGGTATCCGGGAATTGCACGATCTCATGGTCTAAGGAAGAGATACTTGACATTGGAAAAGCTCTAGCAAAACGAACTACACGATCTTTGTGCTATGCTTAGGATTGTCTTGTCCATCACGCCATTCTCCTAATGACGTGATTCCGTTGTCAATGACATCGATGTCCATAGTCGAAACCATGACTATCTGTTGACCAACGAGCTAGTCAACTAGAGGCTTACTAGGGACGATTGTAGTCTATGTATTCACACGTGTATTACGATTTCCGGATAATACAGTTATAGCATGAATAAAAGACAATTATCATGAACAAGGAAATATAATAATAATACTTTTATTATTGCCTCTAGGGCATATTTCCAACAGGAGGGGCAGTACAGGGCGGCCTCCTTGGGCCCGTACTCGTCGCAGGTGTTGGAATTTGCTAGTGGGCTTTTGGCCCAAAGCCCAACTAAAAATTCTGAAATTCTCTTGGCCCATTCATGCACACATGTGAGTGGAGTGAGTGAGGCTAAAGTTTAGTCCCACCTCATAAGTTGAGAGAGAGTTGCACCTTTTTATAAGGTGAGCTCTTCTACCACTTGTATGAGCATGAGAAGAGGAGACCTACTCGCTCGCCTCGCCACGCCACGCCACGCCTCGTCACGACGCGCCGCGCCGCGCCGCGGGTTGCGGGATTGAGCCGAGCCGAGGACGGAGCTATGCACGTTGTCTATATTTTTGCTGCTCGGGAAAAATTAATGAGTCATTAATTAATAATTAACGGACGCGTTAATTACTGAACCGTTTCCGATTCTTTTGGATCGTGACGACTCGGACGTGGGGTTTACTCCCACGACCTACCCGGCCCGCACTATATAGTCAGCAGACGTCTACCCTAGCCGCCGCTTCAGTATGGTTTCTCACCAGCGCTCCAGATCATTGCGCCGCCAAGCAAGTCTTCTCCATCCCTCCTTTCGGCGTGCACCGGAGAAGGGACAGCAGGCCTCGGAACCCCGCCTCGTGATCCTGACGGGAGAGGGGCGATCAGGTTTTTGGGGAGCGACTTTCATGCGACTGCCGGCAGCGATTTACGATTAACGACGACTTCTTCCCGACCTCGGCAACCTCATCCTCGACGACATGGGCGATAACGTCAACGCCGGCGGTGCTGCTCCGCTGCAATCGTATGTGATTCTATCCTTCCTGCTCGAGATCGTGGTAGAATTCATGTTTCTAGTATGTGCCCTAGATGTGATCTGTTCATTTGCTATGCTAGTTCGCATGATTAGTTTAATCTCTGCTATTGCTGTCATGATCTATTTCCTATTTATTGGATTAAATCTCGTAGTAATTTGCTCATATTTCCAACAATCCAAAAACCTGATTATAGGCAATTTACTCCGAGTGGTTTTGCTCAAGATCTGAAGTCGCCGCCTTTAAGGCGCAATATAAGAGGTGGCGACGAGAGCAGTCTCATCGGTTTCGCACCATGGGCTGCTATGACACCATTAAGGGCAAGCCCGAGGGCGATCTTAATCCAGCACAGCTGGAAGCTTTTGAGAAGATCGATACTCTCTTTAAAGGCGCTCTTTCGGGTGTTCTTGATGATTCCATTGTGGATTCAGATATGTCGCTTGACAACGGCAAGGACATGTGGGCTGCGCTTGAGGCCAAGTTTGGTGCCTCGGACGCCTTGTAGCGAGTTGTGCGTCATGGAGCAATTCTATGACTACAAGATGGTGATGAGCGCCTGTCAGACAAAGAGGCTCATGAGATCTGATCGCTTCGCAAAAGAACTTGAGCACTTCAAGTGTGTGTTGCGGACAAATTTGTTGCCGGAGGCATTATTATAAGCTTCCACCTTCGTGGAACAATTTTGCTACTTCCCCAAACACAAGAGACAGGAGTTTTCCGTTACGGATCTCATTGGTACTCTTGATGTTGAAGAGAAGGCGAGAGCAAAATACACACGTGCTCGAGTTGTCGAGGGAGCTTCTAGTGCCCACATGGTACGTAAGAAGAACTTCCAGCCCAACAAGTTCAAAAACAACATGAACAAAACTCGTGGCAAAGGCAAGTTTGATACAAAGAACAAGCCATCATATACTACCAACTTCAAGAAGAATTCTCATAAGAAGGGAAGGGACTTTGCCATGTCTGCGGTGATCCTAATCACTGGGCTCAAGTGTCCTAACCGGTTTGAGGAGCGCGAACATGAGAAGAGCGGCAAGTCCGCTAATGTTGTCATCGGTGATATCGATATGAAGGAATCGTGGTACGGTATTTTTCCTACCATCCTTTCAAGATTTCAATCCTCGATTGGTTAATTGACACCGTGCCAATGTACATGTTTGTGCCGACGCTCCATGTTTTCTTCTTACCAGGCCACGAGGACTTCTCCGTCTTGATGGGGAACGGGTCACATGCCATCGCTCGAGGTGTTGGTACGGTCGATCTGAAGTTTACTTGAGGCAAGACCGCGCGTCTCAAGAACGTTCATCATGTGCCGTCCATTAATAAAAATCTCGTTAGCGGTTCCCGTTTATGTCGAGACGGTTTTAAGTTGGTTTTTGAGTCCAATAAAGATGTAATTTCCAAGTGTGGACAATTTGTTGGAAAAGGCTATGAGTGCGGAGGCTTGTTCCGCCTATCTTTGTCAGATATTTGCACTAAAGTTATTAATAATGTTTGCCACAACAATGAGTCTGATATTTGGCATTCACGACTTTGTCACATTAACTTTGGTTGCATGACGCGGCTAGCCAATCTGAATTTAATTCCGAAAATCTCTGCTGTCAAAGGCTCTAAGTGCCAAGTATGTGTGCAAGCTAAGCAACCTCGCAAGTCCCATAAGACTGCAGAGGCAAGAGACTTGGCACCACTAGAGCTTATACATTCTGATCTTTGTGAGATGAATGGCGTGTTGACAAAAGGTGGAAAGAGATATTTCATGACGTTGATTGATGACTCCACTAGATATTGTTATGTGTATCTTCTGAAATCAAAAGATGAGGCTTTAACTTTCTTCAAAAACTATAAAGCTGAGGCAGAGAACCAACTTGATCAAAAAATTAAACGGCTTAGGTCCGATCATGGTGGAGAGTATTTTTCCAATGAATTTGATCTGTTTTGTGCGGAACATGGTATAATCCATGAGAGGACGCCTCCCTACTCACCTCAGTCTAATGGGGTGGCCGAAAGAAAGAACCGAACTCTAACTGATTTGGTTAACGCCATGTTAGACACATCGGGTCTTTCCAAGGAATGGTGGGGGGAGGCGCTAATGACCGCAAGGTCATGTCCTAAACCGAGTTCCCACAAAGCATAAGACCATGACTCCATTTGAGGAATGGGAAAGGAAAAGGTTGAAACTCTCTTACCTACGTTCTTGGGGTTGTTTGGCAAAAGTTAATATACCAATTCCCAAGAAGCGCAAGCTTGGACCAAAAACCGTGGATTGTGTTCTTCGGGCTATGCTTTTCACAGATTGGCTATAGATTTTGATAATAAAATCTGAGGTATCCGACATGCATGTTGGTACGATTATGGAGTCTAATGATGCAACTTTCCTTGAGGACATATTTCCTATGAAGGATATGTCAAGTTCATCAAATCAGAAGATACCTATTCCATCTAGTGAGGAACTCACTGTAATTCCTGAACCCACCATTGCGATGGAACAAGTTGAGAATCCAGTTGAGGGTGACAATGAAACTCCTATAAGGAGTAAGAGATGAGGACTGCAAAGTCCTTTGGTGATGATTTCATTGTGTACCTTGTGGATGACACACCCAGACTATTTGAAGCCTATGCATCTCCCGATGCCGACTTTGGAAGGAAGCTGTTCGTAGTGAGATGGATTCCATCTTAGCAAACGGAACCTGGGAGATCATTGACCGTCCTTATGGGTGCAAACCTATAGGATGCAAGTGGGTGTTCAAGAAGAAGCTTAGACCTGATGGTACGATTGAAAAGTACAAGGCACGGCTTGTGGCTAAGGGTTATACCCATAAAGAAGGTGAAGACTTCTTTGATACTTACTCACCCGTGGCTAGACTGACCACAATTCGGGTGCTACTATCACTAGCTGCCTCACATGGTCTTCTCGTCCATCAAATGGACGTTAAGACGGCTTTCCTCAATGGAGAGTTGAAGGAGGAAATTTACATGGATCAGCCGGATGGTTTTGTAGTACACGGTCGGGAAGGAAAGGTGTGCAAGTTGTTAAAGTCTTTATATGGCCTTAAGCAAGCTCCTAAGGAGTGGCATGAGAAGTTTGAAAGAACATTAACTGCTGCCGCTTTGTAGTAAACGATGGTGACAAGTGCGTGTACTATCGCTATGGTGGGGCCGAAGGAGTTATTCTTTGTGCGTATGTCGATGACATATTGATCTTTGGAACCAAACTTGATTTAATCAAGGAGGTTAAGGATTTCTTATCTCGCTGTTTTGAGATGAAGGATCTAGGAGTAGCTGATGTTATCTTAAACATCAAGTTGTTGAGAGATGAGAATGGTGGGATCACCTGCTTGGGCCTCACTATGTGGAAAAGGTCTTGAGTCGTTTTGGGTATAGCGATCGCACGCCTTTCTCCAACTCCATATGATGCTAGTGTGTTGCTTCAAAGAATCGACGGATTGCTAAAGATCAACCGAGGTATTCTCGATTATTGGCTCGCTTATGTATTTGGCGAGTGCCACGAGGCCCGACATCTCCTTTGCTGTGAGCAAGCTGAGTCGGTTTGTGTCAAAACCGGAGATGATCATTGGCGGCGCTTGAGAGAGTTATGCGCTACTTGAAGGGCATTGTGAGCTATGGGATTCACTACACCGGTATCCAAGGGTACCGGAGGGTTATAGTGACTCGAATCGATATCGATGTCGATGAGATTAAGGCCACAAGTGGTTATGTTTTTACACTTGGTGGTGGCGCTTTTCTGGAAGTCTTGCAAGGCACCATCTTAACGAGGTCAACTATGGAAGCGAACTCACAGCATTAGACACTACCCTTTGTTGAAGCGAGTGGCTTCGTGAGCTATTGATGGACTTACCTATGGTTGAAAACCAATACCCCTATCCCGATGAATCTGTGATAATCAAACTGTGATCGCCAAGATAAACAGTTCTAAGGACAATATGAAGTTGAAAGGACCACGATGTCGCCTAGAGGGGGGGTGAATAGGCGTTTTAAAATCTTTTACGGATTTGGCTATATCCTAATGTAGCGACCGACCTCAGACGGTCAAGCCTCGTGTTCTTGTGCCATCCTCGATCAAGATGTCGGCACACACAAGACATCAATGTATATATCAAAGTGCAATCACATGTATAAATAACGAAATGATATATACCTCATAATAATCAGCGGAAACAATCAAACGGGTGTGGAGTCCCATCAACGCCATCGGCAAGTTGAGTGTAGACCGTAACCTCAGATCGTAACTCTTACTCGTCGAGGAAATATCGCAACATGATACGTTGCAGCCGTGTAGGTCAAGACATTGAATGTACCGCAAGATCACAATAAGATAAAACAGATGATAAACTATACTATATGCGGTATGGCTTTGTGGCTCAGATTCGAGTTTTGTTTGCGTAAAAGCTAGTTTTATTTTACCTACATCAAAGGAATAATGAAGTCTGTACTATGGAGTTTTTCTGTCATGACATGGTTCCGCCAACCGATGTCTCATAGCCCAAAATCATCATAAGTTGCCCACAATTAAGTTATCATCCGTGTTGAGAGTTCGAAATAGATCCAAGTCCAGATGCTCAAATTGTCCGTGAATCGGGACACGGCTAATCGATTAGGTTTAAACCCTCTCGCAGAGGTTTGTACACTTTACCCGCAAGATTCGACCCTCTCTTTACGTTCGCGCTTGAGTGTTTGAGAACAAGATGACCAAACATGGTCTTCCAAAGAGTTCCTCCGACCACCGTCCGCACCCATCCAATCCTACCGTCCTTCTACATCTGCTAGTACCGCCCCAGCCAGAGTCACAACCAAGGTCAACCAAGCCAGAGCCCATAATGACTTGCGGTTGCACAGTAAGCTTCCGGCGTGAAGTATTCTTCCGTCTCTTTGAGTCTGGGTGAAGCTTTCCGCGAGATGTCATGGCGCTTCTCCATGCATCCCGCCAACCACTGGTTTCTCCAGGCTGCCCGTCAACCGTCCTTCACCCAAGAGTGTGTATTGAATTCTGTCTCGAGTCTTGAAGTCTTGAGGTCTTGAAGATGCAGTCCTTGCAGATTTCCATCACGGAGTTGTCGCCATTGACGAGAGCCTCCATTCTCACACCACTCCGAAAGCACTCATACCAAACCCCGCCTACTATAGCGTAGCATTAAAATAAATAACGTCCCGGCTTGGTAACAGGTGGTGGGTTCCTACCTCATGCATACTACTCAACTACAAGGATTCAATAACACTACCGAGGGTGGTTGCAAAGGTGCCACTAAATGCAATAAAAACATAGGTATGAAATCAATGATCAAAGTGAACTTGCACGTTGACGATCTTGAAAGAACTAGGGTTTCAGTAGTAGTAATCTTCGTACTCGGAAATTCTACCGAGGCAAACAATAACTATAATAAGCTCATAGCAATAGGATCACAAAACACAACATAACAAAAGTAACATACCACAACAAAACAATCAAAACCAAATCCAAAAGAAAACTCAAAGAAACCAATTCAAAGTTTTTCCCTACTCCAAACAATAACAAAATAGTAGTTTTATATAACAAAATTCCTTAATATAACCTAATCATGCTTTTAGGTTAACTTAACAGAAAAGGTTTCACTAAGCAACTAGGAGCAAAAAGAATTAATTAAAAAGCTATTTTAAAACTCATTTTAGGCCTAATCCAATTTTCATTAAGAAAATTAATTTAAAACTTTTATTAATTATAAATAAAAGTTCATCTACTAGAATGACAGAAACTATCCTAGAATAACTAATCACAAGTTAAAAATAAATTAATTTACTAATTAATTAATTAGGAAAACAGGAACTAATCAAATAATTAGGATTAATAGGATTCTGCCTAGAATTAATTATTTATTAACCCTAAAATACCAAAGTTAATTTCTAGGGTTTGGCAATATCAAAATAAAGTGATGGCAAAAAGAATCATGCAAAAATAATTTTTCTAACTAAAACTATAGCAGATTTGCTATTCTGACTAAAACAATATTAAAGCATTTTTAATTATTTTTAACATAGCTACATATATGTTTTTCAGAAACTACATAAAATTTGCAATCCAACAAAAAAGAATCACTCAAAATATTAAACAGAATAAAAGATACACATTTTTGAAAATTGAAACTATTCGCTAAAACAGAAAATCAAATAAAAAGAAAAGGCCTAATGGGCCTATATCGTGCCCTGTATGTTAGATAGGCTAAACGGGCCTCGGGTTAAAACTAAAAACCGGGC
The DNA here is from genome assembly GCA_021605205.1 of Aegilops longissima. Classification (NCBI taxonomy): domain Eukaryota; kingdom Viridiplantae; phylum Streptophyta; class Magnoliopsida; order Poales; family Poaceae; genus Aegilops; species Aegilops longissima. Next base: position 688,803,673 of record CM038677.1, on the reverse strand, counting down.
CTAAAATAAAACCTAAACTAAAAACTAAACCGATCGGACCGGCGGTTTTATAAAATAAAACCTAACCCTTCGGGTTCTATCTTAGCCGTCGATCTAAGATCGAACGGGAGGGGATGCCGGGACTTACCGGACTCGGCGGCGGCGCGGGCGGCGCGGCGAAAAGCGTCGAGGCGTCCAAGGCGTCGGCGAGCTCGGCGACTCGTCGGGATGCGACGAGGTCGGGAGGGGTTCGGTGGTGTTGGGAGGTCGGGGTGAACCAGGGGTCGACGGCGGCAACAATGGCGGCGGGAGGGCTTTGTGTTCGGTGAGCTCGGGAGGGAGAGGAGAGGGGTCCGGCGAGGCTAGGGGAATGGGGTGCGGGGGTGGCGGCTTATATAGCCAGGGGGTCGTCGGGGATCGGGAGGGGATCGGGGGCGATCGGGGGATCCCGGATCCTTCGGGATCCGGTCGATCTCCGGCGAGGTCGGCGTGGCGTGGGGCGGGGGAAGAAGAGGGGCGGGGCCCACGGGTCAGTGAGAGGGAGAGAGAGGCGAGGGGGTCGGTCGACCGGCGCGTAGCGCCTTCGGGCGAGGGGGAGGGAGAGGGAGAGCTGGGCGGCTCATGGGCAGTGGGTGGGTTGTGCGCTGGGTGGGCCAAGCTGATGGGGTTCAAGCATTGGCTGGGCTGGGGTGGTTCGGCTGGCGCCTGGGGTTTTTCTTTATTTTTTTAAATAAAACTAAAACAAAAATAAAACCCAATCTATAAATAATTTATATAGGGTATATATATACCAAAATGATCAGGGGAATATTCCCTTTCATTTGAACATTTTTCCAAAGGCAAAATCCAAACTTTATAAAAATCCATTTTTTTCCAAATTCAAATAAAATTCAGGTTTGAATTCAAATCTTTTGGCATTGTTTCCTCTGATATTTTTGGAGTGTCATGTTTGCTCCTCTCATACTTTTGATCAGGTATTTATCAGGCTTAGCTTTTGAAATGATTTCCATTTGCCAAAGTTTGAATTCAAATTCAAAACTCAAAATTTGAAAGGGGGTTTCAAAGTACTTTCAAAGGACTTTCAACTTGATTCATTTTAACTTCCAACTCATATTTCATATAATTGAAGAAGTCATTTTATCTTCCCTCATGAAAGTCATTGAGTTGCATAAAGTTTTGAAATTTGAAATATCCCCAAATGAAATTCAAATCCTTTTTTTTTCCAAAACCCTTTTCATTTCAACATGGAAGAAATCATGTCATCTTCACTCTAGGCTTTGGTGTTGGAATGAATTTGAATTCATTGGGATCCAAAGGCAAAAAGCGGGAGTTTTGGGAAAGTCATTTCATTCCTCTCATTCAACTTTCAAAAGTTTCAAATTTCACTCAGTTTCACTCAATCCATCAAACCAACAATCAGACAATCAAGCATAGTTATTTATTTAATATAACATTCCAAAATTTAGAATTTTGGGATGTTACAAACCTACCACACTTAAAATGAATCTCGTCCTCGAGATTCGAAGAGGCTAGCAAGAAAGGGTTACGGGTTGGGGTCTTCTAGCAAATGTCTTGGTCAGAAAGGTCAGGGGTGCTACCACACTTAAAAACAAGGTCATGGTTCCAATAAACTCAGATATTTCCTCTGGAGGGCTGACAATGTATGTCTCTTCACATATCTTACAATAGCTCCTTCATTAAAGCTCTTCTGTCAGAAGCATAGAGTTTTCCTCAAAAGCTTGGGTCGGTTCATCAAAGTTGTGGTTCGTCCGAGACTGGATCTTCTTAGCTGATAGGTCCGTGTCCATTCTAGACAACTATCGAAATACTCATGGTGGTCTACAATTTATGGTTTCTCCTGCAGAAAACGGTCTAGGTTGAACCTCACCGTATAACCTACGATTGGCATCAGTTGCCTGTAAAGGGGTTCCATCGTCCTACCATTCTATGGTTTTAGGGCTTATAGCGTCGACACTCTTCTAAGGTTTTCAAGTCTCTCTGATTTTCCATCAACATATGATAGTTCATGATAGAAGTCTTCGTATGGGGCCAATCCATCCCGAACTTGAATCATTACCACATACGTAAATAGTGAATCACGTATTCTAACACTTGGGCATACTCACAGGCATTGCAGAATTTCTCTTGTTCTCGAACTGAGTTCGTATAAATCCATAGTTTCTGCATGCCAAACAAAACATCTATCGTTACTTCACCACTCTTAGGTTTTTATGTAACCTCCTACGTAAACGTAGGCTGATTGGATCACTGATTCTTCCAAATTTATTCCTTTATCAAGGTTACAACGGTTCCTTCTCAAAATCCTGGGCCTGTGGGTTATGGCCCACTTCAACACTAGTGCAGCTTTAACTCATCCTTGGAGTAACTCTCTTGTTACACCTCCTTAAATCCAGTAGTACTCTGTTTCTTCATACCATCATGTCAAAACAAAACTCCAACTTATTTTGTCCAGCTTCCTTCTATGGCCGTCATGAATAACACGTTTCTTTCTTCATTGATCCTGTGGCTTTATAGAGTACTATGACCAAAAGAAGTGCACAAGTTTATCCATAAAATCTCATTAATCTCATATCAATCTTTCATTACATCCTTAACCATTTTCGTAAATCCAAATTCCAAAAAGTACTTGTTACAAATGCTGCCACCCACATGATTTGGTATGGTCAGACATTACTTCCACTTTATTTATTTATCCTCCTCGAGGATTCTTCAGTCCCACTGGAATTGTGCGACATGAGCCTTGAAATCTTCAATCTTCTGTTTCATCATGGTGGTCTTGAGCTTCACCTTCATCATCTCTCGCATGCACTTCGCTTAGGTATTCCTGGGTATAACGGAGTCTTGCTTCAAGTATTTCTCGATCCGCGATGGCTTCCATGGCTGCTTCACGAACGGCATCGAAGAAAGTTGCTTGTGGCACACGTGAGATGAAAAAGTGATGCCCCATCCTCTTTGGGCAAACTCCTTTCACACGGTGGAGGTGTACCTCCACATACCAAAGTTCCACTCCCTTATGCATGAAGGGGTAGCCTTTGTAGACTGCATCTCCTTCAAGGTGAATATGCTTCATCATGTCCTTCAGGATCTTCGGGTAATCATGATCACTTGTCAGGGTCATGATGGTTTCCGGACCTTTAAGGAAGGACTCGTAAAGGGTCGTCATCTGCAGTTGTGGAACAGAAATGATGCTCAGAATTAAGGTACTTATCTCCTGGGCACACATTCATATCATCCAAACAAAACTTCAATCTCAATTCTAATTTCCTGTTTATGCTTCACAACTCACTTTCTTCCATGTTCATCCAGAATATTAATTTCCAAGATAAAATATGACAACTCCTTAAAGCTTTTCAGCATGTGACATCACAACTTTATTGCGTCATGAACTATTACAATCTCAGGGTAATCTATTACATAACTCAACTCATTGAGCTCATGAAAATGAAATTGCTTTCTACTACTCTTGTTTCCAATATCAAAATTCCAACTACTCAACTACAGCTTTCATCTTGTTGGGACATTTAGTAGCATAATGTCCTGCTTCCTTGCAGCGGAAACAAATGACTTTCGATAAGTCTTTGGGCTTCTTGGAGATGGTGCCCGCTGCTTGAGTTCCTTGCTTCCTTCGGGACATTGATTGGCATAATGCCCGATGTCCTTACATTCAAAACAGGTGATATGACTCTTGTCCCTATTTGCAGAAATTGGGTTGTTACGAGGGTGTCTTTGTTTTCTCTTCCCGGTTTCCTCGCTCGATCAATCCTTCTATTCCACGTGGGTCAAACTCTATTGTTTCGTCGGAAGTATCCGGATACTCTTTTCTTTCCTTGGTGCAATACTGTGAAAAATGTCCTTCTTCTCCACATGAATAGCAGGCATTGGAGTAAAATCTGTTGAGACCTTCTCCATCCAGGTCTTCAACACTTTCATTCATTACTGGTTCTTCTAGGTCTTCCTTGAGGGCTTCGTTCATTCCATCTTCCTGCTTCGGAATAGTTCGTTGCACCGTGGAGTAAATGTGACACTGCACCGGGTAGTGGGTGGTTCCTTCACACAGGAAGCAAGTCACCTGACTAGTTGGGCATTCCTCAGCTGGGTGTTTCTCCTCACAATGAGGGCATCCATCCTTGTGTTCCTCCTGGGTGTGTCCTATTTCTCCGCAAATCCTGCAGGCACAAGGTTTAATTCCTGGTGTATCATGGTGCTTCCGGATAAGACGTGATCTCAACAGGGTCTTCTTGAAATCCTCCCAAGTTCTTGCTCCATTAAATCCCTGTATGGCTTGATGCATTTTCCACCAGGTTGCAGCACTTTCTGTAAAGTACTGAAGAGCGTATTGGACCTCATACTTCCTTGAAACCAAATTGTTCCCGAAGTGACTCTCCATGTTCTGCATCCACAGCTCTGCCTCCGGCTGAGTCTTCGGTCCAGAGAATATCAGTCCAACTTCATTCATCATCTATGGGGTTCAAGGGTTCTAGGGTGAGGTGAGAGAGATGGGGGGAAATATACACACAATACAACCAATAGTTTTTGAAGAAACAAGTTTTTATTTTGGGGCTGTCGGAAAACATCAATCAAATGACAGCTCACAAAATCATCGCATCTAACGTAGGTGTATAGCAGGGTTTGGTCTTCTAAAGGTCAAATAATTCTTCAGATCCTTCAAGTCTTCTTGAGTCTTCAACTGTTGTAGATTCTAATGGTGAAATCCTCTTTACTCTGAAGGGTCATCGGTTCTCGATCAAATCCCTCTTGGAGCGTCTTGATTGATCCTCCGGTGATCAAAGGATAAGGGTATATTCTAACTATTTGAGGGTCTATCGATAAAATCAGAAAAGACGAGAAGTAAAGGATCCTTTTGAAAATAAAGTTTTAGAGATTTCCTGTCCTAGGGGCTTTCCGATTTCTAGGTCACGTCCTCACAGTCAACATGTGCTCGATACCATCTCAGTAGCGACCCGACCTCGAGACGGTCAAGCCTACGTGTTATTGTGCCATCCTCGGATCAAGGTATCTTTGGCACACACAGTACATCAATGTATATATCAAAGTGCAATCACATGTATAAATAACGTAAATGATATATACCTCATAATAATCAGCGGAAACAATCAAACGGGTGTGGAGTCCCATCAACGCCATCGGCGGGTTGAGTGTAGACCGTAACCTCAGATCGTAACTCTTACTCGTCGAGGAAATATCGCAACATGATACGTTGCAGCCGTGTAGGTCAGTACATTGAATGTACCGCAAGATCACAATAAGATAAAACAGATGATAAACTATACTATATGCAGTATGGCTTTGTGGCTCAGATCTCGAGTTTTGTTTGCGTAAAAGCTAGTTTTATTTTACCTACATCAAAGGAATAATGAAGTCTGTACTATGGAGTTTTTCGTCATGACATGGTTCCGCCAACCGATGTCTCATAGCCCAAAATCATCATAAGTTGCCCACAATTAAGTTATCAGTCCGGTGTTGAGAGTTCGAAATAGATCCAAGTCCAGATGCTCAAATTGTCCGTGAATCGGGACACGGCTAATCGATTAGGTTTAAACCTCTGCAGAGGTTTGTACACTTTACCCGCAAGATTCGACCCTCTCTTTACGTTCTCGCACTTTGAGTGTTTGAGAACAAGATGACCAAACATGGTCTTCCAAAGAGTTCCTCGACCACCGTCCGTACCCATCCAATCCTACCGTCCTTCTACATCTGCTAGTACCGCCCCAGCCAGAGTCACAACCAAGGTCAACCAAGCGAGCCCATAATGACTTGCGGTTGCAGGTAAGCTTCGGCGTGAAGTATTCTTCCGTCTCTTTGAGTCTGGGTGAAGCTTTCGCGAGATGTCATGGCGCTTCTCCATGCATCCCGCCAACCACTGGTTTCTCCAGGCTGCCCGTCAACCGTCCTTCACCCAAGAGTGTGTATTGAATTCTGTCTCGAGTCTTGAAGTCTTGAGGTCTTGAAGATGCAGTCCTTGCAGATTTCCATCACGGAGTTGTCGTCATTGACGTAGAGCCTCCATTCTCACACCACTCCCGAGCACTCATACCAAACCCCGTCTACTATAGCGTAGCATTAAAATAAATAACGTCCCGGCTTGGTAACAGGTGGTGGGTTCCTACCTCATGCATACTACTCAACTACAAGGATTCAATAACACTACTGAGGGGTGGTTGCAAAGGTGCCACTAAATGCAATAAAAACATAGGTATGAAATCAATGATCAAAGTGAACTTGCCTGGTTGACGATCTTCGAAAGAACTAGGGTTTCGTAGTAGTAATCTTCGTACTCCGGAAATTCTACCGAGGCAAACAATAACTATAATAAGCTCATAGCAATAGGATCACAAAACACAACATAACAAAAGTAACATACCACAACAAAACAATCAAAACCAAATCCAAAAAGAAAACTCAAAGAAACCAATTCAAAGTTTTTTCCCTACTCCAAACAATAACAAAATAGTAGTTTTATATAACAAAATTCCTTAATATAACCTAATCATGCTTTTAGGTTAACTTAACAGAAAAGGTTTCACTAAGCAACTAGGAGCAAAAAGAATTAATTAAAAAGCTATTTTAAAACTCATTTTAGGCCTAATCCAATTTTCATTAAGAAAATTAATTTAAAACTTTTATTAATTATAAATAAAAGTTCATCTACTAGAATGACAGAAACTATCCTAGAATAACTAATCACAAGTTAAAAATAAATTAATTTACTAATTAATTAATTAGGAAAACAGGAACTAATCAAATAATTAGGATTAATAGGATTCTGCCTAGAATTAATTATTTATTAACCCTAAAATACCAAAGTTAATTTCTAGGGTTTGGCAATATCAAAATAAAGTGATGGCAAAAAGAATCATGCAAAAATAATTTTTCTAACTAAAACTATAGCAGATTTGCTATTCTGACTAAAACAATATTAAAGCATTTTTAATTATTTTTAACATAGCTACATATATGTTTTTCAGAAACTACATAAAATTTGCAATCCAACAAAAAAAGAATCACTCAAAAATATTAAACAGAATAAAAGATACACATTTTTGAAAATTGAAACTATTCGGCTAAAACAGAAAATCAAATAAAAAGAAAAAGGCCTAATGGGCCTATACTGTGCCCTGTGCGTTAGATAGGCTAAACGGGCCTCGGGTTAAAACTAAAAAAACCGGGCCTAAAATAAAACCTAAACTAAAAACTAAACCGATCGGACCGGCCGGTTTTATAAAATAAAACCTAACCCTTCGGGGTTCTAATCTTAGCCGTCGATCTAAGATCGAACGGGAGGGGATGTGGGAGGGACTTACCGGACTCGGCGGGCGGCGGCGGCGAAAGTGCGTCGAGGCGTCCGGGCGTCGGCGAGCTCCGGCGACTCGTCGGGGGGATGCGCACGAGGTCGGGGAGGGGTTCGGTGGTGTTGGGGAGGGTCGGGGTGAACCAGGGGGTCGACGGCGGCAACAATGGCGGCGGGGAGGGCTTCGGTGTTCGGTGAGCTCGGGAGGAGAGGAGAGGGGTCCGTGAGGCTAGGGGGAATGGGGTGCGGGGGTGGCGGCTTATATAGCCAGGGGGTCGTCGGGGATCGGGAGGGGATCGGGGGCGATCGGGGGATCCCGGATCCTTCGGGATCCGGTCGATCTCCGGCGAGGTCGGCGTGGCGTGGGGCGGGGAAGAAGAGGCGGGGCCCACGGTCGCTGAGAGGGAGAGAGGCGAGGGGTCGGTCGGCCGCGCAGAGCGCCCAGGCGAGGGGAGGAGAGGAGAGCTCGGGCCGGCTCATTGGCTGGCTGTGGTGTGGGGCTGGTGGGCACGGGCAGATGGGGTTCGGCACTGCTGGGCTGGGGTGGCTTTGGCTGGCGCCCCGGGGGGGTTTTCTTTATTTTTTAAATAAAACTAAAACAAAAATAAAACCCAATCTATAAATAATTTATATAGGGTATATATATACCAAAATGATCAGGGGAATATTCCCTTTCATTTGAACATTTTTCCAAAGGCAAAATCCAAACTTTATAAAAATCCATTTTTTTCCAAATTCAAATAAAATTCAGGTTTGAATTCAAATCTTTTGGCATTGTTTCCTCTGATATTTTTGGAGTGTCATGTTTGCTCCTCTCATACTTTTGATCGGTATTTATCAGCTTAGCTTTTGAAATGATTTCCATTTGCCAAAGTTTGAATTCAAATTCAAAACTCAAAATTTGAAAGGGGGTTTCAAAGTACTTTCAAAGGACTTTCAACTTGATTCATTTTAACTTCCAACTCATATTTCATATAATTGAAGAAGTCATTTTATCTTCCCTCATGAAAGTCATTGAGTTGCATAAAGTTTTGAAATTTGAAATATCCCCAAATGAAATTCAAATCCTTTTTTTTTCCAAAACCCTTTTCATTTCAACATGGAAGAAATCATGTCATCTTCACTCTAGGCTTTGGTGTTGGAATGAATTTGAATTCATTGGGATCCAAAGGCAAAAAGCGGGGAGTTTTGGGAAAGTCATTTCATTCCCTCTCATTCAACTTTCAAAAGTTTCAAATTTCACTCAGTTTCACTCAATCCATCAAACCAACAATCAGACAATCAAGCATAGTTATTTATTTAATATAACATTCCAAAATTTAGAATTTTGGGATGTTACACCTAATGCGGAAATAAACTAATTAAACGGATACTTTTCAAGCACAAATCCTAAATATACTAGGCTCACTAAGTGCACCAACAACTTAGCATAAACAAGATGAGAATAACGAGGATATGAGTAAGCACAAGTAAGTTACACAAACTTACTCAATGTATATCACGAGATATGGAAATGAATAATAGTAGGAAGTATGAATTGCGGACTATAAAGTGTTGGCCTAAATAATCTCTACGATATGGTAACCAACACAATATAATGAGGACAACAAGAATAGTGAATGCGCGGTCAAGTTACCAAGGTAAACCACAAGTAAGGAGTTAGGGTTAGGGATAACCGAAGTCACGGAGACGATGATGTATCCCGATGTTCACTTCCTTGGAGGGAAGCTAGTCACCGTTAGAGAGGTGGATGTTACCACGAAGGCACACCAACGCCACGAAGGCTCACCCTATTCTCCTTGAGATATCACCACGAAGGCAATTCCCAACCACTAGTGGAAGACCTTGAGGTGGCCTCCAAACCTTCACAAACTTTCTGGGGGACAAATCACAAGTTGATTCCTCACCGGAGCACTCCTACCGCCTAGGAGTCTCCAACCTCCAAGAGTAACAAGATCAAGGGGGGAATGCTCAAGACTTGCTCAAATCACGAATTCCTTTGGTCAAGAGAAGGAGAGGGAGTGGATCTATCACTTGATTGGAATCTCTCACAAGAACTCTCACAAATCTCTCCGGGATCTAAGATTTGAGGTAGGAGAAGGGAGAGGGAGCTTTTCTTCAAGTGTGGGTCAAGATAGTTGTGTTGCTCAGCCCCTCCACAAAGTGGTGAAGGGATATTTATAGTATGGGCACAAATCTAGCCGTTGGGGGGGAATTCTGCTCAGGAAAGTGTCGGACGTCCGGTGGATTACCGGACGTCCGGTGGCAAAACAGGCACCGGACGTCCGGTGGAACACCGGACGTCCGACGGCTGTAGCACGCCATCAGACGAATGTATCAGGATATTTGCGAAACAGGTTTGACGGACGTCCGACATTTTCCGGACGTCCGGAGACCGGACGTCCGGAACTTACCGGATTTCCGTCCGTTTGATTCTAGATAGGCGCACGGATTTCGGACTTTACGGACGTCCGCCAAAATAACAGCAGGAACCCCAAAACTAAAACATGCATAACTTTCACATCCGGACTCGATTTTGATGATCTTGGGCTCGTTTTGAAGCTATGGAAAAGCTCCAAGTCCTCAGATAGATAACCACCCAAAATAAACCAAAATGGAGGGTTCAAATTATGCAAAGGTTAGATCATATATTTTGGGAAACTATTTGGCTTTGGCTTTTCTTTGGTATATAGGATATGAGTGGAATTGTGTATAGAAGATGTTGACTTGAGCAAATCCATCACAAACCCCTTTGATCCCCTCTTAATAGTGCGGGATCCCTATAACTCAAGAATCATAAAATAGCTACACTACATAGCTATCAAGAATCCATTCTTGAGTGTATATGTTTCTTTGGTGGTCATCACTCCACAACACTAACGTCAAAGGAACTAATACCTTTGACACGAGCCGTTCACTTGAGCTTGATGTTGATGTTTCTTCTTGGCTCAAGATGAAGGCAAGACACCGTGAAGTCTTCAAGTCTCTCCCACATACACAATGTGGGGAAGCTTTGCTTTGTATTCATCTTCACTTGTCCATCATGTGATCATCCACAAGCTTCAAGCATGTAATCCTTTGGGATGGTTATCTTGAACTTGCCCTTGTCAACCATGATCACCAACACTTGATGTCATCCTCTCATAGACACTTGAAATCTCTTTCTCGATGCAAGCCCATGAGAATCACCTAACCCTCAAAAACATAGACAACACATAATATGGGTTAGTACACAGAGTGCAATTTATAATTTCTTATCATACCACAAGATCCTATGTGGTGCATCATTTGCGCTCGTGTGTTGACCATTTAGAGTTCGATCTTTGAGCTTCAACTTGGTCAACCTGTATCTCTACTCCATGTTTAATCTTGACGTCATGAAGAATATATTGAATTCTTCACTTGAATAGCTTGCTCAATCATGACTCAACACATGAGTCCATTATGATCATATCTTTGAGCCACTCCTAGAATTCATCATTCAAATCATCCTCTTTAAGATCTTGATCCATTATGGCTCAAACCATAGCTCTAAGCATGGAAACCCTTAAGATACTCCAATGAACTCCATTTTGATCATCTCGATGTAATTGTTGCTTCAAAGGAGTTTTCTTCCATTATTCTTCAATCATTTTCCAATGGGACTAATCTTCAAATGTATATCTCAATGCAAACATTAGTCCATAAGGATTGTCATTAATTAATTACCAAAACCACACATGGGGACTACATGTACTTTCAGAAGTCCTCAAGGCATGTGAAGAGGAGATTAAAATCTGTCAGGAAACTGAGGAACTCCGGAGTTATTACATTGGATTATATCCAAACGTCGAAAAACTTGGCAGATCCCTTCACAAAGGGTCTATCACGTAATGTGATAGATAATGCATCGATGGAGATGGGTCTGAGACTCACCGCATGAGTTGTCCATAGTGGTAACCCACTCTATGTGATCGGAGATCCCGTGAAGTAGAAGTGGGAGACAAGCTGTTGGTCATTTGGGAGGAGAGTATCCTATATTAACTATCCCACCGTGAAGATGCAATACTCTCCGATCTGCATGGCAGGTTGATACTTATCTTAATGTGTTCCAAGTGGCTTATTCGGTAAGCAGAGATGTTGTCCTGCGAACATCTTCGAGGAACACACCTATATGAATTTGACTGTTAACGCCGCAATCTGTGAGAATTGGGTGTTCTCTAATAAATTCATGAAAGGCCCCGAGTATGACGATACGCCCACCAGGGAAGCCTTGCGGCAGCCAAGATCGGTCAAGAGTTTGTGTGAAACTAGTCTCATGAAAACTTGTAGTTCAAGGCATAGTCCACTATTCAAGTTGTGATCTAGTGTAGCATAAATCTCTAAGTGGAAGTTCAACTTCACGTCTCCACTAAGCACCGTATATAAACAATGTTTTGGAAATAAATGGTGAAATGTGCCAATGAGACATTGTGGGGGATTGTTGGAATTTGCTAGTGGGCTTTTGGCCCAAAGCCCAACTAAAAATTCTGAAATTCTCTTGGCCCATTAATGCACACATGTGAGTGGAGTGAGTGAGGCTAAAGTTTAGTCCCACCTCATAAGTTGAGAGAGAGTTGCACCTTTTTATAAGGTGAGCTCTTCTACCACTTGTATGAGCATGAGAAGAGGAGACCTACTCGCTCGCCTCGCCACGCCACGCCACGCCGTCGTCACGACGCGCGCGCGCTACTCGGGTTCTTGGATTGAGCCGAGCCGAGGACAGAGCTATGCACGTTGTCTATATTTTTGCTGCTCGGGAAAAATTAATGAGTCATTAATTAATAATTAACGGACGCGTTAATTACTGAACCGTTCCGATTCTTTTGGATCGTGGACGACTTCGGACGTGGGGTTTACTCCCACGACCTACCCGCCCGCACTATATAGTCAGCAGACGTCTACCCTAGCCGCCGCCGCTTCAGTATGGTTTCTCACCAGCGCTCAGATCATTGCGCCGCCAAGCAAGTCTTCTCCATCCCTCCTTTCGGCGTGCACGGGAGAAGGGACAGCAGGCCTCGGAACCCGCTCTCGTGATCCTGTCACGGGAGAGGGCGATTAGGTTTTGGGGAGCGCTTTTCATGCGATCTGCTGGCAGCGACGACTTCGCGAACGACGACTTCTTCCCCGACCTCGGCAACCTCATCCTCGACGACATGGGCGACAACGTCAACGCCGGCGGTGCTGCTCCCGCTGCACCGTATGTGATTCTATCCTTCCTGTTTGAGATCGTGGTAGAATTCATATTTCTAGTATGTGCCCTAGATGTGATCTGTTCATCTGCTATGTTAGTTCGCATGATTAGTTTAATCTCTGCTATTGCTGTCATGATCTATTTCCTATTTATTCGGATTAAATCTCGTAGTAATTTGCTCATATTTCCAACAGCAGGCGTAGAGCAGGCACGGCGCTCGCATCTGCAGCAGGAGGTCCTCTGCAGCGACTGACCTCTGCCGCGGACCGTTCTTTGTCGCCCTGACCGCGTCGACGGCGGGGACGGCGGACAAGACTGCTTCCATAGTTCGTGGGTGTGCTACCTATCGGGCGCTGGCTTGAAGAGTGAAGACTAGCCCTAGATTTATATATGCAAATAACTGTTGGAATTAACCACGGTGAGGATACTCTGTCCAGCTCGGACTAGTACAACCAATAATAAGAGTATTTAATTTTGTATAGGTTAGCTTTGTTAGGCTAGCTCCTATACTCCAAATTCATACGGCGATGATTGAGTATTTAATTTGTATTAGTATAGGCGCACTTGAACATCAAAAAATTCAGTTTCGTTCCCTTGATGATTGAGTGGCAGAGGTGGTGTACATTTTTGGTTAGGGTATCACTTTATTCGATGCATGCTGCTTGAAATTACATGCTCGAAAATCAGGACTCTTTCCCCTTTCTCATGATAATTACCGTTCTAGGTCACTTGTTCTCATCATGCATAATGCTTGAAATTACCAAAATCTACATGCTTTTCTGGGTATGCTCTTTTTTTTAGTTCATCAGTCATACCTTTTTTCTAGTTACCATGATATGTCTCTTGTTTTTTATACAACATATGTTGCTTCAAAATTACCAGGACTTGCAAGTTTTTTGGTCACTGTTTTTTCATCATGTTCAGTCATACAGTAGCTTTCATGTCAGTTCCCATTTTTGTAATATAGGGTTGCCGCATCAAATTCACCAGGACATTCAAGTTTTCTGGAGGCATGAATTTTAGCATGTTCAGTTCTTTTATTCATTTTTTAATCACTATGATTTTTGTTCTATGAAAATCTGCATATCTCATGTACCAAAACCACCATTTGTTGTTGTTGTTGTTGTTGTTGTTGTTGTTGTTGTTGTTGTTGTTCAGGCTGGCCATAACATCCTGTAGTTTTTTTGTTTTTTTAACTATAACATCTTGTAACTTATGAGACCTTTGTGTTTTTCTTTCCCCTCTCGCAAGGTGACTAGGGAAAGCCTTTCTCCTCTTGTCTTCGCCGGCAAGCCCGTGGTTCGCCTCCCCTCCGTCTGCCGCTCCGGAAACCGGTGATAGGGAGGGGATTTCTGGTGCCTCGACTCCGGCTAGTAGATAGGTAGGGTTTTAGTCCTCGCAGGGGCGACGTTTGGACTAATGACATCACTTCTTCGAGTCAGGCTTCCGGGCTTCGATCCACCTTAAGTTTGTCCGTTCGGACGGATTAGATGGCTCCTTGAGACGGCGAGGTTAGAGTTTGTTGACATGCATACGCGATGGTGATATTTGATGTCAAATTCTTTAAATCGATTCAAGGATTCAACGGCGACGACTGCGGCTCCGGGACGCTAGTCCTTAGGGGAAAACTTCCCGGCTATCATCGACAAGGTCAGGCCGGCTCTGATATGAGAGCGGCAACAGCGGCGCGTCGGTGGCTCGTTCTGGTGGCGGCAATGATCGTTTGGTGGTCTATGGACCTCGATGTAATTTTTAATATATTTAGGTGCTTTGTATTTCCAATGAATCTTTAGATAAATCTGATCTATTCATGAAAAAAAAAACATAACATCTCGTACCAGTTGTGGACGGAGGGAGTAATACCACCTACGTCCTGTCGCCTCACATGCATCAGTGTCATGGCCGTACGCGACGACCCACACACACGGACGCCGGACGGCAAATGACTCCACATACACGTACGTTCAGATGGCTGCCGCCTGCTGATACGTTGCTGCCATTGCCTGTTGGCCCCCCGCCCTGCATTTTTCCGACGGCACCTGCAACCAGTACGACAGGTGTGGTGGCGTGGCACCTGCCGCCATTGAGGATGGCGGCAGCTTGCACATCGGGGCTGTATACAAAGGACCGCCGCCCAGTGGGGAAAAGTATCTCGGTTCATCTCATCCAGGAGAAAGGAGAAGCTGGATAAGATTCGTGGTGGGGAGGAAGCAAGCGACGGGTTCTTCCAGATCTGGTGGTTCCGCCATTGCTCGGAGCCGCATCATCAGCCAGCCAGGTGAGTTTCTATCCGTTGCTTTCTTCTACCGCAGTGGGAAATGGAAGGAAAAAATGCCAGAAAAGAGCCTGACAAGTTGGGATCTAATTGTCGGTTAGAGCAGATCTGGTTTTCCCTTCAAAATCGCTGTAAAGTTGTAGAAATGTGGTTTTAGAATCGATTCGATTCGCTGTGGAGTTGTAGAGGAAAAGTTTTTCCTCTACCTTGTAGTTCGTATGGCATGGAAAACAGTTAAACAATAAAAATGTAGGAGAAGAAATTGTTGAAGTTCCTACTGTCATGGATGGAGAGTGTCACGGAACGGTGATAGATTTGTCTGTAGTAGCGATCTACTCCCTCTGTAAACTAATATAAGAGCGTTTAGATCATTACTTTAATGATCTAAACGCTCTCATATTAGTTTACGGAGGGAGTACTAGTTTAGAAGAAACAGAACAAAAATGTGTCGAAAATGCTAGGCGATGTGGGGAGTATTTAAGGTGGAAGATGCGGCGTAATAATATGCACTTGATATTTGTGTGCAGGATGTCATACCCATCGGAAAATATACGCTATTTCGCGCGGAAGGGAAAATTTGGCATGGACCTGATGGGGTAAAAGTGAGTCCTGATTGCCCATTTGTGATCAGACGGATGCCAGAGCTCAAGGATAAGCTGTTCCAACAAGTGCGACGCCTGATAATGAAGGCTTTTCAATTGAATGAAGCAACGCACGAGCTCACTTTGCGGCACCTTGTGTATCCAAGGACAGATCCTGGCACTCCTCCATGCAATGTACTGATTGATATAATAGGGGAGGATTCCTGGAGGACATTTCTAAATGTTGCAGCCCGTAATGTTCGCGCTTTCAGATTGTTCGCCAGATGGAATGTCAGGAAAACAAGCTCTGCTCCCAATGCAACAGACAGCAATAACACAACAGTTCCAGACGAAGGATATGAATCCGATGATGGGAGCTGGCCAAATTGCAAGCACGATAGACCATGCACCATCGAAACTTCATGGCACAGCGAACACCTAGGTAGAAGGTTCTTCCGCTGCCCTCTCTTCATGGTGAGTTTCCTTGGGACAATGTTTATCATGATTGTATTGTATCATTACTGCTCTGAACGTACAATCTCTGCATCAGTACGTCCACAATGAAATTTTCATTTTTAATCAGCACTCCGGAGGAGACTGCAAGTTCAGCAAATGGTTGGACAAGAAGTTCCCTAAGAAGGCAATCAAAGTCATCAACAAACTCCAGGACGAGGTTGATTCCCTCCAGCAGCAAGTCAATAACATGAAGTGTGAGCTTGAGGAACTCCGTCACCGTCAGAGCAAAAGAGCTACCGGAGAAGCTGTTGCAAGTGATGGAGACAGGTGCCCCTGTGGCAGCAGCCCTTGCGACTTGGCTTGTCGCAACCGAAGCAAAGCTCCTAGAGTGGCCAGGGACAATTAGAATTAGGCCTCCAAATATGCAGAGTGGTACGTGGCACCACTCTAGTTTCATTTGTAATGGAGCTCTTACGTCCATTTTGTTGCAACCGTCGTGCGTGATCTAGGTAGTTTTAAGATCTGTTGGTTATTGTTGAACAATTCGTCGTTGGATTTCAATGAGACACTGAACATTCTGAAGCTGTTGTCTTTATGCATTGTCCCCTGTTTAAACAGTTTGCATGAACATATTATCTTGCCACAACATATGTTGGTTCGACCCTCATGTCTAATCCAACCGCACTGTCAACTTGAATCCTTCGAGACTGGCAAAAAAGTGTTGGTTTTGAAAGTTGCAAATGCTTTAGTATGCATGAGTGTGCAGTAAGAAAATTCAGTCTATCGATGATCCCTGAATCTCTCTGAGCGTTCACGGTGTTGTTCTCTATGATGTGTTCAGGGAAGAGCACCCTTGCACTGGGTTCAGAGATTGTATCTACAGTAAGGATTAATACCAGTCTAGGTCTCTAGGATCACAAGATCAGTCCCTAGAAGAGCACCCTTGCACTGGGTTCAGAGATTGTATCTACGGTAAGGATTAATACCAGTCTAGGTCTCTAGGATCACAAGATCAGTCCCTAGAAAACCACTACGACTGATTAAACTACACACAAAATCTCCCAATGAAATATCCCCGGGGACGAGGCGCCGGTGAAAAGCCGGAGGCCTGTGACGCTGTAGCAGAATCGCGGAGAGGCTGTTGGGACAGATCTAGCCGTTGAGGAAGCGATCGTCAGTGAATACAGCAACAACCAACAACTAAAAGGGAAATCTGATAGTGCATGTTTGGTTCTTGAATTTGAATCTCACCAGTAACATAAATTCATCTTCATTAACAAGTACTCCCTCTGTAAACTAATATAAAAACGTTTAGATCACTACTTTAGTAATCTAAACGCTCTTATATTAGTTTACGGAGGGAGTACCATTTGCAAACAAAAAATACAAATACGTATATAACCTGAAGCAGCACAAAACTGTTACCACTTAATAAGTACTCCTAGCTTACTAAAAGGGGGTATATAATGCTTGGATTACTGGCCCTTTAGACAGTCTAGCCTGCTGCTCTTCCGTTGCACTAAAAGATTCTTGACATAGCCTTGAACTAATCAGTTGTTATCTCATCCCCCAGCTGAGAAGAGGCAAGGACATACGGCGGCTAAATACCCAATCCATCTCGTAGAGAACCGGGGGTCTCGACGGACACGTCCTATCATATTCGTGCCCTCCTCTGCAGCAAGTGCTACTACAACGCCCTTGCAACATACACCAACATCTGTTCCCAACATGCCCCATTTTCTCGTCCTCGAGATCAACTAGCATTTTTTCCTTACTCTTGAGATCTATGGTAATGAATGCACCATCCTGGTTAACGAGCAAAGCACCTCTGCTCTCTGCAAAGAAGACACTGCTTATTCTCTTTTTGCTCCCCAAATCCGTCAGCTGAGAGCGTTGCCAGTCCGCCTCACCCTCGTTCTTTTGCTCTTGCTTGGTGCAGAGCTCTAGAACGCCGTGGTATTGTATGGTGACAAACGAGAGCCTTCCTTCTCCGGCGATACACAGGAGTGGCGGATGTGATAGCGGCATGCCATCGTCAAATCTACTGACTGGGATCTTGGCCATGGAGACGTGTGACGTGGTGGCGTTTATGCTTAGGGTGTACAAGTCTGTGTTATCCATGTACAGCCAATGCGCTGTGTCGCGGGTGACGACGCCGGCTCGCGCCCCGCACCTCCATCTCATGCCGGAAACCTGAGGACACTTGATGGGCGCGCCCCAACTCCCCGCGGCCGAGGAGTACGTGCAGGCGCACACGAGCCAGTCGCGGTCGGCGCAGATCAAGAGCACCTGAAACGTCGGTTGCCGACGGTTGTCCGAACCACCGGCATCGCCGTAGTCCGCGTCGGTGAGAAGCGCACAGCCGGTAAGGTCGCCGGCAAAGAATGCCATGCTGTCAAAAAGGGGCGGCGGGAGAAGACGCGTGCTCCTCTTGTCGATCAGAGGGCGGCACACGGCTAGATGGGGCGGGCCGTTACGGACGCGGGTTGGCCGTATGATGCGCACGAGTAGAAGACCGCGCCGCGCCGCCAGCGGCCTCGCATAGTCGAAGAGCCCATCGTCGTCGGCGACGAACGAGTCGAAGGCGAGACGCCCGTCACCGCCGGCCTGCAGCTGCAGGCTCAGGAATTGCGGGGCCGAACCGGGTCCGCGTTCCCTTGGCATGAAACCGGACGGGCCGGTGGGGTGCGCGTTCTGGAAGAAGATCCCCACGAGGACGGACGGGTGGCGTGCCGTTTCCGGCCAAAGGCCGATGCGTCGGAGGAAGTCCCGGTCGGTGATGAGGCGGCGCCATCGCCTGCACGTGACGGCGCAGCGGAGGAGGTCCCGCAGGCCCGGCAGGCGCGCGAAGACGTCGCGGAGGACGTCGTCCGCCATGTCGCCGGCGGCGTGTCGAGGGCGTGCGCGTCTGCGTTTATTGGCGGCCATCGTGTCGTGTCGACCGGCCGGCTGGGGCTCGATCTGATATGTTTGTTTGGTGTGATCTGTACGTCGAGGCTGGGTTGGGTTGGTTCACGAAGTACGCGCCACGCGATGTGCGATCGATAATATCGCTCGAGCTCGGGTACTATTTTTTTTTCTAACAGAAAACACAACGTGCGGGTTCAGGCGTGCACGCATGGTTGACTGGCCGCGAGTTCAGGCCATTTGTGCTACCATTGCTCGCAAGATTTTTTGTGAAAAGAGACCATCTGCCCAACAAAATTAAGAAAAGAGACCCTTTCTAAATGAAAGTAACAAAAAGGACCCCTTGCGCCGTGGCGGCGGGCGAGCCGGGCGACGCGTGGCACCTGCCGCCACGGTGCGTGGCGGCAGCCGCCACGGCGCCAAGCGGCAGGCCGGTGATTACGTGAATTGGCGCGAGCAACGGAACAGGATGGCAGTGTGGGGCCCTGCCACCTCAGGTAATGACGGCAACACTGTAGCAGCAGGCCCTGCCGCCTGGGGGGCTGGCGGCAGGCCTGTGTGCTGCGTACCGCCGTTTCCCATGCCGCTCGTCACTTTCCCCCACTGCTGTTAATTCGTTTCATTGTGTTCGACGGGGCCAAACAGCAACGGCAGCGCAAGTCCCCGTCCTGCAAATTATCTGCTCCCAATGCATTACTAGCAGTAGTAGCTGTGCGTGTGCAGCTTTTCCTTTTCAGATTTTTGGGTTTGTTTTTGATTGTTGTGGCGTATCAACTGCTTATAGGCAAGCTATACGCCACATGTGCCATTCACTTTTAAAATTCGTGGCTGCGCAATGTGCCCGGCATTTTTAAAATTCGATGGACTTTTTCTATGCGTGTGCTAATGTATGACCCGTTTTCCCCACTGGAGAATATTGTTGTTACCTGACCCAGAAAAACGACGAGCGGCACACGAAATGGCGAACGAAACGGCAGCGTGCAGCGCACAGTCCTGCCGCCAGCTCTCCAGGCGGCAGGGCCCGCAGCTACAGTATTGCTGCCACCACCTAAGGCGGTCGGGTCCCACACTGCCATCCCGTTCGGTTGCTCGCGCCGATTCCCGTAATCACCGGCCTGCCGCCTCCCACCGTGGCGGCAGGTGCCACGTGTCTCCCGGCGCGCCTGCCGCCACGGCCAGGGGGTCTTTTTTGTCACTTTCATTCAGAGGGGGTCTTTTTTGGCCATTTTGTTGGGCAGATGGTCTCTTTCGACAAAAATTCTGCTCGCAAGGCTGACATGACATGAACTGAAGCTTTTTTTCTTTTTTGCCGAGGGAAACTGAAGCTTTTGTTATGTACAAGGACGCCTGTAAGCTGTTTGGATTTGCTCCTGGAATGTACTCCCTCTGTTGTAAATATAAGTCTTTGTAGAGATTTCAGTATGGACCACATATACTATATAAAGATTTATATTTAGGAACGAAGAGAGTAAACCATAGTACTTTCGAAATGTGAGGAAAAAAACGAAGAAAATTATATATTTACCACATTAGCAAAATGCCCTAACCCTCGGCAAGTTTTCATTGGAAAATAAAGATTTTGCACCGCGTGGGTGAAATAATGTTGAGTGTTTTTTTGGTAGTATAAACATGTTTTGTTTTGCGCAATCAAAGACATACTATTTTTCTATTTTTCTATAGCAACATGCTATCTGTAAAGCAGGCATTGGTGATTCAGGGAGCTTTTGGACTGATCGGTGGCAGGAATTACCACTCCTCATGAAATTCGCTGAGCTCCATTCATATGCTATCAATCAGAATATCTCCTTGAGTGGTGCCCTGGAGCATACAAGCATCAGCCAACTCTTTCACAGACCCCTTTCCCAGCTAGCTTTTGAACAATTCACATCATTACAAATGGTCATGACTGAACAAGCTTCTGCTTCCCACAATGATAAATGGGCATACTCATGGGCATCACCCAATTACTCATCTATGAAAATGTACAAAGCTATCAGAGGGGAGAATGCAGTACATGACATTTTCAGAACTCTGTGGAAGTCAGCATGCAGACTACGACATAAAATCTTTTTCTGGTTGTTGCTGTGGGATCACCTCCATGCAGACTACGACAGCTGGAGACTACGACATGCAGTACTAGGAATTTCCTCCATAGGAGGTCCATGTATCTGGATGACTACAATTGTGCCCTATGTAGTGATGCCACAGAGGAAACAACTGTCCATCTGTTCTGGGATTGTCAATTTGCTGCATCATGTTGGCACTCCATTCGACCATCCAAGTTCAGAGGTATATCGGTATATGACGAGATTCACCTCTCCTTGATACATCTTTCGTCAGATATTGCTATGGACA
Source organism: Aegilops longissima (assembly GCA_021605205.1). Taxonomy (NCBI): domain Eukaryota; kingdom Viridiplantae; phylum Streptophyta; class Magnoliopsida; order Poales; family Poaceae; genus Aegilops; species Aegilops longissima. Next base: position 688,782,578 of record CM038677.1, on the reverse strand, counting down.
TCATTATTCAAGGTTGCTGGGCCATCTGGATGAGTAGAAATGACAAAATATTCAGGCGAGCTGTCCCATCTGTGGATACTTGGAAGCACTACTTGAAAGACGGACTACAAGCTTCAGAGCTCAGAGCTAAATCATCAAAGTCAGAAAAGATCAGAATCTGGATACAACAGTTTATTTTAATTATGGGATTTCCTAAAACTGGTATTGGTTGACTTGTACTATCTTTGTATTTGTATGTTCTTTAATTAATGAAAATATACCGTAGAACAATTGTTCTACGGTTTCGGCTAAAAAAACAAAGAATTTGTTTCCACCGCAAAATACTAGAGTTTTTCACTCAGAGCATGTGCTCTAGTCGAAACTTCTCCACTAGAAAAAAAGTTGTAACTGAAAGAAACCAATATTTATCTTCATTTCTCGGAATACTGGAGACATGTACATTGTACAGGTCATGATCAAAAGTCGGCGTCTACAGTTCCTCATAGGACGACCAGAAGAGGCACCGAGAGGTGTAAGGTCCCCCGCGTCCCTCGCGTCGCCGACGCCCTGGGCGACTCGGGGGCCTCCAACCCTAGGCACAGCCACCGCCCCCTCCTTCTCCCCTCCTCGCGCCGCCGTCGGGTGACGCCGCCGGGTAAACCCGCGTGGCAGACGGCGGCGGCAAGGGGATTCCCTCTCCCGACTCCCCTTCTTCTGCGGGCGGCGGATCTAGGCGGCAGGCGGCGGTGTCCTGCGGCGGCAGCCTCGGCGAAGCGGTGGCGGGCGTGGGGCACGCGCGGCGAGCCTCGGTGGCGGTGGCGGCTGCGCGCGAGCAGGCTCGGCGGCGGCGCTGGCTTGGATCCATCGCGGATCTGATCCGTGGCGCTGCCTCGGCCTCCCCGCTTTCGGCGGCGGGTCTCGGTGGGGGCTTCTCCGTCTGAGATCCGCAAGCGGATCATCCAGATCCCGGCAAGGACGGTGGCGACCGTGCACGAGAGATGGAGGTCTTCGATCAGATCTGGGTGAAAACCTGCTATTGGCTATTGCCAAGGCCGGCGATGGCGACGCTGTCTGCGTCGTTCCCTTCCTGAAGGCATCGCCGTGGAGATGTTCATGGCCACTCTCTGCTACCTCCGGGAAACCCTAGATCAGAGATCGGATGCGGCGGCTCTCGGTGTCGCTTCCCACACGGGGCGTCATTCTTGGAGGAGCACACGGACTCGAGGGACTAGAGGACGGCGACTTTGGTGGAGCGGTGCTTCATCTTACACATTGATGGTGGCGGATCTCGGCGACATGGTGCTGTGGAGACTCGGTGCACGGCGCGCGGAGATGGACTCGCAGGAGGAGGATGCTGTCTGGCGTCATGGGGCGTCGATGGCTGAGTGGCGGACAAGGTAGAAGCCTTAATATGGTGTGAAGATGGGCTGTGGAAGATGGCGGCGACGACACACGAGTCGCGTCGACGGATTGTGCCCTGGACCGGTATGTGGCTCGGCTGGGGCTTCCGTATATGTTTCGGCTTCCGGCTTTTGATGTTAGGCTTAGGTGAGTGGTTTGGGTCTGGCCCAGCTAGCACCCTTCATCATTTTGGATAGGAGTAGCGGCATGTGTTGCCAAGACGATGGATTCAGGCACATTGTTGTAATACTTTGTAAGGTCCCGAGAATAATCGATAAAGTGGCCAGATGATCTCTAGGATCAGGTAGCCAGGTCATCCTCTTTTTCTAAAAAAAATAAAAAAACAGTTCCTCATAAAAAAAGGGTCGACATCAACAAAGTTGAATGCTAAAAAGAAAGAACAAGTTGCGCAGGTGCGTGGAAGGAACGCCTAGCTCGAGTGGAATATCGATCATATGCTGTCCGTCAACAAAGCTCTACCTTAAGTTCAGGGGTCACGCTCAAATCCTGCTGGTGCTGGCTGCTTGTCTCATTTTCCACGAGACCGGCTTGAACTTGGCCGCAGCCAGCTGAGAGAAACTTTAAGGCAGACCAAATGCTGAACAATCCATGGTGAGAAATGGATCTTCTAACCATGTGATCAACCATGATGCCGGATAAATTTGCGATCTGTTGCATGGAACTGAAGATTTACAAAGTATATGTCAATATCGCTATATAAGTTGTTTTGCGCAGAGAGAAATGTCTCAAAAGTACTCCATCCGTCCGAACATACTTGTCGGAGAAATGGATAAACAAATCCATTTCTCCGACAAGTATTTTCGGACAGAGGGAGTATTATCTTAACGTGTACCAAATTTCTAGCATGAACACAAATGCCTTCGCACCTGCCAAAACCCCCCTCTCATGCGCGAACCACAGTCCACAGACAAGACTACATGGCATCTACCTTTGGTTTGTCACCTGATGCGTAGCAACAAATGTATTGAGACTACTTGATGCTCAGTAAACAGGCTCAGGTGAATTACATGATTCAACAGTCTGACCAAGAGCAAAAAATGTATCAAGATTACATGATCCAATGTAACCGAAGAAGTTCAACTGGATTATGCACGGTCCCCTCTTTAATTAGTTTGCCCAGAACATTTTGCATGAACATATTATCTTGTCATACTGTTAACCTGAACCCTTCCAGTTTGCAAAAAATATCGATTTTGAAAGTGGAAAATATTTTTGTGTCAACCAATGTGGTAATAGGAAAAATCAATCGTTTACAAAGAATCTATCACTCAAAACTATGGCAAAGAAGCATCTGAATCTTACAGGTGACAACACAAGAGATCAACATTTGCAGCATGGACACTACCTGAATGACACATGGCGTGAAGCAAAATGTGGAGCCATCTCTACTTCTTTTTTTTTTGAAAAAAGATCCAGAGCTATTATAAAAGTTCAACAGAAGTAGAAAGCACCTCAAATATAATAAAACTTACATCGAGGTGTCTAGACCACCGGACAACCACTATGAACGATAAGTTTCCTATTTACGCTTTACATCACAGCTTATTGCTTGGTATCCAACACAAACCGAACGGAAAAGGGTGTTTCAGAACTACTAGCATATTTTTCCAGCGTTAAGAAACCTCTCGGGAGGAAAATCTTTTTGATGATCTCTGAATCTCTCTGCGTGTTCATAGTGCTGTTCTCTACGAAGTGCACAACGCCGGCATCCCTACACTGGATTCAGAGATTGTACGGCCAGCATCTCCATGATTCTGCTCCAGCGCCACAAGCCTGTGTGTTCCAGTCAGTCCTAGTGGTTTTGTAGCGACTGGTCTTGCGATCCCAGACTGGCATTGCCCTGTCCATGTTGGCGAGACTGCGTTAATCCTTACCGTTGCTCTTGCTCTTGACAGATCTAGCCGTCGAGGAAGGGCTCGTCAGTGGATGACATTATTGCGGCATCGCGCATCGACCAGAAATACAGCGACTAGAGTAGAGTACAGCTACAAAACCAACAACTAGAAGGAAAATCTGACAGTGCACGTTTGTTTCTTGAATATCACCAGCAACATAAATTCATCTTCATTAACATGTATTTACAAACCAAAAACATACTCCCTCTGTCCCATAATGTAAGAAAACGTCTTACATTATAGGACAGAAGGATCAAATGCGTGTATAACCGGAACTCCGGAAGCATCACAAAACTGTTGCACGGAGGTTCTTGAGATAGTCTTGAATTAATCAGTTGCTATCTCATCTCCTAGCTGAGAAGAGGCGAGAAACATACGGCGGCTAAATACCCAATCTATCTCGTAGAGAACCGGGGGTCTGGAAGGACACGTCCTATCATATTCGTGCCCTCCTCTGCAGCAAGTGCTACTACAACGCTCTTGAAACATAAACCAACATCTGTTCCCAACGCCCTCGAGATCAACTAGCAGCATTTTTTCCTTACTCTTGAGGTCTATGATGACAAAGACACCGTCTTCGTTAATGAGCAAAGCGCCTCTGTTCTCTGCAAAGAAGACATTGCTTATTCTCTTGCTCCCCAAATACTCGCCGTTCTGTTCTTGCCTGGTCCAGAGCTCTAGAACGCCGTGGTCTTGTATGGTAACGAAGGAGAGTCTTCCCTCTCCGGCGATACACAGGAGTGGCGGATGTGATAGCCGCATCCTGTTAGATAATAACGAGAAAATAAACGAGACAGAGAGACACGGATTTTTACGTGGAAACCCTTGCGGGAGAAAACCACGGACGCACGAAGGCGCAATCACTATGAGGAGGAGTATTACAAGCACGAGACGACAGACCGTCTGAGGTGCGACTACATGGGGTATATAAGAGGGCAATACATGAGAGTTCTTGGAGGACAAGTAAACGAGTTGTACTCGTACGCGTCGACGTCAACGCAAAGGCCCACACCGTATGTACTACGTCTAGTCCAATACGGTACTAGAATTTAGATCATAATTTAACAATCTCCACCTTGATCCAAATTCCTCCAAGAGTCGAAGAAAGTGAATAACTCCATCCAAATGAGCATAAACACCTTGTGCGTCAAAGTCCATAGGACTAGTGAGAAATACCAACTAAGCTCGAGCAAAGCTCAAACTTATTGGTCGGAACTGGCTTTGTCATCATATCAGCAGGATTATCATGAGTACTTATCTTGCATACCTTCAAATCACCTTCAGCAACAACATCTCGAATATAGTGAAATCGACATCAATGTGCTTTGTCCTCTCATGATACATTGGATTCTTTGTAAGATATATGGCACTTTGACTGTCACTAAATACGGTAGGGCAAGATGAATCTCCACAAAGCTCAGTGTATAAACCTCTCAACCAGATAGCTTCTTTGCATGCCTCAGAAATAGCCATATACTCGGCATCAGTAGTGGAACAAGCCACAATAGACTGCAAAGTTGCTCTCAACTCACAGCACAACCACCAATGGTGAAAACATAACCTGTGAGTGATCTTCTCTTATCCAAATCACCAGCAAAATCAGAATCAACAAAACCAACAAGTCCATCTCCAGTTTTCCCAAACTGTAAGTAAGCATTAGAAGTACCACGCAGGTATCTGAAAATCCACCGAACTGCTTTCCAATGCTCTTTTCGGGATTATCCATGTATCTACCGACAACACTCAATGCATATGATAAGTCGGGACGAGAACAAACCATGGCATACATAAGTGAACCAACTGCACTCGAATAGGGAACTCTAGACATGTACTCAATATCTGCATCTGACTTAGGACATAAAGCTGATGACAATTTGAAGTGTGCAGCTAATGGAGTACTCACCGGCTTGGCATTATGCATATTAAAACGACGAAGAACTTTATCAATATATCCCTTCTGACTTAGATATACTTTTCCAGACGGTCTATCTCTGGATATTTCCATGCCAAGAATTTTCTTTGCTGCACCCAAATCCTTCATCTCAAATTCATTACTCAATTGCTTCTTTAGTTCATCAATCTCTGACATACTCTTTGCAGCAATTAGTATATCATCAACATAAAGGAGCAAATAAATAGTTGAACCATTGACAGTTTTCAAATAAACACAACTATCATAATTAGACCTTTTGAAACCTTGAGAGAGCATAAAGGTGTCAAATCTCTTGTACCACTGTCTAGGGATTGCTTCAATCCATAAAGAGATTTCTTTAACTTGCGACAAGCTTTTCTTTTCCAGGAATAACAAAACCTTCAGGTTGTTCCATATAAATATCCTCTTCTAATTCTCCATGTAAAATGCAGTTTTAACATCCAATTGTTCAAGCTCAAGATTATGCATGGCAAAATACTGAGTAAAGTGCGAATAGAGCTATGCTTCACAACAGGAGAAAAGACTTCGTTATAGTCAATACCGGAATCTGGCTATAACCTTTAGCAACTAACCTTGCTTTATATCTTGTCTCATCAAGAGGAGAAACACCTTCTTTCCTCTTGAAAACCCACTTGCAGCGAATAGGTTTCTTCTCTCTAGGCAATTTTACTAAATCCCAAGTGCCATTCTTTTCAAGTGATTCCATCTCATCATGCATAGCGGTCATCCACTTATTACTATCACCAGAAATAATAGCCTCGGAATATGAAGAAGGCTCAAGATTACCTTCAATTTCTTACGCAATGATAAAGCAAAAGAAACAATATTGCACTCTTCAATTAACCTACCAGGTTTATTAATACCCGTCGAACTCTATCACGTGCAAGATTCCAACTGGGTGGAACAATAGGCTGATTTGGAGTGGGAGTGACATGATCATCATCAACGACGGGTTCATCATGTGCAACAATTTCATTACTAGATGTATCACCTGAATCAATAACATGCTCCACCTGAACAATAGACTCCTGAACAATAGGCTGCTGTTCACTCTCAACGGGAACATTAGTAGATGAAACATCATGTAACATAGCAGATTCATTAAAGATAACATTTCGCTAATAACAACCTTACGGGTTTCAGGATTCCACAATTTAAAACCTTTAACACCAGACTTATGACCAAGAAAGATGCACTTAACAGCCCTAGGCTCCAACTTTCCATTATCAACATGAGCATAAGCGATTGCAACCAAAAACTCTCAACTGTGAATAATCAGCGGTGAACCGGACCATACCTCAATTGGAGTTTTCTTATTAAGAGCAATAGATGGTGAACGATTAATGAGATAACAAGCGATGGAAGCGGCCTCACCCAAAACGCCTATGCAAACCTGCATTGGACAACATGCAACGGGCTCTGGAAATAATGGTCCTGTTCATACGCTCAAGCAACACCGTTTTGTTGAGGAGTATAAGGAACGTGTAATGTCGACAATGCCTTCAGACTTGCAATAATTCTTAAATTGCTTAGAACAGAATTCCATACCATTATCGGTCTGAAGTATCTTTACCTTCCTTTCAGTTTGTCTCTCAATCATAATCTTCCACTCCTTAAATGTTGAAAATGCTTCATATTTATGCTTCAAGAAATAAGGCCAAACTTTTCTCGAATAATCATCAATAATAGTCAGCATGTAACTTGCACCACCTAATGACTTCTTGTAGATGGTCCCCATAAATCAGAATGCACATAATCAAGAATACCTTCAGTTGTATGGGTCAAGTATTGAACTTCACCCTCTTGTGCTTGCCAAGATACAATGCTCACAAAATTTCAATTTACCAGGTTCATATCCATCAAGAAGACCTCTCTTATTTAACTCTGCTAAACCAAGTTCACTCATATGTCCAAGACGCATATGCCAAAGGTTAGCAACATCACAATCAGAATTCTTTGAAACAACTGGAGTAGCGTTACCTGAAACAGTAGAACCTCGAAGGTAATAAAGACCATTGGTCGAACTTAAGTCACCTTTCATCACAATAAGGGAGCCTTTGGTGACCTTCAAAACACTATCTCCACCTGAATACTTGTATCCCTTTGCATCAAGGGCACTCATAGAAATAAGATTTCTCTTCATCTTCGGAATATACCGAACATCAGTCAAAGTTCTGATTATGCCATCAAACATCTTGATTGAATAGAACCTATGCCTTCAATCTTGCATGGTGAATTATCAAAACCCAAAACGGAACCAGCGAAGTAGTGGAATCAAAAGTATTAAACCAATCTCTATGTGGACACATATGAAAAGTGCATGCAGTGTCAAGTACCCACTCATCATTGGTCTCAAAGACATCCAGCAATAACGACAAGAGCATCATCGAACTATCATCACGAGCAACGTTAGCAGAATTTTCACCTTGTTTGTTACCTTTCCTCTTTTCCTTGTTCTGCAACTTGAAACACTCTGAGATGTCATGCCCGTCTCTCTTGCAATACCTGCAATACTTCTTGTCTCTAGATTGCGACCGACCCCTATAGCTGTTCTTACTTTTGCCTCTGTTTCCATTATTGGAGTTCTTCTCCTTTGTCCTGCCACGAACAGATAATCCCTCGGCTTGGGATGAACTCGAACCATCATGAGGCACCATTAATTTCATCTTCTCCTTAGAGTTCAAAGCTTCATAAACTTCATTAAGTGTGAGAGTATCACGACTGTATAATATGGTGTCTCTAAAATTGGTATAAGAACTTGGCAATGAACAAAGTAACATTAAAGCAGTATCTTCCTCTTCATACTTAACCTCCATTGCAGCTAGATCAGATATGATCTCTTTAAATTCTGAAATATGATTCAAAACATTACCTCCCTCGGGTAACCTGTGCAGGAATAATTTTTGCTTCAGATGCATCTTGCTGGTGAGATCCTTAGTCATGCAAATCCCTTCCAGCTTTAACCATAGAGCGGCGGCAGTTTTCTCGCTCAAAACTTCCTGCAAAATATTATTATGCAAATGGAGTTGAATTTGTGACAAAGCCTTACAATCAATTCTTTTCTCCTCATCAGTCCAATCTTGAATTCGGTTCTTCCCAAAACTATCCAGTGCTTCATCATAGTCGGACTGTGCCAACAACGCCCGCATCTTGACTTGCCATAGAGTAAACCTTGTGTCACGGTCCAGCAGCGGAAAATCGTACTTCATGGAAGCCATGAGTAGATAAATCTGTGTACACAAAGTAGTACAAGCCGGTAGAAAAATTCTTGATAGAATTAATTTGCAGAGAAGACGACAACGTTGGATAAATAGCACCTGATAGTACGACAAGTGGAGGTAGCAGTTGACGAAGAAAAAACTAGCACTGTAGCCTTCACGTGAGTGCTAGTCGGCCACTAGTACTAGTACTTGAGACCGATCTGACTTGACTTGACGTGATACGAAGCAACAGATCGGGTAGGCTTCAAATCGATCGTACTTGACGCAGTAGTACTGGTGCGCAGGGACCTGTGCAGATCGCTCCGCCTCGATACTTGATCCCTTGTGGACTGCAGCTGCAGACAACGCAGCAGATGACGCACCCGCCGTCTGTCGGTCTCGGCGGATTAAAGCTGCAGCGGAAATCGACCTCGCCTCGGACTCGGCGGATCGCAGGATGCGGCGGCGTGCACAGAACGCCAACCCTAACTCTCGTCTCTAATCTCGTATCTCAAACCTCAGCTCTGTATACCACTTGTTAGATAATAACGAGAAAATAAACGAGACAGAGAGACACGAATTTTTACGTGGAAACCTTTGCGGGAGAAAACCACGGACGCACGAAGGTGCAATCACTATGAGGAGGAATATTACAAGCGAGGGCGACGGATGCATGCGAGGTGCGACTACATGGGGTATATAAGAGGCAATCATGAGAGTCCTTGAAGGACAAGTAAGCAGTGCGCGTCGACGCCAACGCAGCGCCCACAATCAGCCAGTATGTCTACGTCAGTCCAATACTGATACTAGAATTTAGATCATAATTTAACACATCCTAGCGTGAAATTTAATCGGGATCTTGGTCACGGAGACTTGTGACGTGGTGGCGTTTATGCTTAGGGTGTAGAAGTTTGTGCTATCCGTGTACAGCCAATGCGCTGTGTCGCCGGTGACGACGCCGGCACGCGCCCCGCACCTCCATCTCCTGCCAGAAACCTGACGACACTTGATGGGCGCGCTCCAGCTCCCCGTGGCCGAGGAGTACGTGCAGGCGCACACGTCGGCCTTGGCGCAAATCAAGAGCACCTGGAACGTCGGCTGCTGATGCTTGTCCGAATGGCCGTAGTCCGCGTCGGTGAGAAGCGCACAGCCGGTCAGGTCACAGCCGAAGAATCCCATCCTGTCAAGCGGGGGCAGTGGGAGAAGATGCGTGCTCCTCTTGTCGATCAGAGGGCGGCACACGGCTAGATGGAGCTGCTGGCGGTCGACGCCGTGACGCTTACGGACGCGGCTTGGCCGTAGGATGCGCGCGAGTAGAAGGCCGCGCCGCGACGCCAGCGGCCTCGCAAAGTCCAAGAGGCCATCCTCGTCGGCGACGAATGAGTCGAAGGCGAGACGCCCGTCGCCGCCGGCCTGGAGGCTCAGGAACTGCGGGGCCGAACCGGGTTTCCTTGGCATGAAACTGGACCGGCCGGTGGGATGCGCGTTTTGGGAGAAGATCCCGACGAGGACGGACGGGTGGCGCGCCGTGGCCGGTCAGAGGCCGACCCGTCGGAGGAAGGCACGGTCGGTGATGAGGCGGCGCCATCGCTTGCATGTGGCCGCGGAGCGGAGGAGGTCCTGGTAGCCAGGCAGGCGCTCGAAGACGTCGCGGAGGACGTCGTCCGCGATGTCGCCGGCGGCGTGGCAAGGGCGTGCGCGTTTGTTGGCCATCGCGCGTGTCGACCGGCCGTCTAGGGCTCGGTCTGATATGCTTTTTTGATCTGTCGGGGCTGGGTTGGGTCGGTTCATAAAGTACGTACGCGCCACGCTATGTACGACCGCGCGATCGCTCGAGCTCCAGTACAGTATTTTTTTTTTACTAACCAAAAAAAAACACAACGTGCGTGTTCGGAACTTCGCAATCTGTCGCAGGGTATGCCCACACATTTGTTCGTTCCCTGTTCTCCGGCGAGCGGCGGCCGCCGTCCCGAGGAGGACCTTTCACGTCGCCTGCATATGTCAGCGAGGCAGTCCTGGACCTCTAGACGCCTTCGATCAAATTTATGCGGCCCAGATGGAGGCCCCAATACCAATGGATGTTCTCGCTGCGACAATTGATGGGCTCAGCTGCGTACTTGACCCCTAAAAAAACAAAATAAGCTGCGTACTTGACAACTACTGGGCGAAAAAAATTCTATGAGACCAGGTCTCACGGATTAACAGGTGAGCCCCATCCTGATGGATGACACGTGGCATTCACAAATCGTAAAGCATTTACCTCATCCTCCATCCGAAATCGGGGGTGGGGGAAGATTAGATGCTTTGTGATTTGTGAATGACACGTGTCATCCATCAGGATGGTCTCACCTGCTTTATATGAGACCTGGTCTCATATAATTTTTTTCCGGGCCGAGCGGCCCGGGCCAGCTCATAGCCTAGCTCCTCCACCAACCACCCTTGCCGGCGGTGCCCCGTCCGCGGCGACGAGCGCCCGCGAACTGGGTCGTCTGCCCAATGGCCTCTCCTCTTGCACGAGCGGCGGCTATTCCTCGCCGTCCGTCAATCCTCCCTCCCTTGTATCACATCTTTCCACCTCGTCTCGTCTGCAGGCGCGCCGCCGTGCCGCTCCTAATCGCCGGCCTCCAGAGAGGGGGGCATGAGGAACCTCGTCGCCGTCGACTGAGGTAAGTCTCGTGTCAATTACTCACTCAGGCAAGAGTTCGACGATGAAAAACTTACATTGGGGACTAGGGACACACGACATACACAAGTGTCAGTGACTCAGTGTGCCACCTGAAGGCCAAGAATGGCTGAATGGGGATAAAATCATACGAGCGGTTCAGTCAAAAACCACACAAGCCGCAATTCAAAACCACTAGTACCTATCAATTCAAAACCATACGAGTAGTTAAGAACTTTCAGTACACCGCTCATTTCGTAAAAAAGAGCAGTGGAATTGCGCAGAACTAAAAACCACTAGTACCTACTAATTGAACGGTGTTTGTTAGTCTATCAAAGTCCCAATATCCTTCATCCTGTGCATTTACTTTCTCTAATTTCTTAAGGAGCATTTTTAAACATGCTTATTAGTTTTCAAGTTCAGTAACTCAAAATAAACTTGCGATTCTCAGATAGATAACTGAACAAAGCAATTGAAACGAAATTCAGTGAAGAATAGGCGTTTTAGATTGTAGTAGTAGTAGTTTGACAAAATACAACAGATCATGCTTTTTGCTTTACAAAAGAAAATCTCTTGTCCTGCTTATAATCTAATTGCCTATGTTGTCAGGATTGCCTTATTTCACCTGGGGCCTGATACATGTGAGGCTAGAGGTGGAACTGAAGAAGCCGCATTGTCAGCAATGCGAAAATTCACTTGATTCGTTGCAACAAAGTTATGATCTATATTGCTCTCTGCATTCATGGTACCTTCCAAGACCTTGACTACCTCGGACATTTTAGGCCTTCTTTTGCAATCAATTTGCAAACACCACATCGCGAGCTTCATCATCTGAGTTACATCTTGCTCGTGTGCTTGCATATCTTTATTGGTCTTGTCAATCATATCTACCAAGTTATCGTGCTTCACCTTTTTTTCCAAAAGGGTAATAAGATGCATGCTCTCTTCGGACCGGGAAGGGTCGAGATTCTGTCTTCCGTTGATGATTTCTATTACAACAATGCCGAAGCTATAGACATCAGCCTTTTCTGTGATTTGCGATGTCAACCATTCAGGAGCTAAATATCCAGGTGTGCCTCTCATTCGAGTAACCACTTGGCTCATATCCCTATCAATGAGCTTGCATAATCCAAAATCAGAAAGTTTGGCATTGAAGTTGTCATCTAAGAGGATATTTTGTGGTTTAACATCCAAATGAGCAATTCTTTTCGTGCACTCCTCGTGGAGATAAGAGAGACCCTTAGCTATGTGAGTGATAATCTTGCATCGCGTGCTCCAATCCAGAGGGGGAGCATTATTGTTTTGTCGACTATAGATCCACCTATCCAAGGATCTCTTGGGCATATACTCATATACCAAGAGCCTATGAGATTTCTCTGCACAGAAACCGATCAATCTCACCAGGTTGATGTGGTGGATGCTGCTGATTGTTTGAATCTCTGCTAAAAATTGCATCTTCCCCTGGCCAGCTCGATCCAAACGTTTCACTGCGATTCTTTCTTCACCAAATTGCCCCTTGAAAACAGACCCAAATCCTCCTTCCCCAAGCTTGTCTGCGAATTGCCAGGTTGCTACCTCTAGTTGTTGAAATGTGAATCTCACTAGTGCTCCTTGTAAGTCGCCAAACTCTTCCTCTTCCTCCATCTTCTGGTGCCGTTGTGCCCTTTGATTACATTTACATGTGAAGAAAATGGTTGTAACCAATACCGCGAGCAAAACGAAACCACCCACAGGAGCTATAACAATCACATCTTAGGATGAAGGATTTCAGTCTCTTGCTTGATGGCCCAACAGGTGAAGGCAAAGAGCTCGCGGGTGCCGGTGAAATTGTTAGATTGAACGGGGGACAGAAGATAACCTGGTAGTTGGTTCCCCTTGGGCAAGTGAAGTCATTGTACTCGGTATAGGCATCCGGGCACATCTGCTTGAAGAAGACGGTGTAGGTGGTGGGTTCGCAGTTGCTCGTCCCATTCCCGATGCACGCGTTGTTGCAGCCTCCCGGAGCCTGCAGCTCAGTTGGGCACCGCGACGTTATGTTGGCTTCACATCGCGGCCCCTTGCTACACCCCGGCCCTCCCTTTGTTGGCACCGGCAGGAAATCCATGGGCACGTTGAAGCCGTTTACGAGGGAGATATCAAAGAAATCGTCCGTCTGGCCTTGACCAGTCGTGAACTCGGCTAGCGTGACCGGCGGCTGGCCGTAGTCCGTGCAGACGAGCGTGCCGCCGGAGTCACCCGTCTGGCATGAACCGTCGCCTCTGCCGTCGAATGAGCAGCCCGTGCGCGCCCACAGGCGTCCGCTGGACATGAGGCCGGACAAGTTGAGGATCCACGTCTTCCCCGGGTCGAGCTGCACGCCACCGCCGATGGGCACTGCGGCCGGCCACACGGTGTAGGAGGATCGGTTGGTGATATTTAGCATGGTGGCCTTGCCGTTGGCGACGAGGAGCAGGAAGAAGAAAGGCAGTGAGCGGAGGGACGAAGAGTCGCCCACCGCTGCCATCTGTGGAATATGGCTGACATGAACTGAAGCTTTGGTTATGTACAAGAACCTGGGGGCCGGCAGCTTCGGGGAAGGTGCTCAGGCGTGGACGCATGGTTGACTGGCCGAATCATTCAGTCAAGGACGCCTGTAAGCGCTTTGGCTTTGCTTCTGGGATGTAGTAAACCATAGTAGGAGTACTTCCAAAATGTCAAGAAAGAAATGCAAAGAAAATAGTAATATATTTACCACACTAGCAAAATGCCCTATCCCTCAGCAAGTTTTCATTGGAAAATAACATTTTTGCATGCCGTGTGGGTGAAATAATGCTTAATGTTTTTTTTGGCACTGTGAACGTGCATGTTCTGTTTTGCGCAATCGGAGCCATGCTGCTTTTCTATGACAACTGTATTAACGGCTTGACTATGCAATTGTTTAAGAATTTCTTTCCACCAGAAAATAGTGTTTCCCGCCTCAGAGCACGTGCTCTAGTCCTAACTTCTCCACTAGAAAAAAAAGTTTTAACTGAAAGAAACCAATATATTTATCTTCTTTCGGGAGTCTGAAGACATGTACATACAGGTCATGATCAAGAGCCGACATCAGCAAGTTGCATGTTAAAAAGAAGAAACAAGTTGCATGGCAGCCGCAGGTGCGTGGAAGGCACGCCTAGCTTCACTGGAATATCGATCATATGATGTCCCTCAACAAAGCTCTACCTTCAGGGACGCCCAAAACCTGCTGGTGCTGGCTGCTCGTCTCATTTTCCACGAGACTGGCTTGAGAGAAACTTCAAAGCAGACCAAATGCTGAACCATGGAGTGAAATGGATCTTTTAACCATGTGATCAACCATGATGTCGGATGAATTTACAATCTCTCACGGAGAACACGAAAGATTTCCAAAGTGTGTAGATGCCACGGAATAAGTTGCTCCGCGCAGAAAGAAACATCTCCACAGTATTATCTTAACGTGTACCAAATTTCTAGCACGGACACAAATGCCTTGGCACCTGCCAAAATCCCCCTCTCAACTCTCATGCGGGAACCACAGTCCACACACAAGACTACATGGCATCTACCTTTGGTTTATCACCTGATGCGTACCAACAAAATTATCAAGACTACTTGATCCTCGGTAAACAGGATCAGGTGGTCGAAAGAAGTTCGACTGGGTTCATCAGAATTCATTAGCTAGTCACAGTGCATTACCGCTCAGGACCAAGGTCAAATAGGCATTTTAACAGTCTGACCAAGAGCAAAAAATATATCAAGATTACATGATCCAATGTAACCGACGAAGTTCAACTGGATTCACCATAGTTCATTTGCTACAGCAAAAATAGATGAAAGGAAATTGTTCAATGCAGTTCATTACCACCGCGGACCAAGATCAAATAGATACTGCAAAATTCTGATTAAGACTTTCAGTACACTAACTAATATTAGAGTTTTGGGCAATCATATTCCTTAAATATTATGGCCAAGAAAGCCAGATGACGGTTTTACCAACCACATGGAACAAATTCATGTCTAGGGCAATAGCTAGAAACAACAATAGCAACCATGTTGTTTTTGCAATTATAATATGCTTACTCTCTAAGCAGCAGGCATGGCTCCGAACAAAGAATCAAGCTAGCTGGAATATACTCAGAAATCAACAGAAACTGTTCAGCCTGCAGAGGAGCCAATTCTTAGTGGAAGCACAAGCTTGGATTTGTAGGTAAAACTACTGCCCATCTGCACCTGCTAACGAGTCTGAGAAAATTGGAACGTAGGGTAGAAATATCGCTGCCTTGTTTTCCCGAAGATCAAGGATTCGACGGAATTTCTGATGTTGCATATCGTATGATGCCAATGTATCATCAACACATGAATGCAAGAAAATCATGTCACAGTCTGGATGAATAGCAGCCACCTTGTACTCCACCCTAGTTACGCTCTGTAACTCAACATTGCTGACGCTATGCTTCAGGATCCATTGTTTACTATCATAATCCTTCATGCACCAGAGTGATGCTATCAGTGTGTTACTCTCCTTACTTTTCTTCTTCTGGTTCTTGTCGTCGTTGTCGACAGTAGCTAGGCGTGTGGTAGCAAAGTGCAAGAACCCCTGTGACAATCCAATTCTAAAACTCAAACCACACGGATAGTCTTCCACACCTGCCCCTCCATGTCCACTGCTACCAGCACCACATCGTCGTCTTTCTTCATGGGTTTCAGCACACCAAGCAAGTGCAGCATACCGTGAAAGAAGACACTTGTAAGGCCAGTGCACAGGATAATTTTCTCAACCAACCTGCTTTGTCTACGCTTCCAAGTTCCAGTTTGCGAAGAGTAGATGTTCACTCCCGTGACGCGTTTCTCCAGAACGGTCTCCTCAAACTGAAGAACATGGAAATGGGACGACGCTGCTGGATCAAAAGCCAAACGAGCGAAGATGCGATGGTCGCTTTGCACCTCTGGGATAGGGGGCAGGTCGATCCACCTCTCAGTGGCCGGATTGCACACGATGAAATGGGGTTCAACCGTCGAATCCATGTCCGTGGAAGGAGAAGGGGCCATGTAGCCAAGGCAGAGGAGGAGGCCATTGCAGGTGTCCAGCTGGGCGATGTACCAGTACTTGTCGGGTGGCAAGAAAGGGAGGGACAGGTGGGCCGGCGGGGCTGCGCCGACGGAGACGTTGGCGAAGTGGAAGCGCTGGAAGCGGGGGTCAACCCAGTCGTAGGTGCTGTAGACGAAGCCGGCGAGGGTTTGGGCCAGCTTCTTGCGGTGGGCGGGGTCGGCGATGAGGTCGCGCCAGGACGGGGAGACGCACTTGAAGCGGTGGAGGGATCTGGCGGGGAGGCGGGAGAGGATCTCAAAGATGAGGTCTTCCGTGAGGAGGCTGGCCGCCGCCGGCACTGCCTCCTCCGCCGGAAGGTTGGTCGTGCTCGCCTCTTTCTTCTGCTCAGACCCAGAACTCTTCTCCTCCATGGCGCCGCTTACAGGAACAAGCACTGCGTCCTCCGCCGGAAGGTCGGCCGTGCTCGCTACTTTCTTCTGCCCAGACCCAGAGCTCTTCTCCTCCATGGCGCCGCTTCAAAGAAGAAATTGATGGGGAGAAGGACAAATTAATCATGGGGAGAGGACAAATTGATGGGGAAGTAGGTCGCGGTGTCTCCGTGCGCGCGAGGAGAAATACCTTGGGGTGAGGCGGCGGCCTAGGCTGCAGTTGTTCATGGGGACGGCGCTTCTCGGCGGCGTAGGCGGCGATAGGGAATCAGAAATGTTAAAGTGTCGTAGGGGATAGTGGCTGATATTGGGCCGCGATGGGTAGTAGCGAAATGTTAAAGTGTCGTAGGGGATAGTGGCTGATATCAGGCCTGAGTTCTACATTATCCCTTCAGGCCTCGTTTGGCACAAAGGGATTTGGGAGGATTTCGGAGCAGGGGATTTGGGAGGATTTGATGAATTCCTTCCTTCCATCCAATCCCCTCAAAACCCCTTGAATCCCCAAAACCCCTTCATCCCCAATCCTCTTCGTTTAAAATTTCTGTTTGATAGGCAGGGTTTGCCAAATTGACATAATATGGTATAGAACATCTAAAAATTTAATCTTTACAATGTAACTATCTCCTTATATCCTTGCTACAGAATTGTAAAGGCCACCTAATAAAAATAAGAAAAGTTGCTACAGGGGAATAATTTAGCTATAGTTTTTCCGAGCAGCAACATAATTTTGCATGACTCGAAATCAATATATCATCACAACATCATAATTTATCATAACGACATGACTTCGAAACCCAAATCCCAGGAATCATAATTTATCATGACAACATGATCTTTCGCAGCAACAACAGTTCATCACAGCTCCAACATAATTTTGCAGCAAAGATAACACAACACAAGTACTTCTGGAATAGCTCAAGATCAGTTATAATTTCGCATACAGATATATCCATCTTTTGTTGTCATGATCATCTATCTTTGAGAATCTGAGAGGAAGTTATCCCTCCAGCTTGTTTATTGTTGCTTCTTTTGGTGCTTGAGAACCTAATGAAACAAAAAGAGATGAATATTAGAGTGCCTTCAGAATAAATTATAACTATAAGTTTTGCTAGATGAACATTAGAGTGCCTTCTGGAACATAAGTAGGCCTGTAGTACAACAAGTTTCGGGAATAGAACAAGCAAGGAGTATTGTACTTGTAGTAGGAGCATTGTACTACTAGCAAGAAACAAGTTGTATATATTAAAGCAAAGTTTCCAGCAAGCAACATTAATTTAATTTTTTCTTCATTTTCTTTTTGTAGGTGCGCAACAAGCGAACAGGAGTACTCCAACAGTTTAATGGCATTTGTACACAAGATCAACAATTTTATTGAAGTTCGATACTACTCCTGATTTGTTCCAACAGCAAGCAAGCAAGGAGCAAGATCAAGCAGGCAAATTTGTACACCTGATTTTCAGTGTACAATGGTATCAAATTTTCAGTGTAGACACTCCGGAGTAGCAAAGAAATTTTTCATGTACAAATTCATTTTACTCATTAGAAGCTGGGACAAGACCAAAGGCCACGCTCTCTTGATTATTCAAGTTTAACTTGACAGGGTGTTAGGACAAAGGACAATAATATTCCAAGAAAATCTCAATAGTCGCTGCTAATTAAAATGTCATTTTAGTTACCGAGATACTGATAATTTCCTTGATACCACAGCAACTATGTAAGCCACAACACCCATACAAATACATGAAAACATCGCCACACTTCGCCAACAGCAAACCGCCTGATGCCTATGTATGTGCAGGTTCGCCTCAAGGCACACAACCATGAGATGAACTATAGTGCGAGTTTTTTGCCAGGAGCTTCAGAGCACAAATAAGTTTAGACAGAATTGCCAGAGTTTTCTAGACAGATTCAAACATATAGACTAGACAGATTCTGTCATATGTAATAACTCGGCACCACCAAAAACCTTGGCAGATTTGATTTGATTTGTTAGCCGTACTACAACAAAATGAGGGAGTGCTAAATGATAGTGACACTAGGTTCATGAGATATTATATTATCAACTAGATAGATGTTCACAGGAGCAAGAACAACAATCTTAGTTTTCATGAAGTGAGGCAAAATGTCACAAGAGAAATGGAGTAAGGTAGCTTACCTTAAGTACGTTGAGTCAACTCTGCCATTTCGCTCCGAAGAAACACTGCAGCACTCTCTTCATCTCCGGCGGCAGAATTAAGAAAGATCTCACGGTTCTCAACACTTTTGAACACTTTGTAGGCAGTGGCTCGTTCATCGCGGCGGATGTTTTCCATCTTGTGCAAAACAGCAATGCACTTGCTGATGGAGAATTCTTGGGCATTTTTGCCCCGACCAATAGAGCAGACTCCTCCTCCGCTTGCTTTCGTTTGATCTCCACATATTGTGCCATCACTTCCACCATAGGATCATCACGCTTCTTACCCTTCTTTGATTCCTTCACATGCTTGTTGCTTGAAGTAGCAGCACCACCTCTTTGTGTAGCATCTCTTGAACCATCACTTGGGCAGCACCTCTTGGACCATCACTTGGGGCAGCATCTCGGGACCATCATTTGGGGCAGCATCACTTGGACCATCACTTAGGGCGGCATCTCTTGGATCATCATACATGTGTAAATCATCACCATATTGATTCAGGTCAAAAGAGAAGGCAGTCTTCTCTCTTTCAACTTCGAGATCACCATCACTCACTTTTGTAACCTCGGTTGATGTGAAATTGAAGTTACCTTACTATATGCCCTGCACAAACACCCAAGTTATCATTAAAGGCCACACAGCAATGAAATGAAAATTCATTATAAAGGACAACAAAAGAGAGGAAATGAAAATCCATTCAACTCAAGTAACTCACCATCATACAGATCACCAAGCTTATCGTAGAGGGAAAGGGCTTATACGGAACTTGGCTATTTCTGGCCACGATTGTATATATAAAAGAAATGATTTATCAAACTTAGACTGCTCAAAAATAAGATTGATTACAAAAGAATGGAATACAAGTTGTGGCCTTGGGTGGTTATGCTCTGATGTCGTCCGGTTCGGTTAAATAACCTCTCGTTAATTCGGACCCGTCCTAAAACAAAATTTAAAACTAAAACAAGCGATAAAGGTTCGAAAATAAGTTCTAAAATGTTAGGGGTTTTCTAAAATACCTAACCTAATATTGGTGGGGTGCAATAATTTTTACAAGCGTCAGAGCGTTTTAAATAAATCAATAACAGAAAAGGAAAATAATAAAAGAGAAAAGGAAAAGGAAAAGCAGTGGAGGATAACCCCCCTGGCCCACCAGCCGGCCCCCTCCCTTGGCCCATTCCTCCCCCTGGGCCGCCCACCGCCCAGCCCCCTTCCACCCCTCCCCACCGGTGGCTAACCCTAGCCACGACCGCATCGCCTCCTCCTCCCCGCCCCTCCCCTCTCTCTCCCCCGATCGGATCGGGCGAGACCCAACCACCCCCCACCAACCCGCCTCGCCGCCGACCCCACATGGCCCCCAACGCCCGGGCCTCCTCCTCCTCGCCGCCCGAGGCTCCTCCTCCTCCGTCGCCACCCCAGAGCCCATGACCTGCCTCCTGCTGCTGCTCGGCCTCGCCTCCGTCTGGCACGCCCCCGGCCTCCTCCCGACGGGCCTGCCCGACCCTCACCGAGCCCACGGCCGAGACCCGGCTCCCCTGTGAGGCCCCTCTCCTCCCCCCCCCGCCGACGGCCGGCTCACCGCCCCAGCCAGAGCCCCCCTCAGGTCCCCTCGGCTCTCCTCGCTCGCCGTGTGCCCCTGACCGCCCGTCGCCGGATCGGGCACCATGACCGCAGACCGCCCCGCTCCCCGTTCCTCTTCCCTCTGGGATCCGGACCGGCCCCGCCTGCAGGCGCTTCGCCCCCCTTCTTCCCTCACGACGGCAGTGAACGTCGGCGACCCTTCGGCGCTTGACCCCCTCGCTCCCCCGTTCGGCGCCCTCGCCTCCCCTGACCGAGCCCCGTTCTTCCCCACATGACGCTTTGGCTCGCCCGAGCCACCACCCCGCCGTCGCCTCTCCTCATGGCGCCACTCGCCATGGCGGCCCGTGTCGTGGCCTCGGCGCAAACCCCATGGCCCCGATCCCCTGGATCGCGCCCCCGACCGGCCGGGTTAGTGCTCCATTCAAGGCGTCGCCCGCGTCTCCACCAAGATGCCCGATAGGGCCGTGAGCCATCAGACGTGGGGCCCCACCCCTTAAAAAACGTTTTTTAAAATAAAACAGAACTAAAAATGGAAATAAAATGAATTAAATTAATTACTAAATAATTAGTTAATTAATTAATTAAGCAATTAATTAATCTAATTAATTCGGATTAGTTAAACCTAATCATTAGTTAAAATAATTGGGTAATTAATTAAACTAATTAATTCGAATTAATTAACACTAATCATTAATTAACTTGATTAAGAAATGTTAATTAATCTGATTAGGTTAATTAGCCATTAGTGAATGACATGCGGGACCCACTGTCGGGGTTGACTTAGTCAACCCTGTTGGTGATGACGTCGACATGACATCATCTTGATGTCATAAATGCAATTTCGAAATTAATTAAATAATTAATTAAAATTCCGAAATTAATAAAATCTTTTAAAATCATATCTTTTAATCCGTAATCCGGATTAAAATAATTTCAACATGAAAGTTGCTCAGAACGACGAGACGAATCTGGATACGCAGTCCGTTCGTCCACCACACATCCCTAACCTATCGAACCTGCAAACTTTCCTCTCCGGTTCATCATCGACAGACGTCCGGAACCGGATAACTTCCGGATGCTTTCCCCTAACGGTACCCTTCTTACCACGTTAGAACACGCCTAGCTTCGCTTCTTGTCATGTCATGCATCAATATGCTTCTATATACCTGGTATTTACTGTTTCTTCCCCCTCTTCTCTCCGGTAGACCCCGAGACCGATGCTGATGTGCCTGTGATCAACTACGTCACCGACGACCCCTCTCTCTTGCCAGAGCAACCAGGCAAGCCCCCTTTGATCATCCCGATATCGCCCATTCCATTCTCTCATGCTTGCATTAGATTTTGTTATTGTTATTGTTTGCTCCTATTACATTGCATAGCCTGTTTATTGTAACCTGCTATTGTTACCTACCTTATCCTAAACTGCTTAGTATAGGTTGGTTAGAGACCCATCGGTGACCCCCACCTTGTCCTTGTTGCCTCGCTTCATCATTGAAGACCCGATCAGCGGGATCGAAGACCAGAGCCCCGACACCGCACATCACTTCCCTTAGTTGCTCGACACTACTAGGTTACTATCGAGTACCGAGGGTGAAACCTCTGAAGACTTTGATATTAACCCTGTAGTATAGCTATCCATTTGTGGTCATCGAGGTGATTTCCTCCTTAACCACTTCCGACACGACTCGTCGTGCAACCCCTCAAGTGTGGACCTCGAGGGTGAATCCTCTTATGTTCACCTTGATGACTACATTGAGTGGAATTCACGGGGTGATTCCTCGGGTTTTCCCTTGATGTTTGGACTCACGGTTACTTGGACTTTTACCATTGTTACTTGGAAAGGCGGGTCGACCACGAGGGGTACCAGCGTGCTTAATTGCAGTGATGTGGGAGCGGGTTGACTGGAGGGTGCCGCGAGATAATTACGAGGCGTGGCGGCATTCCTAGCCCTTGCCGCAAGTCCTCGAGGCGGGCAACGGGTCACATCTTCGTGAGTCTCTGCTTGTTACCGCGTTCCTAATCCACTATGATTTGGATATTTGGTCCGAGGGCCTCGGCCCGATAGCACTAACCATCACGTGGGCTAAGTATGGGTGTTCTGCGTTGTATACATCAGCGAAGCTTAATAGGCGTCGGCGGCGGCGGCGGCGCGCCGGGTTGGACTGGTAGCTCCGCCCTTACGGGAAGGTAGCTAGGTCGCTCACCGGCCGCCCTACATAACGTCTGAGGAGTTCAGGAGATGGCCCATGACCCTGGGGCATAGGTTTAGTCCCGCGTCTTGGCCTGTCTATTAAGCCTAGGTCGGGTTGCGGCGTATTGTTTGGCGAGGCGGGCATGACCACAGAAAGTGTGTCCGCCGGAGTTAAGCGGCGTGGTGGGTAAGTTGGTGCACCTGCAGGAAGAAAACATCTATCGATAGCCTGTCCTCTGATAGCGGACATTTGGAGTTGTATCCGATCGATACAACTAGAACTGGATACTTGAGATGAGACATGGATATGAGCAATGGATTGCGATGAGAATTGGATTGTGATGATAAGCTGGATAGTATGGCTCGGGATTTCTTTCTCGCAGGAGTCGAGAAAGGATCTCGGCGAGGTTGATAACACTCTGCTACTTTAAGTTATGTTACTCTACTCCCTCTTGTTTGCTGCAAGATGGTGGTTTCGGAAGATGCTAGTCTTCGATAGGACTAGGCCTTCTCTCTATTACGCATTTCTGCAGCCCAGTTCACATATACGGCCTTACCTTGATAATGTTGCATATGTAGTGTAGCTCCTTGCTTGCAGTACTTTGGGCCAGTACTCACGGTTGCCTTGTTTCCCCTTTTCCCCTACCGCTACTCGATTGCTGCAACAGACAGACGGAGCCAGGGCAGATGCGCCGCCGGTGCCCACTACTACGTGCAGCCGGCGACGACGACCGGGAGTGACCTAGGAGGATCCCGGGCGGAGGCCTGCTCCTCTTCGTTCTGTATCGGTTTGTGCTAGCCATCTTATGGCACCTGGTTTAACTTATATCATTCTCGAGATATTGTTGCTTCCGGCTGACTCGTCTATGATCGAGCACTTGTATTCGAGCCCTCGAGGCCCCTGGCTTGTATTATGATGCTTGTATGACTTATTTTATTTGTAGAGTTGTGTTGTGATATCTTCCGTGAGTCCTTGATCTTGATCGTACACATTTGCGTGCATGATTAGTGTACGGTTGAATCGAGGCGTCACAAGTTGGTATCGAGCCCATTGCTGTAGAGAATCCTTTCCAACTCCTTGGCGAAGTCGAGTCTAGACATTGCAAAACTTTTACTAACATGGCTGTGTGTCTTATGGGCTGCGTCGCCATTGGGTGGAATTAGGATCTTTACTCCTCGATCTTTACTCGGGGTTCGAACTCTCTTCTATTGGGTTAAATGAATTTACTAAAACAAAACTAACTTTAGGTTCTCGCAAGTACCTTCTCCGGAGAGCCTTTCACTTGAGATGATCGTCGCTAATCGGAAGATTAGGAGATACTCTCGATGATCTCTCGAGACTTTGTGCCCATCACTTTTGCTATTCTGGCCACCGATAAATCCGTATGGATAACTACTTACACTTGCCATTCATACGATCTTCCCCATTGATCTTGTTATTACAAGATACCCGAAGTTTCTCTATTGTTCCGAGAATACTTCGTGCCTACTGCCAAGCAGTTCTTTGCCACATGAATACCCCCTTCAAATGAATCCTCGCACTCGTCGAGTATCCGCTCAACCCCCAGTTGTTCATGTGTTTCGCAAAAGTCTTCAAATTACTATTCGATCACCCGAAAATCCTCTGGAGCCTTTGGCTCTTGAAATCCTTGCTTGCTTGCATTACGGTTAATCCCATAAGTCTCGTAGTCATATTGACTTTCCTTGTCATTATCATTTTGGGTCTGTTGACTCAATATGTTTGCGAATAACCGCAATCATCATTGATCCTTATAAATTACCTTTCTGGCTGAGCTGCCATTCTTTTAACTAGAATTGGTTCTCGACCAATCCAATTGTCGTTGATTGTACCCTAAGGCTGTTCAACTTATCCATCCCTAATCAGAGCATTGCTTGATTCCTTGATTTAGGGATCGTAATTCATTTGCATTTGACAATTGAGTTAGTCATTTGTTCCTATAATTTGATCTCCTTGCATTCTTCTTCCTCTAGTTGAGTCTTGGCGCTCACGCCGGATCCCTTATGGACCACGGATCCTTTGTTGGATTTTATCGACAACGCCCTTCATATTCAATAACCTTGTGAGCCTTTCCTCGATACATAATGCCTTTGGTAAATTGTATCCTCTGTTTTCTCAACCATGCTCGCCATCGAGCTTGAGTTAATTATTACTAAAGATTCGGTATATGATTCCAAGAAGCCCTATGGGTAGAACATATGCCTTCACTAAACCGTGTGAACCCGAAAGTTTTCATGAATCATACTCTTACGGTGCTTCGCGGATAAAATTTTCAACACTTTGCAACTTCATCGAGCGTGAGAAGTGAATGAAGGGTTATGCATTGGAGAAGTGGAGTCAACCTTGAACTTGTGTTCATGCCCATGGACACGATGTAGATCTTATCATTAAAGCTTCTCTTAAATTAATTATTCCTTTGGTATAAGTTCATCTTATATCGGGGATCGGCCTTTTGCAATCGTGGTTCCAACCATGTTCTCTTTTAAATACCATTTCTCGTGCAAGTTTTAGCACTTGTCTTACGTGAGAGCAATAACCCCGTCCAACCTCTACTTTGATATGTCATCGAGTATTACCCTGGTATCTCGAGATTATCATGGAACTACGTAACCTCTTATGAGTTCTTCATCAAGTGCTACCTTCCCACTGTTTCCAATTTTTCACGGGCTCGAGTTATTTAAACACTCAAAGACACGATGGCTGAACCGAGTCCGCACTACGGTTCAACAACTCTTCGATAGCTTCTATAAGTACGAGTTTGAATCCGATCCGCCATTCCTAGCCTGTTTGGCTATATCGTTGTCGTGATGATTTTATCGGTACTACCGTTCCTTCTTCACGGAGCACAAATTTGACGAGGCTGACCTTACGTCGATCCTCATCGACATATCATTTCGCCTTGAACATCAAGCTTGGTTTCGAGTTTGTGTCGTACCTTGGTTCTAATAACCTTTCACTTCATCATTACTTTGGCTTGATGTCATCGTCGATCGATTCATCTTCATGAACTCTCGCGACAAAGGTGCCGTGTTCGTCAACATTACGAGCTCATCCGGGATATAAATGGAATTCTTGATGAGAAATACCATCCTTGCCCTCGATGATTTGTACTATCATCGATCCCGTTATTGCCTTCCCACCAACACAAGCTTGTTCAAGTTTGGTATTATGCCTTGAGTTCCTTGCTACCCAGCAATCGTTCATCTCTACCTTGGAGTAATACCATCTGTTAATATCGAGGATGTTGTGAGGACTGCTCCACCTCTTAAGAAATTCTTGGTATTGAGATGCTTCTCACCATCACCATTCTTTCTTGGTCCCGTGTTACTTCCAACGGTGTACCAACAAGTGGGCGAGTCTTTGTTGGATTCTGCCCTTCTAGCAAGCCTCTTGCTTTGAAGTGAAATTCTTAGCCTATCGATTATTGTGTCACCATTACGACATTGGTCGTGCAACCCAACCCATCGGGAGCACCTTTCAACCAATGTTTACTTGAGTATGTTTTCCTCGAGCATATTTCCTAGTATCATTTGTTCCGACAAATGTTATCTCATATTCACTTTAATGTGGGAGTCTATCTTTTGGGAATCTCGGTGAATTGCCGTTGAGATCACGGACACCTCCTTGACCTCTCCTTGGGCTAATGATGGACTCTTGTTAGCGGAATAACTTCATAGTTCATTTCCCCGAGAATCTTACAATGTCATCTCGTCAATTTGCGTTGCACCTTTTCTTCTCAGGTATCCTAAGTCTGAGGTATCCTGACACCAATCGGATCTGAATCTCGGTCCGATATGATGGTTGGGACAACTTTCCAAGAGTTATGTTATTGGTCCTTTGATGAACCGGTAGCATGATGTCATGCCTAGCACACCCCCGCTGGAGGACCTATCATGATAGATTCCTTTTCAGCAGGATTATCCGTTCATCCATGAGGGAATTGTAATACTGTTTCTACCAGTTATTCCTAATGAATCCTTCGTGATTCCAAGTCTGATCTTCGCCTGAAGGCCATGTCAATGCTATCTCGAAACATGTCTGTGATGCTTTGATTTTCAACAAGAACATTCGAAGCTCAATGCTAAATGTTTCTTGCTCAATTATCCGAACACCGTTGTATGGGTAATGTCATGAAATTTCTCTCCCCTTACCTAAAGGGTTTTCTACATTATATACTATCGTGGATATCTTGCTCTGCTTATCCTTGGTAAGGATATATCCCTGAAATATGTGTTTAAACACATTTTCCTCTCCATTGATACATTTAATATGATAATCATATTTACTTTCCATGGGATTTTGGACCTTTCTTGTGACCTATATAATCTAGCGGTGATCATCCCTGCTTAGGTAAGCACCTCGTTGTACCACTCGATAATTAAAACCTATTACTCTTGTTGATGACATTAGGTAACCACCGACGGACGAGAACCTTGCCTATTGGTCCGCCTCGTTCAACGAGCAGGAAAGTGGTTCTCTTCGTCCCTCGCCCTTGGTACCTATGTTGTTGCCGACATGACCCTCAGACTCTCCTCGGACATGCCTTGCTTACATGATCGTGCAAGATGTCACCGACCTTCCTATTTTTTAACCACATGGTGGGCCCATAACCCACAGTTGCACAGGATCGAAACCTGACTCTCCTGTACACCCCTGTTGCCGAAGTTATTCCCCACGCTTGCCCTTGTATGTAATTCATGGGCCACTTGCCTGTTGATCAATCCTAGTAACAGACGCGATACTTAATCTCGCTACTCTGAACCCCTTTCTCACTCTGGTTCAGGCTTCGAGCAACTAGCTATCCGCTTGGAGCCTATTATGGTACCTTCGTACCTTACTCTCGAGGTATTTCTTATGTTCAACTCGAGAGATAATCTTTTGCTAATTCATGGGTTAGCCCCAGATTGTTTCCCTTAAAAGCATTGTGTCGTAGTGAGCTGCCCTTATCGTTTGTAAATACGATGGAGTTCCGAAGAAATGATGACCGATTTATCATGATGCATCGGAATAAAGGATTGAAGACATCAACGAAAGGATTAACTTCTTGAAAAGATCCGTTAGATTATCGTATCAGACCTTTCCCCTTGCTCCCCTCTTAAATCTGGGACGAGATTTCTTGTAATGGAGGAGAATTGTGGCGCCTGGTGGTTATGCTACGATGTCGTCCGGTTGGTTAAATAACCTCTCGTTAATTCGGACCCGTCCTAAAACAAAATTTAAAACTAAAACAAACGATAAAGGTTCGAAAATAAGTTCTAAAATGTTAGGGGTTTTCTAAAATACCTAACCTAATATTGGTGGGGTGCAATAATTTTTACAAGCGTCGAGGCGTTTTAAATAAATCAATAATGAAAAGGAAAATAATAAAAGAAAGGAAAAGGAAAGCAGTGGAGGATAACCCCCTGCCCAGCCAGCCCCCCTCCTTGGCCCATTCCCTTCCCCACAGGCGGCCCACGCCCCCCCCCCCACTTACCCCTCCCCACGGTGGCTAACCCTAGCCACGACCGCGATCGCCCTCCTCCCCCGCGCGCCTCGCCTCTCCTCTCCCGATCGGATCAGGGGAGACCAGAACCACCCCGCCACCAACCCGCCTCGCCTTGCCCCCCCCCCGGCCCCCAGCGCCCGGGCCTCCCTCCTCCTCGCCGGAGGCTCCTCCTCCCCCGTCGCCCCCCCCCCAGGAGCCTGCAGCCTCCTCCTTGCCCAGCTCGGCTCCTCCCGTCGCCGAGCACGCCTCCCGGCCTCCTCCCGACGGCCTGCCCGACCCTCACCGAGCCCACCGTGAGACCAGCTCCCCCCTGTGAGGGCCCCTCTCCTCCCTCCGACGTCCGGCCTGGCTCCGCCCCCGCCGCCTGCGCCCCCCCCCCGGTCCCCCTCGGCTCTCCTCGCTCGGCCTTGTGGCCCAGCCGGCCCGTCGCGGATCGGGCACCAGTGACGCCTGACCGCCCCGCTCCCCGTTCCTCTTCCCCTGCGGATCCGCCCGGCCCCGGCCTGCGCAGCGCCGCTCGCCCCCTTCTTCCTCTGACGTGACGTCGGCGACCCTTGGCGCCCGACCCCCCTCGCTTCCCCCCGTTCAGGCGCCCTCGCCGCCTCCCCGACCGAGGCCCGTTCTTCCCCCCAGCATGACGCTGCGGCTCGGCCGAGCCACCACCCATGCGTCGCCTCTCCTCGCTGGGCGCCACTCGCCACGGGCCGCCGCGTCGTGGCCTCTGGCCGTAAGCCCCCATGGCCCCGATCCCCCTGGATCGCGCCCCCCCGACCCGGCCCGGGTTCGTGCTCCATTCGGGCGTCGCCCGCGTCTCCCGCACCCGCATGCCCGATAGGGCCGTGGGCCACTGACGTGGGGGCCCCACCCCCTTAAAGAACGTTTTTTTAAAATAAAAACAGAACTAAAAATGGAAATAAAATGAATTAAATTAATTACTAAATAATTAGTTAATTAATTAATTAAGCAATTAATTAATCTAATTAATTCTGGATTAGTTAAACCTAATCATTAGTTAAAATAATTGGGTAATTAATTAAACTAATTAATTCTGAATTAATTAACACTAATCATTAATTAACTTGATTAAGAAATGTTAATTAATCTGATTAGGTTAATTAGCCATTAGTGAATGACATGCGGGACCCACACTGTCGGGGTTGACTTAGTCAACCTGTTGGTGATAACGTCGGCATGACATCATCTTGATGTCATAAATGCAATTTCGAAATTAATTAAATAATTAATTAAAATTCCGAAATTAATAAAATCTTTTAAAATCATATCTTTTAATCCGTAATCCGGATTAAAATAATTTCAACATGAAAGTTGCTCGAGCGGCGAGGCGAATCCGGATCGCGATCCGTTCGTCCACCACACATCCTAACCTATCGAACCTGCAAACTTTCCTCTCGGTTCATCATCGACAGACGTCCGGGCAGGATAACTTCCGGATGCTTTCCCCTAACCAAGTACCCTTCTTACCACGTTAGGGCACGCCTAGCTTCGCTTCTTGTCATGTCATGCATCAATATGCTTCTATATACCTGGTATTTACTGTTTCTTCCCCTCTTCTCTCGGTAGACCCCGAGACCGATCTTGATGTGCTGTGATCAACTCGTCACCGAGCGACCCTCTCTCTTGCCCGAGCAACCAGGCAAGCCCCCTTTGATCATCCCGATATCGCCCATTCCATTCTCTCATGCTTGCATTAGATTTTATTCTTGTTATTGTTTGCTCCTATTACATTGCATAGCCTGTTTATTGTAACTTTGCTATTGTTACCTACACCTTATCCTAAACTGCTTAGTATAGGTTGGTTAGAGACCCATCGGTGACCCCACCTTGTCCTTGTTGCCTGCTTCATCATTGAAGACCGATCAACGGGATCGAAGACAGAGCCCGACACGCACATCACTTCCCTTAGTTGCTCGACACTACTAGGTTACTATCGAGTACCGAGGGTGAAACCTCTGACGCCGATATTAACCACCAGTAGTATAGCTATCCTATTTGTGGTCATCGAGGTGATTTCCTCCTTAACCACTTCCGATCGACTCTGTCGTGCAACCCCTCAAGTGTGGACCTCGAGGGTGAATCCTCTTATGTTCACCTTGATGACTACATTGAGTGGAATTCACGGGGTGATTCCTCGGTTTCCTTGATGTTTGGACTCACGGTTACTTGGACTTTTACCCTTTGTTACTTGGAAAGGCGGGTCGACCACGAGGGGTACCTGCGCGTGTAATTGCAGTGATGTGGAGGCGGGTTGACTGGAGGGTGCCGCGAGATAATTACGAGGCGTGGCGGGCATTCTAGCCCTTGCCGCAAGTCCTCGAGGCGAACAGCGGGTCACATCTTCGTGAGTCTCTGCTTGTTACCGCGCGTTCCTAATCCACTATGATTTGGATATTTGGTCCGAGGGCCTCTGGCCGATAGCACTAACCATCACGTGGGCTAAGTATGGGCGTTCTGCGTTGTATACATCAGTAGAAGCTTAATAGGCGTCGTGACCGGCGGCCTTGGCGCGGGTTGGACTGGTAAGCTCACGCCTATACAGGAAGGTAGCTAGGTCGCTCACCGGCCGCCCTCATAGCGTCTGAGGAGTTCGGGGAGATGGCCCATGACCCCTGGGGCATAGGTTTAGTCCGGCGTCTTGGCTGTCTATTAAGCCTAGGTCGGGTTGCGGCGTATTGTTTGGCGAGGCGGGCATGACCTGGAAAGTGTGTCGGCGGAGTTAAGCGGCGTGGTGGGTAAGTTGGTGCACCCCTGCAGGGAAGAAAACATCTATCGATAGCCTGTCCTACGGTAACGGACACTTGGAGTTGTATCCGATCGATACAACTAGAACTGGATACTTGAGATGAGACATGGATATGAGCAATGGATTGCGATGAGAATTGGATTGTGATGATAACTGGATAGTATGGCTCTGGGATTTCTTTCTCGCAGGGAGTCGAGAAAGGATCTCTGGCCGAGGTTGATAACACTACTGCTACTTTAAGTTATGTTACTCTACTCCCTCTTGTTTGCTGCAAGATGGTGGTTTCCGGAAGATGCTAGTCTTCGATAGGACTAGGCCTTCTCTCTATTCTGGCATTTCTGCAGCCCAGTTCACATATACGGCCTT
This sequence comes from Aegilops longissima, assembly GCA_021605205.1. NCBI lineage: Eukaryota > Viridiplantae > Streptophyta > Magnoliopsida > Poales > Poaceae > Aegilops > Aegilops longissima. The sequence continues at coordinate 688,751,438 of CM038677.1, read as the reverse complement.
ACCTTGATAATGTTGCATATGTAGTGTAGCTCCTTGCTTGCGAGTACTTTGGACGAGTACTCACGGTTGCCTTGTTTCCCCTTTTCCCCCTACCGCTACTCGATTGCTGCAACCAGACGACGGAGCCCAGGAGCCAGATGCCGCCGCCGGTGCCCACTACTACGTGCAGCCCGCTGACGACGACCAGGAGTGACCTAGGAGGATCCCAGGCAGGAGGCCTGCTCCTCTTTCGTTCTGTATCCCAGTTTGTGCTAGCCATCTTATGGCACCTGGTTTAACTTATGTCTGTTCTCAGATATTGTTGCTTCCGCTGACTCGTCTATGATCGAGCACTTGTATTCGAGCCCTCGAGGCCCCTGGCTTGTATTATGATGCTTGTATGACTTATTTTATTTGTAGAGTTGTGTTGTGATATCTTCCCGTGAGTCCTTGATCTTGATCGTACACATTTGCGTGCATGATTAGTGTACGGTTGAATCGAGGGCGTCACACAAGTCATCAAGTTTTGCAAAGACAAAATGCACTACACTAGAACTTACAGTCATCAAGTTTTGCCAAAGATTAGCGTCCGCATCTATCATGTGTGTATGATAGTTCCAGCTGACACCACTCTGTTTGCGGGCATCCTTAAGAATTCTGTATTGACCTTTCAAGTCTTTCTGTTTTTCCTAAATCTGTGACTTTGTAAAATTTATGTGGCCATATCTTTCATGAAACAAACCCGCCATCCTATTCCATGCTTCAGTTGACCAACCATTTTGTCCTCGATGATACGGAGTGTTGTGCTCCTGAAGTATCTCCACTAAACCCTTCTCCAAAGCTGGGTTCCATTGAGCTCTTGGCTTTTTAACTACACCAACACAAATTTACATTGTTCAAACTTAATGCTCAACATGATAAGAGGAGTTACTATCATTCAATTTGAAAACAAATAGTGATGAACTATCATGAGCTAGCTAATATTCAAAATGAGAAATATTAAGTAGAACAATCACAAACATCAAAACTCCAGCACAAGATCTGAGAAATGGAGATTAAGTAGACCAAATACCTCTTGGAGGTGTCTTTTTAATTTTGGGTGATGGCTTCTTGGCACCGTGTGACGCTTTTCTCCCACTTGCTTTCATCACATTATACTCTGGAGACCCCTTTGGATACATATCTGCATTTCAACACACACTACATTATTAGATGATGAAGTTTATATATATATATATATATATATATATATATATATATATATATATATATATATATATATATAAATAGTGCCCTACCTAGTGAATAGTAAATACTATTCAAGATAAAAAGCATACCTGTCTACCACTTCTACCTAATCCCAAATTAACCTAGTGAATAGTGAATTTCTATCTAGCTTAGCTATGTGATCAGAGCTAAGCTAGATAATAATTTTATATTGCTATCAATTATTCGGGCGCGGAGGACCTATACCCGACCCGAATATTGATAGAAATTCCCATAATAGATCCTTTAAATATTGATAAGGTATTATCAATTATATGGGCAGGGAGGACACCCCCCTGTAAAAAAAAAAGAGAAAAATTAAAAAAAATGCAATGTCTAATATTTAAACAAGTTAAATTAAATTTAAATTAAATGAATAAGCAGTGTTGAATATTTGAGCAGCCTTGGCATGTATGTACGCATACACTGACACAAGGATTCCTAAGGAAGAGCTACCTATCTGAAGGCATGAAGAAGTGCATCGCTGGCAAGCGAAGAAGAAAAGAAGAGCCAGCCAATTATTCACCGAGAGACAGTGCCACGTGAAGAAAGCAAATATTCCTGAAGATTGAAGCTTGTCGGCACTCTCTCACATTTTTCTATATTATTAGAAGGACACGTGTGTACCCTAGTAGGACACGTGTGCATACTACCGTGTGTAAAATAAGTGAAGGAAGGCTCCAGAAGGCCTCCCTTGCAGCCACCCCTCGCGGCTATAAAAGGAGACGCTAGGCTCAAGAAGACACACAACACACAAGAGAAGGGAGAGCACGAAGCACTCAGAGCATCACTCTCCACCAGAGCACCAAATCCTTCATAGTCTAGCCACCACCACTACTAGTAGAATAGCCAAGAAGGCGCTTAGTTCGCCAAGAGTTTGAAGGTAATTTCCTAGTTGTGTGTAATCCCTTCGGGGCATCCCGAAAGGGAAAGCCATATGTAAATTATGTTGTTGAAATGATGTAGTTTCTTGGTTTCACTTGGTATTTTACTTATGAATATATGGGGACGAGTTCTTATGCTAGGGATCCTATAGGAGAAACCTCTGCGTGTGTAGTTCTCTGTGTTGCCCAGAGCGGCGTTTGAATGAGAACCTTGTGGCCGTGAGAAGTGTTCCTTGGTGGAACTGCCTGGGAAGGCGATAGGAATTTACCCCATAAATTTGCAATTAAAACTGCTAAGTGAGCGTAACTAGCTACATCTGATGCAACATAATGAAAAATATGGTGAGTACCGAGTAGGATTTTACACCTCTCAACACACCGTCGGACGAATTGTTGGCCTCGCCAGACCTCTAATAAGATCCTGCATTTAATTTATAATCAAGTTAGAACGTGAAGGTAATCATATTGAATTAAATATTGCTGTGAATAGTGGAATACTATTTCAAATAGTGTATTCAATAGTGGAGCACCATTGTGAATAGTGCCCTACCTAGTGAATAGTAAATACTATTCAAGATAAAAAGCATACCTGTCTACCACTTCTACCTAATCCCAAATTAACCTAATCAAAATCTAATCACATACCTAAGGAAGATTCCAAAGTAATAATAAGACAAAATAACACAATCATCCAACTACTAATTCAAGTATTAGATAAGCTAAAAAGTGTTCAAAGCAACAAAGAAATTGTGTTATCATCATCGGAATAGTTGCCTCTACTAGAAATATTAATTCAGAAAAATGGGCGTATCTAAAGGCTTCCTTAGAAGAGACAAACCCTCCAATTAGTAAGGCAAGATTCAAGACCTCTGGCCATGAAGCATAGATTATCATGCAAAGCTGATGATATTGATAGCATTGAAGAAGTTATAGATATACAAAGAGATCTAGAAAGATATCAAAAAGATACCTGAGAAAAATAAAGCGCAGCAAGTATACCACATGGGTATGTTTGAAAGTAAAAGTGGTCTATATAGAATATCCAGAGAAGTAGAATTAAGCGTGTTAACACATCCAGTAGATTTAAAATTGTAAGCAAAAATATTGAAAATGAATTAAAATATTGTGGTTACAAATATATTCATCAAGGCATGTATATCATAGGAGTCAAAGGTATGACAAGGAAGAAATTAGGTGCGAAGGTTTTGATAACTCTATTAGATAGAAGATGGGAATCAGTAGACAAAGCAGCATTAGGATTTTTGGAAGGAGACATGAATGAAAATAGATTAATAACCTATATAGCTCCAGACCTAATGATGCCTGTAAAAGAATTTATTGAAAAAATGAGTTTTGGTTTCCAAACTAAAGGTTATGAAGATTTTAAAGGAACAAATTTGCTAGTAAGCATAGAATTTATAGGAAGGCTCACTAATAGAAGTAGCTCCAGATATAGAGTGAATATGAATGACGTAATTGATAGTATGCAATCAAAAGGTATTAAATTTATGAATCCTCTTAAAATTGGCTCTGAAGAAAGAGCAGGAGAAGAATGGAAGATAGGTGAATTAATAGAGAAAAAAGAATTAAAGCAACCTGAAAATTACATAAGCTATCAAAATTGTGAAGGAAGTAGCAGTATTCGATTTATGAACTATAAAGCTGCTTCAATAGAAGACTCTGAATCATTTATGTCAGAATCGAAATTAATGATGATAAGAATAAAGGTATATCTGAATGTATGGAAAAGCCTAATTTAGATGACGAAATAATTCATTGGGAAAAGAAGCTAAAGCATATTGAATGGGAATATAGTCATTCTATGACAAAGGATTGGCGAAAATTAGAGAAAGAGAACTATTTATCATTCGAGAAATTGCAAGGTTAAAAAGCTTAAAAATGATAAAATGTTTGCCACTAGTAGTTCAAGCATGGAAGATAAAATTATAGCATCCATGAAAAGAAAAGCAAATGCTATTATTAATAAAAATTCTATCAATAATAATAATAAAGATAAGAATATTATTCAAAAGAAGAAATTGTTAGTGAAGAAGAGCAATGGGATATCAATAATAAGTTATTATTAGAAAGTTATGAGGAAGAGGAGGAATTAATAAAAGAAATGTGGTTAGAAGATGAAAGATATGATGATTCAGAACAAAATAGTGATTTCTATAACTCACTAGATGATGTGGGACTACATAATTTAGACAATGCAATGGAAGCCATGGAAGTAGAAAGTAGTGGTAAAAGAAGAAGGGATATGGAGAATCATCTGTAAAAGAGAAGGAGAAAGAGAGACCTACAGGACAGCTGGACAATGGCCTCGAGAAAAAGATGATTATCAACCTACATATATCCCAGGACAATATAGATACATGGGTACTAAAAGAAGAGATTTTGAAAAACCAGTGCAATTCCAAAATTATAAAAATGATGGTGCTATATTAAACCTAGCAGCTCATGATCCAATAGATTGGCCGAATATAATTAGCATATGGAAAGGTTTAATAGTACAAAAATATATACAAAATCAGTATAGCATAGGCACTAAGGTAGAAGATATGTTAACATATCTTGAAACATTTTTAGGAGAATCTGTAAAAGTTCTTTGGGAACAATGGGTAGAATCATACCCTAGTCAATATGAAGAATTAGAAAGGGCAGGAAGTAACCCTAATAACTTTGCGAATGTTATCTCAAATATGATCATAGCAGAAGATCCAGAATTAGGTCATACCTCATTGCAAAATGAAAGGTTAAGAGAAATAGAAAAATTAACATTAACTAGTTGGAAAGGTATTAAAGAATTTTCCCAGCATTATTTGTATAATGCTACTACTGCTAAACAAGGTTTTAATGTAGGCGTAGTAGAAAGATATTTTAATAAGTTGCCGACCCCTAGGGTCAATAATATTTGAAGAATATAAAAAGGAAAGCGGCGGGAAACGTGGTAAATATATCTCAAGCTGTAACATTTGTTTTCAAACAATTAAGAAAGGTGTGTACTAGTATTCAAGCCCAAAGATCTATGAAGAAATAAGATTATAATTTTTGCAATAACATAGTCCAAATACCACTAACATATGGAGAAGAAAGGCATAGGAAAAACAAATATTATAAACCACAAAGGAGAGATAATAGAAATTTTAGAACAAAGAAAAGATATTTCTTAAGAAGGTCAGACAATAGAGCCCCATTCTTGCATAAAAGAAATGTAAGAAGATATAATCCCAAGAAAACCTATGATAAAACATGCAGGTGTTTCATATGTAACTCTCCGATCATCTAAGTAGAACATGCCCTAATAAAGACCAGAAAAGATATTCTAGCAAATATGAAGAACAAGAGAGTGTTAATTATAGATAGCGTTAATGAAAATATATTAGTATGTGATGATGAAATAAAGGACGATGAATCAATATATTCAATTATAGAAACAGATGAAGTAGAAAATGAGGCTCCAGAATATGAATCAAGTGAAGATGAAATAGACCTAATAGATGATTTAGCCGGTTTAAAAATTGAAATGATGAACCAAGTAGATTGTGAACATGATTGGATTAGAGGAAAAGGTGATTATAACATAAAATGTGCTTTCTGTATATATTACCCAAGCCAAGATAATAGGTTCACTTGTAGCTTGTGTTTAAAACAAGCATGTGCCTCATGTCTAAAAGCCAATAATCAAAAATGGAGACAAGAGATAGAATTGGAACCAGAAGAGCGAATATTATCCAGTAGGGTTAGAAATTTAGAAAATAGAATAAATAAGCTAGAAGCGAGCTAGAAAAACTTAAAGATGAGTTAGAAAATAGTAAAGAGGAAAATGATAATGTTCCAAAAACACAGAAATGAAAGAGCAAATGATAACAGTAAGGGATAAAAAGGAGACAAATTAATACAATTGAAAGATGCAATTACTAGTTTTGGAAACAAATATATTGTTCGATTACCATTCAAAGAAGTGTTAGGAATAAGGATCCAGTTAAGATTGTTCGAAGCCAAATATTTCATATAAAATACTGGCACTATTAGATACTGGTTGCACTAAGAATATCATCCATGATAAATATTTTATGAGATGTCCGAAATAGTTGAAACTATAGATGATAATAAAGCTGAAGTATCTACCGATATGTCAGGAATAAAGAAGATCCATAATCAGCTAGCATATAATATTGAAGCTTACATAAATGGCACAAAATATATAATAGATGAAATTACAATAAGAGATTTGTCAGTAATAAATGATGACATGATAATAGGGTTAAGATTTTACAACAATCTTTACAAACCACAATCATACATGAAGAGGTGTAACATTTATCCCTTATCAAGATAATGTTCCATACATATCTGAAGTTCGAAAACAAAGAAAGTCCTTGCAAAATGTAGAAATATCTAATTTAGATGATGAATATAGCACAAGTCCAGATCCTTGAATTCTGTAAAGACGAAGAACTTAGTGAGACCATAGAAGAATATCATATAGAAAATACATGTACAGAATGCATTGGGTTGCAATCATTCTCTCCAAATTGGTATAGAGATATAAAATCTAAAAAGGATATAGATAAGATTGTGCAAAGACTAGAAAGCATACAAATTATTGGAGAAATACAAATGAAGCATTGGGATAAGAACTCTATAGTTTGCAAAATAAATATCATAAATCCAGATTATATAATTAAGTCAGGACCAATAGAAGCTACTCCTAAAGATATCGAAGAGTTCAAAATGCATATTGAAGAGTTATTAAAGTTAAAAGCTATAAGAGAAAGCAGAAGCCCTCATTGTTCTGCTGCTTTTATAGTTAGAAATCATGCTGAAGAAGTTAGAGGTAAATCTAGAATGGTAATTAACTTTAAAAGGCTTAATGATAATACAGTTGACGATGCATACAATATACCCAATAAGCAGGAATGGATTAACAGAATACAAGGAAGTAAATATTTCTCCAAATTCGATTTAAAGGCAGGATTTTGGCAAGTAAAATGGCTAAAGAATCTATTCCATGGACAGCATTTACTTGTCCACAAGGCCATTATGAATGGCTAGTAATGCCATTAGGCCTAAAGAATGCACCTGCACTATTTCAAAGAAAGATGCAAAATATATTTAATGAGAATCAAGCATTTATATTAGTATACGTAGATGATTTGTTAGTATTCTCAAAATCATACAAAGAGCATATAGCCCATCTTGAAGTGTTCTTTGAAAGGTAGAACAAAATGGGCTCATACTATCTAAAAAGAAGATGGAAATTTGCAAAGAGAAAATAAATTTTCTTGGTCATGAAATAGGAGAAGGAAAGATATATCTACAAGAACATATTGCAAATAAAATACTAGAGTTTCCTGATAATATGAGTGATAAAAGGTTTTACAACAGTTCTTAGGAATTGTAAACTACGCAGCGAAACTATATAGATAACTTAGCAAAGCTAGCAGGACCTTTATATGCTAAATTAAGAAAAATGGTCAAAGATACTTCAATTCGAAGATATAAAATTAGTAAAGGCCATCAAGGAAAAGGTCAAGAATTTAAAACCCTAGAATTGCCTCTAGAAGACAATTATTTTATAATTGAGACAGATGCATCTAAGGTAGGATGGGGTGCGATACTAAAACAAAAGCCCAATAAATACTCTCCAAAGGCAGGCGAAAAAATATGCAGATATGCTTCAGGAAGTTACAAATTAAAGACGGTAAATAATATTGATAGAGAAATTCTTGTAGTGGTAAATGCAATAAATGCATTTAGGTTATATCTAGGATTTAAAGAATTTACATCTGAACAGACTGTGAAGCCATATGCCGATACTACAATAAAATTAATAGTAAGAAAAGCTCAACAGAAGATGGGTCTTATTTGAAGACACCATAGCTGGAAATGGTTATAAAGTTATTTTGAGCATATTAAAGGGAAGGATAATACCTTACCTGACATATTTTCTCGTGCATCAAATTTGCAGGAATGAAGAGAGGATTATTCGCCAACAAGGATGAATATCTCTTCTTTGGAGAAGAAAATAGGCTGAAAATGTTTCAGCCAAATACATTCAATTTTAAGCCAAAATCCCATATTAAGCTCGATGAAGCCCAAAGATGCATATTGGATAACTTTTGGTACCAATATGCTCGTAAAAGAGAGGAACAAGGATATTTTTTATCAATTCTCAACAGTTTGGCTGAATATTTTAATGAATTAAACAAAAATGTGCCAAAGCCAGCAAAGGTTGAAATACCAAAAGGAGAAACTCTATATCTCATATTCGATGGAAATAAACCTGGCATATATTTGAAATGGGAAAATATTATGATTGAAAACTAGATGCAAAAAGAAATGGAGGAGATTTAACATTCAAAAGATATTACAGTATAGATGAGGCCTTACTTTGGGCAAGAAAGGTATTAGGACCAGATTATTATATTGACCCAAAGGCTAAAGACTATATCCAAATGAAAAGAGGCATACCTATTTCACCAACTCCCACAAAGGGGGAGGCATCAAGCTCAAAAAATATAAAGAAGGAAGAATCCCCAAAATATAAGACATACCAAGAATGCCTTCTAAAGGGGCTTGACCCTTTAGACAGTGAATACATGGATCAAGAAATGGATAAAAGGTTTGAAGAATTTTCAAAGATAATAAAGAAAGAATTAAAGGAGGAAATATTAAAAGAATTAAGGCAAGAAATGGATGAAAAATTTGAAGAAATAAAGAAAGAATGTGATGAAAATTTGATTTCAATCTGTTAAATGATGAGGATCATATGGACATAGCAGGGCATGGGCAGCGGCCTGAATAAAGCCCAAATTGCATATATTGATATTGCTATCAATTATTGGGCGCGGAGGACCTATACCCAACCGAATATTGATAGAAATTCCATAATAGATCCTTTAAATATTGATAAGGTATTATCAATTATATGGGCAGGAGGACCCCCTGTTAAAAAAAAAAAATAATAATAATAATAATAATAAAAATCAATGTCTAATATTTAAACAAGTTAAATTAAATTTAAATTAAAAGAATAAGCAGTGTTGAATATTTAAGCAGCCTTGGCATGTATGTACGCATACACGACACAAGGATTCCTAAGGAAGAGCTACCTATCTGAAGGCATGAAGAAGTGCATCATTTGGCAAGCGAAGAAGAAAAGAAGAGCCAGCCAATTATTCACGAGAGACAAGTGCCACGTGAAGAAAGCAAATATTCCTGAAGATTGAAGCTTGTCGGCACTCTCTCACATTTTCTATATTATTAGAAGGACACGTGTGTACCCTAGTAGGACACGTGTGCATACTACCGTGTGTAAAATAAGTGAAGGAAGGCTCAGAAGGCCTCCCTTGCAGCCACCCCTCATGGCTATAAAAGGAGACGCTGGGCTCAAGAAAACACAACACACAAGAGAAGGAGAGCACGAAGCACTCAGAGCATCACTCTCCACCAGAGCACCAAATCCTTCATAGTCTAGCCACCACCACTACTAGTAGAATAGCCAAGAAGGTGCTTAGTTCGCCAAGAGTTTGAAGGTAATTTCCTAGTTGTGTGTAATCCTTGGGGCATCCCGAAAGGAAAGCCATATGTAAATTATGTTGTTGAAATGATGTAGTTTCTTGGTTTCACTTGGTATTTTTACTTATGAATTTATGGGACGAGTTCTTATGCTAGGGATCCTATAGGAGAAACCTCTCAGTGTGTAGTTCTCTGTGTAGCCCAGAGCGGCGTTTGAATGAGAACCTTGTGGCAGTGAAAGTGTTTCCTTGGTGGAACTGCCTGGGAAGACGATAGGAATTTACCCCATAAATTTGCAATTAAAACTGCTAAGTGAACGTAACTAGCTACATCTGATGCAACATAATGAAAAATATGGTGAGTACCGAGTAGGATTTTACACCTCTGCGCACACCGTCCAGACGAATTGTTGGCCTCGCCAGCCTCTAATTAGATCCTGCATTTAATTTATAATCAAGTTAGAACGTGAAGGTAATCATATTGAATTAAATATTGCTGTGAATAGTGGAATACTATTTCAAATAGTGTATTCAATAGTGGAGCACTATTGTGAATAGTGCCCTACCTAGTGAATAGTAAATACTATTCAAGATAAAAAGCATACCTGTCTACCACTTCTACCTAATCCCAAATTAACCTAATCAAAATCTAATCACATAGCTAAGCTAGATAATAATTTTAGTTTCCCTATATTGTTGATATTGCTATCAATTATTCGGGCGCGGAGGACCTATACCCGACCCGAATATTGATAGAAATTCCCATAATAGATCCTTTAAATATTGATAAGGTATTATCAATTATATGGGCAGGGAGGACACCCCCCTGTAAAAAAAAAAAAGGAGAAAAATTAAAAAAAAAATGCAATGTCTAATATTTAAACAAGTTAAATTAAATTTAAATTAAATGAATAAGCAGTGTTGAATATTTAAGCAGCCTTGTCATGTATACGCATACACTGACACAAGGATTCCTAAGGAAGAGCTACCTATCTGAAGGCATGAAGAAGTGCATCACTGGCAAGCGAAGAAGAAAAGAAGAGCCAGCCAATTATTCACGAGAGACAGTGCCACGTGAAGAAAGCAAATATTCCTGAAGATTGAAGCTTGTCGCACTCTCTCACATTTTTCTATATTATTAGAAGGACGCGTGTGTACCCTAGTAGGACACGTGTGCATACTACCGTGTGTAAAATAAGTGAAGGAAGGCTCCAGAAGGCCTCCCTTGCAGCCACCCCTCGCGGCTATAAAAGGAGACGCTGGGCTCAAGAAGACACACAACACACAAGAGAAGGGAGAGCACGAAGCACTCAGAGCATCACTCCACCAGAGCACCAAATCCTTCATAGTCTAGCCACCACCACTACTAGTAGAATAGCCAAGAAGGCGCTTAGTTCGCCAAGAGTTTGAAGGTAATTTCCTAGTTGTGTGTAATCCCTTGGGCATCCCGAAAGGAAAGCCATATGTAAATTATGTTGTTGAAATGATGTAGTTTCTTGGTTTCACTTGGTATTTTTACTTATGAATTTATGGGACGAGTTCTTATGCTAGGGATCCTATAGGAGAAACCTCTGCGTGTGTAGTTCTCTGTGTAGCCCAGAGCGGCGTTTGAATGAGAACCTTGTGGCCGAGAAAGTGTTCCTTCGGGTGAAACTGCCTGGGAAGGCGATAGGAATTTACCCATAAATTTGCAATTAAAACTGCTAAGTGAACGTAACTAGCTACATCTGATGCAACATAATGAAAAATATGGTGAGTACCGAGTAGGATTTTACACCTCTGCGCACACCGTCGGACGAATTGTTGGCCTCGCCAGCCTCTAATAAGATCCTGCATTTAATTTATAATCAAGTTAGAACGTGAAGGTAATCATATTGAATTAAATATTGCTGTGAATAGTGGAATACTATTTCAAATAGTGTATTCAATAGTGGAGCACTATTGTGAATAGTGCCCTACCTAGTGAATAGTAAATACTATTCAAGATAAAAAGCATACCTGTCTACCACTTCTACCTAATCCCAAATTAACCTAATCAAAATCTAATCACATAGCTAAGCTAGATAATAATTTTAGTTTCCCTATATTGTTGGTATCAGGTCCAGCGTTTAATCATTGAAAGGTTAAAATATTTAAACTTAGAAGTTAGCGCAGGTAAAGTTATAAATACTAAGGAAAATCTAAATATAAGGTGTAGAGTAAATCCTTCTGAAGAGCATATCTGGCATTCATCTCATAGCCGATTAAATACAATCGTTGATTTGATATATAACTTTTACATATCTTGGGGAAAAAGACAAGATAACTTAGACCAAAAATTTGAAAGTTTATTTAAAGAATACCAAAACTTGCGGATAAGTATTCAGGTTTGAATAATAAAATTGATCTAGCTTTACATAAGCTAGAGGAAGCAAAAGCAAGACAGAATACAGTTTGCAAGAATAACGATTATATTAAAGAGGAAGTGTTGTCAATAGGCCGTTACTTAAGTAAAGGCAAAGAGTCACTCCCACGACCGATACAAGACAAGATATACTTGAAATTAAAAAGTTGGTGCAAGAGGTTAAAACTTTGATTATCTCATAATTTTATGACTGAATATACTCAAGCATTAAACGAAGTAGCAAAATACTGTCACCTCCGTAGGATTCTCCGATCACGACTCCCCAAAGGAAGATTCCAAAGTAATAATAAGACAAAATAACACAATCATCCAACTACTAATTCAAGTATTAGATAAGCTAAAAAGTGTTCAAAGCAACAAAGAAATTGTATTATCATCATCTGGAATAGTTGCCTCTACTAGAAATATTAATTCAGAAAAATGGACGTATCTAAAGGCTTCCTTAGAAGAGACAAAACCCTCCAATTAGTAAGGCAAGATTCAAGACCTCTGGCCATGAAGCATAGATTATCATGCAAAGCTGATGATATTGATAGCATTGAAGAAGTTATAGATATACAAAGAGATCTAGAAAGATATCAAAAGATACCCTGAGAAAAATAAAGCCGCAGACAAGTATACCACATGGGTATGTTTGAAAGTAAAAGTGGTCTATATAGAATATCCAGAGAAGTAGAATTAAGCGTGTTAACACATCCAGTAGATTTAAGAATTGTAAGCAAAAATATTGAAAATGAATTAAAATATTGTGGTTACAAATATATTCATCAAGGCATGTATATCATAGGAGTCAAAGGTATGACAAGGAAGAAATTAGGTGCGAAGGTTTTGATAACTCTATTAGATAGAAGATGGGAATCAGTAGACAAAGCAGCATTAGGATTTTTGGAAGGAGACATGAATGAAAATAGATTAATAACCTATATAGCTCCAGACCTAATGATGCCTGTAAAAGAATTTATTGAAAAATGAGTTTTGGTTTCCAAACTAAAGGTTATGAAGATTTTAAAGGAACAAATTTGCTAGTAAGCATAGAATTTATAGGAAGGCTCACTAATAGAAGTAGCTCCAGATATAGAGTGAATGTGAATGACGTAATTGATAGTATGCAATCAAAAGGTATTAAATTTATGAATCCTCTTAAAATTGGCTCTGAAGAAAGAGCAGGAGAAGAATGGAAGATAGGTGAATTAATAGAGAAAAAAGAATTAAAGCAACCTGAAAATTACATAAGCTATCAAAATTGTGAAGGAAGTAGCAGTATTCGATTTATGAACTATAAAGCTGCTTCAATAGAAGACTCTGAATCATTTATGTCAGAATCAGAAATTAATGATGATAAGAATAAAGGTATATCTGAATGTATGGAAAAGCCTAATTTAGATGACGAAATAATTCATTGGGAAAAGAAGCTAAAGCATATTGAATGGGAATATAGTCATTCTATGACAAAGGATTGGCCAAAATTAGAGAAAGAGAACTATTTATCATTCGAGAAATTGCAAGGTTAAAAAGCTTAAAAATGATAAAATGTTTGCCACTAGTAGTTCAAGCATGGAAGATAAAATTATAGCATCCGCAGAAAGAAAAGCAAATGCTATTATTAATAAAAATTCTATCAATAATAATAATAAAGATAAGAATATTATTCAAAAGAAGAAATTGTTAGTGAAGAAGAGCAATGGGATATCAATAATAAGTTATTATTAGAAAGTTATGAGGAAGAGGAGGAATTAATAAAAGAAATGTGGTTAGAAGATGAAAGATATGATGATTCAGAACAAAATAGTGATTTCTATAACTCACTAGATGATGTGGGACTACATAATTTAGACAATGCAATGGAAGCCATGGAAGTAGAAAGTAGTGGTAAAAGAAGAAGGGATATGGAGAATCATCTGTAAAAAGAGAAGGAGAAAGAGAGAGACCTACGGGACAGCTGGACAATGGCCTCCAGAAAAAGATGATTATCAACCTACATATATCCCAGGACAATATAGATACATGGGTACTAAAAGAAGAGATTTTGAAAAACCAGTGCAATTCCAAAATTATAAAATGATGGTGCTATATTAAACCTAGCAGCTCATGATCCAATAGATTGGCGAATATAATTAGCATATGGAAAGGTTTAATAGTACAAAAATATATACAAAATCAGTATAGCATAGGCACTAAGGTAGAAGATATGTTAACATATCTTGAAACATTTTAGGAGAATCTGTAAAAGTTCTTTGGGAACAATGGGTAGAATCATACCCTAGTCAATATGAAGAATTAAAAGGGCAGGAAGTAACCCTAATAACTGCGAATGTTATCTCAAATATGATCATAGCAGAAGATCCAGAATTAGGTCATACCTCATTGCAAAATGAAAGGTTAAGAGAAATAGAAAATTAACATTAACTAGTTGGAAAGGTATTAAAGAATTTTCCCAGCATTATTTGTATAATGCTACTACTGCTAAACAAGGTTTTAATGTAGGCGTAGTAGAAAGATATTTTAATAAGTTGCCGACCCCTAGGGTCAATAATATTTGAAGAATATAAAAAGGAAACGGCGGAAACGTGGTAAATATATCTCAAGCTGTAACATTTGTTTTCAAACAATTAAGAAAGGTGTGTACTAGTATTCAAGCCCAAAGATCTATGAAGAAATCAGATTATAATTTTTGCAATAACATAGTCCAAATACCACTAACATATGGAGAAGAAAGGCATAGGAAAAACAAATATTATAAACCACAAAGGAGAGATAATAGAAATTTTAGAACAAAGAAAAGATATTTCTTAAGAAGGTCAGACAATAGAGCCCCATTCTTGCATAAAAGAAATGTAAGAAGATATAATCCCAAGAAAACCTATGATAAAACATGCAGGTGTTTCATATGTAACTCTCCGATCATCTAAGTAGAACATGCCCTAATAAAGACCAGAAAAGATATTCTAGCAAATATGAAGAACAAGAGAGTGTTAATTATAGATAGCGTTAATGAAAATATATTAGTATGTGATGATGAAATAAAGGACGATGAATCAATATATTCAATTATAGAAACAGATGAAGTAGAAAATGAGGCTCCGAATATGAATCAAGTGAAGATGAAATAGACCTAATAGATGATTTAGCGGTTTAAAATTGAAATGATGAACCAAGTAGATTGTGAACATGATTGGATTAGAGGAAAAGGTGATTATAACATAAAATGTGCTTTCAGTATATATTACCCAAGCCAAGATAATAGGTTCACTTGTAGCTTGTGTTTAAAACAAGCATGTGCCTCATGTCTAAAAGCCAATAATCAAAAATGGAGACAAGAGATAGAATTGGAACCGAAGAGCGAATATTATCCAAGAGGGTTAGAAATTTAGAAAATAGAATAAATAAGCTAGAAGCAGAGCTAGAAAAACTTAAAGATGAGTTAGAAAATAGTAAAGAGGAAAATGATAATGTTCCAAAAAACACAGAAATGAAAGAGCAAATGATAACAGTAAGGGATAAAAAAGGAGACAAATTAATACAATTGAAAGATGCAATTACTAGTTTTGGAAACAAATATATTGTTCGATTACCATTCAAAGAAGTGTTAGGAATAAGGATCCCAGTTAAGATTGTTTTGAAGCCAAATATTTCATATAAAATACTGGCATTATTAGATACTGGTTGCACTAAGAATATCATCCATGATAAATATTTTATGAGATGTCCCGAAATAGTTGAAACTATAGATGATAATAAAGCTGAAGTATCTACCGATATGTCGGGAATAAAGAAGATCCATAATCAGCTAGCATATAATATTGAAGCTTACATAAATGGCACAAAATATATAATAGATGAAATTACAATAAGAGATTTGTCAGTAATAAATGATGACATGATAATAGGGTTAAGATTTTTACAACAATCTTTACAAACCACAATCATACATGAAGAGGTGTAACATTTATCCCTTATCAAGATAATGTTCCATACATTTCTGAAGTACGAAAACAAAGAAAGTCCTTGCAAAATGTAGAAATATCTAATTTAGATGATGAATATAGCACAAGTCCAGATCCTTGAATTCTGTAAAGACGAAGAACTTAGTGAGACCATAGAAGAATATCATATAGAAAATACATGTACAGAATGCATTGGGTTGCAATCATTCTCTCCAAATTGGTATAGAGATATAAAATCTAAAAGGATATAGATAAGATTGTGCAAAGACTAGAAAGCATACAAATTATTGGAGAAATACCAATGAAGCATTGGGATAAGAACTCTATAGTTTGCAAAATAAATATCATAAATCCAGATTATATAATTAAGTCAGGACCAATAGAAGCTACTCCTAAAGATATCGAAGAGTTCAAAATGCATATTGAAGAGTTATTAAAGTTAAAAGCTATAAGAGAAAGCGAAGCCCTCATCGATCTGCTGCTTTTATAGTTAGAAATCATCTGAAGAAGTTAGAGGTAAATCTAGAATGGTAATTAACTTTAAAAGGCTTAATGATAATACAGTTGACGATGCATACAACATACCCAATAAGCAGGAATGGATTAACAGAATACAAGGAAGTAAATATTTCTCCAAATTCGATTTAAAGGCAGGATTTTGGCAAGTAAAATGGCTGAAGAATCTATTCCCTGGACAGCATTTACTTGTCCACAAGGCCATTATGAATGGCTAGTAATGCCATTAGGCCTAAAGAATGCACTGCACTATTTCAAAGAAAGATGCAAAATATATTTAATGAGAATCAAGCATTTATATTAGTATACGTAGATGATTTGTTAGTATTCTCAAAATCATACAAAGAGCATATAGCCCATCTTGAAGTGTTCTTTGAAAGGTAGAACAAAATGGGCTCATACTATCTAAAAAGAAGATGGAAATTTGCAAAGAGAAAATAAATTTTCTTGGTCATGAAATAGGAGAAGGAAAGATATATCTACAAGAACATATTGCAAAGAAAATACTAGAGTTTCCTGATAATATGAGTGATAAAAGGTTTTACAACAGTTCTTAGGAATTGTAAACTACGCGAAACTATATAGATAACTTAGCAAAGCTAGCAGGACCTTTATATGCTAAATTAAGAAAAAATGGTCAAAGATACTTCAATTCTGAAGATATAAAATTAGTAAAGGCCATCAAGGAAAAGGTCAAGAATTTAAAACCCCTAGAATTGCCTCTAGAAGACAATTATTTTATAATTGAGACAGATGCATCTAAGGTAGGATGGGGTGCGATACTAAAACAAAAGCCCAATAAATACTCTCCAAAGGGAGACGAAAAAATATGCAGATATGCTTGAGGAAGTTACAAATTAAAGACGGTAAATAATATTGATAGAGAAATTTTGCAGTGGTAAATGCAATAAATGCATTTAGGTTATATCTAGGATTTAAAGAATTTACAGTACGAACAGACTGTGAAGCCATATGCCGATATTACAATAAAATTAATAGTAAGAAAAGCTCAACCAGAAGATGGGTCTTATTTGAAGACACCATAGCTGGGAATGGTTATAAAGTTATTTTGAGCATATTAAAGGGAAGGATAATACCTTACCTGATATATTTTCTCGTGCATCAAATTTGCAGGAATGAAGAGAGGATTATTCGCCAACAAGGATGAATATCTCTTCTTTGGAGAAGAAAATAGGCTGAAAATGTTTCAGCCAAATACATTCAATTTTAAGCCAAAATCCCATATTAAGCTCGATGAAGCCCAAAGATGCATATTGGATAACTTTTGGTTCCAATATGCTCGTAAAAGAGACGAACAAGGGTATTTTTTATCAATTCTCAACAGTTTGGCTGAATATTTTAATGAATTAAACAAAAATGTGCCAAAGCCAGCAAAGGTTGAAATACCAAAAGGAGAAACTCTATATCTCATATTCGATGGAAATAAACCTGGCATATATTTGGAATGGGAAAATATTA